>OU611923.1:2734645-3934645 GCA_914767705.2 Tenthredo notha | reverse complement strand
TATTGGACTGAGTGCTACTTGAGAAGTTGGTTCTCAGAATTACTGGTATGATAAGAAACCGATCATACCTTGAAACTTGATGTTTTCTCAATTGATTTATACCGGTATTATGCATATATATGGCATATTATATTATGTTATGTATTGTATAGTTGGGCAGTGCCTTAAACTTAGATTATCTATCAGACTGTCGTTATTATTGGTTTATCTAGATATAATTATGAGATTTTTTTTTTAACTATTTAGGGCGAACGAAATTAATCATTTTCTAAACATTAAACGGGGAAAAAAAAAATAGTTTGCAAGGGGTTCTATATAACTTATAATCCCTTCGTTCTTTTAGCATTTCGCATTTATCATTCGAATATTTCAATGCGAACTTTATCGGAAATTCTTACTACTACTACCCAGCTTCGTTAATGTAATAAGCTAAATAAGCAATAAAAACTTGATGAGTGATAGAAAGTTCATTGATTAGTGTGATATGATACTTTTTGATAGCGTCTTTGTATCCAAGTTTGGTGCAAACTTTGTAAATATATTATATATACTAGACACATTATATTATCGCACAGTTCGCGAAATTTCATTGAACGTTTCAAGTCATCAGACTGCAACGCGGGTATATGTCATAGAAAAAAGTTACAAAAAAAAAAAAATGAAAAAATAATATAACGATACGATTATCTGACTATACGTGGTATATGTATATGTAATACTCTGAAGTGCAATAGAATTATAAGTTAATCAATTCAAAATATAACGTCATAATACGGAACTTTCTATAGTTATACTTCATGGAACAGCTGCATATGTAATTTATGGTATCTACTTAAAATAAAAGATATTACCTTGAAAATAAATAAATCGTTGTTTAATTCTTACTATTATACCTGTATGAAGTATTCTTATTTTTCAACAGTTAAAGGATTTAGTTACGCCGCAGTGCGTTGGGTTGCATGTTATATCTTGTTTCATCAGTAAAGTAGCAGCAGCGTGCAGACTAATCCAACATAGTACTGCGATGCCTGAAGGGGTGCATATCGTATATGCTAGTGCTAATGGATTCAAGAATTAATTCATATTTTCCTTCAATCTTTCAAGAAAATAAATCGTACTCCGGGTATTCGATTATCATGATATCTTATTGTATAGGTGTTAAGAAAATTTAAAAAAAAAAAATCAAATTTAAAAACCCACTAATCTATATAATTATCAATATGACGTTACGTATGAATAGAGATAAAAACTCTGATACGGGATATCGTGTACGCAGATAATGGATTTGTCATCTTTACAATATGGTTGCAAATGCTTATCAAAAGTACGCGAGTTATCCAATATTTTCAATTGTCAGTAAGAGCGAATAAATTCAGTAGTGAAAATAAGCGAGAAATTTTTTTTTTAAACTAATCTCCATATATGTGTCATTATTAATCGAAAACAATATTATTTTTCTTTCTTATAATAATCAACAGTAATGTCACGTTTTTTGAATTATTCCACGTTGTACGTGATCGGTGCTTTGATATTCTTTGTATACAACGCAACCTTTGTGTCCGGACAAAACGGTGCGTATAATATTGAAAAATATCTTGAAGAAAAAAAAATCGTAACATGATCTTTTATTATTTATTTTTGTTCACCAAGGAACATGCAGCGAATACACATCCGGCGATGATTTATGGACACCAGATTGCACCGATGACAATTACTGGAAACCAGTTCAATGCAAGGGAGAGAAGCTTAACGGCAGGTGAATTTTCGAACACCCAAAAAGACATAACAGCTAGCTGTATGGCCGATGTATTTGTTGAATTTATTAAGTCAATTTTCCAATAGATGATAAATGAATATTTTTATATTCCATTCTGATAGATGCTTCTGTTACAACGCTGAGGGTACCAGATTGTTCGGTTGGGAATGGTGGGAATCAGCAGAAAACATGACTTGTGGTGCGTACGTATGAAAACATTCATAATCTTTGATCCTGGTTGAAGAAAAATAAAAATAAAAATAAAAATAAAAATAAAAATAAAAATAAAATACCAATAACAATATGATTTCGGATTTATTTTATCAGCTTGTAGCCGTCGTAGAGAGGCTCTTGAGAACGCCGGAAGAACAGACGTCTCTTTACATTGTTCGAGCGAAGGTAATTACGAGGAACTTCAATGTGACAACGGGTTGTGTTGGTGCGTTGAAAGTATGACTGGTGAACCAACGCAAAGAGCTTATCCCGAGTCGATGATGACCTATCTTCCATGCTGTAAGTTGCATAAATGATTGGTTTACATTTTTGCATAGCACATTATCGGCCGTGGTAAAACAGGCCGATTGGCAACCCAACTTACTGCGACGTATTTAAAAAAGCCTAACAATTCGAACACCTCTTGATGGTGGTCAAATGTATTGTGTATAATAATTTTGTTCACTTTCAGATAACGCGACCCTAGTTGGATCGCAATATCTACGTCAATGCGAAAGTAGTTCGGTGGCTCGTGCCAGAGTTCTTACTAAACTGGTAACACACGGTCGTCTCTATACGCATATTGATGCTGTGTATTGCGAAGGTGACGGAAGCTACGGCCACTACAAAATTTCCGGAACGCAGTGAGTAGTTTTTCAAAATTAATATTATTTATCGTGTTTAGATTGTTCTTTTTTCAAACCCTATTCAATATTTTTTCTATATACCTATATTTACAGGATTTATTGTATTTGGAAAAACAACACCCAGATATCAAGTTATCAGACGGAATTGACGAACATTCTCACCATAAACTGCAGTAAGTTGCAGGACTCGATTTTCTCAATAATATAAATGGTCATGAGTCTTTTAACGGTAAATTGCGCGCTTTTTTTACAAATTTTCCTATTCTATTCCCACAGATTGCGCGCGAGATTACGTTATATACCAGGAGTTGGGCCTGACTTTCAGTCTGGCCTGCAACACCGATGGGAGTTACTCTTCTAGGCAATATAGCAACGGATATCCATATTGCGTCGACAGTGACGGATTCGCAACTACGTATCTCGGAGATCTTGGAGCAGAGATTAGTTGTAGTTGATTTTGAAAAATTAATACATTATAAGCGAGGAGACATGGGAATTATACATTTGCCGACATGAACATGATTGCTGAATATGAACATACCATGAATAAATGATTGTATCTTAAAAGATTTGTATTTTTGATTGCCATTTAACTCCACTTTGTCAAAATGCATCAGAAACTCCCAAGACATTGAAAACGCTGAGAATTATATTATAGATTGATCATTAGATGGGATTAAAAAGATTTGAAGTTATATTAAATTTGTATTCTCAAAAATATAGTAGATCGTATACCTATAGGAACAAAGTTATACAAGTATTGATATAAGAATATGAGGTACTGAATTTGTAAAGTATCAGGCTTTTGAGCGGAAAAACAAACGCAGAATGACTCCGCAAAAGCGTTTAAAATTATACGTAGCATTGGAAAAACAATTAATTGGTGCCGAAAAACCATTTCTTGACTCTTCAAAGTTTTTGAAACATGATGAGAAGATGAATCAATTGATCGACATGTAGTGCCAATAACTCTTCTGATTATGAAATCTAATGAAGACTAAAATCCGGTTGACATTAGCTGCACACGTTTACTTCCTACTTGCGTGAAAATCGGGGATAAATATATGTAGTAACTCTATAAATGTAGATTGTGCAGTTGCGGGTATTCCAAAAACTGTTCACGATCTAAAGGAGTATTTAGAAGTATTTTTCCAGGTTGGTCACCAGCTTGCTCGGCTCTTCTTTAGGGCCGTGTCGTTCAACGACTTTCCCCTCTTTGTTGACGATGAATTTGGTGAAATTCCACTTGATAAAACTGCCCAAAAGACCGCCTTGCTCTTGTTTCAAATATTTCCACAGCGGGTGGGTATTGTCGCCGTTGACATCGATTTTTTCAAACAAATCGAATTTCACCTATAAAAGTAAAACGAATTTCGAATTATTTGTGTTTTTCTACTAAATTTGAATATGAATTGTTTAAGTTTATTGTATTGTTGCAGTACTTTTTGACGCTCGGCAAAACTGCAAATTTCATCACTACTACCAGGTTCTTGTCCTCCAAATTGGTTGCAGGGAAATGCCAGAATTCGTAGGCCTGTAAATAATGAGAAAGTTGTTCACTACTTCTCCCTCATCACTGTGCATCAGACATAAACAAAGTGATTTGCTATTGAATTAGTAATATTGTAAAATTGAAGAACAGAAGTTGAATCGAAAAACGTGTGAAACATCTTTTGTCGACATCAAAACAAAGGTCAAGGCACTATGTGTTAGTTTAAATCCAAAACTCTTAGTAATAAAATGATAGCAACCTTTAGTCTCTGCATACTGATCATAGAGCTCGTTTAATTCTTTGTAATTTGTTGCAGTTAGGCCACATTTTGATGCGACGTTAACAATGAGAAGAACATGACCCTTGTACCTAGAAAAGAGAATTACATATCGCTACTATTCTGTGAGTTGATTGATTTCATTTTGAAATATGATTATTGACGTACTTAGACAACGGGACTTCTTCTCCCTTAATAGACTTAGCGGTGAAGTCATATACCGACGAGGCAGTTTTAAAATCTTGGTTTCCACTCATACCTAAGAAGAAGAATAAGGTCAAGTCAAAGAATGAAGAAGTTTATCAACAATCATATGAAAACCAATCATGTTAGTTTGTTGTTATTGAACAGATTGAAAAAAAAAAAAAAAAAAAAGACAGACGAAATAGTTGGTTGTCAGGATTTAAAAGTATGAAGAATCTCTCCAACGACAAAGAGAATAAATAAAAAAGAAAAAGAACAGATGGATTCTTTTCCAAAATTAATACGTTACTACGTTGTTAATAGTAATAACAGAATCTAACATTTAACGTGTAAAATACGTAGAGCCACGATGCGGCCTACGCAAGCGAACATGTTTGATTTTATTGGTTGAACAAAACGAAATTATCGTTTTTAGAGATATTTTCGTAAAAGTAAAAGAACGGAAATTGTTTATTAGAAGATTCAGCCGGTAGTGTTAGATAAGAACTAATATTATATGCAATTTTGTAAATAGAATAATTGGCGATTGTCGACACCTAGCGGTAACAGGGAAACTAAAGTCTACAACGTTCTTTATTATACCGGTTTCCAAAATCATTGATTTGATTTTCAAGGGATTATTTATGGGCTTAGTATCTAAACTACATATTTACCTCTGATTTTTTTTTCACACTCTTTTTAACGAGACGAAGCAATCCAATAAGTTACTTCACTAGAATCGATAGCAAGCCTATGATAATTAATAATAATTGATTTAATATTTGTATGAACTCATCAAAACAAACAACTTCCACGAGTTCCACGGGTGTGATGTATGTATGCTAGCACTGATTTCATTTCAAATGTCTGTGTGTGTGTGTAATTGCGGAGTTGCTTAAACGCGGAGTATGCGCATCATTCTTGATATCCAACTTCTTGCTACGTTTCGCTCGGTCGGTAAGACGACTATCTCACCGTCCTATGTTACTTGCATTTTACATTAGGTTAGCCCATCTAGGATTTTCTTATTCCACGGACAAAATTCTTAGTAGAAGCGTCGCTTTTTGTAGGTTATGTTAAAGTAGAGGATAAAGGATATAATTGACAACGTCAAGGTGTTATGAGTGTTTGATAATCGGTACGCTATCCTGGTTTCATTATTACTCTAAGAATCCCATATTCCATGAGAATAGTAGGCGGAAGGGCCAAGCAAGAAAGAGAAATAATTAAGAGTGTAAAAACAGTAAACATAGATAACATGGCGTGAATATTGTCAATCCTATCCTTCCTCTAACCCATTTAAATAAAACAATTCATATAGATTTTTTTGTATTTAAAATTAAGAAAACTCAGGCAGTTTATTAAAGACTATACGATATGTCTGGCGGTATGTTATACGGTGGCGATGAGATCGGTGCTTTGGTTTTCGACCTCGGTCATCATTCGCTAAGAGTTGGTTATGCTCAAGAAGATACGCCTAAGGCCGAAATTCCGGCTGTTGTCGGTGTCGGTGAAGACCCAGGCGCTACACCAATGTCAAAAAATGACGCTATGGATATAGACGAGAAAAAACCTGACAACAATGTCACTCAATCTGGTAACAAGTATTATGTTGATACCAACATACTTCACGTACCAAGGAAAGGTATGGAAGTTGCGAGTTATATGAAAGACGGTATGATCGAAGACTGGGATCATTTTGAAAAGGTATAACAAACATTGTGTTTTTATCGACAATATTTTTTTGGATTTTTCTCGCTTTCATCCGCCATTTCTTTTTTTTTCTTACCTTACAAGTTTTTGCCACTTTTTCGAACGAAATTTCATTTCATTTTGTCTCTACGTTGTGCAATTGTTTTTCAAATCCACGACTAATTTTATAATAAAAACATTCGAAACGATCGCAGGTATTATAATTTGACGATAATCTGATCAGATATTGTCGATCGGGTATAGATTCATTCTTCTTTCTTGAAAACAAATTCGTAATATTTGAATTCTGCATATAGTTTTGAATGGACTCACATGTTTGTACTCTAACTCTGTATTCCCTTAATCAAACCAGAGCTTTTCGTTTTGTTCGCGTTCATATTCGTGGAGAAAGTAATCTTTTCAATGAACTTGATAGAATTGAAAAATAGTAATAATCGATTATTATTTGTATTAATAACAACTGAGAAAATCATTGCTGTGTGAAAACTTTTCATTACCAACAATTCCCAGCCCGTGCGTCCAAGCAGCCAATAGTCGATACTTCATTCGAATACACTTATCCAAATTCCGAAAGTCCTCTGATTAGATGCTTCCACTAGCCGTACTACGATTTTCAATTTGATAAATAGCGGTAGCCGCCATGTTTTTTTCATAAATTTGAAATCAGTACTTCCGTCTTATTTATCTATTAGTTTGAATAATAGAAATAGTAAAAATTTATTCAAGTATGATTGATTTCATACTGTTAAATGGAACTATGCTTTTACTTGTGTAATACTAAAGATATTTCGTTATTATCATTATTATTGACATTGTATTGGGCCAAGTTTAGCAATAATGTGAAAAAAAAAGTTTCTTCCAAGCATCGCAAGCTGGATGAACAATCAAATTCTACTTTAATTCGGGTTTATAACAATTGATCAATCATTCATTTCAAACAGGTTTTAGATTACACTTATGCTAAGGTGATACAATCAGACGCCGAATATCATCCGGTATTATTTTCCGAATCTCCATGGAATGTCCGTAGCAAACGAGAAAAGCTGACTGAACTTATGTTTGAAAAGTACAATGTGCCTGCATACTTTTTAGTCAAAAACGCTGTGCTAGCAGCATTTGCAAATGGGCGAGCAACAGGTATCGTTGTAGACAGCGGCGCCACTCACACTTCAGCTGTACCTGTTCAAGACGGTTTTGTCTTGACTCAAGCTATTGTCAAATCACCTCTGGGAGGAGATTACATAAGCATGCAATGCCGACAGTTTCTACAAGTCAGTGAAAAAAGATTGAATCAAAAACACTAGAAATAAGAAATACAATGTAATACAAAGAGGGATAAAAATTCAACGTAATTTTTATTTAGGAACAGGAAATCGACCTTTCGCCTTCTTACTTAGTAGGGAGTAAAGAAATCGTTAAAGATCACGAGAAGCCTAAATGGGTAAAGAAGAAGGGACTTCCAGAGGTAACAAAGTCCTGGCATAACTACATGGTGAAGAAGCTAGTACAGGACTTTCAAGCGACTGTTCTCCAAGTATCAGAGACACCATATGACGAAAAAATCGTCTCATCTGTACCCGCAGTACAGTACGAATTCCCGACGGGATATCATCAGGTGGGTGATAATCCCCAGAGGAAAAGCTTGCATGCTTTGTAAACCATATTACTTTGAAACAGAGACTCGAACAATTCGACGCATTCTTTGATCCTGTATTACATTTCTCGCTTTTATCATTCATCCAGGACTTTAGCACCGAACGATTCCGCATGCCAGAAGCATTGTTTGATCCTAGTATGGTTCAGATGCGTGGTGGTATGGTAGGAAATACCATGCTTGGTGTTGGGCACATCGTAACGACTAGCGTCGGAATGTGCGACGTCGATGTAAGGCCTGCCTTATACGGCAGTGTCGTCGTAACCGGTGGGAATTCGTTTATTCAGGTGAATATAAGCCCCAACAGTCGTTTGCAATGTTCGAAAAACTCCACAAGCCTTGGTTTTTCCCTTTAGTTAGAAATCATGGAGAAAATGATACACGATTTATCTCCGAAACTGTAGACAGGGGATTCCCTCTAGCATTATAGAATTTGGATGGAGCAGAGCTATAATATGTCTGCAAAAGCTGAAATAGAGTAAAATGAGATAAGGGGAATCCCCCGTTCGCGGAATCGAGTTTTTCTAGCGATCCCGACAATTATGTAAATGTTTGAAGTTCAAATTTGAGTCGTAATGTTCGTTTTTGCTTTACTCTGCGAAGGGATTCCCGGAAAGATTGAACAGGGACCTGTCTATGAGGATTCCCTCCAGTATGAGATTGAAGGTGATAAGCGCTAACGGTTGTGCAGAGAGAAGGTTCGGCGCGTGGATCGGAGGATCGATCTTAGCGTCAATTGGAACCTTCCAACAGATGTGGATATCGAGTCAGGAGTACGAGGAAAGCGGAAAGAGCCAAGTGGAAAGAAAATGTCCGTGATTTGAAGCAGTAGTTTTAACGTATTTTTAATTACCTCTGAAAGAATGAAGACAGGAAAGAACGTGGAGTCAAAAATAAATACGAAATAGTAATCTGCAGACCCTTGGATGTAGGAATAAGAATCACGTTGACAAAAGTCGAAACTAAGAGTTTTAAATTTCGGTTACGACGTTTGTATTATATGTTAACTTCTTCCCATTAGGACCATTCGTTTTTTTTTAACTCGCGCATATTCCTGTCCCTTGTTTCTATTAATTTAATAATAAAAGACGTGTACACATCGTTATCAATAGAGTCTGAAATTTATTAACAGCATTTTGTTTTACATGCCTGAATAAACAAAGAGAAAAACATCGTACAAACAAATTGCCTACGCGTGTACGCACGCTAATAGAATTTTCATGAAATATTTTTACCAGCAAATATTAACAATTTGCTTAGAGATATTTTCAACGTTTCTGTATGTATGATAGCGCTGGAAATTTTGTATAATAAATATATAATCTTGAAAAAGGAATAAAACGAAAAACATTGAACCCTCTCTCTCTCTCTCTCTCTCGTAAAAAAAATAATACTAGTTTATAAACTCAACGTTTCTTCTTATTTTTCTTCTTCTGGATCTCGGGCCACGGGAATCCGCGATACTTCAGAACGTCCATGATGTTGTGACAAGTGTAATAGGCATTGTCCATCATTTCCTCGTTGAAAATATCCATACCAAATCGGGATTTACCAGCACTTTTCTTCGAACCTCGAGAGCTTTTCTTCTGTCCTTTGCCATTTTTTCCAGCTGGGCCGCCTCCGGATTTTTCTTTATTCTTCCGGTCTCCACCGCCCTTTTTCTTCTTTGATTTGCCTTTCGGCTCCATATCAGAAAAAAAATCAGGGATTCCCCGAATCAAATTTATTTACATATCTTATTCCTCACTAAAGAGTATAGGCAATTACGGGAGAAAAATAAGATCAGCAACTAATCAAACAAAGAGTATGAACATTCGCTAATCGCCTGTCTGTTGCTGTAATCTACGAATTGTTGAATCAATAGCAAGCTGCATCCAAGCAAATAACAGGGTCGTTGCTACGCAACCGCCGCGTTGTATAGGGATAAGGATGAGAAGTTATTAATAAAAAAGACTCTATGCATATAAGATAACAATTGTATATACATGTACAAAATTGCAGATAATATATAGACATTTGATTCTGATAGAGTCTATTAGATCTCTAATATATTTACATGCTTCGCATAATAAGATTAGCAAATATAATTTGTACAATTTGTACAACTAAGAGCATCGATCACGACTATCAATAGGACCTCTCCTCGAAGAACTCTTGTCATCAGCCAAATGCAGTTTCACTGTGTTTTGGTCGTATGGGCGATACCTTTTTTCGAAAAGAAGTGTAAATACTTTCGAAAAGTGGCAGGGCCGTTCCAATGTCCTCTGAAAATGATGTAATAGTTTTAAGCCATATTGTTAAGCTTCTTGGCCTAATTTTTAAACACGATACTCACTTGAGCATCAAATTCCAATACAAGAAAGGGAAGAAATCTTTCTTCAACAAATACATGGCGAAATATTCCTTGGCTTGATTTATTGGAAAAGTTTCTACGGGCTGAAGCTTGTAGTCAAATTCAGCCAGAATACATTTTCCATAGCCAGTAACTAGCGGACAAGAAGCATATCCGTTGTACACTTCTATAGACGACCGTTCGCTCATATCCGATGATATATTTTCGTAGACCACCTTAGATTGGGCAGCTGTAGAATTTACAAACGTTATTCTCCTTGTTATTTTACTGTATTTACTTTCAACAAGAGATATTATCAAAGTTCTGACCAATCGCTGCCATGGTCTTTGAATTAGGTGTGTTGGTACAATCGCCGATACCAAAAATATTGCCGTATTTACTATGCCTCAGAGTTTGAGGGTCGACGTTTAAAAACCCTACTTCGTTAGTCAGTTTGGGATGATTTTTCAAAACTTCGGGAGGACCCATTGGCGGAGATACGTGTAGCATAGAATACTGAAAAAAAGTGAATTGAAGTTATATTGAATGGAAGAAGAAAGATCGTCAGCAACTACTATCGGGCCGTAAAGTCGAGGCACTTGGATAGAGTGTGTCAAACCCAAGTGCCCCGACTTTACGGCCCAATAGTAGTGCGCGGTATCGGTATTAAAATACTATGTTACCTTCACTGTATTCAATTCTTCAGGATTTTTTAAATTTTGAAATACTGCCTCATTAGTCGACGGTTTAATCTCAATAAGATTTGTTTGAAGATTAACGAGGATGTTTCTAGACTGACAAACCTTCCACAGGGCATCGGCGTACTTTTTGACGCCAAAAATAACTGGCAAAGCTGTGTTGTAAGTTACATTGATATCCTTAAGCTTCTTTTTCTACAAAAGTTTAGAACAAATAATGAAACACAATCAAATTGTGTTCAAATGTTGGTTGCAATGCAGTATTCCTTACATTTCGCCAATAATCTTCTGCGATGTAAGCTATTTTTTGAGGAGCGCCGGGGCATTTCACCGGAGTATTTGGAAAGGTAAAATATGCTGTGCCAGTTTTAGTGGCTTTTATAGTCTTGAATACTTTCTCAACTGTATCTGGACCATATATCGAACACACAGGGACTTCTGGGTTTTCTAAAGCCTCTTGAAGACCTGGAATCTATCATAAAATGATCAAAGAATTATGCGGGGTAAAGAAGAGACCAAAGATCTTGATTTTACAAAATCATTTGCCCTTTTAGCAGATAGACTAGTCTTTAGTTTCGAACTTTTCAGTCTCTCATTCTTCAACTCTACCCAATGAGATGACCTATAAAGAGTAAAACCTTGTTCCAACAGAGCTGGAGACCCAAAGCTACTATCAGATATTCGTACTGAATAGAATCCCCGCTTCCAACAGTAACGGTATTTGATTCCGGGTCGAATTTAGTCACCCTATCCTTCACCCACTTTGAATCTTTTGGCAAAACTTTTTCCATTAGTTTATAGGATGATTTTAAGGGCTTGATTCCACCTCCGATCAAAGTAAACAGTGGTTGATAATAGTGTTTCTAGAAAACGATATTACAAGGATAATTTCAGGCATATGAATTTAGCCATCACATAGTTTCTCATTGGGAATAAAAAGTGAAGGTCAGGACCTCATTAGGTTCAACTACAATTACTTGATCCTTCGAGCCTTTGAATTTATTGACAAATTTTGCAGCCATTGTACAGCCTCCGGTCCCTCCACCAACGACCAAAACTTTGCAGCTGAAAGAAGTTGTGGAAATAGTTTATGGCACGAGACTAACGGATTCTCACGCTCCGAATGTGATTCCGTTCACAGAATTGATCGATCAACTCATTTTTTGGACAAAATGAATCAATATTTTTGGTGAATTTACTGTCTCATTAAATTCTTTGCTCATTTGAATGAAGTTCAATCAACACTGGGACTTGATAGACTGATTTTAGAAATAGATATGAGTTTAGGGTTTGAGTCTGTTAGCATATTATATTTGCATGGTCATATTTTATGTGAAATTATAATTTTCTGAATTTGAGTTCTAAAATTTGTGAGTTTTGGAACTCCAGAATGAGAGATGAGTTTTGGTAATGCCCCATTCATTGTTTATATCTTATCTCTCCTATATCTGTTTATTCGTTATTAATAACGATAAAGAAAACAAGCTAGTAGGTTTGTAATTGGATTTAGAAAACGAAAAGAAGAGAATAGGTAAAGTTTGATCAAATTTATAAAATCTAAATGTTAATTGAAGAGTATATTCACCTGTGATGCGCATCCCTGCCGATTACAAGATTCTTGATATTAAATTGTCTCGAAGACTGCGAGGCACAAAAGTGTCTTGTAATTTTATACATATTTATTAGCTTCTGGAATTAAACAAACAGACGTTTAATTCGGTTGGTAACAAAGCCGTTAAAATATTGGGAAAAATATTGAATATAAAAACTTAATCAATTATTGTTAAATATTCTTGGCAAAATAATTTAAGTACAGTATATGCACGGTTATAGACTATAAGTAACAATAGCAGCCGGCTCGATTCTATATATGGATATTTGATAAAATAATAACAATAACAACAATACTATAACGATATGATAATCGATCAAGATCCACACGCGGGAGATACTAATTGATATTTAATAGTTGAAACCGTCGCGGGATGTGGCTGCGAATAAGAATTTTCGAATTTCGAACGAATTGATGTTCGTTTGTCCATATGTCAGACTTCAAATTACGTATACTTAACTATACCAGCAAGATTATGGTCGATTTGCGAGCTACTTGTTGCGCGTCTATGAATAAGATGAACAAGAACTGAAATTGGCAATTGAAACACGTTCGCATGAGCATACATATACTTACGTAGGGAAGTTAGCTGGAATTACGAACCACCATAATACGGAGGCTGAATTTAAATTGTTCACTGTTGGGAATGTTGGGTATGTAGACTGTCTCTGTTTTTAATTTTTTGACTATCACATTATAGTCACATTTCCGCTTTCAAACATCGTCACTGCAATAATCAATTCAACGCGAAGTTGGCTGCAAACGCGTTGTAGTAGTAAGCACAGGTTTACATGTCAGATGCGATTTCTAGTGATTTTTAGGTGATTTTTAGTAACTTTTTTTTTCTTCTTTCTTTCTTTCTTTCTTTCCATTTACCGTTATTCGAATGGAAAAAGAGGCAAAGAAGTATTTCATATTCGATCTCGTTCATTGGGGATTTCGAGAAATAAAAGCTTGACAAGCTCTTGACTGTTTTGTTTTCGAAACGTTTTCAAAACCGTTTCACATGGATATCTTCTCTATTTTTGCGTAAAATAAACATGTTTTGGGCCATAAGTGTTCGGAGTCGCACATAGAATTGCGCGACGTATTTTGTTTCATTGATTTCGGTGCCCAGGCAGAGATATTCCGTTTAATAGAACTTTCTGCACACGTTTATCCCAATATTTTCAGGTCTGGTGGAATTGGGTAGGGAAGCACCTTAAAGATGAGAGAGACTATCTCGTCATCTTATCAGTTTCTCGAGTATGAGACAAGGCAATGCATCTGTAATCTGTTATTAATCATGTCATAACACATATTCTGATGCATAAAATGGTGAAACGATTGACGATTGTCGCATATGATTTTTTCGTGGGAACGTTTATTAAGAAACATGACGTACATAGTGATCCCGATTCCGAATGTTTGATTATATATTTATTTATATATATAATTTGTGTGTTTATTTATTTATTTATTTATTTATTTATTTGTGATCAATAATCGGCTCGATGGTGTCCCCTCCGCGTATTTGACCCCATCCGATAAGACGCCAATGTTTCTCTACACGTCGCGAGAGAGCTATCTTTTCATCCACTTCTGTACACACGGGATTAGTCAAGCTAATCTTAGCCAGATCGGCACGAGTAGCCAGTACTCGTCCTCCGGTCGAAAGAGACCCAATGTTAACCAGCAGTACCTCGTTCTTCGACAATTTCTGAACCTGAAAAGACGAGAGAACGAAATTTGAAGAATAACATAACTTGATAAATGCGATTTATTATAAAAACGTATTTTCATCCTTACCTTTGCTCCCTTCTTATCACCCTCTGTTCTCACACCCAATAAACGTTTCAGCAAGTAGTATGATATTTCAAGCTCAATAAAGATTTTCGGCAAAGCTCCGACCGCTCCCAAAATCTGACCTACTAATCGATCAGCACGACAAAGCGTGGGCTCGATCTTCGTACCTACACCTGAAATATGATTGATATAAGTTTATGATTAACGAAATTGATTGAAAAATGGACAACAAGATCAGAGCTTTGTATTCAAAAACGACTCCTCACAGTAGGGGAAAGACTGATGTGATTTAGTTCTCTGGCTTCTATTTTTTGTATCACAGTATGTGATCACAAATGTTCATCATCTTACCTATAAGTCCTCCGGGAACAGCAAATTGGAGTTCATTTTGTTCAGCAAACAAAGAGACAATGCGAGAAAATATTGGTCTACAAGTTAGCTTGCCTGCACCGTCCTTAGACACCAGTCCAGGCCGTACTTCAATCTCCATACCGACCTGAATGGAAATAATTGATAATTTTCAATTTGCTATTATGAATCTTTCAGTGAATGACTATCTTTGAAGTATAGGGGTGGACTAGTACCTTTAGAACACCTTTAAGAATACTTCCTCCCGCCACACCTCCCTTGAGATCGTCAACCTCACAACCTGGCTTGTTAACGTCAAAAGAACGAATAACAATCAGACGAGGGTCTGAAGTAAAGTCGCGCAACGGTACGGGTATTTTCTTCATGATATACTCGCACAATACTTCAATGTTGTACTTCAATTGTGCAGATATCGGCACAACCGGTGCACCTTCAGCCACCGTTCCTAAATAAAGTAAAAGTTGATAAGTTAGAGGGATAGAAAACAACAGGGATATAAAAAGATCAAAGGAATTTTGTAGAACGTTAATATACTTGCCCTGAACAAATTTCAGAATCTGATCGTACTGCTCCTTGGCCTGACCCTCTTTAACAAGGTCAATTTTATTTTGCAGTATAACGATGTGTTTTAATTTCATTATCTCTATCGCAGCCAAATGCTCCGAGGTTTGTGGCTGTGGACAGGACTCGTTTCCAGCTATCGAGTAACAGTTAATTATTATTATTTTATTTTTTTTGGGGTAAGGGTCTGAGGGATTTATTATTGCCAAGTATATTTGAGTTAGCTGCTTTTACCGATTAGCAATAAAGCGGCATCCATCACGGCTGCTCCGTTCAGCATAGTAGCCATGAGAATGTCGTGCCCAGGACAATCTACAAATGAGACATGACGGACTAACTGAAAGCGCCCGTTACACGCCGGTCTAAAACACGGAAAAGAATCGTCCTTGCTAGATCCTCCTGAGATGTAGCATGCTGGACGAGGGCATTTCTCATTGTCGCATTTGTAAATCTTGGCATTGGCGTATCCTGGAAAATTTAAAATAAATAAAAATCCGCTTATTTTATGGACCGAAAATGATTCGAAAATCGGATCCAAACATTCGAATTGATCGAGGATTTCGGTTAAAATTTATAATTAGTTATTTTTCCCAGACAATAGCTCGAGTTTGTTAATATTTTGAGTATTTTGATCAGGACGGTCTCAAAGAACTTGCGTAGATACTGAGAGTCTGAATTGATAAGTTATCACGCTAGTTATAAAGTAACGATGGCGTTGATCATTTTCCACGGACGGACTCAAATTTGAAGCAGCAAGTCGTTCAAATATCTGGATTCATTTAAGTATTCGAATTATTGGTAAATTTGAGTTATTCGCACTCCGCTAATCATGAGGGATAGAAAAAATAGCCGATATAGATATTTTAAATAAATTTTTTTATTCCTAGGTTTTTTTTTTTTGTTTTTTTTTTGTAAACAATTAACAAATTCTAATCCTTAAAATATTCCAAGTCTCGACCACTATGTTTCGAAAGATAGATTCAGCGCAAGCCAAAGCCTCTAAGCATTGAAATAATTGTTCAATCCGAGTATATTTTATCATCGAATTTTGATCAAGTATAAATTGCGATAATATACTGCGCTGAATCGATACATGGATTCAATATCTCAACAAAAACAATGGGAAACGTTTAATTCCTTGTAGCATAAATCAGAGTAACTTAGCTCAGTTAATTGTAAACTTTCAATACACTTTGTTCATTTTAAAAAAAATTTTTTCTTTTCTTTTCAGTTATTTATTCATCCCGCTTACCTGTTTTGTTGATCGATTAATACTCGCATGTAAAATTCGACTAATAATTAACATTTATGTACAATTGAAACCCGTCAATTAATAATAGCGTAGGGTTTTCATGAATGCATTTGAAAACAAAATTTGTGATACACCTCGAGGAGCATCGCTTTATATATTTATAAAGGGGCTGCGTATACACCTCGGATATACGTGTTTTTCAAATCACTGGTTACACAGTGAAGAAATATTACATCGACCCTGTTTCTCAACAACTGAGAGATAAATACGTCAGCGTTGAAAAAAAAGGCCACGCGAATAAAATATTGTCTTCAATGCGTATGTGATTTGAAAAAAAAATTATTCTCAAGGTGTATTTTTGTTACTCCGCCCCTTTTTTGGTAAATTACAAATAAAAAAGAGAATAGAAAAATAAAACAAGAAAAAAAAAATAAAAAAAAATAAAGAGAGAAAACTATATTATAATACAGATCGATGACTACTAAGAATAGTTTATAATTCATTAACACTTTCTAGCATAGCAGTTTCTTAAAAACTACCACATCCAGAAATAATAAACTGGTAACTGACAATTATATTATTTACTCCTACTTACTAAATTTTTCTTTTCCTTTTTTCTTTTTCGTTTTCTTATTAAAAAATAATATGATATTTAAACGTAAACTATAATATATATATATATATATATATATATATTATATACATACAGGTTGAATTCCCAACGTCTAGCGACGCTTAGGTAGAATCGATGTGGCGAACGAAATCCCCAAATCGTCAAATTATTTAAGTAGCTAACGATTCCATAACTCTAGGCAAACTATATTGACAATTTGGATATACGTAGCCACCTCAACTCTGAGTGGGCAGATGATAGAAATTTACCCTGTACATTGATAATGGCTAAATGTTCTAAAAAAATGATGATGATAATAATAATAATAATAATAATAATAATAATAATAATAATAATAATAATAATAATAATAATAATAACGAAAAAACTATTCAATTGCTTTTCAGCGAGATCTATGAGTTTTTTATTTTTATTTTTATTTTTTTTTTTGTTTCTCTCATTCTGTCCCTTGACTTTACGCTTATTTGGTCAGCATTCTTGAATTATTAAAAGCAAGCTAGCTGCAAGAGTAGCAGAAAACTAAAGATATTATAAGATATTATTCTACTAAGATAAGTAAAATCTTTATAAATCATTGAGTAGTTTTGAAATATACGATACGTTTAATGCAAGCAGAAGAACAAAAGTCTAGAACTCTGAGAATTAATACTTATAACACTAACGAGGCTTGCAGGATTGTTACTTCAATCAAATATCTTGACTACCCAGATAACTGTTATAATTAAATAATTTGGATTATTTAATTATCCAACTTTTGAACCAGATTCATGATAGATCGTTTTGTTCATTTATTTATTTCTTCCTTTTTTGTCTTTCTTTGCAACTCATGAAAGTGAATCTATACGAATGAGAAAAGAAAGGAACGGAATAAATCAGAATAAATATTGTCTGCATTTAGGAGCTCTGCATTTACACCGCGCCCTGGATTCAACGGATTCATTATCGAGCGTGAATGTGTCTTGAGATGGTAGTTCGAGGCGCTGTCTTGGAGATGATATGAGTGGGATTTGAGTCTGACGATTTTCTTTCTTAGGTGTAACAACGGCCGAATTCCTCAGCGACTGACACATGTAGTCAAAAGTAATCTCTTCGCTCCTGTGGATATTCCTAGTTGCGAATAAACCGAGTTTAGGAAGGTTTGGGTCTAGGCAATTTATCCAAACGCCATAAACGGCCAGATTCGGATCGCAAGAGTGATTTATAAAGTGAGAAATGTTCCCGTAGGTTGCCGCGTCAACCGTGTATGGGCATTGCTCCATTTCGTTGTAGTCCAAATCGAATAGGTAAGTTCTACCGGCTGCGTCATATTCTTTTCCCCGTTTCTCCGCCTCGTCATTGGTCAGAACTTCGCCAACATACTCAGTGACGAAAGTGCCCTTCCTGATATACTGGAGAGCCTTAACGCCCCAACCGCACCCAGTATCTGTTCTAAATATGCAAAGTTTTACAGAAGTTCCGTGCTGAACAACCCGGTTCTGGCAGCTCGCGTCACAAGCGCATCTCTTGTTGCATTCGTAAATCGGAGTACCGAGTGGCACTCGGATCCGCTTTGCAGAAGTGTAGGCAAAAGATCCGCCCGACTGTTTGCCGCAGCAGTTTGACTTTATCTCACAGACAACACACTCGCACCCTATAGGCGGATCTTCGGGTATAGTAACGCCTTTGCCAGGCAAGTAATCGTCAACGTATAAAAAGTCCTGAGGAGGTCCCTCGAGGTCGACGTTATTTTCGACTTTGATAACCGGCTTGTTTTTAGTTATTGTTCTTATCTCCTTCTCCCATTCCTTAAGGAGTTTAACCTGGGCAGATCTGTGAGTGTGGAATTGATAGAACAATATATCAGACTTTACTTTGTGCAAAAGTTTGGGGCTCATTTTATTCGGCCGATTTAAAAGTATGTTTATGTTATTGTGGAGCTCGTCTCTGTTCGGCACATTGTAATTCAAAATTCCATTCTTTGTAAGCTTTTTCATTAGCTCTTCGACGTCGGCAATTGAAGGGTGGTAGTTTATCTCATTTTTGAACGACTCTATCAGTCCAGTCTTTCCGTTTTCAAAGGCTACTAACATCTCGGTGCAATTAGTAAGATTGGAGACAGGTTCCCATGTGTTATAGCTGGAATCCCACCCTTTCCATTTAACGGAATACATTGTTATTCCTTTCTGACATTTTTTGTCTAATATTTTCTCGACCTCGTGCAAATCCTCAGATGTCGCAGACGATTTTATGCTGGATTTAAGATCGTCGATTTTATTACCAATGTCTTCTAATTTTATAACAGCTTCCTTAAGTTTGTAGTTAGTTTTTATTTCTAGTGGCAGAACTTTGTCCAATATTTGGCTTTTCATATGCGATTCATTTCCTGACGCTCCTTCCTCAGGTATACTCGAAGATGTGGTACAGTTTGCCAATCCGCTATCATCGAGCCTTGGCATCTTGGTAGGAGGCTCGTAGTCCGGTGTTCGATAAAGATCACGTTTTTTGGTAATCTGTGTTGGCGTAGTCAAGCCGTTTTCAATCGGTGTCTTATCTGCACCATCTTGGACAGTGATTTTTCCATTTTCTTTGCTGCTCTCCTCTGCGTGCCATGGCTCTGTAATGCCAAAGATTTAAATGGCGTGATTCATCCGTTCTATTTCACAGAAGAGATAGAGATTAGTTTCTATAATATTAACATTTTCGCCATCATTCTTCCAACGAATGATCATTTTCTGTTTTCTATACTTATCCTCATTTATTTTTTGTCGTTTTTTTTTTTTTTTTTTTTTTTTTCAAACACACCCACCATATTTCTTGTTTCTCACTCTCAGGTACCGCTTAATAATACTATTTCTCGATCCTCTTCGATATTTTATTTTTTTGTTCTTTCTTTTCACCATATCTTGTGCTTTCATTTGATTGAATAATTTATTAAATTTTTTTTCTTTTCTTTCGTTTCAGTCTTTTTTGCATCACTTTTTTCTTTTCTTTTTTTTTTTCATAAGCAATTTTATTTATTATCCAAGTTTTC
Organism: Tenthredo notha; assembly: GCA_914767705.2. Lineage (NCBI taxonomy): Eukaryota > Metazoa > Arthropoda > Insecta > Hymenoptera > Tenthredinidae > Tenthredo > Tenthredo notha. The sequence goes on along the minus strand of OU611923.1, from coordinate 3,914,457 downwards.
TCGCCCTAACACCATCAAGAGATTATCATAACATAAACGAACAAACAATGAAAGAAGGAAAAAAAAAAAAAAAGAAAATGAATAAAAACTTGCATTTGAAGATTTATTTTATATAACTTCAACGACCTTCTGTTAGGAAGTTCTAAATTTCATTCGAAATACATATTTTTATTTTTTTATTTTTTTTTACGACCCGACGAGAACACAATAACACAATCACCTAGTAAAATTCAAACTTTAAATAGCCTGTTTATTTAGAAAGTAAAAATCAACTTCCAACGTACCTAGTTTAATCGTGATGTTCCTCTCTAACTCGTTTTTAAATCGTACCGTCTGAACTCCTGAGATGGCTTTAACAATCGTCGACTTTCCGTGAGCCACGTGTCCGATTGTACCTGTAAAAACATTCAAAATTCAAAATCTTCAATCTAATCTCAAATTGCTTGAAATTAAACTCCTATATTTCCCTTGGCAGACTACATACAACTTTCTAAATATTTCAGTCTTCAACATTTCTGTGAAACTGGCAAGAATTGAAAAACTATTTCATCATATATTCATGAGATTTGAATAAAGATCTGATTAAAAATTTCTAAAATTTTATAAATCACTCTTGATTGTAGTTTTCAAACAGTGACAAGTCCCATCTATGTAAAAATGACTAATTTACTATCCCACGTATTAAAAAAAATAATTTCAATTTGCCACTGATGATTCTTACCGATATTGATCGTTGCTTGTCTGCTGATAACTTCCCGCGACAGAGCCGTCAGTTTACTAACATCCTGAAATAGAGTTTCAATTGTTAATAAATCTAATAATCTGTTTATTCTAGCTTTAAATGCCTCATTTTTAACTGTTTTGAACTGTTTTTTGTTTTTTTTTTCTCTCTCTCTTCTATCGGAGTATTGAATGAAATGAAATCGTTAAGGATGAAGAAATTTAGCAAAGTGAATTTAATAATTGAGAAACTCTTAGATACATTGTTTTGGAGCTATGCTGAAAATGTCATCGTACATTCTAATCAAACGATTTTATTCCATGTACAGAAATGCGCAAATTAAAGTCTCGTTTATTATTTCATAAAATTTCAAATACATGAATAGTCTGTATCATGTGATGGTAAAGAATATTGAAGGGTGTGGGAACCTGGGGTAGAGTTAAAATTTCCCCTCTGATTTAAAACAAAAGATGTTATAAAATTGATAGAACGGATATTGTTAGATTTTTTTTTTGTTCATTGTTGTATACTTCGGAGTGTTGAAAAATATTGTAAATATTGCATCAATGTTGATCACATATACGTAATTCTATGGACTGCATAGATGAATGTATTCCATTGAATTGAGGTTACGTCAAAATGCTATCAATTTAATAACCAACTAGTTATTGGTAAAAGACAAAATACTTGGCGGGGGAATTATTTACATCGGATAATAAACAGTTATTAAATATCGTTGTGATTAAAATTTTAATGGAAAGTTCCTAATCGATTGCCGGTATAAGGCGGATTGGAGTGAAATATGTGGGGAGAGAAAGGGAAAAAAACGACGTGCAATCCCGCCGCTGAAATATGTTGGTTAAAATGATTGTAAAATTATCGTCTAAATTAGGATCGGAACTTACGAGCTTGGATAAATCTTGCTTGTATAAATTTGGCTGACCCGTTGTAACCCCAATTCCTTCGTCACCTCCCATTTTCAATTAGGTTATTTGTAATTATAATTTACTTTATAATAAACTAGGTTGAAAACGCTGGTAGACAGTGTTTTAATCGAGATTACAAACGGTAGAGTAGCAGTAGCATCTACTGTCTGGGCAGAAACCACGGTACACGTGCCAAAAATGCCGGAAATCTTATACCGTAACGCTACTATACGTGGAATTGTTACACTAATATACATGGTCTCTAAATATAGTTAGACAATGGTTCGCTATCAATTGTCCACAATTTTGTTCAGAAACATTTATCACTTCAATGTGATATCGCTTAATTGTGTATAAGCATTTATGTTTTTTTAACAGAAAGCTATAAAACCTTTTGGCGAATTCACACACACGAATGAACACAAATCGATGCTATTGGTCGCTACCTCTGAATCTAGCCAATGAGATTGTTATATTCCAATACGTTTCTGTAAAATAAAAATGACTACAGACTCTGCCCTCTTCTCTCTCTCTCTCTCTCTTTCTCATGGCATTTCAATCGCTCAACGATTTGAGCCAATAGGCGAAAGAGCCGTAAGACTACACCGCGTTGACTCTCTCAGCAACAGATATAAACCCGGGAGTTCTTTTCTGTTCGGGCATGGTCGGCTGTAGGTGAGTACGACGATATGTTTCTCTAATTTTCACTAAAATAATAATATATTCTTATCATTTAACGCCCTCCTGAATTTTCACATCCATCAATATCCCGCGGTTTTCAATCTAAACCCATTCATAAAATGATATCTTCGACCTAACACCGCATCTAAAAATTTCCTGACACACGCCACGTTTTTCTATCCGCATCATGCATGCTTACTTCGGTATAATATATCATACATCATCCCATATCACGGCTAGGTTACATCGAACAGATTCCAACATGTTTCTAAAATTTGAGTAACAGCATTAAAAAAAACAAATAGCTAAATAAAAAGAAAATATTATGCATTTTTATGTCTTCATATGCATACACATGCATAGAATAATTTCTTACATTCATTCAGACGAAAAGATGAACGTCTAAATTGAATTTATTAGTAGTTTCATGATGTTTTATATTTATGTGATTATCTTTATTTAAGAATCGCTTTTATGATACTCCAAGATTTGGGCAGTCTGGTTATACTATAACATAACTGCTAAAATTTAATGGGCAAAAACAATCCAAAAAACTGTTTTAATTCGGGTTTTTTTTTTTCTTCGCTTTTCAACCATAACTTGAGAAATAGGACAAATCTTAGTGTCGTTTCTATCGCCCCGCGTTTTTCCAAAAGTAAAGATGAATCACAGCCTCTTTGTACGGTGGACGAGGCAATAAAATTAGCAGATCTGATGATTGTAAGACTTTTATAAAATGACAAACAATCGTTACGTTGAGTTTGATAACGGGTTTACGAATAGCAAAAAAAAAAAAAAAACAAAAAGTAACTTTGGAATAGGAAGATGCATTAGTGAATAGAAGGTAAGTTCTTTTGCAAGCATATAATATATGAATAGGTATTAAAATGTGATTAAAGACGACGTCCAGCTGTCCAAATCTGTTTAAATATAATAATCTATCTAAAAGATGAAGTTATTTTTTGTTACAGTTTGATAATAAAGAAGAAATAATAAACCATGCCACAAAACGAATACATCGAACGTTCCGTAAAGCTTTACGGTAGACGGCTAGATCATGAGGAACGTAAACGTAAGAGGGAGGCGAGAGAGCCTCACAAGCGTGCTGAGAAGGCAAGGAGTCTTCGCGGTCTTAAAGCTAAGATATTCAACAAAGAACGTAGAAGCGAGAAGATACAGATGAAGAAAAAGATAAAAGCTCACGAGGAGAAAAAGGTGCAAAAGAAATCTGAACCGGTAGCAGAGGGGGCTCTTCCAGTCTACCTACTTGATCGCGACGTCAGTTCAAGGGCAAAAATTCTTTCAAATTTGATAAAACAAAAGCGGAAAGAAAAGGCTGGCAAATGGGACGTGCCGATACCAAAAGTGAGAGCGCAGTCAGACTCTGAAGTATTCAAGGTGATGAGAACAGGAAAGTCTAAGCGTAAAGCATGGAAACGTATGGTGACTAAGGTAACGTTTGTGGGAGAAGGTTTCACCAGGAAGCCTCCCAAGTTCGAGAGATTCATCAGACCCATGGGTCTCAGATTCAAAAAGGCCCATGTCACACATCCGGAATTAAAAGCCACATTTTGCCTGCCTATTATCGGCGTTAAGAAAAACCCAAGCTCAGCTATGTACACAACGTTGGGTGTAATCACCAAGGGAACTATTATAGAAATAAATATATCTGAACTAGGTCTTGTTACACAGTCTGGTAAAGTTGTATGGGGTAAATACGCTCAGGTTACCAACAACCCTGAGAACGACGGCTGCATTAATGCAGTTTTGTTGGTTTAATTAAGCTGATTTTTTCTTCTTCCAAAAAATAAGCGACAAATGATTTACTCAATCTAGCATTATACCTCTGGACCATGTTATGTACTTGTATTTAAAAATGTACCTCTCTAGGAGTTTAAGTAAGAGCAAACGATATGAAATGGAATAAACACGTTTTTTCACATATTATCTCTGTTTTATACTTCAATTTACTACCTCCCTATATTATTAATCAGAAATCAACTGGTTTTCTTCTTTTTTTTTTTCTTTCCACCTTTATTTTCTTACGTGTCTTGTTATCGTATTCGAAATAAAAAAGACAAAATTGAAAATGTTGGTATGAAAAGATTCGAGAATATGAAAGTTCTATCGAATAAAAACATGATATTATTCGATCATGTGTAAAAAATTTTATCTCTAGTTGTTAAAATGATTGTTTTCATTGAAAATAGGTATATAATACACCATCAATGCTCACAACTGATTGAAAGACTTGAATAAGTTGATAAAATGTTCGAAAACACACAAGAAAATTTCACTCTGATAGACTTTAGGATTTTTTTTCTGAAATACCTAATTTTAGATATTGTTGGAATCTGGTAAATTTGAATTTATGATGATGTATTAGAAGTGGAAAATGGATCGCTATGAAATGCTCTGAAACTATCGTTTTTCCTTTATCTATGTTACAGCTAGTCTAAAGCGGAACCATCATGCAGATCTTTGTGAAAACTTTGACTGGAAAGACAATCACGTTAGAGGTTGAAGCCTCTGACACGATTGAAAATGTGAAGGCTAAGATCCAAGATAAAGAAGGTAATATATATTTTTTTTTTTTGAGAGAGAGAAAAATTCCTTGAAGGAGTTTTTCTACACGTTTCAATTCAACAAAGACGAGGAAGAAAAAAAAAAAAAAATGGAAGAAAATGTACTCGAAAAGAGTGAATCTTGAAAGTTCTAGTCAAAAATCAAAAGTGTTAAATAAATGAAAACTTTTTTTTGTTGATTAAAGGGATCCCCCCTGATCAACAGCGTTTGATTTTTGCCGGCAAGCAACTTGAGGATGGAAGAACTCTTTCCGATTACAATATCCAGAAGGAATCTACCCTTCATTTGGTACTTCGCCTTCGTGGTGGAGCCAAGAAACGTAAGAAGAAGAATTACTCCACTCCCAAGAAAATCAAGCACAAGAAGAAGAAGGTCAAGCTCGCTGTCCTCAAGTTTTACAAGGTATAAATTTGAGCTTTGCAATTATACTGTATTCCCGTTATTTTATTTCCTATAGAAAGTCTCGTTTTCCCTATGACTTCTGTTATTATATTTATCACAATTATAAACTGGAATCGTCTCTTTTCCTTGTTCTCAGGTCGATGAAAACGGCAAGATTCATCGCCTCAGGCGAGAATGTCCCTCCGAGCAATGCGGAGCCGGAGTTTTCATGGCAGCAATGGAGGACAGACATTACTGCGGAAAGTGTGGCTACACTCTCGTCTTCAACAAGCCAGAAGATAAATAATTATCTTATGTCTATCGTGTATACATAACGTCAAAATAAAAATTGAAAAAAAATAAAAACACGCTTTCGCATCAAGTTTCTCGCTCTCTCTCTCTCTCTCTACTACTTTTGCACTTATTTTATTTGCTGTCGCTTTTCTGTCTTACGTTAGCCATGTATTTTTACTACTTTTCTATTATTGCTCTTCTCTGCTGTTTTGCTTGCTTACTACTATATTCTTATGTATGTCCCTACTGTAACTCTACTTTTTAGTTATTACCTACTTATTTTTGCATTATTTTAATTATTTCTACGCTGATGTCACACATTTGCCCCAAGGTATTCCAGGGCATAATAATAAAGAATCAATCAATCAATCAATCTCTCTCTCTCACTCTCTTTCTCTTTAATTGGATATCAAATTCCATCTAGAATTCATGTATACGACTCATCAAGTCCAATGTTCTCCACCTCAGCTGACATGACCATGTTATTAAGAGCTTTAATCATAAATTCGATAATACTACGTGCCAAAATCTTGGAATTGATCTAAACTTGAATATTTTATTAATTTTGGGAATGGGATCCTCGTTTTAGAGTAAAAAAAAAAAAAAACAATTTAGATTAGTCGACATTTTTATAATTAAAATTTCAAAATTATAGAATAACCGCTTAATCTCTTCCTTACCGACTATCGGTATCACGGAGTTCGCTGCTACCGTTTAACATTGGTTACAGAGAATGCGCAGATTAGAAAAAGAGAGTCTGCTATCTATGTTTACGTTATATAGTTCGCGATGCGGTTTTTGTATATAAACGAAAGATATAAACGTATGTGCTACTACATACATACGTGATTATATGTATATGTTAAGAAGTTTTGCATTGCATACATATTTTTATCTATCAATCGACTATTCGTATCGGGGCGAAAGCATGCATACACAGTGCTCTATAAACACCTACACATAAGCATGTCAAAGTAGTGCACAGCACAGTGAATTCGCGAATATAGAACGCTGATATAGAGCAGTGATAATAAAGTAAAACAAAAAAAAAAAAATAGCTTATGTATACATACATAGAATATAATCGCGGCACAGTGCGCAGTCTATCTAAAGGCTAAGAGAACGATAATAGAACTATACCATATAATATCGTCAATACAAGCCCCGTGCGTAGTAGAGTTCTATTATATATAATCCGCAGTCTAGATATAAATGAACCGATAATTTTTAAACTAAATGAACTAAGATGTTGAAGTGAATATGATTATATTATCGGTCCTAATTGCTGTGTGTTATATATTATTTGAAAATAAAAAAATCTATAGTATATAATCTTGGACTAAGAAAAAGAAAGAGAGAGAGAGAGAGAAAGAAAGAAAGAAAGAAAGAAAGAAAAAAACATGCTTATCATAGCGATCGTTGTCGAAGGCTTGTTATCGTCGTCTCGATCGTTATTAAAATTGATAAAAATGTCCCCACCAATTGTTGACAAGGAATTGTTAAAACTTTACGGTTAAAATACGTAAAGATTTCATCGATAATGTGGCAGATGGAAGTTCACAGAACTGACTTTGGCCCTGCACAGTCTTCAATAGAACAAATTTTATTACAAGATTACGATATCATTTCGCGAGTGCTCGATGACGAATCATCAACCTCATCAATTATGTAAGGATCATTGTTTACACGCATTATTTTGTCACCTATTTTGCCACACGGCAATGAAATGAAAAAAAAACAAAAACAACTTTTTTTCATTTTTTTTTTTTACTAAACTTTTTGTTCCAGGAACAAATCAGCCGAAAATATATCAACTTCTAGCCACGACTCAATAGCCGGTGGTAATACTTCGCCCCAGACTAATATAAACAGTGTTGGAATAGCTGTGAATGAAATAACAACGTCTAATTCTATAGAGACTAATCTTGGCGGTGTTTCGGATTGCAATAGTCCAACACCGAGTCCTACACCATCGCCTTGGCCAAGTCCCAGGCCTTGTACAAAAAGGGAACACGTTGTTAAACAGGTTCATTCTGACAGCGGTAGTTCAATAGCCAAAGAATTATCGCCTAGTAAATTAGAAGATCAACAGAATCAAGTGATTATATAGATTTTTATTTTATTTTTTCAATGATATTTGTAATCTCTTACTATTTCTTATTATTTTTATTATAATTTTTACAGGAGGTAGTCAAATGGTCGTCTGACTCTACAGAACAGGGACGTAACTCTGCTTACGAAACAAGGAAGGAATCGCGAGGTGGCGATCGTACAAAGAAAAAATCATCTTGGTACAACGTTCTTTATCCAACATACAAATCAAGATCTGAAGATTTTAAGAGAATTTTTAAAGACGTACCGGACGACGAACGGCTCGTCGTTGGTGAGATATTATCCCTTTGTATTAATTAGTGATATGATAAAGATACGATTGTTCACAGTTTCATTAAACTTTTCTCATTTTGTATTAGTTCATTTTTTTAATTATCGTTATTCGATATAAAAGAAGAGAGAGGAAGAGGAGGAGATTGAATAATACCATAATAGTAACACTAGGAATACTACGGATATTTACAGATTACTCATGCGCCCTACAACGTGATATATTGGTACACGGTCGTCTCTACGTATCGCAGAACTACATATGTTTTTACGCTAATATATTTTCGTGGGAAACGTCGGTGTCCCTTCGTTGGAAGGACGTCGCTTCAATAACTAAAGAAAAGACTGCTTTAGTTATACCAAACGCTATACTGGTCTGTACAGAAAGCGACAAATTTTTTCTGACATCGTTCGGCGCTAGGGATAAAGCCTACTTGATGCTATTTCGCGTTTGGCAAAACGCACTCATAGGACAACCAATGAGCATGGCTGAAATGTGGCAACTTGTTCATACCTGCTACGGGGACGAACTGGGACTTACTTCGGACGACGAAGACTACGTTCCGCCACTATTGTCCGTTCCGGACGACAAGAAACTTCCCATTCAACTCTCAGTCGAATCTTTGTCAGAGGCGGAGCTCATTACTTCGGAAATATTCGTACCGGCACCGAGCACTTTGATTAATGTTGAAAAGCAGAGATCCGTACCTACGAGACCAACGGAAACTCCTTTAGATCCTACCGATCTAAGCGACACTACTGAAAGCGAAGCTGAAAAACATCCACGTAGGTTTAGGAGAGGAAGGGGAGAAAAATTTTGAAGACGGGAGTTTTCTTTATCCATTCATGGAACATTCGCTCATTTTCTTTTTTCTATATTATTCTAGTACGGATTAGCTTGAGAAGTAACGCCGTTTGCACCGCCGTACACGAAGGACGACAACTTTGCAATGCCACTCTACCCATTCACATAGATCAATTGTTTACTCTGCTTTTCACCAACTCCAAGTTTCTCTTGGATTTTCATACGGCAAGAAAAGCAACCGGTATGATAGATACGAGTTTAAATAGAGGAATATCGCCTTTGATCTTTCGCAATATAAACTATTTATCTTCTGAATAGATCTGACCCAATCTGCGTGGACCCAAAACAGTCAAACTGGTCAAAAATCGCGAACTATTTCGCTAACTGTGTCGCTTTCTCAATCGGTTGGACCGAAGTCGACACACGTTACCGAGACGCAGGTATAAAGAACTAGAATTGCTTGAAAATATTCTTCAGTTTTTGTATTTTGAATTCTTTATCTAAATTCGATTTTATTTAATACAGGTAATGCTGCCCTGCAGTAGACCCGGACATCTTTATTGTATAGATGTTGAAAATACCAACGCAGGTATACCCTACGCCGATTCATTCTACATTGTGACACATTATTGTCTCACAAGTTCCACGGAGGGTGAGACAAACTTTGCAGCATTTTCACAAATAAAATACAGGAAGAGTGTTTGGGGTCTTGTTAAAAGTAAGAAAAATGTTATTCTGCTTTTTAAACTCTGAGAAAACGAACTCTGAGAAAGTTAATAGAATTTAATTATTGAATTGCGGAAACGTTTCTTGAATATATTTTCGAATCTAGGTTTCATCGAGAAAAATAGTTGGGCTGGATTGGAAGAGTACTTCAGCAGCTTGGTCAAAGCTCTGAGCGTTGAATGTGAGGAAGGCAACGCTGGCGTTGGTTTAAAACGCAAAGCGAGAAGGCGAAGACGGCTTACTGGAGCTGCTGCAGCCCTGCAGGCACATCCCGCAGATCATTTCCAATCTTGTCATCAAACAGTTACCGCCGACTTACCGCGAGTATACAGCAGCAATGGTAATATACAAAATTAAATTATTGCGACACGTTCTTTTCGTGATTAAAAATTATAGAAAATGATTAAAAACTGTAATTCTAACTGCAAGAAATTTCCAGCTTCGTTTTACTCAGTTCCAGGTGTTCGCAGCGACACCAGTAACATAGTCAGTTGGATACTTCTCCTAGCAGTCTTATGCCTAATGTTAATAAATGGTTTACTTTATTATAAATTATGGGGTCTAGAGGAGGCTGCTGCTTACACTATTATGGATTTACACGTTTTAAAGTAAGCCTTCGATTCACCTAGCAAAACAGATTGACAATCTTTATCATTCAATATTCTTGCTAGGTAAAGTCTTGAGTCTATTCTTCTTTTTTTTTTCCCTCCGTAGAAACACGCCTAAGACGGAGGAAGATTGGATAAACTTATTGCAACAGCAGGAGAGCCTTCATAATGTAGAAATGCGGAAGTGGCAAAGAGTATTGCACACGGCAGCTCAATTGCTAAGACAGGTAATTAGTCTAGTCAATTAACGGTTCGTATAACATCGATGAAAATTTCTCCAAATAATGATAATAAATAATAAATAATAATAATGGCTGAATTTTTTAGACCGAAGAGTCACTGACGGAGTTACAAATGAGTATTCATCCAACCGTAACAGACAACGTGATATCAGTATTGAAAACATTGTCTTCTTCAAAGTCTTCTTCAGATTCTAGAACAGAGCAACGTAATAACGAAATGTAAATAGTGATCAAACAATAGTCGCATTAGTATTATTTATCATACTTCATATTCTCTCAGAGAAGCGAGTCACGAGCAAATTAACAATTTTTTAATTTTTTTTTTAAATTATTTTTCGCTTCTATTTACATGAATTTTAGATCGGTTTATTACGATTATTATGAAATCATCTTACAATGTGAAAGAAGAGAGCTAATACAGGCAAATAGTGTTCTTCTTCTTCTTCTTTTTCTTATTTTTTTTTTTTTTTTCTCTCTTTTACTATCAATTATCCGGAAAATGTAGATATATCTCCTGCGCGATTGTATTATATTATATTTATAGACAAATGGAACGGTGTATTATGTTCGAAAATGAAATGAAATGCGAACTTTACACAATGAATTTTTACGCATTTAAAATGATAAATCTTATTGTTATTATTATACTACCTATTTTATTCAAGTATTAGTTTGCAATTTTAATAACGATCAAATTTTCTTTACCCAGTATACACAGTATACTATATATATATATATATATATATATATATATAATATATATATATATGTTATAAATATAAATCTAGGTAGTATATAAATATTTCTTACGAGTTTCTGAACGTTAAATAATTAAAAGAAAAGAAAAAGAAGAGCGTGCCTGAATGGATTAAATTTAGAAAAAAAAAAGTGAGAGGAACTAACTAAACGCTTTGATAATTAATTTATTGTATAGAAAAATTGTGCATTTACGAAACTAGCGGACCAATATTATATTTGGTCAGGATAAAAAAAAAAAGGGGTGTAGAATTGAAAGCTGTTGAAAGAAAAAATTAGTTACTTACATTTATGTCGATTGATTATCAATATATACGTACCTACATATATATATATATACATATATATATATACATATGTATACTAGTACAATAGAGCAAAAATAAACGGTCAGAATAATGAATTATTGTATTGAAAATAAAGTAACAATCCAAATATAGAGTATTATTACTGTATTTACAGTTTACAATTTACAATTTACATGTTATGTAGATTAATATTTCTGAATGCAGATAGTGTAGCTAAGTTATAATAATAATAATAATAATAATAATAATAATAATAACAATAGTTTTAGTAATGTGTAGGAGTAGTAGCATAATAAGCGAAAATATGAATCGCATACATAGAAGTGATTACAAATATAATAATGAAATACACAACGTTTACTTTAACATTATCAATCATATACCTATTACAGCCGTTAATAACGTCGATGTATATTACCTGTTACATATTATATATATATACATATATATTTTTTTTTTCTTCATCTACATTTTTCTTTCAATTTTTTTAGATGAATCATAAACCTATATATAAAAGTTGAAGTTTTCAATGATGCCCACACATGTTGCATATTATGTATACTATGTTATCATTATAATAAATAGTTATATATATTTTGATCGCGTTATGTAGCATCCTGAATAAGATTTTGTTACTCAGGGTATATGTTAATAAAAAAAAAATTCCGTTAATTCTATATCACTTTTCTGTATTTGTTATCTTACCCATATCTTTATAATATTCAATATCTCACTTTCTATAGCAGGGTGAATGCTCAATTTTTATAAAACCCGCCATTTTTTCTCTTTTCATTTCAGTTTTCGCCACCAGAGTCACATACCAGATCTGAAAACTATCCTTCATTACGTATCTATTATCTATTTAGGTTTCGTCATTATACTGTACACCGGGAGAAATTGACACGTAAACGTTGTCTGACTCCGTTGTTGATCAAACTATATATATTTTGTCGAAAATATGGATGATCAATTGTTGGTGGGTTTAACGTTCGAACAAATCTCTTGTTTGTCAAAAACTCAACGGTTGCCCAAAAATCTCATATTTTATCCGTTTATCGGATCCACGTTCGTCTGCTAACTCTGACAGCTCTCGCGAACGTCGTCGCCTCGACATAACCTAAAAGAAATGAAAAAAATAAAATAAAAATAAAATAACAATAAAATAAAAATACTATAAAGAACAAAATTTCGGATTCGCTTCTTTTTTTTTCTGTCTTCGATAATTTTATATATTAATCATTTTGTCTTTGTTTATTTTCTATCCAGGAACCTTCGCTCTACACCGTCAAAGGTATGGCGATACTCGACAACGACGGAAACAGAATATTAGCAAAGTATTACGACAAGAATATATTTCCAACATCAAAGGAGCAAAAAGCCTTTGAGAAAAATCTATTCAACAAAACCCACAGAGCTAATACTGAAATCATTATGCTGGATGGCTTGACTTGTGTCTATAGGAGTAATGTCGATCTCTTCTTTTACGTCATGGGCAGTTCTAGGGAAAACGAGGTTTGCTTAACTTTCAATACCTCCTTTTAAATATTAAAAATCATAATTTTAAGCTTCCGATTTTCCAAACTGTTCTTTCACGGCTTGAAAGAATCTGCATCTTTAGTATCAACACAGAAATTGATAGAAAACGATTATTTTAAGAATTAGAGGAAACTAAACACTGCTTTTCATATTACAGCTGATTCTAATGAGTGTGTTAAATTGCTTGTACGATTCCATAAGCCAAATATTGAGAAAGAACGTTGAGAAGAGAGCGGTTCTAGATAGTCTAGACATTGTGATGCTTGCTATGGATGAGATCTGCGACAGTGGGTAAGCTGTTTGAAATTAAAAGATGTTTAAAAGTGTATCACAAAAGTGTTTTTTCATATCTTTCAATCCTTGTTTCAGTATTATTCTGGATGCAGACGCGAGTAGCGTTGTGACTCGGGTTGCCCTTAGAACGGACGACATTCCTCTAGGCGAACAGACTGTCGCACAGGTAAAAAGAATAACCGATTTTTTTTAATGAGTTGACGAATTTTTAATACTCATTTGAAAATAATTCAATTTCCTAATTAAACCTTAATTGAGAATATCTGTTACGTATTTCGTTTATTTTTTTATCTTTCCCATTGGAAAATCCGCTGTTTGAACAGTCTATGATTGTAAGTTTTCATTAATTGATCAGAAATTTCTTAGACACTCAGTTTATATTCTCAGAGTTTCGAGGACCAAACTTTTTACCCATATTTTATTTACTTTCAGGTCTTACAGTCGGCAAAGGAACAGCTCAAGTGGTCCTTACTAAAGTAATATATTTCTTCAATATCACAATCAATCTTATATTATTAAATAACAAATAAAATTCGTAAATAAAAAAAGACTAATTTCGGCAACCTCATCCTCACACATAAACGTGTTATTACGGTATTATCAGAAATACAGATTGTTGACAATGTTGAAAACTTTTGTCCCTGTCTTTCTTTCGAGTTCTCACTAACTTCTGTTTATCATTTCTGGAATGGTTACTATATCTCTTTCGCTACTGAAAGCGAATAATAGATGAATGTATGCGTATGCTGTCCTCATACCGGGTGGATTTTCGAATAAAAATTTTCCTAACCGAATAACGCTTAATAATTCTTAGTTTGAGTTGTTCTTTTAATTGTTCGTTCGTTTGTACACATCGCTAATTTTGATACCCCCTCCCGCAGCAACTACTCCATCGACGGATAAAGTGCGCTGGTCGCGGATGAATGAACAAGTGAAAAGATAGTGGTGCTGCACAAACATGCAGATAAAAAAATTATTACGTTTTTTGAGAAGTGCTCGTCTAGAAAAGATAGTGGTGCTGCACAAATATGCGGACAGAAAAAAAAACTACGACCCTTTCTTTATATTCTTGGAGGCGTGGCAAATAGCTCATTGTAGAAATTCTGAATAGCAGTAGAAAAAACTTACTAACTCTTTATTAGATTCATTGATATAATGAAAGATAGTGGCGCGTGGAAATAATGCGAGGAAGTTGAAATGAATTACTGATATTTTATTGCATTTATATTTGCATTATAGGTATATCTGAACGAATAGAAATAAAGCAGTTGAAATAAAATTACAACCACCCAAACCACTGAGACGTAAGCGAGGAATCATCCGGTATGAACGTTTTTAATATTCATTTTTTTTTTCTAATTGCAATACAATTTTTCACTATTCAGAAACTGAGCAGAATGAATGTCTGTTTGCTGTTTATTTTAAAACAATCTAAAATTTAGAAGACTTTACAATCGAACGAGTTTAAATTTTAGAAATAAAAACTATCGCGAAAATCAACCAGCATTAGTCACAGCGTTTCTGATAGAAAAAAAAAACTGATGAAATAATTTTATTTTAGAATAGCTGAGCGATTATTTGATGTAATATGAATCGAATACCCATACATTTAGTCAATACACAGAGTCAAAGTTATGGGGCTACAACTGACATGTAAAATTCTTATTTCATTTATCCTAGAAAGTAGATTCAAGCTATTTATTAAATTAGAAGGGCAATTATTATTGAAACAAACAAAAAAATTTATTATAAATCATTGCAAAAAGAAATTAAGTTGTGGGCTAATCTCGCATCTTTCACCAGATGCAGGTAAAAGGCACACGCCTTATTATACGCAACCCGCGATTCTTTTGTGCATTTTTAGTCTATAGTTGCCTAACCGAGGCGCGACCAGCTAAACTGACCTACGACAATGGCCTTCCCCACCCCACGCCGCGCGTATATAGTCCAAGGCTTGCAGAGCTCACAATCAGTTTCGTGCGCGGCTTCCTCGAGTAAACATGGGTGACACGTGTCGAGGAGATTTTCGGCTCGGGAAAGCTGACATCAGCGGAGGAACGTTGGATATAAGTGAGTTTCAAATATTTCGACCAATATTCTACGACGGCAATAAATAATCGACAATTTTCAAAGCCTGTTGAAAACCAGTGAAATTGTATTCAATACTTTTCCGACAAATCACACGCGTCTCGTATTTTAATCGTCGAAGTAAGTAACCGTTGAATTGCTACCGGCAGACTTTGATTATAATTGCAGATATTGTTCATTTTCAAGTACATTCTATTCATACCAGCGAATAAATGTGCGAAAATCTAGATTTCTTACGAACGTAATGTCTCGGACCTGTTTTGAATACAAATATAATGGGTGAGAGAGTTTCGTTTGATAACTTCGCGATAATTATCCCATCATCCCATTGTATTATTGGCATATAATTCCGAGTACCTCGCCCTGTAGCGTCGTTTGTTTTACAGGCATATTTCGCGACTCCGAAGGGGAAACTAATTTGTCGTGTTATTTCGAGTTGACAAGTATTTTTCGGGAGAATACTCGTTCCCCGATTTATTCTTTTATTCGATTCTTTGACAGCATTATCGGTCGACGGAGATGAGAATGAACATCGCTGATACTTGAACTGCATAGATCCTGCGTGCCACTTGGTCGGAGATGGACGTCAACCAATACTGCCCAGCTAGTCCTGGATCAACGGTCGACCAAGATAATGGTGAGCTTTGTATTATATTATAGCCAAAGACCCGATTTAACTATAAATATATGAAATATTTGAAATATTTGATATGAAATATAGAAATATTTGAATAACGAGGATCAAAATTTGAAGGTTTGAAAATAAATACAAGGGTAGATTGCTGTAGGCCTAATTAGGCATCACATTTATTTCTTAAACATGGAACATAATTCAATATTGGTGATAAATTACTCCAGAGTCTCAAGTACCAGTCATAACAATTGAAAGATTGGAAAATCTATTCATGCATGCACTAGTAATACCAGCTTATTGACATCCTTGATTCTGTTGAAAATAGTTGAAAGTTTATATCACGTACATTTAAAAATGGTTCAGGCAGGCTTACAAAATCAATCATAAGAAATATATTATAATAAATTTCATACAGATGTATAATCACAATTAGAAATTCTTTGGTACTTAGTCGAGAATGTTTGCTTGAAAAACACATAAACTTAATCTATCCAATGTACCCTATGTTTATCTAGTTTTTATCTTCACAGGCGTTGTTCATCGAGGGAAACTAGTTCCTGCCTATCTTCAACAAAATCTCTCCAAAATTCATCAGGACAGGGGATTCACAGCAGGGAGTGAAGCAGTCCAAGCACCGGGGGAATGACCGCAAGACAACTCTGCACCACGGAGTATTAATAAAGTAGCATCAGCGAATGGTTCGTAATTACAGTTCCTTTTGAATCAGTTCTGGTAAAATCTGGCATCTAGCCTAAGAATCGATTCCGTTTGAAACGTAGTACAGAAAACAAGCTGAGCTGGTTGCCACTAATTTTCAACCAGCAGACTTTGTAACCCAGTTTATGTGTGATAAATAACGAAAGACCTAATTATAATATTTTCTACGATTAGTGACAACCACAAGCTTTTATATCACAGCATCTGCTGCCCGCTCTATGTAACATTAAAATCAACGTCCTACTCGAGACATGTCTGATACTAGTTTCAATATTCAACAATAACTTTCAAATCATTTTACAAATCGCTGTACAGATTATTCCAAATCAATTTAATTATAACAGCCATAAGCGGTGATATAATAACTCGTTTTTATAAAGCTCGCCATACTTGATTAGTTTATCCGGTCATATAATCGTACAAGGGAAAGACTTGTAATATTACATAATAGATGAAAATTCGTGATGATATATTATTAACAATATGTTTTCTCGCATGTATTAATATTGTATCCAGCCCTCGGGTACTGACCCGAAGGTCTTGATGCTTTTTATTTGTTTAAACTCGTTGTATTTGGGATAGTTGGGATTACCCATTACCGTACGAAATATTACCAATAACTATTCAGGTAACAGAGCATAATACATGCATATACGATGTATATTTGTCAGGTATAATTCACTCTCTTGTAAAATTGTCCATAACGAATAGAGAGTAGAGACTATTCTCATTAGTATCTTTGAGAGAACAACTATATTTATAGAGTAATGAATTATTGTACTATTAAAATTATCTGCTTCTAACATCGTACTTGGCATTCTGTAAAATATACCTTCGTACGTATACCATGTATGTATTATGGTCGGAACGATTAGTTTAGAGTATAATAATAGTTTTATTATAGCCCAATTATAGTTCTAGCTTATTTTCAAACTGGTAAAGTGTCAAATATGTAGTTTCCAGTGATATGCGTAATATATTACACGTATTATGATCACATCTACAATTTTTCCGATCAAATATTCAATGTTGTGAAAATTGTAATTGAATTTTTATTAAATGCTCGTTACTTTCGTAATGTGTAATTGGATTTTCATCTGATTACACATCACTTCGGCAATGACTTGATTCAATTACACATCACCAAAGTTGAATCAAGTTCATTACCTTTAAATAACTTTATAATTACTCTTACTCTATCACGACTTTGAATTACTTTACTTGATAATTACTTTTACCAATTGAATTGAGTTCAATTACACATTACCAAAGTATTGGGTCATTGAATAGGTATTTTCATTAAAAATGTAATCAGTGACTCGCAACACTGCAAATATCCATGTAATAATAAGATCGTTTATGCAATAAACATGTATTATTATAGTGAATTCTTGATTATTATAGCACATTCTTGAATAAATATCTCTTGAAATTGTAAATCATCGATAGTTGAATCATTTTCCCTTGTCCTTTCCTTGCCTATAAGTCGAAAATCATGAAAATCGCACTATTAATTAATGAATTTTAATGAATAATAAGCCGCCTCACCATATGCAACCCGCATGCCATTCGTGTAAACGACAGGGTCCATGTTAATTTTTGTTGCCTATTTGGTGTTTTCCGATTGCCTATATTGCCTATAACAACTCGAAAAAAACGGCAAAAAAAAAATCCATTCAAATAACTTCTGGCAGTTGATACCTCATTTTAGCAAACGGATTTCTGGCAGTTGATACGTTTTTAAGGAGTCGGATTTCTGGCAGTTGAGACTTTTTGAGAAATCGATTTTCTGGCAGTTGATACCTCAATTTTAGTCGCTTTATGATGAGGCCAGAAAATCGACCAATCAGGAGGCTGCTTTTGCAAAAATTGAGCCTAAATTGGCTCAAGCAGCCTCCTGATTGGTCGATTCTCAAATTAAATTGAGTTACGGCGTTACATGGGCCAGCCATCAAGAAAAGTTCTGGATTTCTGGCAGTTGATACCTTATATTAGGAGTCGGATTTCTGGCAGTTGATACGTTTTTAAGGAGTCGGATTTCTGGCAGTTGATACCTTTTTCGTCTGGCAGTTGATACCTCATTCAGGTACCAACTGCCAGAAATCGGACTCCTTAAAAACGTATCAACTGCCAGAAATCCGACTCCTAAAATAAGGTATCAACTGCCAGAACCTTTTTTTCGACCTTTTTTCTGCATTACTACAATACGCCTGAATACAGGCAATCGGAAAACACCGAATAGGCAACAAAAATTAACATGGACCCTGTCGTTTACACGAATGGGATGCGGGTTGCATGTGGTGAAGCTGATTAATATTTATTGCAAAAATAGTTCATGGCTTCATGAAATCATGCGATTTTCATGATTTCTGACTTATAGGCAAGGAAAGGACAGGGGAAAATGATTCAACTATCGATGATTTACAATTTCAAGAGATATTTATTCAAGAATGCGCTATAACAATCAAGAATTTACTATAATAATACATGTTTATTGCATAAACGATCTTATTATTACATGGATATTTGCAGTGTTGTGAGTCACTGATTACATTTTTAATGAAAATACCTATTCAATGACCCAATACTTTGGTAATGTGTAATTGAACTCAATTCAATTGGTAAAAGTAATTATCAAGTAAAGTAATTCAAAGTAATGATAGAGTAAGAGTAATTATAAAGTTATTTAAAGGTAATGAACTTGATTCAATTACACATTACTTTGGTAATGTGTAATTGAATAAAGTCATTACCAAATATAATGTGTAATTAGATAAAAATTCATTTATACAGTACGAAAGTAACGAGTAATTAAGAAAAATGTAATTACAATTTTCACAACACTGGATATTTGATTGGAAAAATTGTAGACGTGATCATAATACGTATAGTATATTACGGATATCACTGAAAACTACATATTTGACACTTTCCCAGTTTGGAAATCAGCTAGAACTATAATTGGGCTATAATAAAACTATTGTTATACTCTGAACTAATCGTTGCGACGATAATACATACATATACGTACGAAGGTATACTTTACAGAATGCCAAGTACAATGGTGGAAGCAGATAATTTTAATATCGGCCTCGTTGAGAACAGCGAGCTGTTTATATTTATTTTTCAGACAACTATACGAATAGAGAACAGATTCATTATTTTCCCCACAGTTTTCGCTAACAATAATACTTTGACAACGTAATTACGCCACGAGAATAGTAGAATAATTCATTACTCTATAAATATAGTTGTTCTCTCAAAGATACTAATGAAAATAGTCTGCTCTCTATTCATTATGGACAATTTTAAAAGAGAATGAATTATACTTGACAAATATATATCGTATATGTATGTATTATGCTCTGTTACCTGAATAGTTATTGGGAATATTTCGTACAGTAATGGGTAATCCCAACTATCCCAATCCCTATCACTTTTCTATCCCAAATACAACGAGTTTAAACAATTAAAAAGCATCAATTGTGATTATACATCTGTATGAAATTTATTATGATTGATTTTTTATAATTGATTTTGTAAGCCTGCCTCAACCATTGTTAAATGTGAAATAAACTTTCAACTATTTTCAACAGAATCAAGAATGTCAATAAGCTAGTATTACTAGTGCATGCATGAATAGATTCTTCAATCTTTCAATTGTTATGACTGGTACTTCAGACTCTGAAGTAATTTATCACAAATATTGAATTATGTTCCATGTTTAAAGAATTAATGTGATGCCTAATTAGGCCTCGGCAATCTACCCTTGTATTTATTTTTAAACCTTCAAATTTTGATCCTCGTTATTCAAATATTTCTCTACTATGAGGTGAGTCTACTATATTCAACCAAGGTAAACATATTCTCTCGAGATCTATCAATCTTATTTCAAGTTTGTCATTAGAAAGAGAGAAGTTATTGCTATTTCAAAGAATTAAGTGTGATATCTCTCCTAGGCTGACCACATAACGTGATAGACAATATGTTACCTTTGGGTATATTATTAGGCGTCGGTATCGTATCCCTTGCAGCTGAGTGAAACCGAGTTGTCGTGAAAGTTTCTGGCGTATACGGGGAGACAGAGGCAAGCCCAGTGTTGGTTGGCGTCCATCTCCGACCAAGTCGCACGCTGGATCTATGCAGTTCAAGTATCAGCGATGTTCATTCTCATCTCCGTCGACCGATAATGCTGTCAAAGAATCGAATAAAAGAATAAATCGGGGAACGAGTGTTCTCCCGAAAAATACTTGTCAACTCGAAATAACACGACGAATTACTTTCCCCTTCGGAGTCGCGAAATATGCCTGTAAAACAAGCGACGCTACAGGGTGAGGGACTCGGAATTATATGCCAATAATATAACGGGATGATGGGATAATTATCGCCAAGTTATCAAACGAAACTCCCTCTCGCCCATTATATTTGTATTCAAAACAGGTCCTAGAGGTTATGTTCGTAAGAAATCTAGATTTTCGCACGTTTATTCGCTGGTATGAATAGAATGTACTTGAAAACGAACAATATCTGCAATTATAATCAAAGCCTGCCGGTAACAATTCAACGGTTACTTACTTCGAGGATTAAAATACTAGACGCGTGAAATTTGTCGGAAAAGTATTGAATACAATTTCACTTGTTTTCAACGAGCTTCGAAAATTGTCGATTATTCATGGCCGTTGTATAATATTGATCGAAATATTTCAAACTCACTCATGCCCAATGTGCCTCCGTTGATGTCAGCCTTTCCGAGCCGCACATCTCCTCGACTCGTGTCAACCATGTTCACTCGACGAGGCCGCGCCAGTCACTGAACTTTTCCACATTGCGCACGGCCTTTTTGGCTTACCTACGATTGTTGCGGGGTGGGGGACGCCATTGTCGTAGGTCTGTTTACGCCGATAGCGCCAACTGCTAGGCAACTATAGAACTCGAATCGCACAAAAGATCTGTTGGTTGCGTGTAATAGGGCTCACCCCCTACTATTCTGTTTTTAGCGATTAATTAGGTAATAATAGTTTATAATTAATTAAGGACGAGTGTTTTTATGATTTTCATCAAATCAAATAAAACTTCCCAAATTTTAAAAACATTGAAGACGTGTTTCCCAAAGAATTTCGAGTTCATTGGGGGGATTTTATTTTTTCTGTGAATCGTGTCTGCTAACCATATGCCCAATATATTTTTATAAGTAACTAACAAATCCTTATTTCCCAAACTTTCCCAACCAATTCCCAAACGATTGCATCGATAATAAAATAAATCAAATTTATTTGCCTGCTAAGTATACGTAGCCTGAGATTTCTGGTACGAATGGAGAATTTGATTTTGAGCTCGCAAAAGATCCTAAGAACATTGGCGCCATCTGCGCCGAGTTTAACGAATATGTTCCCTCATTGCAAGGATAGTATATATTCCTCATTGGATATTATTTTTACCGCTAAAGTATTGGTTGTTGTTGCGATACTAGTTTTTGTTCGTGAAATGTTATCAAAAATGATGAAAGATCAATCGGAATGTTCCAAATTTAGTATAACGAAAAAAGAAGACGCTCAAAAAGCGGATACTAATATGAAAAAATCGCCTACTACTAACGAACAGCTGCCTGTGAACGAACAAAAACGTATGAAAACTAACCTCAAACCTGGTAGCGCAGCACATGGCAACTCAATAACAAACTGGGAAAAGTTTAAAGACATCATCAAGGACTCTGACACTGATGATAAAACGAATAAAATAAATAAACCAAAGAACCCCGTCGCTAGACCTTTTTCGCGACACAAAAGAAACTATAACAACGTAGGGACTCCCGCCTTCGTACCTTCTGCGGTAATTTATCGCAATATTCATTTTGTCATCAACATTTATCATTGTTTTTCTCGAATTTTTCTAAAATTTTATTCGAAATTTTTCGTTCCAGGCCCGAAGTTCGGTTGAGGAAACAAAAGAGAATAAAACAATGGAGAAAAAACGGAACCTGTTAACAAAACAGGTGGCTATGGACTGTGAGATGGTTGGTATAGGAGATGGGACTGACAGCATGTTGGCCCGTGTGTCGATAGTTAATAGATACGGTGACTGTGTTTATGACAAATATGTTAAGCCGCGGGAAAAGATTCTTGACTACAGAACAGCGGTGAGTGGGATCAGACCTCACCACCTCCACAACGGCGAAGACTTTGAAACGGTCCAACGTGAGGTGTCGGATATATTAAACGGAAGAATACTAGTCGGCCATGCGTTGAAGCACGATACTGATGTACTGTTTTTGTCACATCCTAGAAGATCGATAAGAGATACATCCAGATACAAGCAATTCAGAAAAGTATCTAAAGGCAATACACCAAGTCTTAAAAAATTGGCTGCTGAATTGCTTGGTATAGACATACAAACAGGGGAACATAATTCCGTTGAAGACGCTAGAACTGCGATGCAGTTGTATGTGTTATACAAAAATCAATGGGAAATGGAGTTGAGGAATAAACGATGAATTTTTTTAGCCAATCACGCCTGAATTTTTGGTTCAATTTATGTTAGGGATATTTGAGGGACGTTTGTTTATGAACAAAGATTCGATAATATTTGAAAGATAAACCATCGAAATATATTTTTGTAATAGATATAATGCCATGTATTTGGAAATATTGTTCAGATTTTGTCAAACAAAAGTATTTACCGTTAATCAAATCATGGACCAGTTGGTTAATCAATACTGTGTTCATTTGTCGCATTAAATACTTGATAGCGATCAGTTGTTCAATGAATGCGATATGTTGTGCATTTTGTTTTTTTTTGTTTGTTTTCAAAGATACGAAATACGATTAATGTAAATAAGAATTTAGATTATTAATTTAGTTCTATGTTAGCTCATCTGATCTGTAATGTTTTAGTTACTTATGTTAGGGTTTGAAATTTGAAGAAAAAAAAAAATGAAATGATATTTAATTTGTTATGTATATTGAATACGCTTATGAATAAATGGAGATGTTTTATAATTTGTTTTGCAGATTTTTGATTTTTTTTTGCAATTAACGGTTTCGAAACAAGTTTTCTTCAATTATTTTTGTATATATAGAATAATGGAACGTTTCCATGACTAGCAGAATATTAATAGTAAAGAAAATGAGTCAATAGCTAAAATAGAATTTGTCAAGGAAACAGGAAAGGCAAAAATCGAAGGCCTCAAACAGTCTATAAATGCATATAAAATTGTGCGAAATCTTTGTATTAAATACGAATTCATGAGTGATGCATTCCCCTTGGTAATTGCTATGAGTGCACGACCTTGTTATCATGTACAGCCTTGCCTGAAATGCATTTCTTCTTACTTCTCATTGAGCATGCAGCTGATTTCAGTCACTCCTCAACCAGCACCAGTGAATATTCTATCTGTTCATCTATCTCAACTGAAACAATAAGGAGATCAGTTTTCTCCGCTCTTTATAAATACATTCCAATCACATTTATACATGAGTATAAAATACTTTCATCCAGTTATTTAAGGTGATAATAACATAATAGTAATAATAATAATAATAATAGTGATAATAATTGTATGGGGTGATTGAATGCAGTTATAAATATGAAGTCTAAATTGCGGGGAATCTTTTCTTCCATTGTTACACAGTTTACTATATTTAATATACCAATTCTGGTATCATGATTCTTCATTAATTCGGAGTTCAGATATATTAGAGTTTAATTTTTTTTAATCAACTATAACAAGTGATGGTTGTTTTCATGTGTTACCTTTCCCTACTGCAGTCTGATAGAAAGTTAATAATACTACTGCAGCGGTAGATATTCATTTCAACTTTCATCAATCAGCCAATTATTTTACATGTAATATCATCACTGGAGTAGGTCTTTTTCTTTTGTTTGATTTTGTTTTTAAATTAGAATAATAACAAGTTTATGAAAATTGTAAACTCCTGTAACACTGTATAGCTGCAAATGTTAATAAGAAACTTTATAACTTTGTTATTGATACAAGTCATTGATGGAAAGCAAGATAAGTTAGAAGAACGAAGCGTGATTAATTCAAACATATCTTTTGATCTCGTGAAAGAAAAAAAAAAAACATGAAGGAATTTAGAAGGAATACCGTAATATATGATATAAATATGAAAAAAAACGCTGGGATTCTGTTTATATATCAAACAGCGTGAATCTGGAGCGAAAACTTTAACGAATCTGAAAAATGAATTGATAACAACGGACTTGTTTAGTATGATGCTTTGTAAACAGACTAAACAAATATGTTTATCTATAGTATTCACTCAGAATGACTTGTGTAAGGAGAATAGCATTATATTCCAGTATTCGAAAAAGATGTGTAATCGTTGATTAAACAGCTTATCTAACTGTTTTTTTATTTCAATCAACTGATCATTTTTTGAGTTTGCTTATGATTGGGTGTAAACAAAGTTTCGAAATCATAGAACCGTTTCTACTAAATTAATTGAATAAACTTAGAGCATGTCATGACATCAATCATCACATAAAAAATTTGTTCGAAATTAATCTTGAATATTATTATATTCTTTATCGCAGGTCTCTTTACAGTATTTTTCATCAAATCACGGAATTAAACTGCGATAAAAAGTTCCATAAATTTGATCATAATGAGAATAGCTGTGATAGGGGCAGGGGCAGCGGGTCTTGCTGCGCTCAGGCAATGTTCAAGCCAAGTTAATGACAAAAATATTGATGTAATTTGCTACGAACAAACTGGGGAGATAGGCGGGACCTGGGTCTATGTTCCAGAAGTTGGAAAAGACTCTTACGGCCTACCTATACACTCCAGTATGTACAAAAGCCTAAGGTAAGTAGGTGATCATTCAATGAATCCTCCAAGTATAACAGGATCTTTAAATCCTCTCGCTAGTTCAAGAGTTACCAGCTTCATGGATTACATTATGTGGTCTAATCCTTGTTTGACCAATAATGAATTCTGTTTGATTTCCTCAATAGGACAAACCTTCCCAAAGAAGTAATGGGTTTCCCAGATTTTCCCATTCCGGATAATCCTAAAAGTTATTTAACGCGTACAGAGCTACTGGAGTTTCTCAATTCTTACTGTAATCATTTCAAGCTGATGCAATACATTAAGGTAAGATTGTCTTTTGTTGAGAAATACTGTATCTTGAAAAAGAAATTAGTCGACAATGTTATGTGGTTCTGACCTAATCAATACGCTATTACAGTTTCACCATCATGTACAATTGGTCAAACCGTTACCAGACAGTAAATCAGGCAAATGGTCAGTGCAAATTGAAGATCTCAAAAAAAAAGAAGTTTCAATTGAAATATTCGACGCGGTGATGGTTTGCAACGGACATTACTTTCACCCTAACATACCAAAAATTAAAGGAGATGTTTCTTTCAAAGGAAGCATACTGCACAGCCACGATTACAGGGTCCCAGAATTTTTCTCTGACAAGAAAGTCGTCGTAATTGGTGCTGGCCCATCCGGTATTTATTAGCTTTCGAGGAATGGAGTACATATATGAATGTTATGATACTTATATTCCATTTGATTTGTATCAGGAATGGACTTGGCTCTAGAAATATCAAAAAATGCGGACAGAGTGATTCTGAGTCATCATCTCAAGACGCCGATACTCACTAAGTTCCCCAATAACGTTATACAAGTAATGAGCTTACGTTTACAATACATCCATAGACTTACTTTCAGGATTTGATATACCCAATTACTCATATTATTATTATCATTACTAGAAACCAGACATTGCAGAGTTAAAAGAACAGGAGGCAGTATTCAAAGATGGTTCAGTGGAAAGAGTGGATACAATTTTTTACTGTACAGGTAAAGTTTGAGACCAAGTGAAACTATAGTTTTGGTCACTCCAGGACCTAATTGATTCTCCAGGATCTAAACTGTATTCGTTTATATTTGAATGAACAGGCTATAAGTACAGCTTTCCATTCCTGGATGAAAGTTGCGGTGTTCGAGTGGATTTTAACATGGTAACGCCATTGTGGAAGCACTTGGTTGCTATAGAGAATCCAACGCTAGCGTTGATTGGTCTACCATTCTACGTCTGTGCTTTCAGCATGTTTGATTTACAGGTCTGTTCCATCTAGCTAAAACTCTTGTATAATCACCCTGCAGCTTATATTTCTGTGCTCAGGTCAGATTTGTACTGCGCTTTTGGCAAGGCCAGAAGCAATTTCCGAATAGAGAAGAAATGCTGGAGGAAGAAAGGCTAGAGATCGTTAAACGCCAGGGGGAAGGCTTGTCCAAACAACAATTTCACATGATGGGACCGATGCAAGGCCAGTACTATGATGAGCTTTCTAAAACGGCCGACTTGATTCCTCTACGGCCAGTTATTACTTCTTTACACAACGAAAGTAGCCAGAGATTTTTGGACGATCTTTCAAATTATCGAGAAGATCGTTACAAGATCATAGATGATTTTAATTTTACACAACTTTAGTTTAAGTATAAGATTCTTGCTTTTTATTTTATTAGCTTGATATATTTTATGTCATAATTTTATGTCATAATATTGATTAGAAGCCTATATTCCTTAGTTATATTATGATTAGTATCTACTGAACAATCACATCACAGTTAACTAATCATAAAGCATGAATTTAGTCACGAGGACAGAATGAAAGCAGAGAAATTTGAAATGATTGTTTTTCAGTCTTAAGATTATTGTATAAAGGCACTAGAGCATTGTAAATAATATATAAAAAATAAAATTCTATAAAAAAATATTCTCAAATTGAATATAGATAATGTGTGATATAAAAATTCGTGTAAATTAGTTAAATACTCTTGAAATACATGAGGAACCTTACATGAGATAAATTACTAAAGAAAGTGGTATACTATTGACAGAATATGTCTTTCATTAAAGAGACGACAAGGACACAATCTTTCAACTAGAATCGCCTGCAGCTGCAGCTTCATAACAAATTGGATTACCTCCTTGAAAATTTTAATCCATTGATTCTCTGGGCACGGATAAAGGATAGCGACAAAAAGAGATGAGAGAATCAATTTTCTCGGCATATTCATCACACATACTCGCATTTTCTCTTGAAAGGATACCCGTTGTGTTTTTCTTCTGTGAAGGCCAGTCCAACAGTCTTACTTCATTCTGTAAGATTTGATCATCTCTGACATTCGATGAAGACACAGAAGGATTCGTACGAGTTGCTGGCCTTCGAAGCAAATGTGCGGTACCAAAACCCATCGTAGTTACCTTGCTATCCCGCCCAGTCCTTGGTTTAGGTTTGGGTTTCTGTTCCGCCGAGCAGTACTTTTTGTCTCTAGAAGGATGGGCCAGATCCACTGGCCATTGGGACAAAGATTGTGTGTGCGATAAGCAGCGAGATGTTGATATCGCAGATTTCAATAAGTGTGGGTCATTCCTCCTTAGATTA
The DNA here is from genome assembly GCA_914767705.2 of Tenthredo notha. NCBI lineage: Eukaryota > Metazoa > Arthropoda > Insecta > Hymenoptera > Tenthredinidae > Tenthredo > Tenthredo notha. The sequence goes on along the minus strand of OU611923.1, from coordinate 3,886,351 downwards.
AACCCTGTTGAGCAGTTCTGAAGTGTTTCTAGGCAAGGAGAAGTAGTTTTCTTCTCTAAAAATATGTCCTGAGGTAAGGGTGGTTTCGTTCCCATTTGTCTTGCCCGTCCAACCTGCATGTTGTACTGGAATACCTTATGGGCTGGTAATTGTGACACAGATGTAATCCGCGAAAGGTTTTGGGCCTCTGATTTCTGCGGCTGATCTTTTGATGCGAAGTAATCCTTGCCATAAAATTTCTTCTTCATTTCTATCCATTTGGACTTGGCGTCCACTGGCTTGATGAACTCTGCTGTTCTAGACTCTCCATTCTTGATCGTTTTTAGCCGATCTCCTGATCCATTTGTTCTTTTCTCTTCGTCAAAATTTCGAGGAATTTCCCTAGACTGTGACAAATCCCACGCTGGACTTTCCAGGCTTGGGGATTCACTCGTTCCGGTCTGTTTTTTGCACCCAGTTCTTTGTGCTACTTCTTTCAACTCAGAAACGGTTTTTGAACTACCTGAATCTGTTCCTTCATTATTCACTGCCCCCAGGTCTAATCCGGATTGTAAACTTGAGGACGCAACATCAGACTTCGGTACTAGTTTTTGAGCATTATATTGATCTAACTTGATTCGGACTGAAGCGACATTAGTCAGTTGCCTCATCTGCGATAAATCCTCGTCAATATTTATGTACGGTTCTAATTTCTTTGTGAATTGATAATTGGGTTCAATGATGGGCTGTGAATCACAATTTTGCGAATCAAGTGCTGCTGAATTGCTTTTAAGATCTACAGGTAAAGCGCAATTGCATTCTTTGGACATTTCTTCACATGTTCCTTCGTTTTCAGTAGGAGATTTCTTTTGTAAAGTCGGTCTGAGAGGCAGAGGAGTAAAAGCATAAGGCCTAAACTTCTCGGACCTCTTTTTTGAAAAGTTAGTTAATAATGTAGCCGAGCTTTGCTTATGTCCGTTGAATTTATGGTCTGTCTTTAAATTTGTTTGCTTATCAATTGCAGATAGTTGATTCGTCGCAAAAATCCTCGGTAGTTGCGCCTCTGAAAATTCACTAGCTCCAGATGAGTGGGGATTACGATTTTTCATCAACAATCTAAGGTGGCTTTTATGAGAAGAATTCTGCGAGTCCATGTGTAATCGCTTGGAGTTAAACACCGTCCTACTGCCTTTGAAAGCGGAATTTCCGAGTTTGGAGAAGAACATTTTCTCTCCTGCGACAGAAATCGAGTCTTGATATTGCCTCGCAACCCTTTTCCTACAGTCTCTATAATCCAAAAAACTTCTCAAATATTTATTCGATAAGCAATCGCTGCTCATTACTCCTGAAGAGACAAAACCATTTCCAGGATGCCGATCACTGCTTCGCTTAGTGAGCAGCTTGTTTAAATCTGGTGCTTGTTTTTCTCGAAGATTATCAGTAGGAAGCCTGCTCCAGATTTCCCGCTTCTCTTCTACTGGTTGTGGACCATCCTGTTCCTGACTTGAATTTTTGCTTCGTGGTAAAGACAACTTGAAAATATTGTACAGCACTGAAGCTGACGAACTTGCGAGAGTCAAGAAGACTTTTGCAAAAAAGACAACGGGACTGCACATTATGTGTAAAACACAATACAGGATGTTTAGAAGCTTGGCTTTGAGGTCTGAAAACATGAATAACAGACGAATTCGTATTTCTTTAAATTGATTTTACAATTTTTATCCCATCCTTGGACTCGTGGGAACCATTCAAAGAAATATGAGATATGACATTAGTCAAATCATAACAATTATCTGCATGTATTTACCTAGGCATGATGTGCGATGGATTTTCTCTCTGTTTTTATGCTTATATTTTCTTTGTTTTGTTGGTGTTACTAAATAGAAGAAAAGAGCTTTCAATTACCGCTTTGGAATCAAAAATTATTCTCATAATAGTTTTAATTTATTGCTATTCTCGGTCGAAAATCCAATTAAAAATGATCGAAGGATTACTGATATTCTTTAAAAATATCTGGTTACAGTTATAAGCAACTGCATTAGTATTACCAGCATTCGTTGCTTGAGACAAGGCTGACTGATCAAAAAGAGCTGCAGGCATCTTCAAATTCTGGAGTTCTGTGTTTATCGGATTTTTGATCACTTGAGTTTCCTAGGAAAAAGCTCGAAATGATATAAAACAGTTCAACATAGGCAGAAGACCTGAATAATTAAAAAAAAAAAGTTATATTAAGGTAGTTTGAGAATAATAAATCACTTATTTTCATTATTAATAAATTTAAAATAGAAATCTAGAATTTTCGCAGCTTTTTTCTTACTGTGCACTTAGCCAGCGCCAAGTTTCCAAAATCATTTTGTAACTGGTAGGTGTGAGAGTCAATGTTATGCTTGTCGTGTTGCACCGCAGGATGATAATTGAAAGAATTAGATGCAGGAGTAAGTGCTTGAAGTTCGTTAATTCGGTTAACAAGAGGCTGAAGTTTTGCATACCTATTACGTGTTTTGCCTAATAAGAAAGAGATAGAAGTTGATGGAATTCCTAATTTACTTAGAGCTCTTATATGCCGAAGTTTAATTTTTTTCCTTTTATAACGCTTCGTTTTTTGATGAATTCTATTAGTACATTACCCTTTTCATTTGACTTGTCCATTTCGAAGATAAAACAGACCAATTCGATTAGTAACTAAACATATTTACAACATTAGCATTGCAGCCTATAACGTGACAATAAATAAATAATATAATTTAAAATAGTGTAAAAATCTTGTGACGGATGATGTATAACGACAATTTACAAATCCCCTATGTATCCAAGAGCGAAGGAGAAGAAAAAAATTGAGCACGTAGCTGCAGAAAATAATAAAAAAAAAAGATACAAAACAAAGATGAACTAGGTGTTCGAAATTCAAATTACCCGCCAAATTATATTCACGTTTCGCAACGCCTTGTGGGAACAATTCCCATGGGAGAAAATTCACATCGAATGATATTGCGTTAGGAATATTTAATATTATCGAATTTATGATGATTTATTTGATATTAATTACTGTATGCCATTCGATCCATGAATTCATACGTTGAGAGAATACGTCATAATTTTCGAATTGTATAACAATGGCGCTTCGAACGTCTTGTTCAATTCGGAATAGATTTACCCAAATTTATCGAACTTATACTAGTAATTTAAGCGAAGTAAATAAAGTAAAAGATACCGAGGTGCCTGAGAAAGTGAAAGAGCGACTTTTAGATCGTTTGGGTAAATATGAGTCATGATTATATTCGGTTATAGAATTTACAGGTTATGTCCATACGAAATAAAATAAGCAACAATGTTTTTGTTTTTGTAATTATGATGCGTTCTGATAATATTCGGAGATTCTGATCGGTTTATACATTACGATCACACCAAAACTAAATCGAATCTTTTTTATTTTAGCTAAGTATTGGAAGAATCTTTACATCGATTACAAAGATGTGGCTAAAGACGTCGTGATAGGATGCAAGGAACGACCTATTCGCGCGTCCATTTACTTCACCAGTGAGAAACAAAATTACTTATTCCAATCCTTAACAAGAGATTTGTTTTCATAAAACGATATCACAGTCGAAAACGGTTTTTTTCGATTATCTTGGCAACAGTTGACTCGTCAGAAAAGTATCTCATATAAAGGTTGTAGTCCTCGGAAAGATACGTGTTTTGTTCGAATACAGTTTTTCGATAGAAGCAACGGATTCCGAGAAATACGCGAATGTATTTGGTACCGCGTACCACTGCTTCGAAAACGCGTCTTTGTCATTTTCTCAGTAACCATTGATATATCGAAAAAGTACTTCATTCAAAAATTGTAGCCCTTGAAAAAGCACATCTTTTATTGTTATAAAGTTTTCTCATACAATCAACGGATTTTAAGCAATACGAGAATGAATTTGATAGACAAAAGTAATTCTGCTTTAGAAACGAGTTTTCTCATTTTTCCCAGTAATCTTAAACATTTTTGAAAAGTACTTTATACAAAGATTGCAGCTATTAGAAAGATATGTTTTTATTTCATAGCAATTTTTCTATGGAGATAACGATGCATCAGATATGGAGGAGAATGAGAAGATGAAAAACTGATAACTTTAATTCAAACTCTCGCAAAGTTTCTAAATATTCGGCTTTCCTCATATTCATTGGATGTTTCAGTTCTCGGAAGTTCTTACTACTTTTCGAGGCACAACCCTGACGCAGTTTCGTACAGAGAAATGCTACTAAGAGCTTCAAATGACCTGATGTTGGTTGGAGAACCAATTCGAAATCCCACAAGTGTGAAGCATTTAAAATTAATAGAACAATGTTACAACGAAGGTACTATTCGCAGGCTGAGCTTGGGAGTAGTATCTTTCATATGGTTGGATAACTACGAGAAAGAATGCGCTCATTACAAAGCTACATGTTCGTACCTCAAGCCACAGTACTTAGGATTTCATCATAGAATTGTCGATGTAGGTTTTATGGACAAATGGTGGATACTAGAAGATAAAATGAAAGATTTTGACGTGAACGAAACGGAATTTAGCAACTTCAACGCCGCGCCAATTAAAATAGTTACTTGAGGCTGTAATAAATGTAAATAATCGTTATAAGATTTATGTATTATGAGATGTAATGAATTGAATAAAGGCGCGACTTGTCTGACCTGTGAATAACCTGAAAAAGAAGTTTGTGAAAAGTTACTAGGAAAAAAAAGTGAGTCTAGTGATTTCTTTATAGCCTGTCTCCTTTCCTTCCTATACGTATTACTTCGGCCGTGGTTAAAGCTGCCAAACGCACGTGTATATGCACGTAAACCAATACGCATTTACATCGCAGCGGTTTAAAATATGAAGATTTTGTAAATAAAAATAAAGTGGTGAAGTACAGAACTGCACTATGACAGCAAATGGGCGTGACTTGAAATTCAAAAATCGTGTTAAGTAAGTGTCAGTCAATAAATATGTCAGAATTATCTAATCGAATAGATTTTTGAGGTTAACTTTCCGATGCCTTATTATAATATTCTGGTATTTAAAACGCTGATATTTTTTAATTCTAGAAAAATGCTGGCCGAAAAGGTAGTTGGGAAATCAAAAAGTATTTCCAATAACCGTATGAGTTCGGCTGATAGATATAATTTTGGGAAAACGTCTGTCGGCGTTTTGAAACCTGAAGAAATCGTTATTACAGACGACGAAGCCTCGAATGTCGTAAGGAAAAATGGTGATACAAAAGCTCGAAAAAAATTGAAATCCGAAAAGAAAAAGAATGAAATAAATATCGAAAACGATGTTAAACAATTCAATGACGATAGTCATGAAACAATATCGAAACAAAACGTACGAGAAAAGAGGCGAAGAATTGAAAAAGCGAAAATTCGCCGACAAGAATCTTGTTTGAAAAAACAAAAGAAAATATCTAAAGAAAAACGACCCAAGCGTAAAAAATCAGTTCCCGAAAATCCGTGGAGTTTAATTGACGAATTAAATCCTGACGATAATGATTTATCGTTTGAGTATAATAATGACGTAAATGAACCAACGAAATTTTTAGAAAAAAGAATGAAATTCGGAGAACCAACGATGATAGAAAGAACTCCAAAAAACGTTTCAAAATTGCCGTTATTCCGTTCGCCAGTATCGAATTTAAACCCAACTTCGACAGCAACGAATTCGCGAGGGAATATTCTTAGCAATTTTTTATCTGACAACGAGGATTCGGATCTTGGGATTTTTCGAAACGTGGCTATGACTGCTCGGACATTTGACGATTGCGAGAACGAGACGAGTGACGATGTTGAGGAAAACGATACGGAATCATTTTACAAGAATGTAGAAAGCCCTGACTGCGATACAGACATTTCTTTCGTTTCGAGCGAGGAAGACTCTGGTCGAAATTCATCCTCGAATCAAATGAACAACGGATTCGCGCCGGAATTGGAACTCGGGGATTCTATAATATCAGAAACCGATTCGAAAGAAAAGCCGGAATTTTACAGCCTCCAAAATAAAGTAGTAACGATAATGGGTCCGTCCTGTAAATTTTATTTCAATGGAAAATTTCGGGTCAAAGTGTTGATCGGTAAGGTAGAAATATACGGTTTTGTTTTTAGCAAATCCGAAACTGTTGTACCGGTTGAAATTTATTCGCCCAGAGGATCGAGCTTGGTCAGTATCGAAACTATCCATTCCGAATCTGACGATAATACTAACAGCGGGAATCTTTATAGTTTGTTAACTAATGAGGGAATAAATAAGGGCGTAGCTACAGACATGCAAGATAAACTGAAAGAGCTTCCGGACGGTCGAGCGGTTCTTATTTTAGAAAGTTTAGAAAACACGTTAACAAAATATTTGGACTTTTACTACCCGTTTAAGCTATTCCCAAAGACTGAAGACTCGACGAATTACCATAACCGCCATCCGAAAAAGGCGGAGAAATTATTGCAATCAACATTTCAGTACGACGATTTGGGAAAGCAGTTGAAAAAAGACCATTACCGCGAGTCAAAAATTTTGTATAAATTCTTGAATCCTTCCGATCCGAACGAGTCTCAACGTATTTTAATATCCGGCGGTAAAGGCGTCGGAAAATCTACTACTTTGCGATATTTCGTAAACGCCTTATTGCCAACTCGCGGTGAAATAGTCGTAGTAGATTTTGATCCTGGTCAACCAGAATTCACGCCACCCGGTTGTATTTCGTTAAATATAATCGACCGGCCTTTGACTGGGCCAAATTATACCCATTTAAAAACACCGTTTTATCAGATCTTCATCGGTGATATTAACGTGGCTCGATGTGTTCCACGATACGTTAAAGCGGTCAGAAAATTGGTTGAATATCTAAATGATTCTCAGAGATTACGGGGCCGGACGGTACTCATCAACACGATGGGATTTTGCGACGGTATTGGATGGGATCTTATGGTTTATATCATAAAACTAATTCATCCCACCTCCGTTGTTCAAATTTCTAGCGAAAGATCAAAGAATAACTTTCGATATTTACTTAGTGGCGAAGTTATCAATGATCAGGTATTACATATTCCTCTCATAATTATTATTATTATTATTATAACGAGGTTTGCCGTTGCGGAACTCAATCAGTACGAACTACATAGTTACGCAATGGTTTTGCGAACAAAAGAATAGAAAAACGTGACCCGATATGAAAGTTTAGGGAATAAGTAAATCAAATTTACAGATTCCAACGCATTTTACTGGCGGAGAAAGCGAGAGTTCAGTATGGGAAGTGCAGTGCAATCACGAATTGCATGTGGTACCCTCGCTCGCTGAGGGTAAAGGTAAATTTGGCGATTCTTGGGAAATGGAACCGCGCCAACTACGCGATATCAGTTTACTAGCTTATCTAAGTAAAATCCCGAAGGAGAACGAAGAAGACGGTCAATTTTTGTGAGTTTTTTTTATAGCAGCAAGTATGGGCTATGAAGTAGTCAGTTTTAATAATTGATCAATAGGACGAAATCAAACTAATTTACGTAAATAAATACATTCTTGTGTTTATAGACTCATTTTGTGCTTTCAGGATCTCACAGCTACCGCGAATCAATGATACGATTCCCTATTCGTGAGTATTACTATTATAGACATGTTAAAGTAAAAGTTGGGATTTATGGGTCCTTATCTCTCAGAGTTAGATGTAGTCAAAGACCCCAGACACCAATGCGCGATTTTTAACCGAAATAAGTTGACCAATGATAACTTTGTGGTTCAAAATCGATCCGCAATATCACCAATTAAAATTGACCGTCGATATTGGAATGAATTTCGTTGGACCATTTTGAATTTGTATTTTTTTTCTTACAGAGTACCGATGTCCAAATTGACGATATCGCTAATACGAACAATGGTACCGGCTTCTCACATACTGGCAACAATGAACGGTAACATTGTCGCGTTATGCGGTATCGACGTGACCCATGAAAATTCAGATTCGGATGTAGCTGCCGATTTTTACCCTAAGACGTTATTGAGGGCGCCTATATCAACGTGTTATGGTTTTGGTATGATTCCAAGGTTTTATGATTGTTTTCTTTATTTTACGCCGTTCAAAACGCGTATTCTCTTTTATTAATTCTAGGAATCGTAAGAGGCGTCGATATGAAAAACGGAAACGTGTTCATTAACACGCCGCTATCCATTGACCAGTTGAAATATGTGAATTCTTTAATTGGTTCAATCCCTTTGCCGACGATTTTGATATCGTCGGATCGTCGCAACGCGCCGTACATTGGCGGAGGCGATGATTTACCAACTAGTCGAGAACCACGACGTGGATATTTCCGGATGAGACAACGCAATAACAGCTGAATTACGCGGGAAAGAAAAAACAAAAAAAAACAAAAATTCCTCCAAATTTCTCTCTTCGCTTTCGTTTTCATCGATGTAAATGAATGAATATATTTGTTGAATAATTAATAAAATCTTTATTAATAAAACAATGATAACACTTTTTTTCATTACCTCGTATCATTTGTTTTGTAACATTTATTGCACTTTGAATAACTAGATATATTATCGTTTAGTTACGTTCACGTTGGAATCTTTCCGACTATGAGAATAAAAAACCATCGTTGGATGACTTAAAAATGTAAGAAAAAAATAAAATAAAATAATAATAAACTAAAGTACTTTCTGTTCTTATCCATAAATATAGTAAAGTATAAAAAGAAGAATAATTCGTATTGATGGCAATTGTTCTTCTGTAAAATGAAAATGGTATCTTAATACCATTACTGATTACATGCCTTCAACGAATTAGGCCTGGTGTTAAAGAAATCACGAAGTGGTAATAAAAGAGCAGTAATTGTTTGTACACTCCATGCTCGACCGATCAATTTCTGCCTTTTAGTTGCCGATAAGTTTCTTATGTCTGTATAATGTTTTGGAAAACCGAATATTTCCTCGAGCTCAGTTATCCACAAAGAATCAGCTTCCCCATTCATTAGAACTGGCTTCAGAAGTGATACACCTAAAGAAGATGAGAGATTCAAATACTCAAACATCAACCATCGAGTATTAGCAACTCACCTTGTTTTAGCGAATTTACTTTAGTAGTAACAGTGCGTATCTTTTTGACTAGAGCATGTCGGTTGCAATTTGGCGTAAGAACGCTTTGCAAATCTTGGGAGGGATCTGCGGGTGGAAAATTAACACCACTCGGAAGGTTTCCCCAAAATAATCTTGGCCTATGTTGAGGCGAGAAATCTGCCGCGTCTATTAGGTTTGGCTGGCACTGGAGAGATCTGTGGGATAATTATATATACAGGCAAATAGACTTAGCTTGATTGAGCTTCTATAACTTACTCATTTATTGCTAGTCTGTATGTACTCGGCATAGAAGCGACGTTTTCATAAAGCCAAAACAAGTGGCGTCCTTCGTTTGCTTCTATGACCAGATCTTTTATTCGACAGTAATCAAAGAAGAGAACACCTGTTCCTTTCGGGTCTAAATAATAAACAAGGAGCAGGGTTAGATAATTGGAATCATTTTGTTGCCTAGACTTAGTGCAAATATTCTCCTGAACCTTCACCCAAATTACTTACCATGTAGTCCAAGTCGGTTTGGGTTTACCAGGCTCAAATCGTTGCACGGAGAGCCACCGATCAAAAGATCAATTGGTGCAATTGCCTCAATAACTTCCTTGGTGATATTCCTCACATCACCAAGACGGTATATTCGATCACCAAAATATGCTGCGCTGACTAGTTCCGCATCTACATCTATTTCAGAGGCGTAATAATCCTCTACTACTATACCCGACTTGTCTAGAGCTAGCAATCCTAGACAATGATAGTTCAACAAATAATATGACCAATTGTTTATAGCAAAGAAAAAAAACGTTATTTCTATTACAAATGAAACACATAAGTTGAAAGAGTTGATTACCTGTACCGATGCCATCAAAGGCCGATAGTACACGTATGTTTCTTTTATTTCCATCGTGATTCCATGCGTGCTTCCAAGTTATATCTTGATTTGTGTGAAACAATTGGCCTATTCTTGTCTTCGAGTCAGATCTTGGTTTAAAGAGTCGATTTTTCTTTGGATCTTGATCATTGTCGCAGAGAAAACACAGCCAAGGATCTTTTATCAGAATGTCATTGTATTCCGTTGGACATATTAGGTACTTCAGACACGCGGTGCAATAAACTCTGTGATAAAACATGAACGTCATGTGTTTTATAATGAAGAGGACAATTAGCTTATGGATTCCGTCCAGAAAATATGAATTCTGGTTCTTTTAGACATTAAATTCAACTACTATTATACATAGTGAGTTATTTACCGAGGACAATCCAAACTGTCGCACATGACGACGGTGTCTGAACCGGCACACAAGGTACAATAGAACTGTAAAAGTGAATGAAAAGTATCGAACCTTTGGTAAAACAGAGAAAATAAGATAAAAATCTTTCAATAAGTGAAAATCAACATCTGTTCATACTCACACATTTTCCGTCATCTCCGTAAGCAAATACAGTAGCTTTAAGCTCTTCCTGTAAAAATGTTGCTCTTTAGTCCAAGCAGACTTTATGTAAGATTGAATAGACACTCTTTACATCCCAGTTTTCGGTTCAGTATAGAGAATGAAACCGTACAATACATTCGATATCATCATGAACTGAGGGTTTATAACTCACCACACAACTGTTGCAAATAGCGCACTCAAAGAATGGATGTTCATTCAATGCTTCGTGGAAAATCTTCAGACAAATTATGCATAGAACTTCCAAAGTTTTTGGTAGGCCAGCAAAGACGGCTTTTAATGCATCTGAAATAAGATGGATTCAGATATCTTTTCTAGATTGTGCAACTTTATGAGAAAAATTATCTCTGATCAATGTTCTTTGTCTCACCACAATTTTCAATCTTGTTTTCACGTTCGGCCGCAACCTCTTGATTGGATTTCATTTCTCTCAATTTCTCTGCTATGTGAGAGGAGTATCTCGATTCCAAACGTCCATCGTTTGGCCTTTGGATTGGACACTTTTTCAAACCACTATCCAGACTTGAGACCCACGATAAGACGTCGTCAATCGTCCAATTGCCGGTGTCGTAGTTGAGCCGTGCACAATGATCCTAAATAAAGAGTTTACATGTTTCTACTAGATGTCTGAACTTGTTACATTTTACTTTACATCTCTGATGACAGAAGGATGGTATAATACCTTGCAGGCACTGAGAACTGCTCTCATGTACTTTTCTCTTCTACACTGCATAATGTAGCCATGCATTTTCTTCATTCCTTCATCGAATTTCATTACGTTTTGGTAATGAACCTGGAGATAAACGGATCAGGCATTTAAGCTGGTCAAGTAACTTCTGATGTATCGTAAGTGGGGAATGAACTCATACCTGGGATAATTGATAGTCTCCGTACCACAGAATCCATTGGCATCCAAAATTAGGGTCTTTCTTTCCACAGTCGTGATTATAGATGATCATTGCTAGCGGATAATAATTTTCATTCATAAATACGGGTATATAGGTAGGTAGCTGAGAACCGGGGAATTGCCTAATGCCAAATCGATTAATATTACTAGTTTCCGAATAAATTAACTTTTAGAATAATGCGTTTCAAAAGTTACGCGAAAATGTCCGGTCAAGTGTTCAACAACAGATACAAGTGACGTCAAACCGATGGCATTTCGTCAGACGAATTTTTTAATTGTTTGTCACGGTCCCAGGGTCATAATTCATTTAATCTTCATTATTTTGATGAATCTATACTGATAAGAAGCGTCAATTATCCAAGGAAACATGATTTAAAAAAATTAAGCAACTTCCCTATTGAAGAAATGAGATTGATAGTTGTGAGATAAGAGATGATAGATATGTTAACAGTTCATCATGTATACCTGGCCACCAGCTATGCCCAGTGAGCTTTCCCCACACAATAACGCCAGGTTTTTGATCCATCAGTGGCAAAATGTGCTGCTCCTCTAGAGAATGCAATAACATTTCATTCATTGACTTGCGAACAAAATCTTTCGGGAATTTGTGTTGTGGTCCTGCATTAAAGAACTGAATATGATAATCAGATGTAGGGATGTTAAAAAAAGTCATTGAAGGGTTGAAAATTTTAGAATAAAAAAAAAACAAAAGTAGTAGAGTTTGGAAATGAGAAACCATTTTTAGGTAGACCGTTGACTTCAGATAGTATTATAGTATGGTTTAGATCGTAACTTACATGTAAAACGATAACAGAATAGTAGATAGAAGAGATAGCGAAGTAGAAGCCGCAGTTTTCATGCTAAACTGACACGACAGAAGTGAAATATTTGTCGGTGGCTCCAGAATCTGTAGAGAAGAGAGATAAGCGATAGTTTTATAAAAAGGAGAACCATTAATTTCTGGAAGTTTTTTGTCCAAATTATTGTGAAGCTCCTCATCGTCCAAGGAACATGATTGTTTCAACAATTCTTGTGCACCTGAAAAGAAGTCAAGAGTTCAGTATTGCTCTAGGAAGTATTGCATATCTGTCATTATCCTTTTTTTTTTCAAATGCTCACGTGCTTCAGCTCGATTGATTTTCTCGCGAGCTTTGATATTTTGTTGCTTCAACTGATCCAGCCGTTGCTGCATGTTTTTGGGAAAGGGATGGAATTTCAGCTGGTTTACTAATAGAAACGTGGATCAGAAATCAGTTTTGGATACCAAGGTAGCTGATTTATATGTGAAAGTTTACTTACAATGTCTTTTTGCCACTAGATGACGTTGAGCCCAAGTAACGTAAGGCTTTAGCAAAGGAATATTCAAATACTTGGAGAAAAGCTGTAAGAATACACAGAGAATTAGAAATATTCAATTGGGATCCTTAAACATTTTCAGAATTTGCTAACTTATATTTTTTTTGTCAAATTCACCTTCAATGTTACAAAGCAAGCTTTTTGTCTGTCTTTACTCCCTTCGCCATCTTTGAGATATTTCAACAGCCTCACATCTAAATTAGTTGAAAATGGTTCTACTTGAGTCTTCTCATTGAGCTGTGAAGCAAATCGACAGGATTAATCCTTGTAAGACTATTATCAGTCACTTAGAGCCAACACTGTCTTTAAATTTTACCAATGAAATTAGATCCTCGCCTATCCAGTATACACAAACTTTGTCCGGTTTGGATTCAAGACCACCATCTTCTGCGTTAACTATGATCGCTATAATTACAAAATATAATAGTATAAATAGCAAAGGACTCAAAAGTATATCACAAAACTAATCTAAGTAACGAAAATTGGATGTGTGCTTGAGCAGGAAAGTGAAACAGGTTCTATAATCACACTAACTTGGGCTAGAAGCGATTTGAATTATAGGTAACATTACTTTGTGGGGTAGTACCAATGATCTTACCAGGCCACCAACCCATGCAGTTTCCCCAAACAAATTTTCCAATAGGATTTCGTGCGTTGTTAATCGGGGAGGTATTTTCAATACTTTTAATCAAGCTTCGAGTTATCCTGCGATCATTGTGATGAGGATCTTTGTTTTCAGCCTTGAGTCGTTCCTCGGTACTACGGCTTCTTCTGGGCCCAGAATTATCGGCCTTTTTGGTGAGTACTTGACTCCTTAATCGGTTTCTGCGGGTAGTTTCCTTCCATTTCTCAACTCCGTTAGGTCTTCCTTCTGGTAAATCTGTTGAACACTTGACTTGGTTTTTGCCATAAACACGGGGATGTTTGTCAACATGTATTTGCAGTGTATCTTGCAAAGAATGAATGCTGGGTTCATTTGTAGTCTCTGTGCTACAAGTTTGCTGCGGAAAGAATTGATTGCTAAGATAGCTATTTTGAGGATCCGAATCATCATCTTCTGACAATTTTTTGTCGAATGTCTTGTGTTTCGGAAGATTAGCACAGTGCAGGGCATATTCATCATCAGGCAATTTCAGCCACTGTTGTAAAGTCATGATGTTGGGCTTAATATCATTTCTAGTCTCTGAGCCGGAAGCATTTTCGATACTGAACTCAGGTGGCTCTAACTTATCATTTGTCACGTCAGAATCTTCTTCATATTCAAATTCGGTATAAAGTTCTGAGGAGTATTTAACCAGCTCATTTTTCACCAGAATTTTATCATTCTTCTCAAAACTGATTGATGAACCATCGGACGACGTATTAGTTTCAGTTTGAATACGCGGCTTCTTATTCATGCAATAATATTCCCCCGTCTTATCCTCGCTTGGTAAACGTTTATTCGATGATACATGTAGCTTTGGTTTGAAGTCTGTGCGAGTGGCCGCATCTTCTTCCGTGAAACATTCTCTCAACGAATATTCATCATCTTCTTCCGTGAAACATTCTCTCAACGAATATTCATCATCTGATGACGTACATTCTGTTTTACTCTGTAAAGATTAATTGTTTTAAATCAATTGTTAAGTCATGTGATAAATCATTTGGGGAGGTACGGATGAACAGGTGAGATCATAAGTTGACATGCACCCTTATTGAATAAGTCGGTTTTGAGGCACTTTTGAAATTTCATAATATACATCAATCTTTATGATGCGACCACTAGATGGCAGATCTTCTCATAAGTAAAGTGACATGATTGCAATTATACCAGACACGCAACTCGGCGTTATCATATGATCAGCTTTGATTAAAAGAAGAAAGCTTGATTGAAGTTACTGCAAGTGACTAAAAGTATACTATATAGTGTAAAGTATAACATAGAAAATGTTCCAAATACGAATGTTAAAAAAATCTATCGCAAGTCGCGAAAGTCTCTTTTCGGACTATTGTAGACTGTGATAAAAATCTTCACGCCTTACGGATGACCCCCAAAGACATTTGGTGTGTGTCAGTAAGAGACATTTACGTTATAAATACGACTACTATTTGTAAAGTCCGTGAAATACTTTTAGACTCTGTCAAGACGTCATGAAAAATTCCACGAGATATTTAAAATATTCCTTCAAACTTTCTTGATACATAAAATATTTCGTATTTTATGTTCATCATAGAAAAGTCTGTGCAGCGTAATTTCAGAGTTCATGTAAGACAGGTCCGTTTTGGACCTGCTTTGAATAGGGGGCGGCAACCGCAAACGATTATTAGAACATGCATATGAATATTGGGAAAACGTGGTGTTTCCGAAGCGTATAATCAATCGATCTCCATTTACCGCTTGAATGAAATCTCGACTCAGGAACAAATCTACAAAAGGGTTTTTGATCACCCAACAGATGGCGACAGTTAAGAGTAATTTAATATGATAAAGGCAATTCAATATTTCGACCGAAAGCTCAGAATTTTGCCGCGAAAATCTCGATGGTTAAACGATACCACCCCTATTTCGCAAATTCTATGATGATATAATAGACATTTTCTGCTGCGGGTGTAATGAGAGATAATCTGAAAATGTGTCAATCAAACATCGATCATTTGTTTTAAATAAAACAAATCGTTTGATAACTCTTGAGTCGTCAGATAATACGAAATCTTGTCAACGATATTTGATCGGATCGAAAATTCATCCGAATCATTGTCTTAAGGACGTTGATTAGAAATGCATGAAATTAAACGATCTAAATTAATTGCAAGTACAAAAATTATGTACAAAGAAATAATTGAAAGTGTAGAGAATAGATAAAAATAATAATAATAATAATAAAATAAATAAAGAAATAAATATTATCAATGAAAAAAAATATCAGAATGAAACCAATGGGGAAAGCCTTGAACTATAAGTAATAGGTTTGATGACCCGTAGGTCAGGTGGTTCACGAAGTTTCCTCGTAACAACTTTCGGCATAAATTGAAAGTTGTTGACAGAGTTTTGTCGAGAAGGGAACGAGGCGGGCAACCCTCAAGAGTAATTCTTGTACCTCTGGTTAGTTCGAGCGCTGCTCTACCCCGATGCGGATTGTCTCAAGCAAGCAGCTCCTGCTCACTTCATTGACGTTTTTATAATTATCTTACTAAATTTTAATAACTTTTTTTTTTCTCTACTTATTAACTCGTTGTATATGCGTACAATGAATAAAAACTCGATGTTTGATTTCGACAATTCATTAATTGTACGAGGAAAAAAAAAAAAGAAAAAAAAAGAAAAAAAAAAAAATGAAGGCCTTTTATGTCATCATCAACATCCGACAAAATAATTTTCTATATGAGTATATTCAACTGAATCCTGGCATATTTTTGATGTACAGTCATCGTGTAAAAAATGAATAATAAAATAACGCTATATAAATGAAGGAAGTATCCTTGTAAGAAGATTTCTAGGACTTGATTCCCCCAGATCCGGGAAGATCGGTGAACCGCAATTTTGTCGTCTACCGGTTGAAGCTTGTACAACCGCAGTGCGCGACTATTCATATACATACCAACTTGTTAGCATATTTAATAATTTCGGCTATTAAAATCGTTATAGATTACTTAAATTTGTTCAAACATATGAAGGGTTTGAGAAACAACTATTCCAGTAAAACTATATGCTAACGAGTAATGAAAAGAAACAAACAAAAAAAAAAAAAAACGGGATGAGATTTCGATTTTGGAAAAAGGAGACCCAACCCAAAATGTTTGCACATATTTCCGTATCTACTTCCCTCTCATGTTTTTTTTCAAACAGAAGACTTTAAACTATAACCAGTCCTCATGTCAGCCAATTCATTCATTCATTCCCTCTCGCCCATTGACTCGGATATCGAGTAGTAGGCATGCACAACCTCGATGTTATTTATTGGTGAAAAGAATGAAAACAACTCAGGTCGGAAAATCTACGCGCCTTGGTCAGTACCCTAGTAGTCGGACGGGCCAAGGAGGGTTGCACGGATGGAGTAAGAGAGATAGATAGATGTTCGTACAATGAGCGTGAGTGAGTTCTCCCATAGACGAGGACGCGTAGACGAATAAAGACAGACATGTACTACATAGAGACGGTATCGTGATGGTGGGGGTTAGAAGAACTATGCTATGCAAAGAGAGGGGAGGAAGGAGGCGCAGGTTTGCGCACACAGTAAAGACGCATACATAGACACAAGCTCGCGTTGCGCACCACCACTGCACACCGCATCGCACACGGGCGACGGGTCTTTCTTGTATTCTATTGATTTTTCCAAAAGTTTTCATGGTGGGGGAAATGGTGGCGGCCGCGATACTCACTCTGTTGTGCGCGGAACCAGCGCACCAGCGCACCAGCACCAGCACCACTAGCCACCAGCAGCACCAGCACGAGCAGTGCCCATCATCAAGGTAGTAGCGTACACAACCGCTGCGTATAAGCTGGCACTGTTGTTGGCCTGCGAGTGGCGAGGTTGGCTACGAGGAAGCACCAGCTAGTAGGGAGAGCCTCACAGCCAGAGAGGAGAACCTATGTTGGGAGGTCTCGGAGCGGTTGCGCACGCAGTACTACATGTACACACACAATCAAAAACCCTACCCACACAGTAATAGGTAAACGAAAACCTACAACGACCGTATTACTTACACATCTACACAACTACACTACCACAACTATAAACCATCAGTAAGAGAAGGTCTCTGTGAACACCAGGGCAGCACATTTGCACTCGTGGTAAAGCGAACATGGTTGCCAAGAAGTTTAACCGTGTATAGTTAAAATCAAAGACTTGGGTTTTACGTGTGTAAATAATTCAAAACGGAGTTTGTTACGATCATTTAAAGTGGTGAAATATTAGTGAAATAATTTATAGTTTGTGGAAAATAGGCATATATCTCTGTGGCTAGAGCTTTGGATTATAGAGATTCATCGTTCTATATACAAAGTTCGTATAGATATATATATATATATATATATATATATAGTTATATATAGTTATATATATATATATATACATTATATATATACATATACACATATATGCATATATCTATATATCTCTATATATTATATACATGTGTCTATGTATGTATGGATGTTTGAGGGTATGAGGTTAACATGTACAGAGGTAAGGTGGTGTTGGTCTATAAGTAGTTGGTCTTCAAGGTAGTAGTGGTGAGGAGAATACGGTCTCGCAGATCTTGTAGGCGTTGTGACGAGGTTATCTGTCCAGTTAGTTCAGAAAACTTGCAGGTCCGTACCTCGTTTTCATACGTTCATCTATCCTCCGACTCTATAAGATATATTATAGTTATACGTACAGTAATGTTCAAGTACGTTGGACGGTACCAAACCAATAGTCAACTTTGAAGAGAAGAGAGGAGAGAGAGAGAGAGAGAGAGAGAGAGGAAAAAAGAAAAAAAAAGAAGAAGAAGAAAAAAAAGAAAGAAAGAAGGAAAAAAACAGAAAAAACTTGACGTTTCTCTCTCATACTACGACTTATTCTCTTCGCAACAAACAAATTGTGTACAGTTTGTGAATTAACAACACGTTCGTCGTATATGCACACGTTCGTGGTGTCTGCTGCTGCAAAACCCGTCGTTGACGTCGCCCCTTCGATTGTGTGTATAGGAGTGGAGAGGAACATTTCCTACAAAGTTATTACACACACACACCACCACCACCACCACCACCAACATCACCATCATCATCTGATTTCAGTTTCTTTAGTTTACCTATATACACATGTATAATACAGCTGATTATTAAGTGTTGAATTAATTTTATTTTGGTACTACTAACTCCGAAAACTTTTTACGTTCTTTCAATAGAAAATTCGTGTAAAATTTATTAACGAACGGATATCAATTTTACAGGATTAAACTGTGAGTGCAGTTTTACTAAGAGAGAGCAAGAGAGAGAGAGAGAGAGAGGGGGGAAAGAAAGAGAGAGAGATATATAATATCGTCTGGGTAAATAAAATAAAAGTGGTGTATAAAAAATAAATTTGTGAATTTCGTTGCGGTGAATGCAGTTGGGATATTTCATTAAAATTAGTGCAACGGTGAAGTTGCCGAAGAAGAAAACTATAATACTACTCAACGATGAATATATTAATAAAACTGTAGCCTCTAGAGGCAATAATTTTCATTTAATTCGTAAATTATATTCATTTCTTTAATAGTAAATGGTGTTTGATGTGGTATATTTTCATATTTAAACAGTGAGTGGTCAAAAGACCACTAAAAAATAAAATGCAGGTCGCTACACTGTTCAGAGAAAGTGCTACCCTTTTGGGAGCATCCAGTTTAGATCCACCACAAATTCATCATCAACCTTTACAACAACAGCATCAACATCAGCAGGTCCAACAACAACAACAACAACAGCAACAGCAGCAGCAACAGCAACAACAACAGCAGCAGCAACAACAGCAGCAACAGCATGGTGACTTACACCTTGGACACAATCATCACATGCAGCATCACTATAAAATGTAAGTTGTACTACTGGCAAAAAAAGGAATATATATTATATATGTATATGTATCTATGTAGTTTTATCACGCGTTGAGTACAGAAAAAAAAGTTGTACATTTATTGCACATTGTTTTTCTTTTTGTTCAATATACTTTTTTTAGGGGTTGACAGGTAAATCTTTATGCCTTTTATATGCAATGATAAAAAAAAAAAAAAAAAAAAAACAAGTGTTTTCGGAGCTGCAACACATATTTGCCGAAAGTTATTGTGGGAGCGGCGCGCGGGGCGGGAAGAACTACTACTAGGAAAGATCGAACGAATACGACCACGACCGTGTGTAGTATAAGAGTAGTGGGATTTTAGTAAATTTAATAATTATTTTTGTTATTCTAACTTATTTTATACTCCATTATGATTATAATGTTTCATATAATAAATTTATACTACTATAATTGGCCCTCAGCTATGCAATGATAAGTTTTTACGCGCTTGCGTACTTGATTCGTCTTCACCTGTCTCACATATATGCATTAGGCGTTTTTTTTTTTTTTATAGTTTTTTTTTCCTTTTCTTTACTCCGACTTTTTCTGATGTGGTTAAGAACTTTGACCCGTTGAATATGTTGATTTTGATCGACAGGTGAAAAATTTTAGACCGTCAATTCTAACGTATAGATATGTATTTCAACGTCGGGTTGTAAAAAGAAATTCTATTCTTTAAACTATTTTTCATATGCACGATGGGTATAAACGTAATTTCTTGACTTTTATGATCATTACGACGGGCGTGCCTAACCACCGCATATGATTTTCAGATAAACTTCCTGTTCTCTTTTCCTTTCTCTCACTCTACTCCGTCAACGTATATATCCATAGATACCATAGGTATATCCCGCGAAATAAAATAGAGGAGAAAAAAAAGAAAAGAAAAGAAAAGAAAAATCAACTTTTTCTCTGTATAAATGAAGTTCGCAATTTTCATTTTTTTTTTTTTACTTGAAAGTAGTGAATATTTCATAACTATAACGTCTCTATAGGTCGAAGTATAATATGAAATGAAATGTTATAATATAAGATTTCTTAGCAACGCTATAGTTTGAAATTTTGTGATAAGATTTAATTCATGGTACTTCAAATCGTAGGTAGCTACGTATATACCTACTTGTTGTTATTGTTTTAGTTATTATTATTATTATTATTATTATTTGTCATTATCTTGTGCAACATTCGTATACGTTAGATTGTTGCAGGTGACTTTATCTTATCTCATATACCCAACATGTGATATGCCCTACTGATTGCAACTACCGTTGAAGTTTCAACATTTTTACTTTTCATTTATTCTCTTTCTTTTCATTATACATATTTAAATTTTTTTCTATTACGACGGAGGTATACCTATAAATATACTAGAAATAAAACAGTGGCACGTAATGATAATTGAATATCTACACACAAATCTTTATAATCTATGATAAAGTCGCCGTTTTGATTCTAAGATATATATATATACCCACTTGGATAAAAATAAACAAAAATAAAGAAATTATGATCCACTTTTTTTTTATTATTATTATTAACTCAGACAGAAGTAGAAAGTAAAAGTTTGAAACTCGCGCCCAAAGTTGAGATCGTATACGTGCGAATAAGAAATGAGGTTCTGACCTTGGATGAACTTTTTCTGGGTGAAAGGGCCGTATGATTCTTTTTATATAGCCAAACTTTTTCGATGCTACTAAACTTTATACTGCCTCTTTAATCTTGAAGTGATTATCTACAGAGTTTCATATTTCGACTTTAATTGTTTAAAATGCCTATATATGATTCTGGTACGTTTTAATTGCACCAATAATTTAAGCGTTTTGACAAAACTGTTTTCACAGCCGGGTTAAATTGATTCTAGAAATTCGGAGCCTTAGATATATTTGTAGTATTTGAAGTTTTGTAACGCAGTTATCATTAACCGACAATACGCATTCGATGCCAAATGTAGCTTCGTTTCCACAAATAATAAATGACATGTGATAAGGAGTTGCCCATAATTAGGGCGTGCGTGTAAATCGACCAACATACCAACTATAGACAGAAGTGTAAAATGTTGAAGAAATACGTGTACGCAGACAGACGCATGCATTTGTATGTAAAATTTTTTTTATCGCCGCCATTCAATCAGATTTTAATTTTTTATGACTTATGACTTAAAGTTGTCGGAAGTATTGAGACGAGTAAAACGATATGTGACAACATATGCATTACTTTAGCCGATCCGAAGATATTTAGCTAAGACGCCCCCAGAGCGCACAGCGCTAATCGATGCACAATCATGAGCGCTACATTCCATAGCGCTGTCTTATAATTGCGTGAAACAAAACATGCGTTCATGGGTGTCGTTGAACTCGTCTCGATCTCCTCTACGATGTGAACGATAAAATCAGTGGTCTTTTTTTATGTGAGGAAATTTTTAAAGCGAGACAAATTCGCGAATTCTGAAACAGAAGGCGGAAGCTTCTGTTCGATTTGGCATAAGGGTAAGAGGGAGTGTGAAGATCGCGAGAATAAATTAGGAAAGGAATAAGAGGGGAAAGAAAAATAGAGCTGAATATGGACAACGGGGGATAAGAAAAAATATGAGGGAGAGAAGAAAAAAAAAAACACTGGGCAAAATGATGCCACAGGTCGGGGTTCTGGATTCCGAGTTTACAGTTTGTTGGTAGTTGGTTGAAAACTCGGTCAAAGTCTTGACGCCGTCGCGAACCTACTACCTCCTACAACTCTCTGCTGGGATTCACTGCAGGGTCGCCGGGCTGAATGCCTCTGTCCTATGAGTCGAGTTCTCGGCTGGGGAGTAAAAGATATATCCCGCGTAATTCTCCCTCGCAAACTTTCCTCGGTCGCCTGCCTTAGATCCCATTATCAAGGGCTATCGTTTTCTTGTGTAGTCAACATACTTTCGTTGAGAATGTACACTGCATGTACGTACGGTAGTTAAAAATCCGGGGATTTCCCGCGGGGAAAATAATTCAAAAATGTTGAATATAGGCTTATGAATGTACAGTTTCGCGATAATAACGAAACTAATTGCTTAATGATGATTAATTAAAGAAGATAATATACTAGAGAATGTTTCAAAATTCGAAATAAAAGGAAAGAAAATATTTTTGAATTACAGATTTCATATCGCGTGCGAAACACACGTATACCTATATTCTAAAATCTTGTTTATTATGTATATACAGGAAAAGTTTTGGTAAAATATAAAGGAAATAAAAAGTGACTGATTCGTACCGTGCGTTAAATATAGCCGGTGCACAGATATGAAAGAATGAAAACAAGTATGTAGGTATATATTACGAGATATATACATATATACATGCAGACATTATATATATATATTGAAAGTTAAAAGTTTTGCAGAGTTGGTGAGGGGGAAAGAAAAGTTGTATGAAAATAAAAAAGGGGGAGAAAAGAATAATAAAAAAAGAAAGGAAAGAATAAGAAAAGAGAGGAGACGTGTTGCAGACGTGCTTCGAGAGTTAAGTTATGTTAGGTTCAGGTTCGGCTCCAGGTTTTTTCGTTTCATTTGGTTTCGTTTCGTTTCGTTTCGTTTCGTTTCGTTAAATTGGGTAAGGTTAGGGTTTGAAAGAATCAAGATTGATCCCCCATCATAAAATCTGATTGCCTCCGCCATGAAAGAATTCACCACATTCATCCCACCTGTACGCACCAAACTCAGCCGTAAAATTTCCTCACGTTTTCGTCTTTACTCAATTGCCGAATCACAAGAAAAAAAAAATAAAAGAAAAGAAAAGGAGAAGAAAAAAGAAAAACAGAAAGAGTTTTCATTCATTCATTTTTTTTTTTTTTTTCCACTCATAGATATGTTCATTTGTTTTTTTTTACATTTCATTCGAAGTTATTATTTTATAACGTGTATAATATAGAAGAAGAACCAAAGAATATCTGCACGATTCTTTATGTACTCAATAAATTTAACCCAGACCAGACCAGCTACTGCTACCCTCCTCTATACCCTACCGCCCTCTCTTTTTTTTTATTTTTTTTATTTTTCCCTCGGGCTCAAAGCGGGGAACTTTTGTTCGATTATTTCAAGGAATAATATTGGTTTCTTTTGAAATTTATCAGCCGTGAAAGATTTAAGTGACAGGAAGTGGTGAGAGGCTGGCAAAGTATCAACAGCCTGTTGCTAGTTATATTGATAGAGTTTTGATGGGCAATTTTATTTTATTTCATTTTTATTTTTTTTTTCTCTTTTTCTCTTTTTCTCACTTTATCTCTTTATCTTCTATCGTTTATTTTATTTTCATTTTATTTTCATTTTTTTTTTTTTTCTTGTTTTCTTTCCTCACCGCAATTTGGTGAGGTAAGAATTCTTCGACGTTGCAATAATCGAACTCAACCCTCATATTTATTATTCTCTACTTAGCATTAAGTTTTTAATTATATTTCATTTTCCAATTGATCGCGTACAAATTTTCCACCTCTCGATACCAAAAAAAAAAAAAAAAAAACCCAGTCAGGAAAAATCAGATTTTTCAATTCGTCACTTTGACCGTTGGAGAAAGAAAAAAACAAAAAAACATAATAAAAATGATTGTATCCATGTAGGTATGACAATACTACGTTATTAGCATCTATAGAACAAAAAAAAAAAAAAAAAAAAACCCAGTCAGGAAAAATCAGATTTTTCAATTCGTCACTTTGACCGTTGGAGAAAGAAAAAAACAAAAAAACATAATAAAAATGATTGTATCCATGTAGGTATGACAATACTACGTTATTAGCATCTATAGAACAAAAAAAAAAACAAAAAAAAAAGGTTAATCGGTTTTTTGTTCGTTTCTTCATTTCCGTTTCGTTCGATTTTATTTTGGCTAACGGTTCTCTATCAGGGCAATTCAAATTCAAGGGAAACTATAGAATAGTTTTGCTTGGCCGATAGGTGTACCCTAGCCCTGTGGTTTTTCCGTTATCGACATTTTCACTGTTTAGCAAGGTATACATGTATACGTGAGAACCGTAGCTCGTCGGTGTCTGTCTCTCTGACTCAACGTGTGTATGTGAGGGCACGATGGGGGACAGGGGCCGGAGGGGGGAGGGGGGTGAGAAGCGGCTTTGTTTGTATGCGTCAATGTAGAAATATATATATATATATATATACATATAAAATATATAGACATATACACATGCGCTGTATATACATATATAAATATATATATATATATGTATATATTTATATACACACATATATATATATATGTATGTGTCGATGCGGGTCTACCTGCACACATATAAATGTCTTTCTCTGTGTGCGAAGAGTTTTCTGGGGGTCTCCCTTAGCAACAAGCAGCCCCTGCCGGATTAACTGATGGATACAAACCCCCAAAAAAAATCTGTACAAGTTTTTGAAAAGAAAGAAAGAAAGAAAAGAAAAAAAAAAAGAAGGAGATACTTTTCAAATCCAAACCTATAATTTCTATTATCCACGTGATTAAATCGGTATATTATTCTAAATGCTCGTTGCTTCTTAAAATACGTAATCATTTGTTGTTTGTTAATTTTTTTAACTATAAACCTATATACGATCTTATATATAATATTTTCTACGGTACTTTAATTCGTGCGCACATCATAGGTTCTCCATTTATTCCCATAACGATAGATTTCATGATTTTATTCAAGATAAGAAAGAAAAAGTAAAAAAAAAAATTGTTTTTTTTTTTTTTTGTTTTAGCATTTTTGACCAATTCTTTCTTTACTTGTTAAACGATTGTACGTTTGTTTGTACCCATCACTACCTCCTCACATTGTAGCCTCCTCCCAGTTCCAACCCCCTCTGCCCATTCATCCCATGCAACCTCTCTGCCAGTCGGTTCAACCAAGTACACAGACACAAACAAGCGATATATAGTGTGAGATATATACATATACGCTATAGGTATATATACACGTGCATATATATACATATATGTATATAGATGGCAGGTTATATACTTAGGGTATATATATATATATATACTCACCTTAGTTATATGCTGGGTAATATACAGCTACGTAGATATATATGAATATACATATATATATACAGATAGAAAGATGTATATCTATATAAATACTGTACAGGTAATGTAAAAGTATACCATACATGTACACGGGTATATAGATTTATATAAAGTATACTCAGTGTCAAAATAGACAGGGGTTGGCGGTTCCCGTTACCTTGTGACACCTGGTACCCTTGAAAATGTTCATTTCTTCATTTTAGCATTACTTTTCTTATTTTTCATTATTAGATTGATGTTAGCTGGTTCGTAAAACGGGGTGTTATCAATATGGGACAATTAGTTTAAGTTTGTGGAGAAAAGAAAAAGAATTTGCTTCTTTGCTGTAATATCATCATTGCAGATGATTGTAATTGACAAGTAATGGTGGTAGTGATGGATAATACAAACACAGTACTGTACAAAATTTACAAATGATAACAATTCCTGGTAATCAATGAGACCAAAGGAGTTGTCTGTTACATTGAAAATTGAGTGACAGCCCTTTGTTTATTGTATTGGCTATCCATGTATCCTTCTTATCAACGTTTATATCTACTACAGGGGAGATTCAGAAAAAAAAAAATAGGCTAATCATTCTGTTCATAATTCACTGATGAATGATGACGATGATACTTTTCACACACACTTAAACATGTGTAGATCACATTCTGAGTCATCGCTTCATGTCTTGATTGAACTTTCACCGCTTATGCCAGAGTCTGACAAAAGTTTAGAGGGTTTTCATGAGAGGGAGATTAAGAGAAATTCTTGTGAATGTTTGAGTGAAGAACACATCTTCTCTTAAGTGAACTTCAAACCACTTTCAATGACTTTGTATCATCAGTCCATCAAACTTGTCCAAAGTAAAGGTTTTGAAATATGAAAATGGCTGCATGTTTAGAATTTCATTCAGAATGTCTTTATAATCTTTGCTGGTCACTTTGTGAGCTCAGAATTTCTATCAAGATTTAACTTCAGCTTATTTCAGTCTGATTACCAATTACTTGTCACCACTGATAAGCTTCTGCGGTATATAGTAACTAATGATCTTATTGACTAGTAATGCAGAAGTTTGATTCTTATGATAAGTATGATTAATTATGATGCTAATTTAATAAAACATACCTGGTTCACAGAAGCAAACTCTTTAACAGTTATTTTCCTCTGCTCCATTTTCACACTTTTCTGCCCTTCGGCTTAGTCCTGAAACAATAGAAGGTAAATTGGCTATGGTACCATCAATTACACATTATTTTGACCAATTAACTAATGCTCTAATGCAGAAGCAGGACCCCTATATCAAACACAAGGAGACATCAAAGCCTCCAAATTACTGACTGACACACCATCAGTTCGCAATGGCCTTTCAGGGCATTATAAAGTTTGATATATCATCTTCTTTTTTGTTCCTTTTTTTTTTTTTCTCTGTAACTAGATACTTATAATTAATTATAAATGAACAAGCTCAATGCTGGTCTCTGAATCCCTTAGATGTGGCTTCCTTTCTTGATATGCTATGAGTCATTTAAGAAATTTCCAATTTTAATGTAAAATAGGAATTGCTCAAGTTATTTGCCCAATTTCATGTCATTCATATTACAGTTAACCGATTTTTAATCAGTTATTAACTAAATTCGTTTTTTCTTTTCCAGGTCGTATCCTTCTCCGGTACAAAATGGAGTACAAAATGGTCAGTCGATGAATTGCTCAAACACACAAGGTAAAATTTAACGCATGTAAAAGCTCAGTTGGCTAGTTTATAGATTAAAGGACTCACAAGACCATTTGAAATTATTTTCCCTCGCTAAAGGCTGGAAACCACAAAACCATAATAGTAGTCAAGCAACCAATTCTCATATTAAAGTTTTATCACTTTTTTGAAAAGCTCTGTTCAGTTGACTTCATTCTCTGACAATTATTCATTCGTTTCAGGTGGTATAATGGTGAAACAGGAAGCTAGAGATGATGGCTACGAGACCAGTCCAGATCTGGAGCTCAGAAGTACCGGTGGTGATAGTAGCCAACAATATCACACGCCCTTAACACCTCACACGCCGCATACTCCCCACACACCACATACCCCGCTCACACCAATGTCGGCATCGTCTCAGCAGCCAGGTAGCAATACAACGAATCTTAATCAGGTGAGTTTGAAGGTAGAAAAGCCTGAATTACTACATGATCATTAATTTTTTGGACAACTTTTATAAGAGAGGAATATTTTATTGAAGAATATCTGGAAGACTAGATTTTATTAGCCAGATTTTATTGTAATTTCACTGCAGGAACTAGAGTGTAAAAAAATAATGTACATATGGTTGTGTCCTAGGTCACAATAAAATGCGAAACACCCGTCGATCCTTACTCATTTGTGGACGAAGAAATGTCCATGGGTGGTGGCATGAGGGCGGCGAGCAGTCCTGGTAGTAATCAAGAAAACATGACGTGTCCTGGCGGAGCTCAATCTAGAACGCCATCAACGCCTCCTGGCCACCTCCAGAATCATTCGCCTGGTAATATCAACAGTCAACATCAAATGAACCTCGCTATGAATGGAACAAACCCTCAGCTTCCTCACCAACCGAAGAAACGAGGCAGAAAGAAGAAGTCTGAGATGATATTGACCCCGGAAGAGTAAGCAATGATTCTATTTAATTGTGGTTACTTTAGGAGCTTTTGAAGCGATCGAAACTTCTTCTACAGATCAATTGGAGTTAATTACTTTCCCTAACGATGAAATTATGCTCTATTATTCACGCTATCTGGTGGTTTTTCAGGGCTGAACTAGCCGAGGCTAAAAAACGAGCAAAAACTTATAAGGAACGTAAGAAGCACGACAGATTCGACGGCATGCCCGAAGAGGAAGTCAGTAAACGAGTCCTGCCTGATCACCTGGCCAGTAATCTCGATATTATTATAGTAAGTTGTAATAATTATTCCATCTAACTGAGTGTCTGTTAATCACAGTTCGACCAACTGTAATAGTCATTCGCCGAATAGGCAAAAACCAATTTGATGAAGTACAGTTGCAGTTTCTTTACCAATTGATAATTCTCACGATGAAATTCAAAGACTTTGCAAAACAAGTGTCGAAAGATTTTTGATGTTTTGATGTAGCCAAGTTTTGTTTCAGAGTTTCAATTCACAAAGTTGTGCTTTTTGCATCTCTTCCCTAACTCTGATGAGTGCTAAGCTATTTCAGTTTCGAATACCCATTTTTTCAACGTTTTTTTTTTTCATACATACATAAGGTCAAGCTGTGTCAACCAACAAGTGGTTGGTATAGGTCAGTTCATATAGCTGAGCGACATTTGAGTGAGATGGTGTTAGATTAGAAGGTCATTAATTCTTGACGAAGAGACACAGGATGTTGGGGAATACGAAGAGATAGAAGAAGATATGAGACTTTGAAGAAAACTGTACAGTCAGAGTTTGTGGTCAGCGCTGATCGAGCCGAAGAGACGATGGAAGAAAAGTATGAAGACCGAAGAGTACTGCGTGGCTTAAGGAGAGATGAAACAGTGAAATAGAAATCACCGCCAGCTGAAAAGTGGTTTATGCATGAAAATTATCACCGTGATTTCTATGCCTGTGATAAATAGATTGCGCTTTCAAACACTATCAGTGGTATTAATTGAACAATTTATTTTGGTTCCATGGTCATCTTATTATTAGAAATTTTGTTTCTAGATTTTTCTGAATGCATGTGAGACGGTTTTTCATTTATTAATTAAAAAGATGTTAATAGATTTGATCGAATGGTGTGATGCATTGAGTAAGTCAAAGCAGGGACAACAACAGAATTTGTAAAAAAAATTGAAATTGGGATAAGCAGAAGATGCATTATTCACAATACACATATGTTATATTCAAGGGTTTTGAAAATTGTTCATTTCTTAAGAGAATTTCAAAACAGCCCAAACTTATATGTTATAGATTGGTATCAATCCAGGATTGTTTGCTGCTTACAAAGGGCATCATTACGCCGGGCCTGGAAATCATTTTTGTGAGTATTGTTCATAATAATTATTTCAATCACCATTGCAAGGAAAGAGAAATTTTGATTGCAGAAAAAAAAAAAAAATAGTTGAACGAAGCTAAAACTCTGAAGACTATGTCAATCAGATACCGGAAAAGCGATTTATGCTTTCGCGTCAAGAAATTGAGCAAAAAAGAAAGAAAAAAAAAATAGCAATGACCCGGCAGTTAGGGAGGATTTCGCGTGGGTAAAGAGAGAGGGGGAGAGGAAGAGAGAGAGAGAGAGCGAAGGGGGGAAATGAGGAAAAGGCCAGAGAACGACGGTAGGGTGGAAAATGTGGGTGGAATGAAGAGAGGTGTGGGTGAGTTCATGTCCCACGCCTATCCGTTCAATAGCAGCTTTAGTCCAGCTTTCTCGGTCTCTCTCTCTCCCCATTTCCTCCTTCTCTGTCTTTCTTTCAGTTTCTCTCTCTTCCTATTTCTCACCCTCTCGCCCTTTTATTTTCTGCCCGTTTCTAGCAGTGTTCTTACAACTATTTCTCCTTAAATAGTACCGGTACCCTCTTTTCTCTCATTTCTTTTGTTCTTCGCGAAACCTCTTTCATGCGTCTTTATTATTACTCTATACAATGTATCGCGTATTATCGTTGACGCTAGATATCTTTTGGGGAAAACAAATTTATCGCAGGAATTACGCACGCCGGCCGCGCGGTATATACGCGTCCTACTTTTTAGCTCGATCGATTATATCCCACACGTCGTCCTTCTCGTATGCCACGAGCTAATCTTTCCACCTAACATACCAGCTATATATATATACTTTATACCATTAACCGTTTTTGAACACGTTCGAACGCCTAAGACAGGTCGTCATTCGATATTTTCAAACTTTAACGGCTGCTGAACGAGCTGTACCTGACAATGTTTTTATTTTCTTATTGTTAGAACGATCTTTCTCTCTCTCTCTCTTTTCCTTTTCATGAAGAAGAGAGGAAGAACGCCTTTGTATCGTTCCCGCATATTTTTCATAAATTCAATGTTTCTAACCGAAAATTCGTGATGAAAATACGGTTTTTAAAACAGCTGTTACATTTTCATGAACATCATTGAATAATGATGGCCAATGATATCGTGAATAAAATGTGAATTTATTATTCTTTCAGGGAAATGTCTTCACCTTAGTGGATTAACACCAGAACCTCTAACGGCCGATGATGATTACAAATTATTACGGTTAGGCATCGGATTTACAAATATGGTAGCACGTGCGACAAAGGGAAGCGCGGATCTTACACGGAAAGAAATAAAAGAAGGTCAGTTAACATTTTTTTTTTTTTTTATAAAAATTACCGACCAGGGATCGCTGACTCATATTTAGTAACTTTTTATCCCTTCGGTTTGAAGGCCTTATGCACGGTCTCGATGCTTGCGACCAATTAGGTTTGAGAAAATATAATTCTACCCAATAGAAAACAAGACAAATAGAACGAATCGAATGCAATCGAATAGTTGAAAAAATTCAGCACGCAGGTTCACAGAACAACGAGAAAAATAAGACAGTGCATGCCTATATATATATATGTGAATAAATCGAGGCATATGTATATGTGTCACGGAGACACGGAATTCCGGAACAAGCCAATAAAACATTTTGTTTTGGTTATGTGAGATAAATGACATTAATTCTTGACTAGATTATAAATAAGAGAATAACAATTATTATTAGCATCGTTTGGTTAAACATTGAAGTCTAGTTTAGTCTGAACCTGATATACTTACCACGTGGTGTTATTTTTAATATTATTTCTTCCTCACACTGATTACTGAATTCAAGCTGTTGGCAATTATTCATGAACAGTAATAATGTACTAAACGATGAAATTCTTCACGTTAAAGAACAATACAGAATCATTAATAATCCGTGCCGAAACAAAAGAAAACATCACATCATATCACTATTCACTTGCGAAGAGATGCAGAAAAAAGCATGGCGACCGACGCTGTTGAGGCCGTTTTATACTCTATTCAAATCTCACCCAGGCCCACACTCTTCCTATACTTGCAACAAACTTCACGTGGTTTAGGATGCATATCATTGGCTGATAATTATTTCTCGTTTCGCACCTCTCCCCCCTTTCTTTTCTTTTCTTCGATATCCTGTATGATGCATTACGTGAATCAAGTGAACATCTTAATTTGAAATTGAAACGAATGTATAAATTATGAATAAACATACCTATAATATAATGCACAGGTATAATATATCCGATCCTTATTCATGCGTTCTTTCTTTTTTTTATTGTTTCAGGAAGTCACGTATTACTTGAAAAGTTACAAAAATACAAACCGAAAATTGCCGTTTTTAACGGTAAACTGATCTACGAAGTATTTTCTGGGAAAAAAGAATTCGGATTCGGTAGACAACCGAATCTCGTCGACGGAACCAACACGGTAATAAAAATAAACTGCAAGAATGGGGCAGGGGGAGGGGAAGGAAAACAAGCAAAACTCAAATTCGAAAAAAGTTCATTCTCGATTTTTTGTTTAATTTCTTGATTCTATCATCACGAATTTGCTTGATCTGTTTTCCAATTCAAATTCACAGAATTGTAAATTTTAAAAACCAACGGTATTCTCATGATCTTTTCTATTAAATTTTCAGTACATGTGGGTGATGCCGTCGAGTAGTGCGAGATGTGCTCAACTGCCACGAGCGGCGGATAAAGTTCCTTACTACGCAGCCCTCAAGAAGTTCAGGGACTATTTGAACGGTGCGATAACTCACTTAGACGAGTCAGACATAGTATTTGCGGATTCAAAATTAAAGAAGAAAGAGCCTGAACTGGCAGAGGACAGAAAGCCAATATTTGACTCAGAGTTTACCCCGGATGGTGAAAATCGGATAACAGACCTGAGCAACACGGTGATAAAACAGGAGCCAGGTACGACGGTGCCGGGTAAAAAAAAGCGCGGTAGACCAAAGAAGATCAAAAGTCTCGAAGACCAACCGGCGCCAGATCCAGAAAAACTAGACGCTAATGGAGAGGTGATAAAGAAACGACGTGGTAGACCGAAGAAGATACATCAGCAACAAAAACAACAGGAAAAAGACAGTAGGGAACGGGAACCTCACCCCCAGCAGCATCATCAACACCAGCAACAACAACAGCAGCAACAGCAGCAGCAACAACAACAACAACAACAACAACAACAACAACATCAAAATCTCAACAATCATCATAACGATAATTACTCTAACTCCGTGCCAAATTGCTTCTCTCCTCCCATAATGTCCCCTCCCAATAGCTTTCCCCATATGGCACCATATCAGTCCATGGGGGATTCAGGGTTCTTTGGTCAAGGTATCAACGATAGCCCATACAATATGAGCGCAAAACAGAGTCCTGTTCATATGCAGCATTACAGCCAGAGCCCAAAGTCAATGTCTTTATCTTTCACCCATTCTGATTTATCGTCAGAAATAAACACAGCCATATCTTCTGAGAACAACTTGGAACCGTCCCCGTTAACTTCGCCTAGTGTTGAACACCCCGATTTTGAACCTCCCACTAGCATTTCCCAACAAAATATATCTGGGGATCATAGGTCATATAATCCTGGTAGCGGAGATAACAACGGCCACCATAGCAGCCCGGGTACTCCTTCTCATTCTAGCTACAATAGCTACATGGGATATCACGATAGGCCACCAGATTCTCATAATACTCATCCGCATCAAACTACACCGACACCTTTGAGCCAACAAGGCTCTGGAAATGATGAACACTCACATCATTCACATCAAACTCCGCCACACACGCATCCTCACACACCAACTCACCCGGCAATGTCGCCACACTCCCATGAACAGTACAGTGTTAAGAGAAACAATAACGGTACGGGAGGCCAGGACGTATCATCAAAAAGCCTAAGCGATTTAGAATCTCTGGTTGATCAGATACCGAGCATAGCAGATGGTGGTAACCAACGTCATCCTTCCCAGAGTGTTATGAGCGATGAATCGCTTGCAGAAAAGATGGACACTCATCATCAGGCCTCGTATTTGTCCGGATTTTCTACATCTAGTATGTCCAATTATAGTCCGCCGCCGGCACCGCCTGGCGGTGGGCTTTATCCCGGATCTCTGCACCACTCCCCGGGTGATAATTACGGATCGTTGTATGGCATGAACAACAGACACCACCCCGAAGCCCAACAACATAGCAAGTCATATACCGTAGAGAATTTGACGTCTAATAACTACAGCTCCAGCATGAACCATGCCCACCCAGGGAATTCGTATCCTAATATCATTCCCGGCCCCCACTACCCTGTGCCCATGGGATCTACGAACGGATACCTTTTCAGTGGGCTTGAGTCTAGCTTGATGCAACGCACTTATGGTATGGGAGGTATGAGCGGGATGGGAGGAATGCATCCCTCTTTGGGACCCATGGCTAATCCATATCCTTATAACGGCTCTTATACAAGTTCGTTCGACGCTTACCCACCTCCCCACGCAGGCATACATGCTCCTAGTGCGAATTACCCTGGTTATCCTGGGAGCGGGGGTCCTGGGCCGGGAGGTTCCGCGACCTCCTACCTTTCCCCGCATCATAGGCCACCCGTTGACCTTGCCTATGACGCTGTATGATAATCAAAGTAATTGACATAACTTACAGGCTTTTTTCTATTTTTACATTATTAAGATCTTAGTTTGTTCGCTGACTCGTCGCGTCGATGAGTGATAATGTTGTTATGGTACTTTTTGGTTTTCTTCTATAATAGATACAAAAAGCATTCATACTCAAATAAGTCCAATGACAGGAATTTTCTTGCTTTGTTATATTCGTTTATTATTTGTTTACCATCGAACGAAAATCAGCAACTTTACCTAAACTGTTTTTCTGACATGGTCAAATTACTCATAGCAAAGTACAGAACATCTGCAACATCGACGCCAATAGTTTAACGGATGAATAAAATTTCTCGCAAAGTCTGTGGCCAAGGATTTGTCGTATTATTACAATCATTTTTTAGATAATAGGCTTCGATGATATATTATAAACATATTTTATTTTCAACAATCAATACAGTTTATTTTTTACTGATATTTTTCTTCTTATTTTTTTTTTTTTCACCAAACTCACCATTCATAACAATTCTATTCAACTATAACACCAACCGTAAGATAACTATAATATAGAAATTTCAAATTTATACCGGTACGACAATTTCCTGGCTATAATTTTTAAGCGTGTTGAATCCCCGAAGTGCATCCCTGACCTACAGCGACTGCTCACGGGACACTTATGGTGCCATTTTAAAAGAAAAATGAAAAAGAAAGAAAGAAAGAAAAAAAAAAAAAACGTATGCTACTGTATAAATGCGCAGGTTTTTATCCTATCATTATGACACTAATATTATTATTATTATTATTATTATTCTTATTATCATTATTATTATCATTACTATTATTATATGTAACGACGAACGAGTATATGATGTCTAGTTATATTATATACATAATATAATAATATTATAGGACGTTTGATTGTGTCCCGGCGGTATGGTGATTAACAATTAATTAATACTATTGTTTATACATATTGTTATATATTTGTTCCGTTTTAGATATGACATTATTATTCTTATTCTTATTATAATTATTATTATTATTATTATTAATAGAGAAAATATTATTGGACATAATATTATGATTATATAATTATTGTAGGAAAAGGTAATATAATAGGCTGGCGATAAATGCTAGTTTATATATACATATACGAAACGAGAGTATAGCGGTAAAAAGCTGGATATATACTGATACGATGCGAATGAAACTAACTTAAAAATTGTGCAGTTTTTTATACGAATAATTTTGTTACGTTATATATATATATATCATGTAGACAAAATTATTTCATGTGTATAGAATCTGCGTGGTCAGCGTGCAATATAAAAGGGGTTTTAATCCTGGCAGAGATCAATATCAGAAAAAAAAAAAAAAAAAAAACAATCTTTCATTTCAACTAACTAACTAAATTATAGTATATATATATAATAATCGTGTGGGTTTGTAAATTTTTCGAGGAATATTATTCGAGGAATATTATTTATTTTCATAAATATTTTTTTAATCGGATATTATTATGTTGTTTAAATCTTAATTATTTAAGGCCCTAGTCGATTGGTTGGTTTCAACTGTAATAGAAAATATCTATACGCATGTACGTTTTTCAATTTTATTGCAAGCATTAGAAAATCGGCATAGTTTGCAGGTTAGTCGAGGTTTGTTATGGCCGCCATGACGCAATCAACGGTCCACCTCGCGACTTTGAGCTACTCGATCTATTATCCGCTGTTCAATTGGACGAAGATTCAAACTATTGTGTATTCTCTAATGCCTGCATAATCTAAAGACATGCATATATCTTAGATTCTAAAACACACGGTTCTTGTCAGTCGCAAAGAAAGTTTACTAACTTTGGACTCAACGCCATGGCCGTATGTCTGACTAGGGTCTTAAATCGTATTCAATTGTCACTAACGTTAATTGTTTCTTTTTCGTCTCGGTTTGAACATAAGGTTTCGAGAATAAAGTTGTTGCTTTTACGCCGATTAAAGTAAATCTTAGATAGTACTTTGAGCCAGATTGTAGCATTTATATTATCTACGATTTAATGAGGGAGAGAGTCCTCCCTTATACGTCGAAGAGAAACAAGGCGGAATCAGGGCTTCCTAATTAAAATTGTGCAATAATATTTTAATATTTTAATCGGCGAAGCATAGAACGATATACGAAACCGGTTGCGTAAATTTCAAATTCTCTATCGATGTAATATTTGTGAGAGAAATACATTTTTAAATATAGAATATCATCATCCACAAGATGTAACGTATTTTTTATTGTTATATGATCGTGAAACTGTGTTCAAATTATTACGTAGATTATTTTACCTCCATATAATTCAAATCGAAGGCAACGAATTGTATTTTTTCTGGTCTATATCTCTGCATGGATTTTACTCTCAATTCTTGTCGTTCGGTTTTCTTTTTTCCCCTATTACTCGCTTTATACGTACGATGATGATTCATTCAAATGTTTATATGTATAAGATTAATAATTACGTTATGTACTTATAATTTATATCTTATCATTCTTCAACGCTGCAGATTATCTTTATTCATTCATTCACTAATGAGCCTATTTCAAGGCTTAATGAAACTAAAGTGAAGCCCGTGTTCTCTCATCCCTCTATAATGATTATAAAATATCTTGGAAATATTTCAAATAAATATCATCGATCAGAACCATGAATATATGAATGAAACGACATAATATTACATCCTTTCGGCATCTGCTGTATTTCAAAATCCCTCTTATTATATGTGATCAATTGTTTTCATTATTTAAAAAATTACAAAATCAACAATTCAAAAAAGACATAAACAGTTAGATGTATGTATATCAATTTATATATTATTTCTAGTAATTAAATTTTTCCTTTCTCTATTCGTCATTATTTGCATGAAATGAGCCTTGTGTATGTTTATACATATTATATATATAGTATGTACATATCGTATAATTGTCCATTTTTTTTTTTTTTTTTTCCGATTGGGTATCTACGACCATCATCATATTTTTATTCAACAATTAATGATTATTATTTATCGATTATTATTGTGATTTGAATAACCTGTTATCGTTGTTATCGTTATCATAATTATTATTGTTGTGTACTATAAATAATAATAATAATAACAATAATATTATTATTAATATTATTATTATCATTGTTATTGGTATTATATAAATAATTTTCAATATTATTATAATATTATATATATAATTATTTTAATTATTATAATTATATATATATATATGACGAGTGAGACACATGGCAAAACGCATGGACAAAAGAAAAAAGATAAAAAAGATAAAAATAAACCTAAAATTCTCTGTCGCTGATCTGCTGTAATATATTATGTATAATGCATTCAGCATAATTTTTTTACGCGTATAATGGAAATACCTAAATTTTATTGAATTGATGCGCATATACTAACTATATATTATACCTATATGTGTATGAATACAGAATACTGCAGAGACACGCGCGCACGCATTAATAGGTAAAAAAAAAGAAAAAAAAAAAACGAGAAGAAGAATAAAATTAAATTTTAAAAATTAAAAAAAAAAAAAAAAAAAATACAGACCCCAGAGGAGACATATAATATGTATAGGTATACCGTATATATATATATAATATAAAAATGAAAGAGAATTATTACCTAAACGTAAAACATGAATACGTATGATAATATAAAATATACGAGTACGTATATATAATAGAAAAATCTCTTTGAAAAAAAAAAAAGAAAAAAAAAAAAAACATACGTGAAACGCATATTAATATTGATTAGTAATATTATACATAACATTTTATCAAATAACCACATAGAATGTGTTGAGATATTAAGATGATGCACAGGGTATAGATGAAATCGTTAATAATAATAACTGATGTCTATATAATTATTAGATGTTTCTTTCGTTTAATTAATCGGCCTCAAGAAAATAATAAATGAATAAAATCCACAACTAATAGATGTATAATTCTTCGCAAGAATCCATAATAATAATTATTATAATTCTAATTATTATTATTATTATTATTATTATTATTATTATTATCTGATTCTGAATTAAAAATAAAATATAAATGTCGTTAATGTTAATTATTAATATTAACTCTATCGAAGTATAATTGGTGAAGATGATGATGATGGTGATGATGATGATGATGATGATGATGATGATATGACGATGACGCGATATGATGATATATGATGATCACGATCACAATTTATTAATTCATATTAAGTAATTATACTTAATTGTAAATTATTGGAATAAATAATGATTAAGTATACATATATATATATATATAAATAAAATTGCTGTTGAACGGAGCAAGTAATCAGATTAAGTACATATAACGGTTACTTTTCATGTGGTTACAGTTACGAATTGATTATTATATACCTAGATAATAATTGAGGTAATTGAAAATGATTTATGTATATTCAGTCGATTGAAAATATCATCGGGAAATAGGAAACTATAGGGAATATATTTATTGGATATTCGTCCTTGTTACCTCATGAAAAGTCCTCTTATAAGAGAGCTTGGGCCAGTGGCCTCCAACATATTTTTTAATCGCTTCGAACCTCTATTGTTCTACGTAATAATTACAATATTTAATTGTAAACGATGGATTGAATGAATGATTCAGAATAATTTGTTCGATATCAATTATTAAAAGAAACCCCCCCGCGTTTTACCTTCCCGTATGTATATATATAGGTATTATGTATGTATATGCTGAATATGCACGCGATCATTCGCATAACGTTGCAGATTATTGCCTATATGAATAATATCTATATCGCGCGTGCGTAATATTTACACTTTCATTCAAATTTACCGCTTGCTCAGTGGATAATGAGAAAAACGCGCGATTGCGGCTGGTAAAATTTTCTTCTACTCTTGATCAACCCTGTATAGGCTACAAATTACAGATATTGTAATTAAATCAGAGAAGAAAAAACGATAAGGAGCAAATGAGCGAGAAATAGCGAAAGAAAGAGAGAAAGAGAGAGAGAGTAAATACGAATGCGAGGTATAGTGTGTGTCAATAAGGCGTGAATAAAAACGAACAAAATTTATGTCTTATGTAAAGTGATTATTTTGGTGTATTTTACATTAAATACGCTTTTTTGCGTCCGATGTTATAAGTTCAACTATTAATACGGTCGGTATAATTTGGGCCAGATCAGTCGGTAATAAAAATTACTACGACTGTTTTAGCAATGAATTTATACCGTAGATACATATTATCTGTGTCTGTAAACCGCTCGGTAACTGCGACGCAGTAACAGTAACAGTAACAAATGTGCGGAGAGTTTGGAGTGGTAAATGTTTGGAGTTATTGGAAATTGTATATAATTACTAACAGGAATCGATATACTCGTTTTATTCATTATTATCCGCTAATTCCCTAAATTACTATAGAAAACGGCATCAACAACGTCATTAGTTATAGTAACATAAGTTGCGCATCATATTTAACCATTCGTAATATCAATTTCATTTCGGGGTTGGTTCAATCGTACCACATCTTACGATTACCTCATTATTGAATGTTCTTCAGATTAATTGATTGCAAAATATTCGTCGTCCAGTTGGATGTAAGGAGCACTCAAATGGAAGTAATGCTGAAACATATTACAGTACTACCTCTTTATAAGCGACTGTTAGGGCGTTTAGGGGAATATGATTCCAAGAAATTTGTCACGTAAGCGTTCCCCACTACTGGAAAATCGCATATGTGTTAGTGGGTCAGTGAGCATCACCACTGGGAGTACCTTACGTACACAAGTAGAGTGGGGGAAGCTATAAAGCTCGCTCAAGCGGAACGGAGGGAAAATTCGCTTATATCGAGGTAGTACTGTATCTCGTAAGGCCCATAATCTAACTTGTTTTCACACATCGTCATTTTTCGTTCATTTCATGTATAGGAGCAAGTTCTAACGAAAATCACAATATGCAATTGCCGGTGAAGTTATTAAGGTCGTCCTAGAAAATCAATTATGTGCAAATTACCAAAACGACAGAATTCTACGATGACGAGGAGTTCACCTGTTGAAGCCCATCGAAATGCAATGTCAATCTTGTGATTAGTACTATTAACAGGTAAAAGCTCACAAGTGAAATACACGGGTGGGTGTTCCTCAATGGATGTTCATAATATTATGACTGACGGTAAACAATCTTCTTATTGTAGAAGGTTGACAACGTTCAGGTTTTTTCCATGGTAAGCGAGAATCTTGAGTTTTCGAGAAAGGGCTGTCATGTAATTCAAACTGACAATTGCTCGGACCATT
This sequence comes from Tenthredo notha, assembly GCA_914767705.2. Classification (NCBI taxonomy): domain Eukaryota; kingdom Metazoa; phylum Arthropoda; class Insecta; order Hymenoptera; family Tenthredinidae; genus Tenthredo; species Tenthredo notha. The sequence continues at coordinate 3,846,070 of OU611923.1, read as the reverse complement.
TTCACCGCAACTGTCGTGACTGGCTCGCCTCTGCAAATCGATTTTACTTGTGCCTTTCTCACTATATTCCGAACTCACCGCTCCCCAGTATTTTGTCTGTAAAGTGACGTGAATCAACAGGTTGTTCAGAAGAACTAAAGGCAGTGCATAGGTATATGGAGACACGTGTAAGTGAGCTTTCGAATTAACGTATACTGTGAACGTTTCCTTAGCTTAGCCTGGCAGCGATCGCTTTACTGATTCCCAACGTATGCAGATTATCAGAACTTTGCATTTGGAACGTTGTGATATGGTAGATCTTACAACCAATCTGTTCGCCGCTACAATTCTTTTGAATAGTTTTCAGTTCTCTATAAAGCTCGTGATACCTTGCCACTGGATATATGACAGTTTACAAGACCCAAGCGATTTAGATTCCTTCATTGTATTTAATTTCATGCTTAATCTGGTCATCCCGATTGTTCACCTATTCATTATAGCTCACGCGTCTGCAACAACCTGCCAACAGGTAAGATTCACGGACCATATGTAAGCACAATAATGTTTTGTTTTAGTTATACTTGTGGATAGCCATAAACTATAGTTATCAACCGATAGAAGTTATTGCACAATGATCAACGCCGAGGAATCAGAAATCGCCGGCTATACCGTACGAGAGTGGCATAGAATTCAAGAAAAAATACAACTAGTGATTTCAAAGATTTTCGAAAATCACCTTGTGCTTACAATCAAACGTACACACAATGCGAATTCAATGTAATTTTTATTTACCAACTATTGCCGCACTATGAATGTTATAGATTACAATTTATGAATGACAAATAAGTTGTTTAAAATTCAAATAATGGAATTGAATAAATTTATCTCTCCATATACTGCCTTCACACATTAATTGCTAAGCATCTTGAATGCACAAAGAATTCTGGGCCATATTTAGAGTAAGGATTCAAAAGTAAAGAGTCGTTTTGAGGAATATCATATCTTAAGGTGCTTCCCTACCCAATTCCACCTGACCTGAAAACATTGGGCAGAACGCGTACAGAAGATGCTATTGAACGGAATATCCCTGCCTGGGTACCGAAATCAAAAAAAACAAAATCGGTCACGCAATTCTATGTGCGATTCCGAACATGTACGACCCAAAACATTTGGAACTGGGCAAATTGATTAATATGTATGATGTGAACATTCAGAACCCTACTGTCCCGACGATAGTATCTTCACTTTGTTGATCATGATCAGCAATTTCATTAGAACGAACGTTCCTATGATTGTTGGGTAAACGAAATTATATGAGGAAGCATCACACGCCGTTTTATTGTCAACGAGGAGTCGTGCTCGTCATATATTTTACTACTTAGTCCATAATTGGCATTCAAGAGAATATACAAGTTGAAATTTAACTAGAATTTTGTAGTACCAAATTCTAAGCAATAAAACAACTACTGTTGAAGTTAGGCAAAAATTGCAGTATCTGTAAATTTGAAAATCTCTTCGGGAATAATTAATGATGGCTTTTATTATCGCAAGACATGGCAAGATCGGGCGATGCATTAGACTCGGTAAAAATTCTCCGTTCCAGAACTTCTGTTGCGTTAATCAATGTGTCCCTATATTTGACCCAATTATTTTGCAAAGCTAGACTACTCTATTGATAGAAAAAAATATTCGCGACTAGAAATATACACGCATCTATAATGTGAATCGATATTTATTATCATAATTATGGAAAAGTCATAAAAGAACCTAATCGATTCGTACTCGTAGCACTAGATTTTACAACTCGCACCTCTAGGCACTATTATAGATATAGAATATTAAATCGACAAAAATTAATCAATGAATTATTGGGAGAACTAATAGGGACATCGTAATGATATATTTACATGTCCTACCACGACTTCATATCCTAGTATTTTTTTCCTCAATTTTTCAGGTCGGCTGTTATAAATATTCCAATAATTGTGAAGCAAACAAAATTATGTCATAAAGCGTCAGCCGTAAGTCGTGCCATCATAAAGAAAAAAGCAAGTAGCGTCGTCGTATGATTAACTAATAATCGATATTTGAAAGAACATGAATAAATTTAAGAGTCACAAGAATATAGACTAAAATTGACAGTACCGAGCCGTTGGTAGACCCTTACAGTTGGTAGTCCGTCTTCAAATTCGCATTACACGATATCAGTACGTAATTCGGTATACGTAATACTGCGAGACATGAAACGTAAAATGAAGTGGAAATCGAGTTTACCTAAACTTAAAATGGTGGTTTATTATCTAGTGAAATTGACTGGACTGGCACCATTCACGATAAAGGATAACAGGTTTTATAAACCGACTATTCCGGGTAAAATTTACCCGGTATTCGTAGCTGGTAGTTACATCCTATTCGCGTTAATATCATTTATTCCAGGAATGGAAGTATTTTATGCACAAAATTATTCACTATTTTTACGTATATGGGGTACTCTCCAATATTTCACGAGTATTCCAAGCATACTTGCAACCGTATTAATATTTTTATTAATGCAAAAGAAGATCATATGCTTGATGAATAAATTGTGCAACATTAATAACGAATTTAAGTGTTTGGGGATCGGTGAGATGGATCATGGGAAAGTTTTTGTAAATATTTGCTTGTCCACCGCAATGGCAAACGCTTTTGTTGTTGCAACATCGATAGTGCAAATTTTAATGGAACCACACTGGAACATCTTTATTAGAATAAAATTCTGCATCGATAATTGGTTTGCTTCCAATACGATTTTAATTTTTGCCCAGATAATGATCTTGATTAAGAAACGTTTTACCCTAGTGAACGAAAGACTTTATGACCTGGCGGGACCAGCTAGTTTGAACAGATTTCATCATGATACGCAGATATTTGTCGTGAACAGAAATCGTAACCAGCTAAGGCAGGATCAGCTCGATAGTGACGATCTCTGCAATAATTTTCAACGTGTGCGGATCATTGGAACTTTGCACATGGAATTATCGGATCTACTACATCGGACAACTAACGTATTCGCAACTCCAATTCTTTTGATCAGCCTCAAATTTTCTATCGATCTAATGCTATACTTCTACTGGATATATTCTGCGTCTATGAAGTCGAGTCACTTAAAGATCCGCTATATTTCTTGTTCCGTACTTAAGATATCATTCTTAACTGTACAGTTATTTATTATGTCCCACGCATCCGAAACGATCTGCAAACAGGTAAGATACGGTAACAATTATGCATTCGTTATAACGATCACTATGGTTGGTAGCCATAGGCTGTATCCATCAACCGATAAAATTTATTGCAAAATGATCGTATCGAACTTTTCTATTATGACTAAGATGTTGGAAAATCAATTCTGGTTACTGGTTACTCTTTACTTTCAGGGAAATGCTACGAAAACTGTGCTGTTTAGAGTGTGGAATGAATTCAAGATAGAGAACCTGATGAACGATGGTATAAATCGGGTGGTAATTATCATCTTTGTTCGACGTTTCGCAACAGCTTATTGATTGAGCAAAGCACAAATTCGCTTATTTGATATAACTTCCAGTAGATAATATTCAAAATGATATTATTTTTGGGTTTTCTAAACGTGTGGATAGGGAGAGTCCTGGTAGCCCTGGCTACTCAAGCTGTTTTTTTTAGTAATAATCGAAATGTTGTCCGGTGTTCTGAATCTTGAAGAAATCTATAGTATATTGTTGAGACTGAAGAAAGATCTACCTAGCAGGACATTTTCTTCCTTTTTTGTGTCCCTTTGTCTGATCTATTTTTGGCCAATATGTTCATATAGTAATAACCAACACTTTACAAATTAGGTCCGGTACTATTTGGGAATTTCGACATCATGAGAAATATACATATTATTATATTCGAATAGATTAATCGGTGAATCGATATTTACTTCATTTTTATGCTTCCGAGAAAAGCAACGATTCTGACGCGCTTGAGGTGTTATATTTATTCACCTGAACTTGATCATTTCAATTGATGCCTAGAATACGATTTGAAAATACAACTGTTCCAGTTTCTCAAGCTTTCTTATCAACTGATGCACACAACATTAGCTGTATCTGCCTTCGGATTCATGGACTTGGGCTATTCTTTTATTTGCAAGGTATAAGTCTGATCAGTACCAACGTTTATTAAATGTATGAATTACTGCACTCAACGGTGGCCAACACGAGATTTTGTCAAAGTGTCTTTTCGTTATTGTTGTATGACTCGATGAATTTTTTATTTTCTCAATTCGCAAAAGAACGATGATATATATCGATGTTGATTTGGTTATCATTGGCGAGAGTAACTTCTATGAGTAATGTATCTATAAATGTGTATTAAATTACAGATATTTTGCACGGTGATAACTTATTTGATAATCGCTATTCAGTTTGACACATCGCTAAGAAATCTCTGAGTGCACTTCGAAGATACTTCAAGAAATGGTTTATACCTCGAGAGAGCAGGCCTGCATTTCAGAAAAAATAATCAAAGGACGAACTCTTTGAACATCTTTCAAGATCACATTCTACTTATTCTTGGATGTAAATTTAATTTCACTATTAGAATCTATTGCGAAGTTCTGTATGTAAATATATGTACATGTATCGACTATAATTCCAAGAAATCTGATGGAAAATATCAAAATTTATAGTATGATGCGAAGGAGTTGGGGTACTGCACCCAACAGCAGCACCAGTCTTTCCCAGTATTTTTCCCGGCAATTTGTCAGGCAATAAAAATTCATCGTAAAAATAAAGTCTTAGTGGCCTAACGTTTAGCTAATCGATATTTGCGAAGGGAAGAATGGATTTACAAGCTAAGGATGGACTGGTCTTGTCAGTATTGAGCCGGAAGCAGACCCTCCCAGTTGTCAGTCGCTAAATTGGCAGCTTCACGTTATTCGACGTTGAGTATTAGTATTGGTGACGTGAAATCTAAAATTAAGTTTAAGTCAAGATCACTCGGATCACTCTAATCCTGCTAGATTGTAAAACCCATCTGTTCGCCACCTCAATCATCTTCAATCATTGCCTTCGGATCTCCTGAACGTACAGTTATTACTTATTATCATCGCTTGTAACATTCGTAACAGTCTGCGAACAGGTGAGACTCAGCGAAAAAATGTAATGTTAATCATTTTCATTGCAAAATGATATACTTGAAATTTTCCATCACTCAAATATTGGCAGATTAATAATTTCGCTAACTCTCTTTTTTTTAGAAAAATGGTGTTAAAGCTGTGCTGTTCAAAGTGCAGTGAAATAAGTTCAGGCCAGTGTGCGCTGAACCAACGGATCCGGACGAGTGCTTACATTGCATTGGATGGAATATGGAAGATTGGAATCAACGCATTCATTTACCTTTTGCATATAGATTAAAAATCGTATATATTTTCTAATTACAGAAAGTTGTGTGTTGTTATCGACTCCACTCTTTGTCTTTATACAACGGTATAACAAAAACAAAATTAGACTATTCATAGTAATGGTAATCATATAAGACCACTTTTTTTGAATTGCGCTTCGATATCTTTCGCCGATCGTTCGTTGAATCTTTTTCTCGGATCAATCGGGTTCAACGCTGGGCACTGTTTCAAAAAACACATAATTTTAATAATAAATACAATATATAATATTATTGTTAAGTTATTTTTAACGTTAATTAAAAATTTGGTAAACATTATACCTTATCGCTACGCAGGGCAATAGCCTTCGACATTTTTTCATCCAACATTTTCTCGCGATCTTTGTGATTCGGGTGTGTCGATAACCAGGGCATATCAATATCTGCGGGCTGCGATTCCAATTCTTCAAGGGATCGCATCAACCCCCAGAAAACAACTGCTTCTCGTACGTCGACGCACGCCTAAACGATTAGAAAAATTTGTAAAAAAAAGTTTCAATAAATAGATCGAAAGAAAATGCAACAACAATCGTTATGTGTCGAGGTTTCCTATTTCCAACTTAGCTTACTTTGGCTGCCAACGTTAGTCCCACTTCGTCAGCTTCTTGTTCTAGCGCCCTGCTGTAGGGTAGATCGTGAAAAATGTTGAAAAACAGTTGCCCAACGAACTGAAAGATCGCAGCAACTAGGTCGGGGAACAATACCCAAATACTTATCAGTGGTAATGCTAATAGAAGGTCGACTATAAATCCATTCGAAACTTGCTCGATCTGAATAAAAAAATATGAGTATATCATTTTTAATCCAGGTCACTAATTAGAGTGAGTGGATTAAGATATATATATAAACATAACCCTTACCGAATGGTTCAATAACGCATGTGCAATTTCATGGGCTATTATAAACGATAGTTGATCGAAATTTTCAACTACGTCAAGAATTCCGGTAAAAATAAAGATGTTACCTCCCTGAAATAAATCAGAAACACGAAGACAATAAATTTCGAAATTGTCGCGGGAATGTGAATTGCTTTTGAAAAATCGAATCAATAGATAAAACATTACATCATTACATCTTGCTTGATGAATATACTATCTTTGGACTATACTAACGGGTAAAACAAACGCGTTTCTTATAGATGGAAGGTTGACGACGGTCACAGTCCATTTTTTTTCCTTTATGAAGTCTAAGTCGTTGTTCTGATTTAAGAGATAGTTTGTTAACTCAATTAATGGCCGATACATCGGATCGGTTTTTGGAACAATGTGATCCTTGTACTGCTCCAGTTGCTGTAATTGAATCAGATGATTGGCTAAGAGCTCATTTTCATATCGGATACCTTATGTGTATGTGCTATATCTGTCTTGCACGTACCATTTGAAACATGAGTTCAGCAAAAGTCGCTTGCTGTTTCTTCGTAAACATTATAAAACGCGGACGATTTGTTATGGGAGTATTCTCGATGTGCGTTAAATAGAATATTAAAATCATCGAAGAAATCGCACCAAATATTCCTGGATTGATATAAACATAAAATTAAAAAACTACAATATAAACGCATGCATCAAACTTCAATAGAATCTCACCGAAAAAATATGATCTCCTTTTTCGGAACCAAGCGGTGTAACGCTCCCGTTCGCTGGCATCTTTTTTCGACCACCATTTTCTTACAGTTCTACCAAAAAAGAAGGCACCAATACGCAATACTGGTCGTAGTAAAAGTGCTAAGATCGGTGGAATGTCTCGCCGTTTAGTTGTATGAAATTCACGAGTTTGGATTTTGATTTTAGCGGGAATATCATAGCGTAGCACCGTGAATTTCTCGATCGGAAACTTGGAGATATATTTTACCGATCGAGTAGAAAAACCGCAACAAAACACTAGCGTTCGTTGTTTGATTCGAAAATTTGCATAGGCGGGCTGAGCCCCGCGAAGTATAGAAAACATATTCTATTTATTGAAATTATTCAAAGCTATAGCAAATAAATATTATAAATAACAAGATTTACACATATATATATATATAAAGAACTCGAAAGTGTAGAAAAAATTTTTTTTCTCGGGTAAATTGATCGAAACTAATGAATTAGGATAACAGAAAACGTGTAGAAATAGATTTTCAAAAAAACGTGAAGAGACAGATAGTAGAGGAAGGGATAATTAACATTTCTACCACTGTATACTGTTTATTTCAATCTCTCCAATCTAGATTTTCTATTTCCTTAATTCTCGGAGGTTTTCCCATTTTTTTTATGTATAAAAATTATTTCTCATATTGTTTCTTCTCTCAAGTAATTTGAGACGAACTGTGAACGTCAAAAATTCAAATATCAGCTTCTGTTTAGCATACAATGCTCAATTTTCATGGATACACTACACTATGTATAGATTTGAATCCAGCCGCAGCTCTTTAGCTACAGATGGCAGTATTTATTTTTACACTGAAACAGATTAATAATAAACTAATAAATAAAGTAGGATGAATTAATTTTTTCAATTTTCAATTAAAATATCATATTACTAATAAAATCTAAAATCTGTCAACACTGATGAATGATTATTATTTTTTATTTTTCTCTCTCTCTCTCTCTCTCTTTCATTTTTCGTCTACATTGTACAGAAAATCAGCAGAAAATCAACAATGTTTTGATCTTGAATATTGCTACAGCAACACCTCAAAATATTTCTATTTTTTACAATTTTTGCTACGATTCTTATGATTCGAAAATAAAACATTGATCTCTTCTTTAAAATCGCACATTACTTTTCAAACTGATCAGATCAATTTTATTAAATGTCGAATAGATTACTTACATTTGATAAAATTAAGAGAGAACAACAGTACGTGGACGTCTTCACTTTTAGGTTAGGATTTCATTTGAAATTCAAGTATCGTTATGTGTTATTTTTCGAAAATGAGTTTATTATGATGAATTCGACTCACTCACTGCCCTGGGGCACACTGAGTGTACTTTTATCCTCTTCTATCTCCCATATTAGAGTGCAACGGAAGTACACTCAATGCGTCACAGGGTAATGAGTCGAACTTAGCATTAGATAACATGTTCGGTCCTAACTGTCATACGGAAGTTTCGATTAGATAAAAAAACAAAAAAAAAAAAAAATTATTCTACGAAAGACTGATTTTTTTTTTTTCATCAACTGATGAATATAACAATTGAAAAAATTACAAGCATTACTTCATTATCAGTACCTCTGCAGAGCTGAATAACTCAATTATTTACAGTATTTATTTATACGCTATTATTAATACGCTAAGGCCCATCCTTAGTTGCCCACCTCTTTTTGGTCGAAATGTGTCACATTTCGATGATTATTCGAGCCCCTAGGCGTCAAAAACGCAAAAAAGGCCAACGCTGCACGAATTCAAACTCAATTCCGAACACATGCATCTAAAAAAATGTTCGTTTCATGCGAAAATAGAGTCTAGAGATGGTTTTTACGTAATTCGCCGAGGAAATCGAATTCGAAAACATTTGAATAATGTAAAAACCATCTGTAGACTCTATTTTCGCATGAAACGAACATTTTTTTTTTTTTGACGTATATGTGTTCGGAATTGAATTTGAATTCGCGCAGCGTTGACCTTTTTTGCGTTTTTGACGCCTGGGCTCGGATAATAATCGAAGTGTGACACATTTCAACCGAAAGCAGTTAGGCGACTAGGGATGGGCCTTAACGAATTACATAACGATTTAAAAATAGATCAAGAATTAAGAATCGCAATATCCGTTCTTATTCTTGTTCTTCTGCTTCTGCTCCTGCTTCTTCTTCTTCTGCATCGGAATTTTCTCCACTGCCAATAAAAGTTTCTTCATTATCAGATAAGAACAAAGGCATTGGAATAGAACGAGAACTGGGCAAAGGAACTGAGCATGTAGGTCGTGGGTTTGCGACTTTTTCAACTTCTTTTAATTCATTTCTTAGCTGAATAAATTCTCTTGGCATTGGTGGAGGCGGTGGCCTTGGGATGCAGTTTAACTTTGGTTTTTCAGCTACTGGTTCATCTCTTAAAGAACCGTTAGTTGATTCAAGCTTTAGTTGTTGCTTTGCACCACCAGATTCAATTTCAGCATCAAGATCCGACGAAAGATTGCCGTCTAAGACATTATCTGCAACACTTTCGTCCTTCGAGCTTTTATTCATCCGTTTCAAAGCCCTGGACTCTCTTTCCTTGGTATCCTTTTCCTTGTCAACTAGAGCTTCCTTCAACTCGCTCATCAGATTCTTGGACAGCAATTTATCAAGCTTATAAGTTCTTTCTAAATAATCGTTTCCGTTTTCGTTGCGCAAAGCTTCAGAATATCTTTCTCGAATATACTCTTCAAAAACTTCATCAATTATCTCCGGATCCGTGTCCTTGACCACAGGAATATCTGGCCGCGATATTTGGACCGCACCATCATCATCATCCGCGTCCTCTTTCGCTCTGGTATCTCGGGTTTTTCCCATTTTAGAAATTAACAACGCGCTCAGCAATGCCAAGTCCTTTGCTTTATCTGCATCATTACATACGTCGTCCAATTTAGTTTTCAACGTTTCCATCAGCTCAGTTTCGTCGGTACCTCTATCTAAATGATTTTCTATCTCTTCTAGGACAGACGTTATGTTATCATAAGCTTTTTGCAATTTGTGAGATGTTAGATGCAGACGAACGTAAAGATCTTGCCACTTCGAACCAGGAAAGCCTCTACAAGGTGGGGAAAAAATAAAAACAATATTCAAATATTCAAAACGGCTAGAATATCCAACTAGCGAATGTATAGTAACCGTTTTTCACCTGTACTTATTTTCTACTGCGGCTAATTTATGTTTCTGAAAATCATCGACCGTTTTTAACATCCACATTCTCTGCTCTGTTGTTAATTTAAGAAGTTGTTCAACCCTGCGATCTATTCTAATCCCCCGTTTTATTTCGTCGTACAAATCCACGGGATCGCTGCGGCGAAGAACGGCGATAGAGAGTAACATTTCTGATTGAATAAGTAGAAATCTGTAGAATAGTTGCTGGAAATATAACGACGAGTTAATTTATATCCTGAATTTCAATGATTAATAGATTCACAATACGTTATACACCTTCAAACTATTATAGGTGATTTCCCCGTAATTCGTAAAGCTTTCTTTATCGAAATACGTGATCTGAGACTCGAAATCCTGCCGTTTTGAATCCGGCAAAAGTTCAGCCATCCTCAAAGTCGTCTCGTAATACGCGGTTGACATAGTTTCGAGTGATTTCACCGTCTTTTCCGTAATCGGTTGCAAGAATTTCAACTTTTCTGCACCGATATCGCTATTGTGTGAAAAAAGAAAAGCAAGTGAACACACAGGGAAACAGTGTTTCATTTCATTTTTAAATACCGTTATATACTGTTAGACTTTTATGTGCACTTACGTGAATTTCGATCCTGACTGTTTCCCGCTTGTATTCATTCTGAAAGAGTGATTCAAAATTCTCAGTGCTCTTTTGTAAGTGTAATGAAGCTCTGTTTGCTCTGATATCAGCCTTTTCAAATCTCGATCAATTCGCCATTTAGTATATTTGTACCGCGCGGCGGTTAGCGCGGGAAAAGTCACCAGCCAGGTGGACGGTTTGAAATGGTTGATAAAGTAGTATCCAACAGCCGCCCCTGCCGCGTATTTTAAGCATGATAGAAAGTAGTTCCTCCCACTGAAACGGGAGAAAAAAAAAAGTGAATCCTCAATCGTTTTATGATCCCTCGAAAATCGTGGCAGGATTTTTAAGAACCCCAATCACTTACTTCATTTCCGTTTCACGATCTTCTTCTAAGAGATTTTTAATTAATTCCGCATGATCGTCGAGAAGATGCTGTGCTCCAGATATTATAGTCAATTGTTTTCTCAAGGCTTTTCTGTCCTTCATTATACATCGATACATGTTGAATATATTTTTATGTAAAACTCGAAAAACCCAACTATCAGACTTTTCCTGAAAACAAATCAAAAAAGCGGACTAGAAATTGTTGATTTGAATTGTATTAGCTCTGATTTTTTTTTCCCTCTTTCAATATTTCGTATGAAAAACTAACGCAGCAGCACAATTGAACATGCCGCGACGTGATTGGTCGGATCTAACAGAAATGACCAGTATTATCACTTTGATTTGAAAGAATGCAAACCATTGAGGCAGGTTTGTGAATAGCTGCGACTGTTGACGATTGCTGTTGAGGAACGGGAACGACTTCATAATCGGAATAGCCCATTTTTGACAGAACTTCGTGAAGTTCGCTGCCCTGAATTTATAAGAATAAAAATACAAAATCTATGAGAGTACGGATAGTGTATAAGATGTATGGTATAACTTACCGCAATCACAACATCTTCATCTTCTTCATCGCAATCTACGTAACTGATCATTATATTAGGGTTCTGATGAAGTCTAGTTGGAGGTTAAATTAGTAAATTTAAGATTTTTTAGGTTACGGTTGTCAAATTGTCGTCTGCTTTAACATGTTTAGAGTAGTTCATAAGATCGACAAATGGCGCCACTTACATGACTATTATAAGTTCCTATACCGAGTAACTTGGAGAATATTATGGAGAATATACACTTGACTTCCCTCCATTTTTTCGCTTGCTAAGTCCTGAAATGTATCTTTTTCAATAATAAAACAATTAGCACATTCATATCTCAGGTATAAGTTTTATTACTGTAAAGTACGTCAAGTACTCACGGAATGCAAGTACCTACATATCCGCCTAGCAGATATAATTTTGAAAACGTATAATTTTAATAACATTAAGACAGTCTTGCAAAAAAAAAAAAAAAAGGAACTTCAAAAAACAGGACTTGTCCTTTTTCTCATAAAGTTAAAATTCCATTAGGTATATTTGGAACGATGATTATCCATTCAAACAAGTCATTTAATTGCCTTCACTCCATTATTCACATATCTTCTATACCTGGGAACAAAAGTATGCAAGGAATATTGTAATCTAATTATCCAGTACAATACATGGGGGGGAGGGGGGGATGGGGGGATTAGTAACATTCCTCGTAATATGTATAAATAAAAATGATGATACCTTAATTAACAATATATGGGTAATAAATTCATTGTCAATCAAACAAGCGAACCTACTAATAATAACCGTAACAAACTACTAAGTTACAATGAATATGTCTGATGGTCAAGAAGGTCACTCATAAAATATATATATGCGTAATAATATGAGAGTCAATTAATATTTAAGCCTCTAGATAAGATCATCAGTTATATCCATAAATAAAGTACCAACTGTATGAACTGTGTTATTACATATTAAATAAATCAGACGTCAAGACTAAACTAATCATTAGTTATTAGACTATGTATCATTATATTTACAACGCTGAATTTAGAGTTAAAAACTATCAACAGAAAACGCACTAGATCTTCTACCGCACGGCCGATTCGATTTGTTCAAATTTCGAATTGATGAAATAAAAGAAAAAGAAAAAAAAAAAGAAAAAATGATTGTGTTATCTACTGGAAGAAAAGTCGTTCCCCTCGCTTAACCACGCCGCATAAAGTAAAAAGAAAAACTAGAACTGAAAATGATTCAGGAATTTGAGGGTCGAGTGACCAGAATAAAAGAAAACCTCTATGTGCTTGGAGGCAGCGAGGACGACGCCGGTTTTTGCTGAACGAATTTTTCTTTCATAATAGCGGTAAAGGCATCTAGTAGCTTCGGGGCATCGAGCTTTTTGCTGATCGCTTTAAACATCTCGGTCAACGTTTCGTCCGGTAAATTCTTTTCAATTTGCGTTGATAAGGCTTCGATGGTGCATAGGTCTCCGAAAACCCGAGTTCTCACGCCGCTAGGCTGTCCTTCTAGCGCCGAGGAAATATCCGCCGGACTGTTGTTTTGCAGAGCTATATCTAGTACTATAAGCGGCGAGATCAGCTCTTCGTTTGCGACAGTGTGGCTTATGATTAAGTCCTTAGGCATACGTTTAAGCATAGCTTGTAGGCTGGAGAGTTCCGTCATTGGTGTTGTTACTCCCGCTTCCTCTTCCTCTTTCAATTTTTTTGACAACATTTCGGCGAGATCTGAGGACGTACATCGCTGGCAAATCGCAGTTTTTATCTCTTCAAAGTCCAGAGCAAGCATACAGTCAGAGACTTGAAGCTTACGACGATAAGTCGTCAGTACTTTCGAAAAGAACTGTTTGTCGTTATTGAAAATGTCAGGCAGTCGACCTAGAACTTTGCTCACACCTGAGGCACGGCACGCGGATTTCAAATGGGCGTCAGTGTGATTTTTCAGCTCAATTCCAAGCATCTTTATCGTCTCGCGTTCCAGATCTTCGTCAGCCATGTTCTTCATTTTTTGCTGAAAAAAAAAAAAAAATGATAACGATTTCAAATTCTTGGTTCAACTCCACTGTTAGACTCCCAGAGAGGAGTCCTCATTGACATCTTCCCAACCGTTAATTTAATAGTTTCTGAAAATGTTCTAAAAAGTAACAACCCTCACCTTATAATTTGCGAGGATACTTTCAGCCGAGCATCTTTTTATCGCACTTTTAAGCACGAGAGTGGGTTCGAGTTCTTCGAGTAGTTCCTCAATAGTAACCTGAGTCTCTGTTGATTTTGTCACCTTCTCAATCTTCTTTAAAGATTCATCAAGCGAACGAGCAGCAGCAATTGGCTCTAGCGGTGGACGAAGTGAAGATGACTGAGCAAGAGGTGTGCTGGTGGGCGGCAGAGAGCTTATGGATACATTTGGTGTGGTCGTAACAGATTCTTGCGAAGCATCAACTGTAGATGCAGTAGAGGTCGTGCCCATTACCGACTTTTCGTAATGCTGTAGAACGTTCCTAACAAAAGGTACCTTCGGGCTTCTCCTCACTGGAATCCAATTAACTTCACGCTCGGTTAGCTGCGCAAGATTTCCCACAGTCACGATTCCCTTGGAATGAAGATAGGTGGACAGATGTGGTTTCCATAAAGAATCTACCAGATACCCAATCACGGAATCTATCGGTGCGGAAGACTCTATCAAGGAGGGATAAATTGATCTTGTTGAATCCAGCAGCTCCGGCTGGTCTAGTTCCATAGTGTCGTTTGTTGCCTGGCTATTCTGGCTGAAGGGTAAACTAGCAAATACCGAGTCTGTAACAGGCAGAGTATCTGCTTCTGTCGTCTGAGTGCTGGTCCTGACTGGTCTGCTGCCGAAATTCTCCTCAGAATTTATAGAAGAATTAAGACCCGTCAGATTTTGTATATCGACTGTATCCTCCAGGGTTTCGATGCTACTTTGACTCCTAGCTAAATTGTTTTCGATAACCGATGGGTTAGTCAGTATATTAATGTCTACGCATCTGAGACTTTTTTCATCTGGTGAAGTCTTAGCCTTTGGGCTCTGTCTGGCAATGTTCTTAGGCGATTTGTAGCCATCGTCTGGCTCAGTGCTGTCAAAGATATCTTGCTGTGTTTCAGTCTCGTCACTTTTTGACTTGCCAGTTGTGTTCACTTCTTTTATTACTATGATATCTTTGTCTTTCTCTTTGTCCTTGTCTATGTGGGTCGGGTCTCGAGAACCGGAGGCTATTTCTATCTCCATAGCAAAATTGTCTATCATAACTTTGGGCAGGGATAGCGGGTCGATTTTTTTATCTATCAAAATATTTGGGGTATCACTTTGAATTTCTGGAAATATTATAACAGGGCTGTCCGGATCATCGACAATTTTTGTCGCGGTTACTTCATCGCTCAGTGTCCTTGTCATTTGGGATTCAGATTTCTCTATTTCCATCTCGCTTTCTTTGTCTGATTTCCCTGCCGAAGGTTGAACCAATTTTATCTTTGTCTGCTTCAATCGAACTGGCGAATCTTTGCGTGGAATTAATATCCTCGATCCTGAGATCTTGCTCATTCTGTGTGCAGGTGTAGTAGAGGCCGGAATCTCGTACCCCATTTCCTTAGAGACCGGAGGGTCAGCAAAACTAACTCGTTTCCTTTTGCAGGCAGTCGGGCTCTCGGGATCATTTTCAATCTGTAGTTGACGTTGGCGTTTCAGGATACTAGCGCTTGGCGAAGCTGTTAGTGACGGTGGATTTGCACTGGACCATTCCAGCATCGGCAGCATTTCCTTCTCTTGTATTGGCGAGGTGTTATCTTCGTCCATTTTTTCCCTGTACTTATCACTCTGTGCATTAGCCACGGTAGTACCACCGGAATTTCGTTCCCTCTCCGAGCTATTTCCAGGCGACAATTTTTCCCCGTCATTTTTAAGGTTGCCAAAGAGGCTTGATACCGTTATAGGCACGTCGATGTCAGTCGGTATTCTCATCTTGTTAAATATTTTCTCCTGTCTACTTCCGCTTGGACTTCCAAGCCGTTCAGGTTCCTTGAGTGTAAAAAGTCTCTCTTTTTTTCCAGCCGCAATATCCTCTTCAATATCTTTGGCCCTCTTTTTACCCGGGGAATTATCCTCCTCTATAAAAACGTCGGGTCTAGAATCTGCTATTGCCTGCTTAGTGACAAGTCCCAACATGTGGGCTGCCCGCCCCTGCGGGGTCACAGATTTTAGCTTAGAGTATTTCTTCAGGCTGTTCTTAGGCGAGGATGTGTTTAGCAATGTAGTAGGAAGTCTAATCGGCGAAAACGAGGCGTCTGGCGGCAGCGGCCTCAATTCAGGAGATGCGGAGTTTGGCTCGACGATAACAGACACTTGCTCTCTTTCTGCTTCCACTGTAACAGGCATAGGAGCGTCTTTTTTCTCTGCAGTCTCATTGGGGTGATGCTCTTTCTCATTTTCCGGCTTTTCTATCATTGGATGATCCTCTTCAAGCGACACTTCTTTCACTGGAGTATCAAGGGGTAGTGTCTCAGCTGTGCAGATCTTGAAAGGACTGTCGGGCTTCAGTCCCTTGATGATCTTTGTTTTTTCATTTCCGACATCGAGTTCGATGGTCTGACCTGGCTGCATGCTTTTCATCTTGTTTATTCTTATGAAGCACTGCTTGTTGCTGTACTTTTTTTCCAAATTGACGACTGGACCGACGCTAGAGGCCTGTGAGCTCTCCACGATTTCCTCTGAATCATTGATACCCTGGGAGGTTGATTGATCAAAACTGTTATGTGCGCTGTTCAAATCCTCAACGATCACTTCCTTGACCGCTTCCGGTGCTTCTTTGCCATCCCTGGACTCGGCGATCTCCTGCGGTTTTGTTTTGCTTGCTTTCTGATCGCTCAGAGCAGCGTTAATCGCGTCTTCTGAGCTTGAGCTGATGACACGACTAGGAGAAACCTCTGTCGGCAGATTTTCAAGTGGCTGTTGATCTTGGGTAGCATTTTTGGACGGCCTTCCTCGTTTCCTAATAAGTTTTGGCCCCGCGACAGTCTTCGGGCTGTTTTCTACCGCCTTAGGGCGAAACTTGGCAGCGTCCTGTGGTGTTGGTTTGGAAACTTTTTGTCTGGCTGGTTTACTGGTCTCTGAAGAGTCCTGGTCATTGTTAGCAGCGTCGCAGTCGTCCTCGTAGTTTACTTTGGACCGTCTCCGGCTTGGGAGAGTGGAGAACTGCTTGCTGTCGAAAACCATGTTGATTTTAAGTCTGGACATCTCAGTCATTGTTCTTTTGCTAAGCTGTTTTACCGTCTCTTCGCTCTCAGTTGATTTAACGCTGTCAGAATCGCTCTGTGCATCCGTCGAAGTCGTATTCATAGTGGGAGTGACAATCTTCCTTCTGCTTCGGCCAGAACCCACATGTCCTTCGCTATCGCTGTCCGACACAGCAGCCGCGGCCTTCCTTTTCATTCCGCGCTTCGCCTCTTTTCGCAACGCCGCTTCCTGCGCAAGTAAATCTCTAACAGTTTCAGGCTCTTTAATTCTGTTCAGTTTTTTCAGCCGTTCTTCGACCACCTCCGAGCCCCTGGACGTCGAAGGCACTTCCGTGAACTTTAGTGAGGATAATCCGATGTCTGGAAACTCCGTCCGCGATTCAAAGTTCAATTTTTTGGCAATGATTTTAGTCGGGTCGATATTATCCTCGGAATCGTTGTTTGGAGATAGGATTTCGTCCACAGATGACTTTCCAGGATTCTGATCTTCACTCGCCACCATTTTCTCTGACTTTTTGTCTCCCCCTGTTGCCGCCTTTGGCTCCTCGCCTTCTTTTGGCTTTGGCTTATCTTTGGCTATGCTAGAAGTCTCGCCGAGTTTGTTCTCTTTATCTGCGTCTCCAACGTCGATGTTTAGAGGATCAGGTTCAGGAGCTGAAGCGGCGGGTGGTAAACCGACCTTTGAATTGCTTGCAGAGTATTTGATCACGCCCTTCTCCACTTCGTTCTTCTTTTTGTCAAACCATTCCTGGATCTTTTGTGTATCTTGAGAACATGATTGTGACAAATCGTTGTAAAGCGCTGGGATATCTTCTCTTCTTCTCGAAAGCGACTCTTTCTGATGTTCGGTCAGCCGATTAGCATCGAATCTAAAGTCCGTTGTGATCATCACATACTCCTGAAAAAAAGAAGGATGCGTTACGCTTCAACCCCCAAGGGATTATCAGACGAAGAACAGGATTTACATAATTCCTATAAAAATATCTCCAAACCTGTGATTCTGACTCTGTAGAAAACGCCGATTTCTTCTCATCTCTTGGCTTTTGAGTCGAAGTAACAGGCTTAGGGCTGGCAGTCTTCCTGTTAAGAAAGCTGCCGGTAAGTTTTGCCGGTTTCATTTGCTTCTGGCCATTTTCCGGCGCTTCTGTTCCATCCGTTGGGCGTCTCGTTATTTCATCCGCGCCGACTTCCTTCAAGCAAGACTTGACCAAATCCTTAGTCGGCCCGTTCATGTATTCCTCAGTCTCGAGGCAGGATAATGTCTGAGTCACTATCTCAGGCTCCCCGTGCTTCAAAGCCAGCCTGAACGTATCTTGGAAAGATGATATCAATTCGGGTGATAAAAGGCCTCCTAGACCTTTGAAAATGCTTATTACAGTCTCCCAGGTACTCGCGATCTGAGATAAGGAAATGGACGCAAATATTAGACGCAAGAATCAACAGAAGTGGGAAAATAGGAAAAGAAAGGAGCTCTCTGCTTTTTCCGAGCGTCGAGAAGCCGACTTACTTCTTTTATCAGAGTCTCTTCGTCGGAGGCTTTCAGCATTTCTTCAATAGCAGGTTGGACCAGTTCTAAGCACGACGCAACCTTGTTAGGCGCATGTCCATAGAGCGTGATCAGAACGGAGGAGAGCTCCCTGAGCGCGGCTTCTGCGTCTCTAGTTTTTCCGTCTTTCAGAGTAAGAATGCAAAGATCATTCATCAGCTTGACTATAGCCAGGAATCCATTTTCCTCTGAAATAAATAAGTAAAAGATGAAATATTTAAACGGATTTTAAACTATACGCGGGAGTTTTTGATAGTTTTAGTCTTTCGCAGTACCAAGAACGTGCTTGTAGTTCATAGTTGTCAATATTCCGTCTAAACAAGACACTGCAAAACCAGCAGATCGTCTGTCCGCCTCAATCCCGTTCTGTACCAAGCTGACGGCAAAAGTCAAAAGCTCGTTTGGCTTTACAGTCGGAACCATATTAGCTTGGAGATCGAATTGCTTGTAAAGTGCTTTCCATATACTGCCGACTTTCCTTTGCTGTAATCAGTAAATATGCAATCAGATTAATCAATCTGGCTGTAAATAAAAGTCACTTTTTTTTTTTTACTGACCTGCCAGCACTCGGGTGAAAAATGTTTGCTGAATGGAAACTCGATCAGTTGCTTAATGAGTGTGAAATCATGCGCTGCGGCGTCTCCTTCATTCATCTCATTACCATCGATCATGTATTTTGTCACCATTTCACTGAGGATGTTCCACATGACAGATATACCCTTTCTGAAAATTCATTGTTAGAAAGTTAAAATCTCTTCAGTTATTCTCTTTATTCTGTCCCAGAAAGTTAGGAGTAGTGAGTCATCGGTTCTTAGAGTTAGATGCAGTCCAAGTAAATAAGAACACCTAATGCAAGGAATTGGATCAACCGGTGCTATGATTTTAGATATTTGGGACTCTAATTGAAAGTTTTAATATATCTACTGCATAAAAGTGATGATTAGCAACTAGTCGAATCAAGATCCTGGAAATCGCGTTTCCGAATTCATCTTCTACTTACAATGTGTCGCTTTCGGGTTTTATCGAGTGGAGTCGCAGCACGAGTTTCCTGAATACTTCCAAAGCGTTTGGTACATAAGGGGCCAGCGCCTGAGGTGGTTTAACTCCTCGCCATAATAGCCGTTTGATCAAGTCTTGGTGTTTCCTTAAAATAGACGTGATACTTTAGATATTGGGATTCATTTGCATCTATTCCAGCGTACCAGATTTAGATATACAAAAATCGTTCTCTACGTTTACAAACATACTTACTTAATGATCTTGTTCAGGATTGCAGGCTTTGTAACAACGGACATCAAGCCGACGATGGTTTCAAAGTGGAAAACATAATTGCTTGGAAATTCGTCAAGGCTTGGCAGTATTGTGTCTAACATAGAATCTCTGATTATCGGTTTGTCGGAGTGTTCGCTCAATTCGACAACGAGTAACATGATTTCTTTGTACATGTTGATCTGAAAACGTAAGATATTGAATAAAAACAGAAAGTAAACATCGGGTAAAATTTGAGAACCAGCTGATGGTCCGTTGAAAATTTCTGAAACTTGACCCACCTGAACAGACTCTGGAGAATCTTTGACTCGGATGAGAAGAACTTTCCATAGAGTGGCGATGATTTGAGCTCTAGTGTCCAATTCCCTGTGACCAAGGAGAGCCAGAGCAAGACAAGCCTCGCCGACTGAGTGTACAAACGGTTTATAACAGTCTTGAAATATTTCATCGCTTATAGGTGATGGCATTTTTTCCTCCAGTGATGATTTGACCAAGTTCAAATCTTCAACATTGTTGGTAAGGAGTTGGAGCAGCGCGTCTACCGCGACTAGTTTAGTTTTAGAAAATCTCTTCCCTGGAGAAGCTATGACATTAAATTTTGATGATAGTAAAGGAGTGTCGCCCAAGGGACCGAAACAGAAGTTCAAAAACTGTGTAAGAACTGGATTTGAGAACTTCCCAATATGCCCGTACAGCTGGTGTATCAGATGCCACCAGACTTCCAATTTCGTTAAAGTCATTGATTCCGTCTTACTGTTCTTTGCATTCAATGGAATACAGAGAAGCTTGACTCTCCTTGCTGTAGCAAGCTCCTGCTCATCCAGGGCAAAGTTATCGATTATGAGTTTCCATGATAAAAAAGCCTGCCTGTGTAAAATACAAGTTAAAAGATGGTCAATTCTTTACATCTTTGATGTTTCTCTTATATATAACTTTAAAAATGTTCATCCAATCCAGCTCTGCGTCATAAATAAAGTACCTTACCTGCGAACAACAGTGTCGACTGATTTAAACGCCTTCTCTTCGACGCTAAGGAGATTGTTTATCAGACCGGCACCGCGATGCAGGTCAGTTCCGAGAAGCTGAATGCTAGTAGTCCATAGCAGGGACCAGTCAGGTTCGCAAGCACTGACTAAAACGTTCATACGATGGCAGTATGTGTTCTGTAATGTGGTTTTGTAGTCCTGCCATATAGCTGGCGAAATAGTGCGTATGTGATTTCCCATGTTGGGTAACTGGAGGACTCTTATAGCCGGTGCTCGCTGACGTTTGTGACCCATATAAGCCAGGGTGGCAATTTTATCCACGAACAAAGGGCTGAACTGAAATAATTAGAGCATGCTTTCAGTTATTTGTTCTTCAGCCAATAGAACACTTGAATAATAGTTATGCGATTCATTACTGTAGACATGTACCTTGATACATTCAGCATAAGAAGGAGAAGTTGACAATTTATAGAGTCTATGAAGCAAGTCTAGTATGCAGATGGTTATTCTTTCCTCGACCTGTTCGGCTGGGGACAGAGTTTTGTACTCTACTATTTGAAGCGGTTTAACATTTTCTTTGCAGGCATTCGACGAAAGCCAATCCATTTTTTTAGGCGTAACAGAGCTCAAGCAATCTTTTAGAAAATCAACGATACATGTGTCGCGCGATACAGCCTTTATCGTCTCATCTTGCAAGCCTTCAAAAAGCTGGAATATCTTCAGTCTAAAAATACGAAAATTCAACACGTCGTCAACAATCAGTTGCACTTGAACCTATAACTGTATTACACCATCAGGGTCGCAGGAAACGCGAGATTTTATGGCCTCTTTGACCCTTCAAATACCAGATTTATATTTTTCAAGGATAGGGGAACAGCTGGTTTTGTTTACAGACCAAATTTCTGAATCATTCAAATTGGAAAGCAGTTCTTTCTGTTCAACAGTCAGAAGACACTTTGAGCATTAGAGATTGCAAGGTAGTAGAAAGAGCGGGCTTTTTTCCTCCAAAATCAATTTTTTATAATTCAAAAACCGGAATTATGATACAAAAGAGTCCTAGATCTGTGTAAATAATTGAATGAATCGAGTAATCTCCAAAATTAAAGTCACTGATCGTTATTTAGACGATTTTTTTCATCTTATCGATCCGTGGGACTGCATTAATCAGTCACATACATAGATCTTGGATCTTTAGAGACTATTGATACCTCGGTAAATAATTTAGCCGGAAACTCAATCGTCAAGTTTTATCCATTGATTTTTCAAGAATAACTAATCTTAGGATCAAACCGACAATTTACGGCTTTCCAATCCCAAATTCTAAACATTGTTTAGAAAATTCGAGATCAAAGTGTATTCAAACCATTTGAGTCTTGTATGGCGGTTCTAAAACCTTTTTTTTTTTGCGTTTACTTAGTTCTTAGGATTGTCTGTTTATGTAACATAATAACTTAGTAACATAGATTGTTAAAGGAATCGAATTCAAGGGCTTCGGGAGACGTATATTAAGGAGAGATAAAAAAAAGAATGAACTCTGCGAAGTATTTGAGGTTTCCTAACATCGACCCCGAGGTTAAATAATGAGCGCAAACCTATTTTCAAAGTTAATCTGCATCAGTTCATTGAATAGATTAAGTTTTCTATCTTTAAATGATCTGAGTATGGCAACTAGAGTGCAGCTTGCTTCTGGGTAAAGAACCTTGTTGCCGCTTGTAAAAGCGTTGATAACTAATCTGCATATTTCCCTTGACTGAGACTCCGTAGGAATGTCTTGAGCCCCAGCCTTCATTGTAGCACTGAAAAAACGACAAATATATTATACTAAACCAATTGTGAAAATTCGAATATATTCATAAATCGTTGAAATTGATGATCACACGCATACACACACACACACACACACACACATACATCTAAATAATGATTTTGGGGGAACAGTGTGTGATGCACCTATCTACTTACCTCTGAATACACGACAAGGCTTTGCATTTTTCCTGAAGGTTTGATGACTCCTGTAAGGTCTTTATGGCCGCGGATATTTGCGCCTTCCTCGACTCGATCCTGTTTGACGACATTGAACTATGCGATGGTGGATGATGGTGGTCTTTAGGCGGTAGTAACAACGTCCCGTTTCATAGCTAACGAATAATTATACAGCAAATACGCGTGCCGGATCGTTGTGATATGTTATATGAAATTTATCTAACTCTAATTAATTATTTTCTTATGATTTTTTACCAATCGCCAAGGTTTCGAACGTCGAATACACCTTAGTTATTAGTTCTGACGCCGGGCCTGGCGTGTATACAACAACGCAACACGCCGCGCGCGACTTTGTCTAGCTGTGAGTAGGCCTCGCAAGTCGCAGGTCGGGACAAAATTTGTATGTAATATGTACGAAGTGTGTGTGTGTGTGTGTGTGTGTATGTGTGTGTATTGAATCTTGTGGCCGCGCGTTGCGTGGCTTGAAAAATATTTGCTTTTGTCAGCGAATCAACGTTCACTATTAGTCAGCAGCAGACGATTTTGGAGTCAGCCCGATGTGTACTTTTTAGTAATAGAAAAAGTACCAAAATTATCGTCACTTTAATTATCCATAGGATAATAATACCAACGACAAAGTAACCGATACTTCGTATATCTTTTTTAGCAAAATAACAATCCGCGCGAGTTGATGTTCATTTGTTGTGGCGGAACGGTGGAACGGCGGGAGGCGATAATAAACGACCAGTCGTTTGGTTCAACGAACCAGCTCGAGCTCAGGAAATGCGATCGCGATACGATATAGTTGTCGTGTATGCACCTACATAATATTATTTTTAGAATATTATTTCAACAATCAATTCAATTATACAACCTGCGACTATGACCTACCTAGGTATGTATTTTACTATGCGGAACGAGAGACGAGGAGCGAATATCAAGCGCTGAATACCAATTTAAGGGTGATTTTACGTTAAACTTGCCACCCTAGGAAAGTCGAAACGAAATACCGTTGGCGCAACAATCGCCCACATCGGTTTGACGACGGTTAAACCCGGTTTACAACAATCGTATATCCGTGCACTTTGTAGATCATAATCAAGAAAGAGATTGATCACTTATATTGCCTTTACCAATACGTATGATTCTTGAAATCTGAGCTCTTCGTCATGGCCGATTTCAAATCCGTATATAATTTGAGGTTTAGCCCACTTCGGATCGATTCTGTCTTTAGTCGTTTTCTTATCTCGACTAATTTTCGGAAATAAATATGGCGTCTACTAGTTTCCTTCGTGGAAATTTTCTCGTATCATTTATTCGGAAAATTTTGGAAGAAAAAAAAAACGGCGTTTATAGTACATGGAAAAATTTTCTGTCGATTTTTCGGAATCATTTTTAACATTCTTAATTATTTGCGGATTTATTTCAAGTTTATCAGAGAAGTTATATTGATTATTGGGAAAACCCCATAGGTCTGAACTTTTTTTTTTCTTCAAATAAATTGTATATTGGTTTCTCTGTAAAAAAAAACAAAGGTTTCTATTTTATAATTGATACAATTCAGATTTGTTCAGAAAAATCGACATAAAATTTTAGCATAAAAATACATAATTATCGTTTAGGATTAGATGCAAATCTGTTTAATCCGTTTTATTCCAGTTTAGATTACTTGATTTGTATATATACCACATGATTCCTATTAAGCTTTTACGGAAATACGGATCTCGTTTTTTTTTTTCTTTTGCTACTCTTTCAATAGAATTATTCTATCATAAAGATCCAAGTATCAACATGCAAATACGATTACCGTGAACTGCAATGCATCTGCGCACATGACAATATTATTAGCAGCAAAAATATTGAGGGAAACGAGGCTTGAACGCTGGTCTTGTTGACGTTTTTATTAGTATCGAGGTTTCCCTCGATGTGACGCTCGTTACGGGCGCGTAAAATACAAACATGTTTTTAAACACTCTGAGCGCACGTTCGTTTAAAGCTCATTATTATTATTGTTATATTTATTATTAATATCGTTTAGACATACGAGTCAGGGAGTTAGGAATTGCGAAACTCCTCGCAATGAGTTGCATAAAAGTTTAGCAAACATTTCGTCAGGTTGATGAATCCTTTCGAAATAGAAATCGTAGAAAGTTCTACTTATACTGCTTTCTGGTCACAGTTTATGATCGATTAAAATTTTCCCAAAACGATACGTTTGAAGTAACTGTAGAATCGAATAGAATCGATAGCTTTCTACATAATTTCGTTATGGTTTTTTAAATTACTTATTTATATTAATTATTTCATATATTTCCAATATCACACATAATCTGAATTTTTCAAAGCACAATTTCTCGTTATGCAACGCATCATTTTCATCGATTTCAATTACCGCTGAAGCTGGACATCATCGCAAATCTAAAAATCGAAATGCAATTTAAATAATACATATCAATACGATTATTCATACATTCAGAGATATACGTTGTATCACGCACTGTATTTTTTCTTGCAATCTTTGACCGCCTCGTTTAACGGTTCGCATATTTTCAAATCATTATGATTTTGAGCGCAAGTTAAGAATTCTTGCTGTTCATACTCGCACGGACCCACCCGCGGCTGAGTCCCGTCTTGTTGCGGGGGTTGAGGTTGATCATTTCGTCCAGATATCTTATCGCCGATTACCGTACCCTAGAAAACGTGAATTTGATTTTTTTTTCTAATCAGATAAATCGACATTTGATATACATATACCTTACCCGGCAATGAATTATGATCATATGATCAAGCTCAATTCGTAGAATAATACAAATAGTATTTATTTATAATTACCGCGGCAACTCCCGCCGCAGTGCCTGCTACCTGGCCAAAAATTCCTGGCTGTCGACGTGGCTGGATGATCACTATATCCGGCCTGTAATACGTCGCAATTCTTACTATTGATTATGACTTATAAAGACGAAGAGAAAAGGGCGTTAATAATGGATATATTTTCAAGGATAAACAAAATTGAAACAATGTAACAACCCAAGATAATATCCGCAACAAATTTCATTTATTTAATTAACTCTACAGGTTGTACATGTCAGGACATTACCAACTCTATCATGATTGTGTTCTTTTTTTTCAACTATAAATATCGTAGATCACGTAGTTATCGATAACCGGTCGGATCGCATGTACATGTTGCATTATAGTACAAGGAATTCTAAATCCAAACACTTTTTACTCAGCACAATTACACATCTGAAACAAACAACAAATATACATTATCTGGATGTACAAGCACGGTAAAACAGTGTCCAATAATTTCTATTCAAAAGATCGTAATTATCGTTAATGTAAACACTATTCATTGCGCTATCTCAATCTTTTCTGTAAGTTTCCCAAATACAGAGATAAGATGGACGAAAATGAAAGACAGTATCTCTACTACATTGAATTAGATAAAAGACGTTGAACTTAATAGCGATGAATACTAACGATTAGAAACTTTGCACTGGCGTAAAGCCTCGTTGAAGCCCTCGCAAAGTGTAAGGTCAGACTGTCCCTGTGCGCATTGTAAGAACTGCTTAATCTCCCATGCACAAGGTCCGCTGGGTTCGGGAGATCCGTTGCCTATTGGTCCAGCTTGTGATGGAGCCTGAACCGAGGCAGCTGGTGCAGCCTCGTTTGAACCACCGCTGAACATTCCGGTCATAGCATGTCCAATTGTGTGTCCTACTGCTGATCCGATCGCAACTCCGCCAGCGGTTGCTGCCATCTGTCCCATAAGAGATGGACCCTGGGATGGGGCAGCCATTGGTGCGGATGGGGCAGCATGCATAGGAGGCTGAGCCGGTGGCGGCGAGGTCCTTGCAGGGACCGCAGACGCTCTATAAGACATGAAGGATTCACATGGAAGAAAAAATACTGGAGGATGATGTTGAAGAAGATGTGATTGTTTGATAAAATTAATGAAACTAGAAAAAAGATGATGAAATAGTGGTTGCAAAATGTTGAAACATATGTATACATGTGTATGTTTGATTATTAATGATCATGATGATGTAACTAATGGATAAAAGAATTTTTTTTATAATATTGTTTTTTTTTTTTTATTTTATTATATTACCGTCGAGGTGGTGGACTTGCAGAACGGCCTCGTCGTGGCATGATTATAGTATTTTTAGTTCACTTGAAAAACACGTTAACAGAAAACACTGTGACTTGTTTCAACTGAGGTGTATGCCTGCTCGATTGATACTGGCTGATTCTAGTTACACAACGTAGAAGATTCCGGAATTATAGTATGTGTATATTTGTATGTATATAGAAATATTTAAGGTTCAGTATCAGAGTATGCGCACGTCAATGCATTAGGGTAATGTTAAAAAAAAGTAACCATGTGATCGTCAGGAAATAGATTTTCATCGAAAGTTCGAGTCCGCTGACGACAAGCTACATCAATCCCATTGGACGAGACAGTTGAACGAACAGAAAATCGTATTCGGAGGCTGCGACTAAACGTCGTTACTCGATTGGCTGGATTCGGTAGAATTAACCAATAGTCTGAGGATGTTTATTATCGTTTCGAAACACATGAAAACGCGGTCTTAAACACACAAACTATTGATCTTTACCTATAAATACGACCAATGAGAGTGAAAACCTGAAGTCATGATTGGCGGAGATGAACGAATTGTTTTTATCCACCAATCACAGGTTTGGATGTTTTTTCTGAGCGCCAAACTACGCACCCGATGAATTGGACCTCAGACGATCATTTGTTTTACACTCGAGCGCATGCGTAGGCCTAAAGTCGGACCAGATTGGATTACGCAATGCGCGGCTAGTTTGAAAGCTCGCGCAAGTTGCCAAAGGCTGTGTAAGGCTTCTATCTCAATGGGATATAATGGGAGCTTTCCATCTATGGACAAAAATCGACACAGTCAGACACACCGCAATACGATTGGTCCCTTCCGTTAGATCCAGCCAATCATGATACTGTGTGTCTGACTGTGTCGATTTTTGTCTGTAGATGGAAAGTTCCCAATGTCGTTTTTCTTTGGCTGCACTCAATGCGCACTGAGCGCTATGTCCCTAGTTCCCAACCAATAAAAATACAGAGAAATTGAAGAGACCGCACTCGGTGCGCATCGAGTGCAGTTAAAGAAAAATGCTATTTAGATTATGAAATATTTTACTGCCCCTGAAAGTTTGTTGACTAAAGAGACGAAACGATAGAAAAAATTCACTGGAACAGGTGCGGTTATTATATTACTCTGAAAATAAACAGTTGGAAAATTGAATTGTCGTATATTTCTAAAATACAGGCGTTTCTGACAAGAAAAATTGCTTACGGTCGTTGAGGATTCGGAGAAGATGTTCTGGGCTTTGACTGGCTCGGTCTGCTCTTTCCAGATCCTTTCCGGCCAGACATTTCAAATATATTCACTGGAATGTTGTATAGTTAAGGTCTGAAGGTTATTGCTATTTCAAATTTAGACCATGACGATACCTGAATTTGGAAGGCAATTTACTATAGTTTTCAAAAGTAACGCCGGGATGTTTGTAATATTTGTTTCGTTGCCATGACCATGTCACGTTATTATAAATTTCGTTAGACACGTACTGCAAGTGTTACAAATTTTTTCTGATTTTGTTAGAGGATAAATAATAGTTGAAAAAAAATATTGTATATAGTATACTATAAGTATATATTTCATGAAAACCATGATTTTGTGATGAAACATGAAAGAAGTTGCAACAGTTATTGTTTATGATAAAAACAAAAACAAGCTGGTGTCTCTTTATCATAATATCATTGATATATTGTAGGATAATATACTACTGTGCAAAGAAACATGCCAATATCACATAAATGTTTTCAAACCAATTCATACCGGATCACAGCTTCGATCAGTTTCTTATTTCTTGAGTTATGATGATTGCTGCTGCTGCTACTACATGGACGAGGGAAATCGCTATCATGCTTGACAGAAACGATTGGCATTTGAACCATGACGTCACGCTATGACCTCCAATTATAAATGAAATGAAACGAATTACGGGACTGCAGCAATCGCGCGACTAACTGCATACAAGCAACTGGAACGCATGTGCAGATTATTAATAGCAGTGGATTGAACCCACCAATCATAATAGTGATCAGACTTAAAACTTCACGGCTCTCTAATATATCTACCGCCGATTTCATCCAATTTTGCGACAAACGAATGGATTCTTTTCGTTCTGATATTCAACCTATTGAAATGATAATTCATTAATCAATACCATTGACTTTAGAATCTATCGTGTCGCCCATACATATATAATATATATTTGTTTGAGAAATAATGAGGTTCGAGGTTATCTGTTGAAAAGAAAAAAAACAAATATAGCTACATATATAACGTATCGGTTTTATATCTTGCACACAAAATATAAATATAATATAGGTATTGGTGAATTCTAAATTAGGGACTGGATTGAGAGTTACGATGCGGGGAATCATAACATGTAAAAATGCAGTTAGTCGAATGTAATTATTACCATTGAACCAGTACTCTTCCTATGCATAAAATTGATAAAAACACATCATTGTGTCACATTTATATTTTTCCTGAAAGATTACGATCCGGTCTTTTACAATCAATATGTCAATCGGAATTGGAAATCGAAAATGCGAATGTTTACATTAATGTGATTAATTCCTGGCAAGTCTCGAGGTCGTGTTTACAAATTCTGGTACGACGTACATCGGTGAACTTGAATCCCACTCTGGAGATATTAAAAACGTTGTTTATCTCATCGATATATCTATCATGTATTTTTATTCTCAAAGCTTAAAAAAATTGAAAAAAAAAAGAAATTGCTATAATCTACTAGACTTTATATTATAGATTTTCCATAGATTATAATTATGAGATGATAAAATCGTCGCGATTAAATAATCATCTTCCAAGTCACGCGTTTGAAGATATTCCCTACATGTGGCATTGATTATAGTACAGTGTAAGTGATGACGGGTGACACTGAGAACGAGTTATTGTTATCTGTACGCGTATACTATATGTGGTGGTGATATTGGCAATTAATATCACAGCTGCAGCACGAAGAGACGTACTACGACAATGTGGTTTAGTCTAATGTATTATTTGCTCATCTAAAGACATCGGAGAATCTTGTACGTGACTAAGTAATTCGTATGAATCATCGTGATCAGTTACATCAATCCCTTATATAGATATAATAGATTTTTTACGCACCTACTCATCTCCTTTACTGAATCAATTAATCAAATATTGTTTAAGAATTATGTATAATGCACAATCTGCGTTTGTAAACAGTACCTCTATACGCAGTTGTTTTTCCTCTGTCCTATGATCATGATAATGAATGCAATCTTTGTATAAAAGAATGTAAACAAATTTTACGGCTGTTAAAAACCTAATCGTAACAATTTTCACTAAATATAACTTATGAATCGCGCTTTGTCTGTGAATGAATTGATTCATATCAGCTGTCAAAATGTCTTCAAGACATCAATCGTTTTGTATTGAACACAATACACAATAAGTACAAGCGTGCTTATTTCAAGCCTTCAACTAATATAGACAATCAATTAATTCAGTTATTACATTGAATTTAATTCATTTTGAATCGAATTACTGAAGCATTATGAACAAAGAGACATTGAGTCTTCGAAATGATTATCTAAACCGTTTCAATTGCACTTTTAAATAATTTCAAAGCCTCAAATTATACTACAAGGACATTGTCTTTTGCAGAAGGTTTAGAGACATTGAGTTCTCGCTGATTGACAAGCGTAGGTAGCTGGAACCGTAATTTCTGCTAATATAAGCTTATAGCACCTTATTACGTTACTTTATATAGAAATGGTGTCTGACCATAATAGCGTTGAACTGCAATTTCATGCACCGAACAGTGAATAATAAGTGGGTTCGTTTGGCATGGAAGAAAATTTGAGCGGGAATAATGACGGTTGCACAAAATTGAAAGGTTTGATAACAGTCGTTGTCGGCACTCCTGCACGCGCCTGGCGATAACCAGGGGTCAAAGTTACAATTATTGCAACTACTGCAAGAGTAGATCCCATTGTGTTTATTGCACTCTGGCATCTTCGCAACAAGCTGTACACGTTACTCGTGTTGATAAGAAGGTGCATTGTTCATGAAGAAGTAAACGTCGGTAGATAAGAAGACTACAAGCCTATTCTTCAGGCATGAATCCGCAAGCATTACGGTGCAGTATAGTGCAGATCGATACACGGTTGTCATATTGATCTACTAAATTCATCGATAAATTTTGGACAGCTGTAGAAGCGCCACAGTGAGCATCAGCCACTTTACCGATCACGAATGGATGAGTGGTTATAATCGGGTGATTTGCATTGCAGGAAGGCACGATGATCTCCGCAGTCAGTGCTCTGCCTGTGAAGGACATAGACGCGGTAGACGTTCCAAGCAGCGCATCTTAAGTTTGAATTAAAAATTCAGACCACATAATACCAGACAATTATTCGCTATCGAAGGTATTAACTAGCGAAGGATTTCCTTGCCATGAAATTAAACATATATATAACTTTTGTCATGAAAACTGAGAAGCTGTTTGAATGGATCTTCGAGCTATCCTTGAACACGGCTATTAAATATATTCGTTTAAAAATGATTTGGTAAAGATATTGAATTTTTTTCTAATCTCTCGCAAATCGATAATGGTAAAATTATTTCGTCGTTATACCATATTAGTATAATTGAAATAATCGACAGACGACCGCCAAATATTATCGGAGTAAGTGTGTCTACCTACGTATTTGTCTTGAAAGAAAACATGTTTTCGTATTAGATGCGCAGCATACGAGGCCACGTCTCACTGTAGTCGAGGATATTTTACAGTGAGACAATTTTTGCCGGAACCATAGCACGATATATTTATGCAAAAATAAAAAGTGGCACGATTGAACCTTCATCGAACCCTACTTCATACCTGTGAACAAAAAAACACTTAGTTCAGCGTTAAAACGAAAGCGAGACTTATGACGAAAAAAATGATAGGAATTTGTAGTTGTAAACTTTCGTTGAACATTCCACAGAACATCTTTACCTGCCAGAAACAGTAAGTGGGTCAACCTAGTGCGCATCTACTTACTTTAAAAGCAAAGAAAAAGGGGAAAAAAAAAAACCCTCTCGCAATGACATAGCGAGTCGTTTGTCGGGTTTTGACGTTATTATTCACCAGTTATCAGGGGGTTCTTATCGTTCATAAGAATCTCATTAACTCTACGCTTGTATGTATGTATCTATGTATGTACAGCTGGTATTGGTATACCGCATACGTACATAGATACGTGCGGATTTCGTCGTAAGTATATTTACATGTTCTTTGATACATACACACAGAGATAGACAGCCGCAAAAACGTGACTCAGAGCGATGCAGAGCTTGGAGAGCTCCGCGATATAAGCGTACGCATTGGTTCTTAGTAGACCGTATAGTAGCTTCGAAGCCAAGTGACAGTATAGAATCTTATTATTTCACGACAAAGAGTCGTAGCGGATAGTCGCCAATGTACTGCCTTCATTTTATTGCAATTATATTACTATTTTTATCAATACATCAGTAGTTACAAAGTTTATTTACCAAAACCCCACGATTGTAAAATCCCAAAGGTTTTATTTCTTGATTCAAATTCAAACATAAGACTCGACTCGACTCAGCAACAGTTTCGCGCGCAAACATTGCGCCGCGTGCCTCTGTTTTGTCCGACGAGTTGTCAACGTGGTTTTATTTGTGGTGCTGAGTGATAGTTGCCGCTGGAAACTAAAACACATCAATGATCATTCAAGCTTTTGACCCGAATACCATTGCCGATTAATTAGGTAAGCATATCACACGTTTATATTAAATAGAAAACAAACATGTTCTCTTCTGGTTTACCATTGTTGATAGTTCTTTTTGAACGCAGTGAAACGCTTGCGACTATATCGGTATAGGTTGATTGACTTTAAGGTTATTGACATCCGTGCGAGGTGCACTGTATGCTTGAGCCTTGATCGTTATAATTTCAATTTGCATATATTTATGAACTGCCTTTGTGCCGTTGATGGTAATCATTCGATTTATGCTATATTTTAAGGCTCGTAAGAACCAAGATTAATAAATATATTAATTAGAGTATGATTTTCACTATTACGTGATTGCAGTGAAAATTGATCTGACTGATGTAATATACAATAATTATTATTGAACGCGATATCGAGAGCGGTAAACGGATGCAGATGTGTTTCAATTCCGCAGTTAAGTTTCAGACGTATAACTTTACACCACGTGATTTGCATATATACGTAAGATTTCTAGAAATCTTAGCAAGTTATAGTCTTGGCTTTTGAATTTTTTGGGGTGCTGCTGCAGCAGCAGCAGGTAGATAAAGCGAAACGCGGAGGCGTAGAACGTCTTTGAGATGTTTACATATAGGAATAAATATATCTACCTACGTACGTCGTGACTTTGCTATTTTGAACCTCGTCGAGGAGCGCGGGGACAAAAATAGCGATTCGCGGGTTATTTATCGCGTAAAATAATGAATAAAAACCGCACCAAGTCGAGGTATTGAAAACAACGATTCCGTCAATTTTATTGACACTTTGTTATGGTTTCGTATTTTTTGTAGTTGCAGCAGGTAATTGGAGGAAAAAATTTTCTTTTCATCATCGAGTATCTATAAACATCAATATAAAGTGCTGTTTATTATATCAATATTTATTGTTTACAACAATCGAGACAAAGTCAATGACGTCAAATTATAAAGACGAAAACCGTCAGACTTATATCTATATAACTGCGCAGATATACTATATTCATAATAAAAGGATTTTTTTTTTTTATATACTATATAAACGAGACTTAGTATAACCACCTGACAAAGAGCTAACACACGTGGTTCCGAATAAGTCTGATTCATCAGTTTCGAATTCCAAGGCACTTAATATATACCCGACAAAGAACAGAGCCTGGATATTATACGAGTATAGCCTCGACCAATGCTCCAAAAGCCTTGGCGGGTTTAAGCCTCGACGGGACGTTTATTTGGTGCCATATTAAACAATGACGATAGGGAAGGGGGTCATTGAGTTAGCTGCACAGATGTGAACGAACCCCGACGTGTCGCGTCTGGGCATGCGCTCACACCACACAACACAACACACAAATATTTCATTATAAATGCAACATTATAACGGGCGTTTGAATTATGGTCATTAAACTGTTCTCACGTGATAAGAGGCTGGAGGAATTGTTTCATCAACTTCGTTGAATTCATCGCGTCGTAGTCTGTTCGTTTGGGATTGAGGTATGTATCGATATGAACAGAACAACAACGAAGTAAACAAAGTGCATGATTCAAGATAATCGATCCCTCGGCGTGAAAAAAGAGAAAAAAAAAATATATATAAAGGTACAAGGATGCAAGGTTCGGATCTTTCCCACGTTTTTATTGTTACCGTTCTCAATCAAAGTACCATTAATTGTTACAAGTTATTTTTATTCACTTTAAAATAGTTGACCTCGATTAGCCTCTAAGTACACAAAGCGAGTACGACTGTCAGCGACCCTCCAGAATGCTGTAGCTCGTTATCCCAAGGTCGCGCAATGACCCAGTGGAGAAGAGAATCTGCACCGATAACATAGTATAACGTATAAAGTGCAGCTTAATGGCTAAATATAATAAGACTCGTGATGCACTTCGGTGGTGTAGAATAAAAATTGGGTCCTATATTGTGTGAAATTCTTCAATCATGCCCCAACAGTAATTACCAGTATAATTTGATAATTGCTTGAAAATTACGATTAGCAACACGGTTTTTGGCATGAAATTTATGAAATGAATTAACTAGCGGAAAAAAAAAAAAAAAACTAGACGCGTATCCAATGCAGTCGGGGTTCTGACCCAAATAGCACATAGTGTAATTAATAATAAATGATCGTTCCTTGATATTTTTCGACGTAGATTCGCAGATTTGATTACATGATTACAAAATAACGAGAAATTCTGTAATAACTGAAAGTTTGAGGTAACTTTTATACCGAAAACTTCACGCAAGTCTATAATCTGTGTATATAATATAATCTGTGTACTAATTGAACACTACGCCACTGAATCCGTATCCTACTCTACATCCATTTGCGATTACGAATTATATTTAGAATAGGTATAGTTTGTCATTTGGTTTGTCGTACGTGTAAAGGTTAGATGCGTTAGTTCTTTGCATACTGCTGCAGGACACTGTGTACAGTGGTTATATAGCTTGTAAAACACGTAGGTATATATACTGAAACCAGATCATGCCACAGTAGCACATATAATACTCGCACGGAAAGAAAAGTGCATCATCCGCAACTAAAATCTGATGTAAAGTGGATATGGATTATATCACAGTTGTCAAGGTCAGGTGCGGATACAGCGGGGCGGGGGGCATCGGAGCAATCCCCCCCCCCTCCCCCCCCCCCCCAGCTTAGCGCGGAGGGAAATTTTCTTAATAAGGACAAGTTTCAATTCGTTTTCAATGCGAATAATATTAACATCAACAAAGTGTTTTTCTTTTATTGGAAAAAATGTCTCCCGGAGTCTAAATTCATCACAATACTGCAACATACATCCCCCCCCCCCCCCCCCCCCCCCCCCATGTGAAACCTGGATCCGCCACTGGTCAAGGTCGATCATCTCATCATTACCCACTTTGACACATTTTCTACTCTGAACATTCTACGAATCGTCTTGTTTTTACACATCATCTAGGAATATTGCGTAGTGACGAATATCTCGGTATATCCGGTTTAACTTGCCAGTTCAGTTAGCGGTCAAATAATCGTCATATAAGATGTAGAAGAGGGGATAAAGTTATATCCTCTCTTGGAATGTCGAGACTCTTGGAAATGATAAAAATTTCTATGTATTATTATTCACTGGATTATATTAGCGGTTGAGTTTCATTGACTAAACTTGAAATTACTGTACATCAAGCAGCATTCTCTATAGTCGAGTGAGAATATAACAGTATATGGAAATATACAGTTTACTGGCACCTTTTCAACGGGAAGTGTTAAAGACTGCATAATATATATATATATAAATAATATAAAGATCATCGGAATCGGAATGAATTGTTCGGTGCGATTTGTTGTATAAGATGAAATTTTCTGCAAAAAATATTATATATTGCCAATATGTAGTTACGAACGTAATTTATTCTGTGTAATCTTTTCTAACTATACGAAATAATAAAGTGTTAACAAACGGAAGTAATCTTTACAATTTAGGATTTTTTTTATCAGTTTGTTTGTTTGTTTTTGAAGAAATGGCACAGTATAACTTTTGCAACTGATTTATCTGCGTCGACTTTAATAACTATTAGAAAAATTCAACTTGTAAATAACCCGATAGGTGTGAATGATGTATTTCTTAAAGAAGCTTTGATTAATTTGTTTTTTATTACCACCCACGGAGGGAGGGAGGGCAAGGGCCACAATGCCACAATATCCACAATTATGGCACCGCAGCGAAAACTTGTGAAATATAATAAACCAACGAGCGCGGTGTCATCTAATGAATAAATTATCTTGAACCGGTTCCCATGATGTAAGCTTGGGTATAAGAAGTCATGGGGTCCACCGTTCATCGATTGACCCTGCTATAGGTACATAGCATGTGTGTACTAATGTTGAAATTGCAGGTGCCGCAGATTGTTGGAACCTGTTTCCTACATCCAGCCTTCAGCTGTTGATTATGAAGTTATACTATGTATGCGCATGTGGTCATCTATCTATAGATATATTTTTATCAAGGTCATCCGATGGGCACCCTTGCATATCCCTTGATCAAATGATCATATAAGAGATCGTATCATGAATATTAATCGTCCATTATAGATAAATCGCAAATGATGACGCGAGTCGAGGATTAATAGTATCATTGTGGTTTCGCGATTACTCGGTTTCTTCGGAAAAAAAAAGAAAAGAAAAAAGAACCGTAGACTATAAAATGGACGTAGTTTGTACATAACTGCGGTATAATACCACACGATTGAATGTGCATATACCCAGATAAAAATTTTCATAAATGTTATTGGTACAGTGAAAGATCCACGTCATTATTAATCACGTAGAATCGATTACGTGCGTGTAATAAACACCATTTCGAATATATTGTATGGAATAAAGACGAGTCACAATTTCACCCAAGGTCGTACCGTATCGCCATTATCGGCATTGAAAATCTAGAAAATCGATGATATTGTCAAATGAAAGAGTTACTCACAATAATAAATATGACGGCCTCGGAATTTCACAACGATCAATATAATATCTGAATCAATACTTCCTATATGATTATACCTAATATACAATTCAAGAGGATTTCAATTCCTTAACGTTGACCTAATTTCTGGTGAAAAACACCAGACGTGGCGCCCCCCAGGTTATGACCTAAGTTTATAAACCCGTACATTATACGCATATATATGTGCATGAAGTGGTCATAAGCATGTTTTTAACTTGATTTGATACTTGACTACTATACGTAATAGATACGTCAGAGTATTGAAATATTAAATCTCCAACAGTATTTTAATCAGTAATAAACATCTATATACTTGTTTTGGTGATTGGGTACATACATATATGACGATGAACCTCGAACCGATGATATAATAACTAAGTGACGAAATTTTCATCCGAAAAGTTGTAACCTTAGGAACACAAGTTTCCGGAAATTCTATAATTGTGAGTTTTGGGTTTACAAATTAGAATTGGAAAATCATTTGTAAATCTATTTCATTTAAATTTAAATTTTTTTTTTTTTTTTCTGTCGATCTGGAAGTGAACGAACATCTTTGCTTCCTTTTCGATACATTTTTTTTTTGTTTTTTTTTTGACTCGTTGAAACACGTTACGTTTGAAAATCGATATACACTCTTCAAGATTCGAAGCAAGACTGTTGACCTCTGAAATTGTGCCAGTATATAAAGGACAATGAAAAAAAAAAAAAATTCCTGTAAGGACAGCAGCTGCACATTTCCTACCTGAGCCTCTAGTCTGCTCCGAGACCCGCGCGGTTGCCTCTTCAAGCTTCTATAACTCCGAAAATTTTGTAAATTTCTTCATAAGATTAAGAGAGAATATTTCTGAAACCATAAACTTTACAAAAAGTGAAGAAGAAGATGAAAGAGAAAGAAACAATTATTTTTGTCATTCGAAAAGGGAAAAGGTCTTCCTAATACCAAGTATTGACATTGGCCATTTCCATGATCCCGCTTCATCCGTGATTGTACAGACGAGATTCCAGGAAGCAGACTCATATTCCAACCACTTCTAAGAACGAGTTGGTGTCGCTCCCCGCCACTCGACCCGTTCAAATTTCGAGGAAATTCCATCATACGTACAAGAAGATACGGCATAGGAGTTCGTCGAGAATCACCACGTCACGTTGCGCCGGCGCGGTGGTTTTAGAGGGGAGAAAAAGAGAAGACTCGATTCTCGCGTGGCTCGTCCATGTGCTCGTGACTCGCCCGGCGCTCGGCGGGGGCTCGACCGTCGTTAATTCGCATGCGCGTGAGCGCACGCTGCAACCAATGCCGTCAGAAGCGTTTGAAGTAGCCCTAGGGCTCAGGAAAAACTCGTTTTGTTTTCGTCACAAATTAGCATACATAACTCTATTACTTCTAGCAATGAGTCATAAGGTTTTCTTACTATTTTCATTCTATTCCCTTTGATGACTTTCCATGAATTGAGTCGTTGGTCAATGTTATCTATCTCCAATACCCCTTCAGTGTGCATATAGTACCTCTAATGAATTTCGAGCACATCGTGACAATTTTTTTTCTCCATTTATTTCTGTTGTAATTCTATGATAGATCTTCGAGATTTCAGGGTAGATTGAATCGCCGACTCTGTTCATATTAATGCCGTGGCCTGTTTTTATTTTTTTTATTTTTTGTTTTGTTGTCTCAAATGCTTGCGTAATTGATTTTACAATCGCAGGTCAGACTGTGACCGCGTTATCACCATCGCGCGTCAACACCGCTGGTCGTAGGATCGATACATGTATACGTATAGTAAACACATCCATTCAATACAATTAGTTAATAACAATGGGCACGGAAGCTCGATCGACGTGCAAGAATGACCTACATTTGAGAGAGTAGAAAAAAAAAATGGAAAAAACAGAAAAAAAAAACTAAATAACCTTGAAAAGCCTGCTGTTATTATTATTATCATTATTATCATTATCAACATTATTTCTATCGTCGTTGATGCAGTTGCAAGAATGTAGAAAGTATATGTAGCATCGATTTGTTTCAAGACGAAGATAACTACCACCGATGGGTACGATCCTGAAATTGATGTTGGTGTGGAGGGGCTAGAGAGATGCCGGTGAGACACCGGTATGCGAGCGCGAAAAGGCTGCGGCTGGCCAGGCTATAACTCGACGGACGGCACATCGACGGTTATTGCTTGTTTGGTGTTTGCGCGCGCCGCTGACGACGATTGTAGCGCTCCGTCGATACAAACCTATCCTATATATGAAGTAGTTTTATTCGGGTTATTAGAAGAGCGTAGAACGCAGGGCAATTAACAACTTGAGCTTACATAATAATCAAAAGTATATACCGATGTATTATCTATCTACCTGTTTTGGGTAACGATAAATTTGTGAATTACTGACTAAAGTAGTAATTAGATTTGTTTTTTTTTTTCTTCTTCTTATTTATTTTATTTTTTTTCTTCTTCACACGGAACAACGGGAGATATCGAAGAATGCGTAAAGGAGCACAGCGTCGTGTTAAAAGTGCTCAAGTTTTACCTACAACTTATTTCCACTATCATTGCTACTACGAGTACTATTACGAAAAGCCAACTATTGTAACGAAAATTATATCGACTAAAAAGAGATTAAATAAAACGCGAGGAGACAAACTGACTAGTAGTCGTCTACCAAAGCGAAAACGGATCTTTCTGGGAGTACCAGTAGCGCCCAGCTTTTAGCTTCAGCCCGCAGTTCGGTTTCAGTTCAGTTCAGTTTAGCCGAGTGCGCAAGCGGGTCGAGTTGTGTGTCGCGTGTCAGCCAGGCGTCTATATTCCGCTACGACGGTGTGACGTGATTTGGGTTTTGTACTTGGACCCTGAAACGTATAAGTGTTGTGTAATTTGGTGAATTATTATAACTTTGGATTTTTTTTTTTTTTTTTCGCCCCCCCCCCCCACACTTCTATTTTCATTTATTTTCTTCGTCTTCTTTTTAAAAAAATTTACGAAAGAAGATCGAAGACCAATTTATAAACTTTAATTTAATAAAAGAAGATAAAACATTTGAGATGGCGGACGCTGAGATAACCAATTTCGTTACCGTACAGGCGCCTATAATCGTCTGCGGTATATCGATAATATTAGGAGCCATCGGTCTCGCGATTGCGTACTACTACATCAATCGAAATACCGAGACTGAAGATGAGAAGAG
This sequence comes from Tenthredo notha, assembly GCA_914767705.2. NCBI lineage: Eukaryota > Metazoa > Arthropoda > Insecta > Hymenoptera > Tenthredinidae > Tenthredo > Tenthredo notha. The sequence continues at coordinate 3,805,766 of OU611923.1, read as the reverse complement.
CTCAAAAGTTACTGAGAGTAAGTATAATGATCAACTATATTACATTACATTCTGTTATAGTTTTATGCGTCTATGGTTTCATTACATTCATTACATAGAGACCCCTCGTAGCGTATAGCATAATATAGCATAAATAAATAATCATAGAGTATCTCACACCCCGTGCGAAAGAGCAGTCAGCAGATGGACTAGTCTGTCTTTACTCTGAAACCACGCTACTGCAGTAGCGTTGAGTACACCGGATAGCCGCGCGGCGGGCTAGGATATGCCTACGGTGTAACTTCCGGCCCACTTCCCCTACTCAGGAGCGTAACCTCGAACTTAACCCTCGGTTATAAAAGAGCGGGAAATTTGAAACACGTTTTAATAGATTATATTATTGTTTTCGATTGTTTCTTAGGTTCCAATTAAATATTATATATATACTCAAAAGTGAGGTTTGGACTTAGCAACAGATGGCTCTTCTTTAAAAAAAATTTAAACTATGCACGTAAATGCTTATAAGGTATTCGAATAATAATATTTGCGAAGCCACGCATGCCCCACATTCGTAAGTCTATAGATTTAGCCTTGTATATATCTATATGATCGCGAACGAAAAAAACGAGGTGAAAGAAGATTTTTAGGTCGGAAAAATTATTCACCTTTTGTTAAATACCTGCCTCACACCAAACTTCGAATTCATGTCAAGGCCAGGTGATATTATTTCAATGAACTATGTAATAGAATAAATATAGAAAATTTTCTAAAGGGATTGAATTTATCAATTAATTATTAGATTTGTATACACCCGTTACATAGATACTTTTTTTTTATCAAAATTAGATTCTAAACTATGGTTTTGACCTTAAACTTTGTTAGATATTGTATTTTCCTTCCCCACTTTGTATGTTTTACAAACTTTCGTGTATTATGATAAATTTTCGTTTGTCCCTTGATTGGCGGGAAAAGATGTGTTATTATTTGAAAGATTTATAGTACCTTATTCGAACGATTAAATACGAAAGATAAAAGAAACATTTATGATCAATGAATATTTAGAAATTTTTAGCTACATTTGTTTTTGTTTTTTTTCGTCTTTTTTTATAGACATAGTTATTTGTTGTTTCAAATATTATGACGAATTTCAGATGAAAAACAACCTCAACAAAGGTTGAGTTCATAACTTTATCATGGCCGCATGACGATCTCTAAATATACAAATTATCTTAAAATGATTGAACAGTTGATGTGTCGTGTTTAATTGAGTGTAAGAATGCGTTTAATTTTTCGTACAATAATAATAATAATTGAAAGAAAGAAAAAGAAAAAAAAAAAAAAAGAAGGTGAAAAAACTGCCTTCAAAGTTCTGAAAGCGTTCAAATATCGTATGTGTCATTTATGTAAACACGTTTATTATACCCAGATCGAGGTTAAATTCTCTTTTAATGTAAACATTTGTCTTTTTTTTTTACATTTTTTTTTATTTTTTACATTTTTTTTTGTTATTGTCATTTTAGTTTTACAAAGAGACCATAACGAGGAAATTGAGAAACAAATTATTAACAGTTTTGCACATAGTTTACGTTCAATAATTGATGTGTCTTAATATATCGTTGTTCAGAAAATAATGACTGTATATCACAAATAAAGAATTTCTGAAGATTTTCATTAATTTTCTAAATAATTAATGCATGCAATCATTTATTATATAAATCACGATTCGATATGGTGATATTTAGAAAACACGCGATATGCACGTGCTGTATATGTTATTACTGACGTTAATCATTATCAATTCTTGATCCCTGAATCGCTGTAGTTGCGATTATTTTCTCTCGATCTAAATTTAATTCAAGATGTTTCGGAATTATCATATTTCCCATTTCCTATTTTATTTCATTCGATTCGAAGCAAATCTTATTGTCGTGTATAATAGGAAAATAATTGAAAAGAGACAAATTTTACATATATTTTTCTTTTCTTTTTTTTACCCATATTTTCAACTATACAGGAAATAACATGAGGCGATAATTTATACTCTTTAAATATCGCCGACTCCTTTCTTTGAAGAATTAATATTCAATGATTAGCGATTTAATAGGGTTTGAAAACGATGTCATTGATATACAAAGAGTATTCGTGTATACGGGGGTCACTTGTTAATGCTTGACAATTAATTGAACACAGATTCATTCGACAAGTGATCCGTATCCACGAATCTTCACGATATATGAATGCAAAACAAAACAAAAAAAAAAAAAACAAGTAAACAATGAAAATCAATCCCGATTTCTAATAGAGTTCCGTGATGTGTGATCTCTCTCTCTCTCTCTCGTATTATACAGGGTGACCCAGAACCCACGGGCCACATTGAATGGGCATATTCCTTGTCGAATTCTAAGACTAAAATTCCTTTACGAAAACTCTCTAAGGCCAACTGTTCTCGAGTTATTGAAAATCGTAATTGACCTATCAGAGCGTTTCTCTATGACCGTAACTATGGAGCGAATGACCTGGACCGCTATAACTATGAAGCGATTGACCTAGACGGCCCATAACTATGGAGCGAATGACCCGGACGGCTAAAACTATGAAACGGTTGACGTGAACGGCCAAAAAACTATGGAGCGGATAACCTGGACAGCTGAAACTATGAAGCAGTTGACTAGAGAGACGCTCTGATTGGTCAATCGCGATTTCTGATAACTTGAGAACCGTTGGCCTCAGAGAGTTTTCGTAAAGGAACTTTCGTCTCAGAATTCGACACGGAATATGTCCATTCAATGTGGCCCGTGAGTTTTGGGTCACCCTGTATACCTATATGTATTATGCAAACGATTATTGGATCTAAGTAACTATCAGTAACCATTTAGCTGCGTTTAACGCCACGATGTAAACACACCACCATGGCCATTCCCTAGGTGTTAACAATTTTGTTAAAAATATGGTTGATTGGATGTTACACGAAATGTATTTCCACACACTCGAATCACGCTTCGCTTTTTTTTTTCTTTCATTTTTTATCGTTGTTTTTTATCCATTTTCCGCTTCGTTTCCTTCGTTTTATCTCTTCCTATTCGTAATACCGGATACTAAATAGAAATTCTGAACCACCGTTGCTGATAAAACCGGCACCGTTCTGAAGATAACATTTTATCCTTCTTCTTCTTCTTGATCCTCGTGCTTAACCTGTTATCAGAGGTAGCAATGAGTGGTATATTTTCTTAAGGTTGGTATGTTCCGGAAGTTCTGAGTTTTTCAAGTAGGTTTTTTTCTATGATTTTCCTGTTCTCGGACTCTATTGCCGGGAACCCAGGAATGTATAACATTTATCCTGAAATTTATCCTCAAACCTAAAACCTATGAGCAGTTCTATTTAGAAGGTACGAAAATAGCACCGCGGAAGTTATTACATGAGCGTAACGATGATGCTGTATTCTTTTAGTTGGCTACAGTGTGCTTGGTTCACCCACTCCCATCGAATTCGTCATTTAATGATCTAACATATCTTAATATATCATATTCCACCTTGAACTCGGTCATTAGATACTTTATTATATCATCATTATCATCATCATCATCATCATCATCACTAAATCGCCTTTCGACCATGGTTATCTTGATGACCCCCGTTTCAGGGTCAGTTAATTGATTCTCTAATAATTCGCATCATCGCGCGTCTGTCTTCAACATTATCTTTTGTCGTCTAAATACGAATATGAAATGAACGAGAGACGCTATATGCTATATGATTATAGTTACAATGATAATATACGGTATATAATGATTGAACGCCGTTTTGATTAGTTAATTCATACTGCTTAGTTATAATGAAGTATGTCTAAGCGGTAACGACTTCCGCGTCGGCGAGTTGTATAACTAATTATTACTTTTTTATTATTATTATTATTATTATTGTTATTTTTTTTAAGTACAATCGTCGCAAGGACCTTGTAACTCTTTCAGTATGAATTTTAAAAGAAACGAAGGCCCAGAGACCGCATCATTACATTTGAACAAAAACTAAAATTCTGAATTGAAACGCGTTAGGCATCCGAAAATCTTGATGTTACAAGAAATGCATATAGTGCCCTGATCAATTCACAAAACAGCGTGTCTCGGGTGCAGAGACTTAGTCACAGTTTTAGCTTGATTCGGTTCGTTTTTTTTTTTTTTTTTGCATTCGGGACACGATCAGTGGTGTATGGAGGACAGTGGCACAGTTTTATTCACTCATTTATTTTTATCTTACATTATATCTGGGTCTGCTTCTACTACTGCAAACAACTGCTGCTGCTGTTGTTGCTGTTGCTGTTTTTTATGTCTTCTTTATTTCTTTCGTTCTTTTACGGACCACAAATCACCATTCGACGACCCATTGGGCCCGATTCGGTAATACGCTGATTCACTAAAAACGCAGTTGAAACGTTTTGTTTTGTTTTGTTTTTATTTATTTATTTATTCTATTACGTTTTTACTATTTTACGTGCGGATTATGGTTTGTAATATGTTTATCCATGCGATTGGCTAATTATACACAAACAAATAATCCGAATACAACATATATAAGGCAATGAATGTTTTTGCCACAATAATTATCCAGACTTTTTGACCATGTGATAAATACTTCAAGTCATAATGCACATCCTCCTTTAATTTTCCTGCCGATGGGTTACTTACCGCGTTTCTATAATTCTTAGAAGGGATTTGTCGTACAATATAGGGTCACGTCACCCTTATTGATAGTCCCGTTAAACGACGGACTTTTATAACCAAGCCGAACGAAACGGGATTGTACAGTACAGATTAAATATAAACGATGAAAAACTTGAGTCATGCTTGACTTAGGCTCATATCGTAAATATGTAGATATAAGCAAGGGCTAAGTACTTATGTCTTGAAGCAGAATTACCCCTCCACTAGAACGTGGAATGCATCAGCACCCCCACTTTAAAGAAGCAGTAATTACCCTCTAGTAGTACTTTAAAAGTATCGTAGTCAGTCGAAACTCAAACTTGTCCCTTCAAGGAACGTTCATCGTTAGAGGTTTGTGCCATTTGTTGCATCACTTCTTAACAAACTGGCAATAAGGAGAAGTTTAAGCAATAGAAAAGGGAAAGAAGGCGAAGAAAACGAAGATGAACAAGCAACATCGTTTATCTTGTATCCCGTTGTATTCGGAAGATCACTAATTCATCGTGATCAACGTAAGAGATATAACATTTACAAAACCTTTGACTATTGGCTTCGTTTTGATGATTATAAATATATAAATATTAATATGAATATGAATATTAACACAGACTGTGAAAAATTAACACCTGATCAAGTGAGAATTCCGTGTACATTTGTGTAAATAAAAAGAAATTAACATACTTAAGAGAAGATCGTCGATATCTGAGATTTACACGTCGCAGATTTGCTACATAAGTTCGCATATTTCCTGAATTCACTTTGTTTGAATTCCTCATATTTTTTTATTTTTTTTTTGCTCAACGAATCTGACTAATTCAAGCAGGTACAAACGCCTACTTGATTGTCGATGACGTGTGCGATCCGTGAAGCCATTCGCTCATAGACACGTCACGTGTATTACGTCATTGGTAAAGTGCGAATCGGTAAAATGAAACATTGCAATATACACGCGACGACGCCACACCTTTAGGGTAATGAGTTATAACATTGAGTTCAAAACCTCGCCTACACGTTGAAAAGTAAATGTTCATAATGTTTACGTTCGAAAAAAAATAAAAAAAGTCCTGTAAAATTCTACTCTAGCATTCTCGATCAATATACGCCAACACCGGGGCTAACTTCGATCGTTTCTGACGCAAGCTTACAACCATTTTTCACAATAATATAACAAGGAAGAGAACTTGCTAGGTCACAGATATATAGTGAGAAATGTTAAACTAATATCTTGCAATTTAATTTGATTTTTTACAGACGTTACTAGCACCGCAAACTACAAAGAAACAAATACCGATACTACAGTCGGTACATCAAAACGCGGCAAGAATAAAAAACGTCGTGAAGCTCAGCAGGAATTTACTCATTCCTGGATGGTTGGGGCTTTGAAGGGCCACGCCGCCCCTGTACTAGATATGGATTACGCCAGCAACGGAAAGTTTCTCGCAAGTTGTGCCGAAGGTATGTCAAGATTTTATTATTATATCGTTGATTTATCAGTTTTAATTACGTACCTGAGGCCGGAGATGAACTTTTAGTATTTATTAACTTTTAACGAAATAGTATAAAGAGTAAAACTGCGGTTTACTCGCATTCTAAAGAAATCATAATCATTCGCTATTTGGAGACACAGGTGTCCAAAGGCAAACATTCTAGCTCAATTATGACGCATCTTTATATTACGGCGTTTAATTACGTCGTTAAATACGTGGGATGGTTACAGTTGTGCCAGAATTTTTGGCTAATAACTAACCAAATTTTATCATATTATCGATAATGAGAGGCTGTCGGGACTTTGGAGAGCTTCCATTAATACTAAATAACTGATGCATGCTGAAAATCTATCATGTGCGTTTTCACATCTTTTAAAAAAAAAAAAAAAAAAAACATTTCGAGTATGGGGTTGCGTCGAATTGCTTAGTCTCTGTCATTATACCGGAATTTTCTGTCCGTAAAACCTTGCATCAACCAACCCCCTGCTGAAAACCAGAATCAGCAGGGAATCGAGTAAAGACCGCGTTATTCAGAGCATGCCCATCGCCTTGGTTTTTCCCTCTTTTGCACTTGACCTAGTTTTTACTGATCGTTAGCCCTTCACGAATACAACGATATCTGTACACGTATACCTACCTAACTGTTCGTGAAACGGTTATTGTATTGTTATAACTACGAAGGATATTGGGAGATTATTTTGTTACAGTACTATATATTTCGTTTTATTCCGCAGCGTTTTCTTTTACGACGTGACTAGAAAAATTATTATATTTCGAGGCTGTGGAACTATATAACGCGCTCGATCGATCATGGCCTCGAATGGATTGATTCGCTCCTTTTTTCGACGCCAAAAAAAATTACCTAATTATTAGAAAACCTCGTGGGTTTTTTTAAACCGCAGATTTCGTATCGCGAACAGATGACATGATGCTGCGGATGCTGCGGAATAAAAATAGCGGTGCAGCTGTACGCGACGTTTTTCCTCAAATATATCTTACTTACATTATAGCCTTGAGTGAAGTGGGTACTTGGCGAAAAAATAATGCCATCTCATGCGATAGAAGGGACCGTTTCTTTTTCATATCTCATTCGATTACTCATTACCACATATTATATTAACGTGATATAATAAATTTCAATCCTATCGTTTTGATGACTAAATTTACTGTATAGATATACAGCTTGAACGTGACGCTGAAGATTTGACTAGCGGATAATAAGAATGAAAAAGCAGATAAAGCTGTACACGTGACCGTACTTTTTTTTTTTTTTATTCCACATACCGAGAATATTCAGTGAGACTACACGATCCCCCTTCCTACGACAAAACAAACACAGGTGTTCACCGTGTGCGTGAGGCTCGTTCGGGAGGGGATGCAATGCTACTGGCACCTCATTCCGTCCTAAACTAGCCTCACGCACGCGGTGCGCTTGTGTTGGTTTTGCCATAGGAAGGGGATCGTGTAGTCTCACCGTAGATTCACGGTATATCCGAATTCATATCTCCGATTAGTTTTCACTTAGTAATTTTCCCTTCATCTAAGTCGCATGTATCGTATATCATTTACAATATGCGTGTGTACAAGCTTTACTAACACACTTTTGCTTGATGGTATCACTAATATACGGTTCACCCATTTATCGGACAATCTATCAATGAAATCATTTTTCTTATTACTTAATCAGTCGACTTGTCTTGTTTGTCGTAATTCAGTGACGAAATTATATCATTTCTTATCTTTGAGATTTTTATTAGTTCATTCCAAGCGATACAATTAAGATAACTGCAGACTATATACCTATGTCGACCGAAAGGTATAATAATTTGAGGCTGAGTACTCAGATGCTCACATGTTTTTTTTTTTTTTCAAGTATAATTACGCAACTTCGTGATATATATTTTCAATGATAAAATCTACTAGGGGGGGCATCAAGTTTGAAGCATTTTTTTTGTTTTTGCAATCGAGATATCACTACATATTTCGCAGCCTGTTAATCAATGTCAATATCAAAAGGGGACGACGCACAATCTATATATATATATATATATATACGAGTAGGTTCGATACGTTTGTAAAAATATTCGATAGATTTGACGTTATAAATGTATATATCTGCAATGAAAGCTTTAATTTCATGCGAAAACAAGTTGCGAAACTTATTATTTATTCTCAATATAACGCATCTACGTAATTTTTATAATTACATCATATTATTGGTTGATATCAAATGTTTGTATGCTATACTCTTGAAAAGAGTATAATTATCGACAACTACGCGCGTTTTTTTTTACAACGTTCAGTCTTATATCTCGGTATGTGTGATGAAAATATTGTTACGAAGCTACGACTAAAGTCTTACCACTGAATACTGGGTTGGGTATTGTTAACTATACGAATTAATATGCTACTAAAATACCAAAGACTATACGGCAATCTGTCATCTAGCCTCACAATCCGTTAATAAGAAGCCTTTTGTTATGGATCTGCGGCTTCTAACGATGATAAAAAAAAAAAAAAAAAAAAAACGTTACGGTACGGTACTTAACTGTAACTAGTTAAAACGGCATGAATTTAAATAAAGAGAGGAAAAGAGTGCTCGTAGTAAGAGGATTTGTGAAAAATAACTCTATACGATCCCACCAACGTACTTTCGAAACTACATCGACAATATGAAAGACATAATTGTCAGTAAATACAACAATAGTCGAGTATAATACTAGTTTTACTCAAGATTTTCGTCTTTCCTTTGAAACCCCAGATAAGGACAGTTCTTCTTTATTTCCCTCTATGGCCTCGCATCTTCATTTTGGTACCTTAGAACCTTAAGGACTTAGACAGTGTCTGTCAGTCGTTGGCAATGAACCTCGAGACGTGTAGTACTCGATTGTGAGGAGAGTTTCTCGCGCAATGACCATGAGCAGAGTTTCAATTATTCGCATCGCAACTCATAAGTAAGTGGGCGTTTGAATACGTGTATAACGAACGTTTCTTCTTCTTTAAACGAATCATACTTGAATATCTGCGAATGTAAATTACTCGTCGTATAGGTTTTGAACTGATCTTTGTCGGATATTGCGTCAATGCTGGTTTTCATGTCAAGTACTTCTATTGAATGATGATGAACCAGCAGCAGTAGACACAAAACATGAATGAGACAGAAATAGTTTGACGCCTATTTTACCCATGAAGAGTTTACCGCGGATTTATTCCTCAATTTGTCAACGTGCAAATTTGTTTCGCGAAAGTTTAACGATGTATTGGAACGGCGAGTGCTGCAGAAGTGCTAATAACGGGAACAGGAAATTGTTCGGTGTAAAGGAAGGGGCAGGGAGGAGGTCGTTAAGTAAGCACTACGGGTCTGAGTAACTCGGCCGAGTTGCGGGAAGAAAACCGTTATTGGATCAAATGAAATCGGGCACAGAGAAGAGAGAGTTGAATCGAGTCCAGTTCAGTTGACTCAACCCAAGACCAGTTGGTTTTGTTGTCTGGCGACAGGGCGTGTTCTTTCTAACATAAACTGCAGTTTTTAAATCACGCCACAAGGTCAGACGGGTTACTGACTGTCTATGACCGTTCGAGTAATCTGATGACCTACCAGAATGGAAACTAAACGGATGAAGTAAAACCAACGGGGATCATAAGAGTAGAAAGTTCCTAACTTTCTGGATATCTGAATGAGTGTAGGTACTTTTCTCCTTAAAAGGTTGCAACGTATCTATATCTCTCTCGTATGGAGTACCTCATCAGTCTTTATGGTTGCCACCGCGTGGGCCATATTCAGTGCGGGAGTCAGTTACTATTATAAAATCATGCTCGTGCTTGGCTTTGGTCACGAGGCGTGGGGCAGAGACAGCACGTGTTCGTTTCAAGCACTTTGAAGGCCGCCTGGTGAGGCGATGAAACCACGCGGTTTCTTGGAGCTCTTTTGGACCTTGCACGAATGAACGGTGCGGAACTGGCCGCGCGTGAACACTAACCAGACTGGTTACCCCCGTATATCTCTTTCCACTGAACTCGTGAACTTGAACTTGATGCCCGCGGGGGAAACAGAACTGCGACTAAAACATTCTTGCATTCCTATAGCCATCGGAATTTACGCAAATAAACATTCCATCTTCATCATCATTACCATGTTTCGATATGTCTTCAAAAGCGAGAGGAAGAATAAGAATAAGAAGAAGAAGAAGAAGAAGACGTATGAACGGCGGGGCTTCGCTCGCTTCTTTATTTTCATTCAGAATATACGACGGGGATCTAAGGGTTGGCTGTAAATGCAAAAATAGCAAAAAAAATTTAGTAGGAGATGATCGGCAATCGATAGGCTTTGCGAACCTGACAATAACAAATTTTCATCCTCAAGTTTCAAGGATCCCCTAAACTCCTACGTGTCTCGCATAAGCCAGCCAGCTGAATCAATTTACATAAGTACCCGGCTCGCTCGCGAATCGTGGAGGTCGCATACGGATCGATTTCGTAAGAAATTTTCGAGGCCACGATTACTATATTAGAGACCGTCAAAGTCGGTGTGTGATCTTTCAGAATTTAGAAGTGAAAATGATGATATAGAGACAAACGTTGTTTTCACAACTGGCTTTTATCTACAAAGTAGCATTATTTGGGAAGTAGCATTCTTAGATAACAATAGTGACGTTTTTCTTACTCAATTGCGATCGGTTAGACTATAGAGACTTTTATGTCGCATCCAATTGTCCAGTTGAATTAACTTTTTGTTACCATCAACGATCGATGCTTCGAAATTATAGCCTCGCGTCTGCGTCTATTCAACTGCGTTTAGTCACGCTGGTAAGACTCAGTCTTTTCCTCGGATGGCAACAATGATTTCATAATTACGTAACGGTATTAGCTTCGACTCTGGCTTCGCTATGAGATGGAACAACCGTTACGATAAGCCTGTTTCTAGGATGGTACCAATATCGTCAAGGTTTTTGGCTGCCACTAGTCGTGGTGTTTCTTCATCTCATAAAAGAAGATGAAAAAAGAAAAAGGACAAAGAATAATCCCATCGTTTCGTAGAGATTATTGAAAAAATGTTTACTGTCTGAAAACTTGACCGTAACTAGTGCATGGAAATGAAAATGGCCAGGTATTAGGTACGCTCAGGTAAAGTCGAAATCAAAGGGTAACCTTGAACCTTTTCGTCCTTACCTGACGTTGCCTCCTTTTGAAGGCACGTTCTAAACCCGTCGAACCGAACGAAGCGTCAATAACGGATGACCGACCGGCTGGTCTTGATCATAAAGAGCTTCATCCATTTGAGTTCGAAGGTTCATTGAATAACAATTCATTCGAGTCTCGTAGCAGATCTTAATTCGGTAATTTTGAAAGGTTGAACCACCGTGCCTCGCTATTGTAAGAGTCATATTGTTCCTACATTTCGTTAGGAAACGAACGTATAGTTTCTGACAGATGAATAACATAAGGATTCATTTTTTTCCTGACTGAACCCGACTGTGAGATAACGTTTACTCCAACATTTCGACATCAGTGACTTGATTACCTGTTTACCACGTCGCTCAGGTTATTGAACTGCTCCTATAGGCAGGGTTAAGATGACAGATGCAAATACCATTAACATCTGCCTCGTGAGGCACGGTGTGGATTCCAATCTACTCGTAAGTCAGACGAGGCCAAGTACCTCATGGCTTTTACGAGGTCAGAAGATCCGCTTCTTGAAGCAGATATCCACGTACACAGAGCATTCGTATATCCGACGAAAATCCTCGAGGAATCAAGAAGGAAATCGATGATGATTTATTGAAATAGAAGTCATAGCTCGTTTGAACGTTCAATTACGATATTTTATCACAGTATAATGATTCTTCTTTACCGAAATATCGGCACCGCATTACTAAGCCGCAAAACGCGTCAGACTCTGCTTTGGATGGTGAATAAATAAATCTTACTGCGTATAACGCGGTGCGCACCGATGCACACATCTTTCACTCGGTAGTTTATTTCGTTTTTTTTGGTCTCCGCAACGCAGATTCAGGATCGATTGGTTCGACAGGACTTTGCTGTGGTAGGAGACAACGAGACGTAGAGATGAGGTTCATGGACGAGCGGTAGAGTTCGTTGACTGAATGAGAGAGCGTTTTGGTACAGGGGCGTAGGTAGAGACCTATTATTGTTAGCGTTCGGACATCAGATCTAATGAGTAAAGAGAAAGATAAACTAAAAATACTTTCAGTTTTCATTTCTTCATCTTAAGAATAGAATATATTTCACCATGGCATCGTTTCACATACCGTGTATCTTATGTACATACATACGTACATTTAGCATTATGGCGTACAAACCCTGCGGCGATTTTCACTTTCTACATATAAGGATGGTCAGTAATGTAAATTTGCATGAGCGTTATGGTGTTTGTGGTGTTAGTGTAAATGTGATTAATTAGATTAATCCTGAGGTTGTGTATTTTTCGATAGTCATATGTTCACTCCGCATTCTCAGATCCCCGTCGTAAATACATATGATAAGATTTAAAAAAATAATCTTCTACCACACGTAGAATCGGGTATATTATAGAAGCGAGCGATACTGACGCATGTATATTTTGTGTGTGACATAAAGATTGCGACTTGGCGCCGGAAGAACTGGACCCAGGCGGTGGTGCGGCGGACGATCATGTGAGCAGCAACGAGGGTCCAAGCGAGCGTCCCTCTTTACCATCATCGAGAAATAATCCCTCAGGCGAAGAGGCTGTACCAACACCAGCGAAGCGTGAACGGGCGATCCTGAGTCGTCGTCAACGAAAAAACCGGACGAGAACGCCGCGGGAAACAACGGTCGTCGGTTCAAACAGCAGTTCCAGTAGCGGCGAGACGTCGAGCGCCAGTCCGAGCAGCACTCCTCCAGGAATTCGTAGGAATCGTCCAGCTGAAACCGGAAACACAGTATCCGGAAAGAATCGTAAGTCCCGAACCACAGGAGCCCAAGATCGTAATACAGTCAGTAAACTTCACGCAAAACTCGACCTGAGCGATGCTGCTTTATCTGCTTTGATGCGCCGTTACGTCCTATGCGTTGATCAGCTCGCCGCACTTGGGTACCCCGTAGAAGGTGTCTACTGCCCAGGACGTGCCCTCATATTCAAACACGGATTCACCTTCCGTGCACCTCCAAATCTAGACGCAAATGCCCGTGAGTTTGTACCAGGCCTGGGAAAGACTTACAGTGAAATCGCTGCCTCATGGACTGCGGAGAGAGGCGAATGTTCAGATCGAAGTGGCGACAGTGGACACTGCAGTGGCAGCTCTCTCGAAAGTTCTGATGTTGAACCCGAGAGTTCCGACTACAGCGACAAAGCGTCAGACATAGTTGAAGGCGGATTATTATCCGGCTCGTCGTCCTCGACGTCGTCCTTATCTTCTTCCGAAGTTTGTGGTGGCCTTGAGCGAACATGCGCCAGGTGTTATCAAGGTTTTAACGTAAATTTTGAGACAGGTGAGTACCTGACAACAGAGCGATGCCTTTACCATTGGGGTAAATTTTATGGTCGTCAATGGGAGTGTTGTGGAGCCAGACAGACTTCGGATGGTTGTTCAACCGGGCAATACCATGTATGGACGGGTTTGGCGCCGGGTTTAAACGGACCTTTGGAAGGCTATGTGCGCACAAAACCCCGTAAAACACCACCCCCCGATGGATGCTACGGGATCTACGCTCTGGACTGTGAGATGTGTTTCACACGTAACGGTCTCGAGTTGGCCAAGGTCACGGTTGTTGGAATCGACGGAAGACTGGTCTACGATACCCATGTTCGTCCCGAAGCAGAAGTAATCGACTACAACACACGTTTTAGCGGTATTACCGCCAAGGATCTTGCCCGTTCACCTAAATCTCTTCGCGACGTGCAAAGCGATATTATGGGATTTGTCAACGCCGATACTATCCTTATCGGTCATGGCCTTGAAAACGACCTCAGAGCACTTAGGATCTTACATACTACCTGTGTGGATACTGTCGTCGCATTTCCTCACTATCTTGGACTACCATATCGACGCAGTCTTAAAACACTTGCTCGTTCCTTATTACGTCGCGAAATTCAAACCGGACATCACGACTCCCTTGAAGACGCTAGGACCGCTGCCGAACTTATGCTCTGGCGGATCCGACGTGATCTGTCCTAACGGATCCCAACTATCCTGGAATCGGGTATGGGACCGAAACGCACTGCAATTACTGTGATACATACACCCACCAGCCATTCTCACCCTCGAACACGCGAGTCTTATACCCCCCTCCTAATTATGCGTATACCTGTATATAATATATACCCACCCACACACACACATACAATAATATATCGTCCCGTCTAGTTTATCTTTTTTCCCTGTATCTCATTCCTGGTAGTGTGAACAGTTAGTATCTACGACGCAGTACGAGCCGAAGAATTTCGATCGAATATCGTCACCTTACGGATATATTATGAAGATAAAAAAACAAAAAACAAGTAAAAAGAATTAGAACGGTTTTCTTCACAGGAATTGAACACGTGTCGACTCAATATCACTATTATGAACATCTTGCTGAAAAATGTTCGACTACTTACTTGTTTTTCTATCTTTAATATGAGCCATCAGGTGCATCGAATTTTCTGACCGTATTATACGCGTGTATATTTATAATATACAAAAATACGTAAGTTTGACAATGAAATCGGTCAGAAGTTACGACGGTATGACTGTACACCATACTTCGTAATATTTCAGTGACATATCCTACGCGCGTACAGGAACGCGTATAATCATTATGTTACTACGGATATGCCAACCTTCAAATCTCTTGCAGGATAATATAGATAAGGATGAAAAACCCTGTTAAACAAGGGTTTGTGAGTTTTAAAAAATAGAGATTTATTACATACCGTTGTTGTCATATCTGTTAAGGTGGTTCTTCCCCTACAGTCCCACCAAACGTGGGTTTCAGACAAGATTTTGAATACTTCTCGATGGGGAAAAAATCTGAAAAAAATCAAGCATGTAGGAGATCCTCGGGAGATTGATTTTGCATGATAATAATTCAAAAAAGTTATTAACAAATCGATGGAAAAAAAAACTGTTCAAGAAATTAGCCGGTGACCCAACTTTTTTTTCGGGTGAAAATGATTTGTCAATTTTACTGAATACGTATGAATTTTTTGAGAATTTTGGTAACTTTTTGAAAATTGCGTTTTTTCATACCTGACAAACCTCAATTTTCAAAAAGTTACCAAAATTCTCAAAAAATTCATACGTATTCAGTAAAATTGACAAATCATTTTCACCCGAAAAAAAAGTTGGGTCACCGGCTAATTTCTTGAACAGTTTTTTTTTCCATCGATTTGTTAATAACTTTTTTGAATTATTATTATGCAAGATCAATCTCCCGAGGATCTCCTACATGCTTGATTTTTTTCAGATTTTTTCCCCATCGAGAAGTATTCAAAATCTTGTCTGAAACCCACGTTTGGTGGGACTGTAGGGGAAGAACCACCTTAAGATAAACATTCGCGTAGCTTCACACTACTGCTATACCTATCATCTCTCCACGTCATTGTATTTATTGAAGTGCCCTTTTCCGCAAAAATAACAATAAAAAAACAACAAAAACAACTCTATATAATTTTAGGTATAGAATAAAGTTTAATTTTGTTAACGGTTATCGCCACACTGCCCTTATTATTATATACGAGTGATACACGCCAATATAATGCACATCGGCACGAAGCTATATAGGTGTAACTTTATTAAAATGATTTGTAAATTTCAAATCAATTCGAAACAAAAAAAATGAATCTCAATTCTTCCTCTTCCTTTACCCCCCCCAATGAGTTCCCCCTTTCTTACTCGCAATAATTTAATTTGTGATTAATCTATAAGCGTGTGATTCCTATATATACATTTAATATTAATTATACATTATACAAAATACTGTTGTGTACGATGAATCTTTGTGAAAAAAAAGATTACTATTATTATGATTATTATTATTATTACTACCTAAGTTGTACGTTTGGTATGTACCTAACTACCTACCTACCTACCTACCTACCTACTTGTCTGTCTGTCTGTATGTATGTATGTTATTAACGGTTTATAGCGGAAAGTTTAGACCCTTACTATCCACATACAGAAACGTAGGTAACTAACAATTATGAAAGATAAAGATAAGAAAGTAAAAAGAAAAGAAAGGATAAAAGAAAGAAAGAAATAAGGTACTTAAGTTATCCCCTTGACAGAGTACCTGCAGCCCCACTTTAAACGTGGGATTATGTTTATTCTATTTTTAACTTCGTTATTTTGTTGTTTTTAATTTAATTATAATCATTGATTTCATCATCATTATTATTATTATTATTATTATTATTATTATTATTATTATTATTACGATTAATATTACTATTATTATTATTATTATTAATATTATTATTAATATTATTTTCTACTATACACACGTAAGCGTTTGTAATGATCGATATATTAATATATCTGATCGTGTATATTAATGAATTATGTCAATATACATTTCGATATCCCGAAGAACGTTGGTGTAGGTATTACTTATGCATCTTGAGATGTTGTATTATTATATTCGTCAATGATAATACTACGTAAAATATGAATCTGAAGAATAAATTTTAATTCATTTTATTTTATTTCATTTCATTTCATTTCATTTCATTTTATTTTATTTTATTTATCTTAAATCTTTTATTTATTTGTTTGATTTGTTTTTTTTTTTCTTCATTTTTTTTTTTGCTATTCTCAATTGACGTCAGAGATATACATATACAGAGATGTTCTGTGGAAAGTGGTCAGTCTAATGGCGGCACAATTATTTCTTTTCGCGAATGACAACGCTGCCGCTCGATCACAGACAATCGATCTACTGATATTTTATATGTCTGTGACTGATAATAGACGACGTAGCGGTAGCTGTCACGTCGTAGGTTAAAATGAACTGTCATATTACAATATTGTGTAATTAAATTGTAATATCGTTCATAATACGACGGTATACGATACTATTTCATAAATAAGTAGTACTGAATTTTTAAATTAATTAATTAATTAATTAATTAATTAATTATTTTTTAATTACAGATATCAATTTCTATTTATTTATAACATTAGGTTATAAATAACTGTCTTGGTGAAATTTACGCATCTCGGAGTAATAAAGTTAATTAGGCAATAGCATACGAAATTGATTCTTTATGAATTCATTGCAGGTGTGGATTTCTGTTTATTTGCTACATTATTTACAACCGTGCAATTCGTCGGTGACTGACTGATTCGCTGCATCCCTTGGACAAGGAGGGTTACGAACATAGCGATGTGAAAATCATTCATCGAGCAATATAATATACAATATTGTGTAATTGAATTGTGATATCGTTCCTAATACAACAGTTATCTATTTCATAAATAAGTAGTCATGAATTTTTGCTTTATTCTACACAGCAATCAAATACACAATTAAATAGATTCACAATAAGAACAATAATTTCAATTAATTTATTACTCGATGAAACTTGAACACGCATTGATGGACTAACACATCACTTACGCAGGACTATTTTCGTACTTATTAGGCTGAGAAGACATGTAGAGTATTTTTTTATTCAGCAAAGATGCCTCGTAGGATGGAACACTTTCACTGAATCAAGGCGAATATTGCTCGTTGAATGATATTCACATCGCTTTGTTCGTAACCCTACTTGTCGAAGAGATGCAACGGGTCAGTCAGTCATCGAAGAAATTCACGGATGTAAATAGTGTAGCAAATAAACAGAAATTCACACCTGAAATGAATTCATAAAGAATCAATTTCGTATGCTATTGCCTAATTATCTTTATCACTCCGAGATGCCCAAATTTCACCAAGACAGTTATTTATAACCTAATGTTATAAATAAACAGAAATTGACATCTGTAATTAATTTAAAAATTCAGTACTACTTATTTATGAAATAGTATCGTATACCGTCGTATTATGAACGATATTACAATTTAATTACACAATATTGTAATATGACAGTTCATTTTAACCTACGACGTGACAGCTACCGCTACGTCGTCTATTATCAGTCACAGACATATAAAATATCAGTAGATCGATTGTCTGTGATCGAGCGGCAGCGTTGTCATTCGCGAAAAGAAATAATTGTGCCGCCATTAGACTGACCACTTTCCACAGAACATCTCTGTATATATATTAGACTGGGCCAAAAAAATTGACTATTTTTGTTTTTGAAAAATATATCGAGAATATTATTCAGAATGACGAGAAAAAATTTTCGTGAAAGTTTGAGCCCTTAATATTAATCTTAAGAGGTCTATCATCGCTATTTCTGATTTTTAGTCATAATTTGATGTTTTACGTCAGAACTGTCAAAACATTGAAGTGAAAGAATTTATTTTCGCTTATTCCTATGTAAAATTAAATTCCCTACAAAAGAGGTCTGATCATAGATTTTCGTCAGACAAGCCGTTTCCGAGTAATTAAGCTTAATAAATTGATATGTTTTTTCGATTTGACTTATTTAATTTGGAATTTTGTAACTAACAAATCAATGAATATCTGAAACAGATCACGACGGATTCTTGATGGAAATTTAATGTTCTACAAAAAAGATCTCTTAGTATTTTTGCCTAAATTCAATTCTTCAAAAGTTATTCTTAATTAAAATCGAAGAAATTAAGAATTTTAATTGAGAATAACTTTTGAAGAATTGAATTTAGGCAAAAATACTAAGAGATCTTTTTTGTAGAACATTAAATTTCCTTCAAGAATCCGTCGTGATCTGTTTCAGATATTCATTGATTTGTTAGTTACAAAATTCCAAATTAAATAAGTCAAATCGAAAAAACATATTAATTTATTAAGCTTAATTACTCGGAAACGGCTTGTCTGACGAAAATCTATGATCAGACCTCTTTTGTAGGGAACTTAATTTTACATAGGTATAAGCGAAAATAAATTCTTTCACTTCAATGTTTTGACAGTTCTGACGTAAACCATCAAATTATGACTAAAAATCAAAAATAGCGATGATAGACCTCTTAAGATTAATATTAAGGGCTCAAACTTTCACGAAAATTTTTTCTTGTCATTCTGAATATTATTCTCGATATATTTTTCAAAAACAAAAATAGTCAATTTTTTTGGCCCAGTCTAATATATATATTATATCTACGTATATATTATGTAGAGAACCTTAGCAGCTGGGAACTACTATAGAACTTTGAAAATAGACAAATAACTGATCCGCAAATTATTTTCTATATAGATAACGCGGTTTATATCGCCTGTGTGTGTGCATGTGCGTGTGCGTGTGTTGTTTTGCCCCGCGAAAGTAAATGACGGGTAAAATGAAAGAGAAATTGATACAGTGACCGCGTTAGATCGCTTAAGATAAGAAAGAGAGCAAACAGAGAAACAGCCGACACTGTGCTGCTAATGTAAGTTTTGGTAAAAGCTGCGCGAGATCTTTGTTGGACTGGTTTCATTATTGGCACGACAGTTTACATGACCTCGTTTCTTTTTTTTTTTTTGTCTTCACCGACAAACCGTTGTTCTTCATATTTGGTTAGCTGTTAACAAATTATTGTTTTACAAGAAACACGGTCACCGCAATACACTTTAATTCTCATTATGGAAAAAAACAAAAAGGAAAAACTTTAAAAATTAATAATTCGACATATATATATATTAAGCAATAAATTAAGCAATATAATGAGAAAAATATCTTGCACATACGTGCAGTAGGATATTGATAATATATCACTGAAGTATTTTGTAAAATTTGGCGGATTGGTAGATAAAAGAAAAAAAAACAAAAAAAGTTATATAGAGTTTCCCCATTTTGTATATACACCTGTATATATGTATACGTATGTTATGAATACGTATTTTGGTATTATATTTAGGTGAAATAATTATTGTTGTTTACCTAATCACAGTTTCTCAAAGATTTAACTGCAATTTCTTATTTTTCTTTTTTTTTTTTTTTTCCCCTTCTCCTTCGAACTCAAATCATACCCTGCACCTGCACCTCGTTCAGAAATTAGATATATATATATATATATATGTAGTGTATTATGTAGATTATATGCATATATCTACATACTTATATACATATATAAGTACGATTAATTCTGATTTATATACTTATCGGACAAAAGTGTATCACATACATATACATATATATATATAGGTATATAATATGTAATACAGAAGTATTATGAACATCTGGATATACATAATTATACTTCTTGTTTAAAGAAAAAAGCAATACCTTGTGCCTACCTAAATAAAAGATTTTAGGTATAAAGAAAAACAACAAAACAAACAAAGAAAGAAAAAATACAAGAGAACGATACACATCAAAATTTGCAAAAAAACATGTATCTATTACCTACCTTGACCTATTTACTATGTATAATTGCAGTGGTGTGTGAACTGTAAACTGTGAACTGTGAACTGTAAAATGTAAAATTTAAAATGTAAAAACAACATACTCTCGTAAATAGTTTGATAGTTATTAATTTAGTCTCGACTATATCTAGTGCCTAGGCTATTTTATGGATTTATGCCTTGTTACCGTTGATATTTGTGCGGCAAATGCCGTGGAGTAATTGAAGTTTCTACTTACGTGGAAATAGCGTGTCGATGCTATATAAATACATTTTTTACGCAATATATATATATGTATCGATTAATTTTTTATTTTATTTTTTTGTTATTGTACCAATATTCATCATTCCTGAAACTCCTGCACTCCCACGTCCTACGATACCGTATCTATAGACAAATAGTTCTGAAAATCGAACTGACTGGAATGCTATTTTTAAATTATTTATACTATAATCAAAATCCAATCAATCGATGATCGGAAATGATTGGCTCTGTATAGAAAATATCAGAAAACAAATAGCTACAGCGTAATACTTCTTGATTTGGTGTTCTCAAAAGAGGGAACAGTATTATTGCGAATGTTATGATGAAAAAAAAATCGTTATCACGTACAGACAATAAAAATTCTCCTAGTTTGGCTGACCGTTTCCTGTGCCTTACGCAAAGACCTGTAAGCATATCACGTACGAACATTAGAACTTTAAAAATTGATGATAATTAATATTATCGAAGCATGAGCCACCTAAATGAAGCCGCGTGTATATAAATCTATGAATGAGAACAATGCAGCTGCATGGTCTGATCATAAAAGAAAAAAAAAACAAAAACAAAAACAAAACAAAAACAAAAAGCGAAATCATTATCAATAGCTGATGAATAAATGATCGAAAACAGAAAGGAGAAATATAACTGTGACGATTTCATCTGACCGTTACAAGTTTAGCGATAGATAGAAGATCGCGAGATAAACATCAACAACTTTCTACCAGTTAAAAGTGAGAATAAAAAATATCGACCGGATTCGAATGGCGTTTGCTGCTGCAGCTTGAAGACCACTTTCTGCAGATCACGGCCATCAATATATAACTGTTTATCATTATTTACGACTAGACAGACACGAATCATCAGGGTGGCCTGTTAAAAAAAAAATCACTATATTTGTTATAATCATAGAGTTCCAGTTATCAGTTTAGTGTGAAAAGAATACAAAGAGGAAAAGAAGGAAAGAAGGAAATATCAATTTCATCTGGTTCCGTTGAAATATAAACGAAATCGAAACTTGAGATCATTTCGTCACATCGATTTAAATATTCAAAAGCGAAACTAGTCAAGACACCCGTTATAATATGAATATGTTTTGATTTGGCACAATAAAGGAGTGCTGGAACGAGACCAAGATAGCCTACAGCACAAGGGGATAAAGATTCTCGGAGAAAATTTCAGCTCGTGTTACACGAGTTGACTACTTTCTTATCTTACACATCCTTACGACGTTAACATACAGTATATATATATATATATGTGTTTATATTCCTACGTATACGTGAATTGTTAGCCCACGTTTTCTCGCAGATCCATGGGGGCGTACGTTTGCTAGGGCTTTCTCTTCGCCTCTACTTCACGTGAGTCAGACGACGAGTCTTGCTGCATGCCGGTAATAAAATAAAAATGAAAAAAAAAAAAAAAGGTCCAGCTCTCTTCAAAGTACATATATAATACTAAGAATTAGTGTTTTTTATTTTCACTTCCTTAAGACGCCTTATTTTGTGATTTTACTGTGTCATTATCATTACTATATTACCTACCTTTGAAATGAGAATAAACGTTAATGAGTCACAGAGATTTTTTTTTTTTTTTCTTACCTCTCTATACCTATCATCATAGTGATATTATATTATATTTACGTGTTGTAGTACTATACGACTTTCGAAATTTTCCCTAAAGTCATTCAAAATAGTTGAACGATCATCACTGTCTAAAATTACGATATAATCATTTCCCGCGTTTTATTTTTTTTCCGGCCTAACACCACGTAGCGGGAATTTCTTCAATTATGACGTCCCGCACGAGTATGACGATACTACTTAGTTTTAGTATACGAGGAATTCCAAGCCACGAAATTTCACGATGCTATATTCAACGACGCGATGATAAGAATTGGCCAGTTAAATGAGTATGCGTGATCGGTCATCATCAGAATTATTATCTTCTTCCTCGTAGCCGAAACATCATCTAAATTTCTTAAGTATTAAATACAGCTACTCGGTGATCGGCTTTAATCCATCGTCAGCATTTATAATAGTATCGCGTCATCAGCTTTCCGTGCAAAATCAGTTCTAGGTATATCATATATCCGTTTTAATCAATGACGCTTAGTCAGAATTCATTATTAACTCTCTCTCTCTCACGTATTCGTATAATAAGAATCGAGTCTCGTCAGCCGATCATTATATATATAAGAGAAAACGGTAGAGATTAATTCCCGAAATGTCTGATTAACAAATCTCTCTAAAATACGAGTTGCATATCCTTAAATCGTTCTGTACGCCCTTAACAAGGTATAAAAGTGATGTATAACTCGTTTTTAAAAGAACAAGAAAAACTCTTTTTTATTTTGTTTATACATATATATATATATGTCAGTTTGCACCTGCGCAGTATGTACAAAAGTATTTTTACCGTGTTCACTATATGTAGGGGGTGCTGAAATATTATAAGCGTATTTTGTATTTCTTTGAAATAAAAATAATAGTAAAAACAAACAATCCCCCCCCCCCCTCCCCCCCCCCCGGTATTTTTTGATATGACCATAGGAATCGAGCATTTTTCGGACAATAATAATGGATCCCATTCGAATTGACTGCACCTGACAAAACGGTGATATTGTTGCTTCAACCTGACCCTACATTATTTAGTGCGGAAAACATATATCAAATTTTCGTCATCTATTAGCAGTTGACAAACTCGAAGAGTCCGTAAACTAAACGAAAAAGGATGAAACTCAAACAAACCTGTTTGACGATAATAAACGAATGGGCAGTTGTTAAAAGTGACCTTCGTAAAACGTTAAATATTGCCTATGTATAGGCAGGTAAAACAGATGTATATACCTCATAATAAGGCTGAAAAGCCTCATTTATGAACCGCGTAGATAAACATGTCTGCAATAATATTATCATCGTGGAAGATTGAAATCGCAAGTATTACAAGATATAATATACCTACCTATGTATGTGAATGTGAATGCAAAGGTCACGGTGTTTAAAACCACGATATATGAGATGAACAAAAAAAAAAAAAAAAAAAACAGCTACAGAAAAATAAAACATCAAAGTGTGGAATAGTACATAATATATAATAATATTCCCAAATTAGAGTGATATCATAACATGTTTTGTTTTTTTTTCACTGCAGTAAAAAAATAATAAAGAAGAAAAATTGGTGCAGTCTACACCGTACGCAATTCTTCTAATCGTGGTATATTACACGTATTACCGTGTACAGATAACGAATCGCGTTTGTAGATATATCGCGCAATAACCATTAGCTAAGGCGTAACTTAGGTACTACGTTATGCCAACAAACTTTGTTTCGTTATAACCTAGAGCTCACGTCGGTGACGCTGACAACTTATTAATAACTATTGCAGGCACATAAAAGAGGACAGCGTGTTTTGTCCAACGTTGTTAAATCATGCGAGTCATAGTTTACATCCACCCACTCTCTTCGTATCCGAACTTCTTTTCCTTATTTTGGAATTAAAATTATTCGATGTGACTAAACATATTCATCTTGATGAACGATGAGGAAACGCATCCTGCAGCTGCACATTCTTAGACAATGTTTCCTTTGTCCTGGGCCTTACTGCCCCAATAAACTGGTACATTTATGAGTCATTCTGAACAATTTCCGGATACAATATCAACGGTGGAGCAGACTGGGGCGGTTGCCCCCACTCTGGCTCATTTAATGAAGCAAAAAATTATTAAAAAAAATTTTGATGCGTCCGGAAAAATGTTTAAATGAAACCATTTTTTAATGGTTGTACTTTATATTAAGTATTTCGCTTTGGCCCCCCTCCCTGCAAAAAATCCTGGCTACGCCGTTGTACACTATCGAATTTGAGGAAAATAGGTTCATGAAAAAGTATAAATACTTCGACCACCGTTCGTGCGATTTTTATTGAGACATCAATCATTTTGGCGAAACAATCCACCGTTTGGAAATTTAATATGGAAGCGATGTTAGTGTGAAATTTTGTTGCAGCAATAACTTGATTACTGCACAAGACAGATCTCAGCTAAATTTACTGTCGGATTGTATTTCGTTTTTGAGCAGCATATTTCATTACACAATTTTTAGCCCGGTGATAAACCGTACCCAAAATTTTTTGGGACACGTTTACTACGTCATTTGGAGAGAGAATAGTTGGAACAAAAATTTCACACACATACATTAAAACTTCTGATTGCATCAATTTTTACGGCTCTTTTCCTCTCATTACTTCTTCGTTAGTCACTGTTTCAGTTCCCAGTTCAAGCCCTAAAATTATTCGCCTCAGGAACTAGGTTCGTTTTTTTGTCATCTTAGTCGTTGATACTCGCCTCCGCATGAGTCACGTTGTTATTGACGATCGTGGTTTGATCTCAACAAAAATGATACCCATTAAGGATATAGCTTGATGGACATACTCCGTACACCTAAACTGTCTTTATATAGTAAGTCTGTCTAAGGATGTACAGATTTTCAAGTGTTTAGCGATGTTTTCAACGTCTGTTTTCATTTCGGTCATAACAGTCGAATAATATTCAAACTTGCGCGTACTGCAGTGAGTTTGCTGCAGTGGTCCATGCAGCAACACGTTATACACGTATTGTATAATGATGAGTGTTTACATATCGCCGAATAAACACCCACTTCAGTCGATATCGCTGTCTCCATATTGCATAAGAATCTTGTTTCTATTTACTTTTTAACATATTTATTTTTGCTTGTTTCGTTTTTATGTCTTCTCATTGCTCAATGAATATAGTCCCTACTTTTCGTGACTGTATAACGAGGCAGGGCTTTGTTCTATCTAAAAATAATAGGTATGTTAAAATATAAGAGCACGATTCAAATCGTCTGTTAATTTCCATAAGGGTTTCACTACTGTGGGAACTGGAATATCAGAGTTGCGTTTTTGTGTCCGAGGATACTCCCGTCAAATGGTATCATCAATGATGTTGATATCCAAAGCTCTAAATAAAAATTCTTACCCGATTTTCTGATTGATCGTCTATCTATATAAAAAAAAAAGTGGTTTTCGAGATAGCGAGTCTGAAAATGTAGACTTGTCATCGGAACGTTGCTCGGGTGTTTCGCAATTTTTTGTTGTAACTTTTTCTTTATTTTTTATCACTTTCGGATCCGAATAAGTGATATGCCAAGAGGTTCCCTAAAAACTTCACAGTCAGTCACAGCCAACTTGACACTAACCAAATTTTTCGTATGTTTCTCGGAGGCTAGCCATCCCCTTTCTCATTTTAAACTGTCATTTATTTAATCATTTTACGGCCTTTCAAAGTTTGCAATTAATAACGGGATCGCCAGCCTGCGAGAAACAGACGAAAAACTTGGGTAGTGTCGAGTTGGCTGTGACTGACTGTGAAGTTTCTATGAAACCTCTTGGTTTAAGAAAGTAAAGGATGACAGGTGAACTGAAATTAATCAGTCAATTTCTTATTTCTTTTTATTCGAAATGAATGGGATTAAAATAAAATGAAAAGGATTAATTTTTACGGCAATTAATCCAATTCGTAAACTCACTCAATTCGAAATCTCTGAAATACTTAATTGACTAGTTTTTTTTTACTTCACTAACAAAACAATAAAATTCGAAACCCGAAAATTTACCAAACTACTTAAATACCTATTGCATATTTAAATTCGTTCGTTATGATTAAAAAAGCGCCGAAGAGATGGCTGCAAAAGTATCGAATGAAACTAACTAGATAGTGAGACCCTCTCATGCACAGTACATAACTGTATAGTTAGACATTAGTCGATCGTCTAACTATATAGCTAGACACTGATCGTATTGTAGAACACATCGGCCGACTACGAGTCTATAACTAAGTTACGTATCAATGGTTAATAAAAGAGGCAATGGCCGCCGTCTTCCTCCGCTGGCTGTCAGTTTGGACCTTGCCACATCTTGTTGAAAATCTCACTTTTTTTTTTTACATTATCATAATATAATGATAAATGTCGGCAAATATGCGTGCGATATATGAAGTATAGTGCAGCTTAGATTATAAGCTCGTTATAAAAGTGCAATCGCATCTCTAAACCCACGAGAATTGCGCGCGGTCTTTTTTTTTTTCTTCTTTTTTTTTTCTTTTCTTTCTTTTCTTCTTTACCTCAACTTAAAGAGGAGGTACTTACAGAAATTAGGTTATGTTATGTTATGTTATGTTCAGTTCAGCTAGCTGAGCTTATGTTCATACGTTTAGATATATTTTCAAACTTATAATAAAACGTTCCTCGGAAGGTAAGCACGTCACGTTTATTATTAACACTAGATTATAAATACCGTTATTTTAGCCACTTTAAGAGTCACACGATATTTAACTTCTTCAAATAACCATTTAATAATGTTATTATCAAATTTTCAGCTGCACGCTTTGCACCTTTACCTTATTTTTTATGCATATCAAACTTTGCATACATATCATTAAATATTTATCATCACATTATTCTGTGCAGGAATATATATGAATTCACTGTTCAATCATTAAAACTTTAATCAGCGGCTTTAAATTGTGATATTCTGTATCCATATGCGAGAAAAAAAAAAAACACTGTTTTTTTCATATCCACTAGATGTCAAATTGGAACGATGGCAGAGAGCCTGGGCCAGTCCCTCCTCGGTGGCTCCACTGTCCAAGAAAGGCTGTGAAATTAGTACAGAACAAATTTTTGGCGTTCAAAACACCGTTGTCTTCTCGGTACGACGACCAGGTGCCAGAGGAATGTCGTTTCTCTATAGACATGTTATTCGCCTCTTTAAAAAGTCAGAAAATAAAACTAGGACTATGGATAGACTTGACAAATACATCAAGGTTCTATGACAAACGTGGTGTGGAAGCAAACGGATGTCGTTATCTTAAACTTCAATGCAGAGGACACGGGGAGACACCATCAGAGGAACAAACAAGAACGTTTGTTCAACTATGCAAAAACTTTATAGCCCAAAACCCACTAGAAATAATTGGCGTTCATTGTACGCACGGATTTAATAGAACAGGATTTCTTGTAATAAGTTATCTTGTTGAGAACGATGGTACAAGCGTTGATGCGGCTTTAGCAGAGTTTGCGACCGCACGTCCACCCGGAATATATAAGGAGGATTACATCAGAGAGCTTTTCAGAAAGTTTGATGACGTCGACGACGCTCCTCCGCCTCCGGTAAAACCGGCATGGTGTTTGGACTATGACGACGGGGATGTAGAGGACAGGGACGAAGGCCCTAGCGCAGAATCTAACACAAACAGCAAAGGATCTGGAAAGAAACGGAAACGAGAACATAAGCATAAGAACCCCATGTTCATGGCTGGAGTTCCTGGAGTCGTGTCGCTTGTTGAACAGCCAAAGTTGTCTGGAATACAACGTCGGGTACAGGAAATGTGCTGCTGGGAAACTTCCGGTTTTCCTGGGTCGCAACCCGTCTCTATGGACACTGCTAACATCAGACTACTCCATGAAAAACCTTACAGGGTCTCGTGGAAGGCTGATGGCAACAGGTTAGATGGTCGTCTCTATCCCAATCGCGATCCCTATTCTCTTACAGTCGTATATTTATTCAGGTACATGATGCTGATACAAGGAGATGGGGAGGTCTTCTTCTTAGACAGAGATAATTCAGTTTTTCAAGTTGATGGACTTACCTTTCCGCATCCTAGAGATATCAAAAGACTTCTTCGAGACACTCTTCTGGATGGGGTGAGTTGGCTGAGACATACTGCGCCTCATGACTGCTTCTATTCTTTTTTTTCCACTGTTTAATATACTATAGGTCCACTATAACTCTTCAAGAGTAATGCTCAGTACTCAAACTACGTTTCAAAGTGCAGAGTCAGAGACTTTTACCTGCTGTATCCAATTTCTGGAAACTTGTTTCCCAAACTAAACCAGTAATTTAACATCCGCATCTCCTAAATGGTTATTATTTCAGGAAATGGTAATCGACAGAGCAGAGGGTAGAGAATATCCGAGGTACCTGGCTTACGACGTAGTCGCGTACGACGGAAGAGACGTTAGCAAATTATCCTTTTATCCTGACCGGTACAACATTATTGAGAAGGAAATAATGGGCGGAAGACATAGAGCGCTGAAAGAAGGAAGGCTGCGGAGAGAACGCGAGCCTTTCTCAGTAAGATTAAAGCAGTTCTGGGATCTGACGCAGGCCAATAGTCTCTTGAGTGAAAAATTCGCTAAACAGTTGGGCCACGAACCTGACGGTTTAATATTCCAGCCGGCAAAGGAGCCCTATGTTCCTGGACAAAGCCCAGAAGTTTTGAAGTGGAAACCTCTGTCGATGAATTCGGTCGACTTTAAGTTAAAAATAATAACTGAATCCGGGGAGGGAATACTGCCAAGAAAAGTTGGCCAGCTGTTCGTTGGGGGACTCGAGGTGCCTTTTGATCAAATGAAAATCACCAAAGCGACCAAGGAGCTGAACAATAAGATAATAGAATGCAATTATGAAAATGGACAGTGGCTCTTCATGAGAGAGAGAACGGACAAGTCTTTCCCAAACTCGTTCAAGACTGCTCAAGCTGTATTTCAAAGCATCCGGGATCCTGTGACGACCGAACGTTTATTGGATTACATTAATAGGCACAGGTTTCCGCAGGATGACGCCGACCTCATGCCTCCACCAAACAAGAGACACAGATGACAAAATAATTAGACGTTGTTTGAATTCGTTATTTTCAGTACACTAGCCGGTCGCGGGCTTGGGACTTCTTTGGGGGTGTTGATTTCTGAATAACAGAATAAAATGGAAAAAAGAGTTCGAAATTTTTCCCGTTTTGTTTAACCAGACCAATAATCGGTGGTTCAAATCTGTTATTAATGGATAAATGAATGAAAGTAATAAAGAATAAATCAGATTTTAGAATTATTCGAAATCTGGCGCCTGCTAGTGTGCCCGATCACCTGACTTGCGTTCGGCTTACGTTAGTTGTTTAATAGATCTTAAAAATAAATGGGCTACGGTTACGTTTTAATTAAGAACATATCAGAAACAGGGCTGACTTAAATTTAACTCTAGTCCCACTTTATTAACGAGAATTATAACTGGGATAAATTAATTAATTGATCAATTTTTGAGTGAATATTTTATGACGATATACCAAAACTCATGCTTTTCTGCCATTGTAATATGAAATTATGTGAATGAACAATGGCGAGAGTTCAGATAATCGGATAACTAACAAATAAGAAAAAAAATAAAAAATAAAATAAAATAAAAAAATAGCGGAAATATACCAAACGCGTTAATTGGTAGTTAAATATGAGTCGACTTTTTTCTTTACTGTTAATTTTATGCAAATATAGTAGCTTGTGGAACTATTGAGGCATAAGGTGACGATAATGACTCTAGTTTTTTTGGAAACCAGGCGACAGATGTATGGCAGCTTCAGTTGTATTATATGAAATCAAATGTGAATGTATTGATCGCGATAATGTTGCACGAAATTAAAGCCTTGTGTCTCTTGCACGACTCGTCGACACTGTTACCTTTAAACTATAAATAAGGAATAAGAATATTCTGTGTTGCCTTAAAGGGCCTAAAGTGAATAGAAAAGAAAAGAACAGAACAGAACAGAACAACATGTTATTTTATAGTGTTTGTCTTGCGTAACATGTTAGTCGATCTGATTTGGATAATTATATTCGAATTATTCTTTAACGAAAATTTGTATATCCTTCATTAATTACATATTATTTTTAAATCAAAATTTCTTTTCCGATCTTATTGTAATATTTCATTTTATTCTAGTATTTTCAACATTAAAAATTGACGCTGGCTAACAAGTGATTATGTAAAAAAAAAACGACGTATGTATTATACATACCTATATATTATTAAATATAATAGAATAATCATGTATACCAAAAGGGATTGATTATTTTTCTTTTTTCTTTCAATCCCAAGGAAATTAGACAAAATGTATTGTTGAACAAATACAATACAATACATACGTTGATAATTTTTCTGCAATTCTATTCCTCACCTTTTCGTCATCCTATGCTATCCTTTTTTTTTCCTTTTATTCTTATTTTAATTCTAGCTTGAATAGAAATGAAAAAAACAGAGTCAATATAGATATGGATTCAATGATGCAGAATCAGCTCGATTTTAATACCATATCTATTTTAAGATTGACGATCTTCATAGTATTTAAAAAGCAAGAAACTGATAGACACGTTTTATAAACTAACTCAATGCCAGTTATGAGTACTTATATCTGTCTTCACAGAAACATTATATCTGAAATAACTTATAAGAAATGAAGAGAATTCCTTTATTTTTTTACAGACAGAACTGTGATGATATGGTGCACAAAGGATCTCGCATCAAAAGACAGAAAATCATTGCGCGTTAACATCGAATATGATCACGCATGTTTCATACGCTGGTCACCAGACAGCAAGGCGTTCATAATACACAAGGCGATAGCTAACACCGTTGAGGTTTACAAAGTGACTAGAAAACCTGACGGATTTCCAGCCTCAGTTACCAAGGCTCTAGAATTTCCAAAGGTAAAAATAACTTCGATTACACTAAACTCTTATCTGATCAACGGTTTGACACTAGATTCGAATATTCAGACCTAATTTTCCTGCTATTAGAATCATTTGTACACACCTAGAATTTGTATAGTCTTAAATAGCTATTACTTGCTACAGCAACACGAAGATGACGTTGTGGGCATGGACATAGCATGTAACGGACGTTACATAATGACTTGTAGTAACACAACGCAGCTTTTAGTCTGGGACTTGAAAGGGCAGCTGCTTGCGACTCTTGATACTTATCTTATGTCCACCCATCGTGCCCGCATATCTCCGTGTGGTCGTTTTATTGTTGCATCAGGTAATTGGTCATATTTGAGCAACACGATTGGTAAATGTATAGTTGTTGAGGGGCTTATTTAACTCGTAATGAATACTCGCAGGTTTCGCTCCGGACTTGAAGGTATGGGAAGTGGAATTCACTAAAGCAGGAGACTTCAAGCAAGTCTCAAGAGCCTTTGAACTCAGCGGTCACAACTCTGGTGTTTATGATTTTGGATTCAGCGCAGACACTAGTCACATAGCTAGCGTTTCTAAGGATGGGAGCATCAATCTTTACGATACTAACAGTAAGATGTGTTGCATTTATGCACAGTAATGATTCCCAACAAGCTGACCAGTAGTCTAATCTCTCCCAGTTTTCAAGTTCATTCTCAATTCCTTTTCACACGTTACAATGCAATTTATAGTCGAATACAAGAAAGGAGAAACTCCACGTCTTCTTCTCACTGGATCATGGACCGGCGGTTCCAGTGCTCGACTTGCCTTGTCTCCTAATGCCGAAG
The DNA here is from genome assembly GCA_914767705.2 of Tenthredo notha. Lineage (NCBI taxonomy): Eukaryota > Metazoa > Arthropoda > Insecta > Hymenoptera > Tenthredinidae > Tenthredo > Tenthredo notha. The sequence continues at coordinate 3,773,545 of OU611923.1, read as the reverse complement.
TTATCGTTATTGCTCACGGCACGTCGTTGTCTTTCTTTTCTGCACTGACTGGGGAGTTGGATCTAACAATCCCAGATGTTTTCAATGGTGAGTTATGGATCCGTAATCTAACTACCACACGGAAATTCAATTGATGTTCTTTGTTTTGTAAACAAATTTTTATCACCTGTCTTTTCAAGTATCGATGTACAGCTAGAGTAGAATTAAGACGATTGGCGCTTGATTTGATTTCAGGACCGATAACTGGCCTTTTATTCGACGCACTGGGAGAACATGTTCTGGTATCAGGCGACAAGCACATTAAGATATTCCACAACGTGACTGGTTACAAGACTGCCATATCTTCTTCGCAAGATAAACTGAAGCAAAAGATTTCCTCAGCTACTAAGGAGCGTCTTGAAAAAACTATTCTTGACAGTAAAAAATTCCTACAAGATATTGCCCAGCGTTAATTAAGCCGGTATATACGTTCCATGCGATTGAAACTATCGATTGCAAATGAAAAAAATCATCAACATAAGGATTTTCTTATTTTTTATATCACTTTGTTTGTTCTTATCTAAGAATATGTTCACCTAAAAGTATATCGCCAAATGTTGCCAAGGATTTGATTTCTAAATAATAATACAAAAAAATAAATAAAATTGAGCATATCACTAACTTTTAGCTACACAAAGAAAACTCTTCGAAAGTTCTTTGCCCATAGTTTCATTTATTTTTGTTTTTCATTTTCTACTCAATTTAAGTTATTTGAAATGTAATAAAAGACATTTTGTATTTAAAATAAGTGTTTTTCATGTTGATACAATAAAAATAATGAATATTATCCCACCGCTTATCTTTACTCTAATTTCAGAGCAAATGAGAGAAAATATTCGAATAGAATTTCATGCAATAAGAAGAAGTTCATCGGCGAATTGAACAATTGATAATAAGTAATGGCATTCCGTCGCTGACTTAACACGATATCATCTAAACATTGGATATAAAAATAAAACCGACTCACTCCAATTAATTGAATTAATTATGAAGCGTTTCATGTGCCTTCAGTGAATTTCTAGACGCATAGATATGAGTAACACGGTAAAGGTATTAGCAGCTATCACCTGTCAAGCAATATATATCTACTAATCAGCCACACATCTTAGAAATTAGAGCCAATTTTCAGGACCTGGAATTCCTGATCAAACAAAACTTGAATAATCTGGCGGATATACCGGACAACGAAGATCTTAGTAGGTATTTCTCCCCAGTTTGAGTCAAATACAATAATATAAAGGCTCACCATTATTCTAGTCATTAAATATCTCGTGCGTCGTTACGAACAAGGGAGAGTCTACACCTGGGTGGGACCAGTGCTATTAGCCATAAACCCTGGTCACTCCGTCTCAAACCTCTATGATCGACCCCACCAGGATAACTTCACAATACTTTCGAACGCCTCGCAAAGTCATGAGATAATTGAGCCTCACGTATTTGCCGTAGCAGCGGCAGCTCGTTACAGACTTGCGCATGGTCTGGGAAAAGTACACCAAGTTATTGTAATCAGTGGGGACAGTGGATCGGGAAAGACTTTCTCTGCCTCTAAGATTCTGCGCTTCTTAGCAGCGACTGATGAATCCCTCTCCTCCCTTGATAAAAATCCTTCATTCACTTTATCAAAGATCGAAAGAGCCTGCTTGGTCATATCAGCTTTCAGCACAGCGAGCACTGAGCGAAATGAATGCAGTTCTAGACACGGGCAACTCGTTCAATTACAATACCTAAACTCATCCATGCAAGGAGCTGTCTTAAACTCGTTTCTTATCGAACAGAGCAGAGTCACAAGCGGATGTAACAACTTTCATATATTTGGTCAGGTTTGAGAGGAATTTTCATTCTTATCAACCACGAAGTAGGTGTCAATTTATTCACCCGCCGTTAGTTTCTGGAATTGATTACAGATGTTAGCTGGCCTGTCTGAATCTGAATTAGAGACTCTGAGATTATCCAGAACAACGTTTTACAAGATAGCGAACAACGGTCACAATTATACACAGGAAGCTTATATCACAGCGTTTGGGGGTACTATTGAAGCGATGAATTCCTTGGGACTTGGCGACGAGTTAAGAGAGGAAATTCTCAAAGTCATTGGGCTCCTGATCCATTTAGGAAACATACAATTCCGGGAACAAGTCACTGCTGGCTGTGACGTTGATGTTCACAGAAAAGGTTGACTTTTATTCAAAGTAGGGCAAGTACAACATATCCAGATGCTTTCATGACTGGATGAACATTCTTCCAGATTCCGCAGATGCTCTTGAAGGAGCTTGCAGTCTAATGGTATTGCCGAGTTCTGATCTGGTCAAACTGTTGACTACAAATTTAATCAGACCTCGGAGTAGGTCGCAAAGACATTCGATGTATTATTCTGTCATCACTACTACCGAGGGGTGTAACGCCAGATTGCACAGCATCATTAGATATTTGTATTATCGGCTATTTCAATGGCTGGTGAATCGGTTGAACGAAACATTGACGTGCAAAGAAGAGAGTCCAAAAATGCTAGGTAATCATAACTGCAGTTAGGAATAGAACAGCAGTGGCATATTTAGGATGGGGAAGTTTGAGCTTATAGAAACGTTTTGTCTTCAGGTATCTTAGACATTTTTGGTTTTGAATTCTTCTGTGAGAATAGCATAGAACAACTAAGCATTAATTATGCAAATGAGAGAATGCAGAATCACTTTATGCAGAATTATCTAGAAGCCGGTAGGTCGGAGCTTGAAAGTGAAGGACTGAGCACTTCGCCACCTCCGCCTACATCCGGCATCTATAAGCAACGTCTAGCTGCTATTGAGAGCGGTTTGTTCCCTGTGTTGAACGACGTAAGAATTTTTCAGCTCTTGCATTGTTGATCTTTCTAAGTTTACATAAATAAGGATGATAGGATTTACGATTCTTTCCAGGCTTGTTTAGTAGCTAGAATTGATAAACTTACAAGTCTTAATCGGTTTGTGCTTTCTGCACGGGAAGGGAATGAAAGATTCATACAAAACAGAGGTGAAACATTTGCAGTCTGCCATTACTCCTCTGTTGTAGAGTACAAGACTGTAGATATCTTGCGAAAAAATACTGACAAGGTATTTTAAAGTTATGGAAAATAGAACTCTGCATGGTATAAGGTTTTATGATACTCTAGGTGCCTGCGGAGCTGCTATTAACGATCACTCTCTGTCAGAATAAATTCCTTTTGTCTTTACTGGATAATGACGAGGACAGGGAGGAAGTGCATCAACAGGACCGACCCAGAATTGCTAAGAACAAAAATACTGCCTTGGCAAAGCTGAAGCATAGAATGGATGCACTAATCAAAGAGCTTGACAAATATGATCTACATTATATACGTTGCATAAGACCGGTCGACTGGTGAGTCTCATATCTTAGTTTTTACAGAAGCTTTGATTAGTCTCGGTCTTTTTTGTATATCAGACTTTCTCTTCCAAGTGTCAATGACCCAGGAATGATAAAGGAATTCAAAGAACAGTTAGCGTGCAGCGGTATACTGGATGCTCTACCATTAGCCAGATGTACACTTCCAATTCGACTGAGATACGACGAGTTTAGCAAGCGATATTCTAAGCGCACTACTGTTGACGATGGTAGAGACAATGTTGCATGATATTTGTCAATTATCAAAAGTTGGAAGCCTTGTGATGCTGAGAAACTTGCAGAGGTGTTAGTTTCTATTAAGGATTCTGTAGAAATAGGCGTTTATCCAACAGAGATTGCAGATCCGATGTGTATATGCAAAATAATACTGAAACGACTCTTTAATGAAGAAGAATTGCTATCCTTGGTGCATTTTGGAAGCCAGTTAATTTTTATGTCAGAAACTGTGCTCTATCGATTGGAGATACGAAGAGATGAATTCCGTTCTCAGTGCGCATCAAAAATACAACGCGTTTGGCACAAGTACAGTAAGTAGCATTTCATCAAGCGATGAAAGTCTTTTTCAAAAGTTATTAGAACTGTGACTGTGTTTTTCAGAATTGAAAAAGCAGTCCAAAGTCCTCGAAGCATCAACACAAAACATCGATTTAGATATCAAAGTAGGTGCCACTAACATATCTTTCACCATGATGTTAGCATTGAATATGTAATTAGCTGTAATAAAATTATGTTCAAAGGTACTATCCGTCGATACAAAGAAAAAAGGATCTTTGCGTAATTTGGAAGGCAACAGGGACTTTAATACATTGAAGAATCTCATGATTGACCTAAACAATCGAGTATTCTTTTACCGAAACAGAATACTGAGTAGAAGACGTCTCGCCGATGTAAGTATCAGGGTTTATTGAATGAAATGTTTCAACGGATATTTCAAACTACTGAACTAGAAAGAAGTGTACGTTTCCATAGGTTCCTCTCAGATTTCATACAAGATTGACTTGCTTATTGGACTCCCATCGTTTACCACGATGTGAATTGCCTAATGGGCTCAAAGACTGTCTTTAATTCACCTGAATGTGAATGTTTTTTGTTTATTGTAAAAAAAGAATATAATCAGGGGATGTAAGAACTGAACTTTTATCTATGAACATGAGTAATTTTAATGTTTAATATCATTTTACCAGGAATTATCTTAAGCGCTAATAAAACGTTAAACATTATTGAATAAATACATAAATTAGTGCTTAAATAATGGTGTTTGCCAAGTCGTAGCTCCGTGGAGGAGAATTTTTCTTCCTTTCAAGAACCAGTAATCTTCGCGATGCGACTAGTGCGAATGTGGCACGCGAATCGTTCCTCAATATTTGATAATCCGCTCGCAAACTTGCCCTTCTTAAACTGTTCGGTGGAACAGGACGACCTCCGGCGAAAGCAAACCTTGAACAACAATATTGATAGTCGATAAACATGGATGTGTTATCTTATCGATTATGAACTACCAAGGCTTTACAGTGTTTAAGTTTCTTTGTTTAAACACCTTATTTCTCGCCGAGATCCTCTGAGCGTTGAGTCAGTGAATACCGACTGTTTATCTCCTGGTATTTTGGTAGTGGAAAACGGTTTAATACCGGCGTATTTGATCTTACTTCTCACGATTATAGGAAGAACTGATCTAGTCGATATTTTCGCACTTTTCTTCGATTTACATTCTCTAACAATAAGGTAAGGCAGTATGGAATCACCAAAGTGTTCGATGGCCATAGACAGATCGAACCAATGTCTTCCAGATTTAGAAAGCGCACATATCGATAGCTGCAGAAATAAATCAATCATATACTGTCTTCGATATCATAATCAAAAGTTGTTAGCATTCGACTAATTGCAAAGAGATTTACTCACAGCTAGACGTTGCCATAAAATAGTACCAGGTAAGGCGTATTCTAGAACGTTTACTAAAGATTGAGAAAAATTATTATCAGGTTGAAAGAGCTGGAGGGGTTGAATGCTCGCCATAATCTCCATGGCCATTTCCTTCTTTACATCCGTTGTACACTTCTCATTTTCTTCTCTGATTAAAACTGTTTCCAGCAAAGGCACAAACCTAATTAAATAGCGATATGTTAATACGATGAGCATGAATTTCAGACTCTCTCTTAGTCCTACCTATGAGCTGTTGTTGGCCACCGTAACATCAGCTTAAGAACACATTCTTTGAATAATAATTCCAGGTTTGGGTTCAATATGCTTTTTCCAAACAGCAGATCAAGCAGAAGCTCAGTCAGCCTATCAACCTAGGAAAACAAGAGTTGACTTTTCTTAAATCTTAATTCCGGTTCGGTTTTGTGTTACTTTCAAAAGAGGAGATCCTTACAGTTTGCAAATGATGTGGATAAACGGTATCACTGTTACTAGCAATTGCGATTATCAGCTGACAAGTTCTAGTCGATGCTCGTGTGCATTGAGCATGACTTGATATGATAGATGCCCGAGAGATGGATATTAGTTTGTCAACAACCCCTGCACCCCCCAAATGTGCGTTTGTTGAACAGTCATTGAGTAGGACCTAAAATAAGGTCTCGTTTTTTTATCATTCTTAAAAACTAACTTAAAGAGAATATTTTACACTCATCTGAGAATTCGACACGATTGTATCAATTACCTGAAAAGTTTTTTGAGAACCATTGAAAAGAGTCTTCAAAGCACGTTTTGCATAGTTTAAACGAGCCTCTGCAAGTCTAGAGTCATTGACTTCAGTTTCTGATCAGAAATTATAGAGGATATTATTATTTGATGGATATTCCAGAGAAAGATACGGACAGAAAAACCATCTAGTAGACATATACCTTTCAAAAATGGCAAATTGCTCTGAGACAATTTTACCGAATTATTAGCATGTTCAAAAAGATTGACGAATCTTTCACGAGGCACAAATACCCTGGCCTCAGAATGATATTCAGGCATTTGTGCAGGTGCCCCAAGCACAGGATCAGCATCACATAGTGTTGCTAATACAGAATTAACGTCAACAGCAGTAAGTCTTTTACGTCTGCTGTGTTTCAGCCTGGTAACACATTTCTGAAAAGCGATATATCAGCTCGATAATATTCATTTATCATATCTATTTGTCTATTTCGAATTTGAAAATATATCATACCAAAGAAAGAATGTTATTCAATAACTGATTTCCCCGAAGGAAAATCGGTTATTAAAAATATTGTAAACGTAATGTGATTTTCAAATTGTATGCAAAAAAAAAAACACCTTGACTCTTCTATGATCATTGCTCTAAGGATAAAGCCCCTTTAATAGTTCATTGAAAAAAAAGAAAAAAAAAAAAAAAAAACGCTACCCACGTGTAAAACTTCTCTAAGACGGTAAGACGCGTCTTCTGCAAGACGGCGTAACAGCGGATCAGGTAGTGGATGCATTCCTAGCTCCTCACCCATCGCCCCCATCCACTCTGTGCTAAGAACAGCGTATCTTCTAGCTCCGTTAGCAGTATTTGCATTGTTTCCGCTTGTGTTTCCGTTATTGTTTACAAAATAGTTACTGTACTCTGGAGTGTTGTGGCTCGCTAGTACCTCCTTCATGTTTATGTAGTAAAATTTTTCTTATTTTTTTACTTTTTTATACGGTGTCAATTTTTAGACTCAATTATTTTCGAGATTAAGTATTCCTCATTTTATTTTTATTTTTTCACACGCTCTTCGGGATAAATTCGAAAAGAAAAAACAACAACAACAACAACAGGAATTAAAAACTCTTGTTTCGACTCAGCTGGTCTCTTTTCTCTGACCAGTGATCAGGAGCAATTCGATGGTCGATCCCGCATACTCGTGCTGCCACCAAGGCGACCGAATCGGAAAAGTAGCAAGCGATTGAACGATACGCGTGCTTTTTTATCTTCTGGTGAATATTGTAGTTGGACGTGTTACCGTCCGGCAAAGGAATCTGTACACATGACGAGGTTGATTCTGGCCCGGAAGTGACTGTTTGATATATGATTTAACACGCTAACCCGATCACTTCCGGGCCAGAATCAACCTCGCCGGGTATACGAAAAATGATATGTTGACTTCTACTTTCTGCAGTTGTAGAAACTGACTTTTAGCTATTTCAACGAATGCCCACGTCTTCGCATGTATCAATGCGGTGCAATGATGAGATTATGAAAAAAAAAAAAAAAAAAACAATTGTGAAATTTAAACTAAGCCTGTAGTGTCTTACGAGAATTTCGCTTTTACTTTCTTCGCTGATTGTATTATACCGGGAATTTTTCTATTATGAAACGATTCGCGCCCCTGGTGGAAGGCAATTGAAGACACACCTTATTGTAGTAACGCAACCCTCAGATCTTTTGTGCGATTTGAGTTCTATAGTTGCCTAGTAGTTGGCGCTATCGGCGTAAACAGACCTACGACAATGGCGTCCCCCACCCCGCGCCAATCGTAGGTAAGCCAAAGAGGCCGTGCGCAATGTGGGAAAGTTCAGTAACCGGCGCGGCATCCTCGAGTGAACATGGGTGACAGGAGTCGAGAAGATTTGCGGCTCGGGAAGGCTGACATCAACGGAGGCGCATTGGACATGAGTAAGTTTGAAATATTTCTATCAATATTAAACGACGGCAATAAAGAATCAACTATTTTCAAAGCTCGTTGAAAACAAGTGAAATTGTATTCAATACTATTCCGACAGATTTCACGCGTCTCGTGTTTTGATGGTCGAAGTAAGTAACCGTTGAATTGCCACCGGCAGACTTTGATTATAATTGCAGATATTGTTCATTTTCAAGTACATTCTATTCATGCCAGCGAATTAATGTGCGAATATCTCTATTTCTTACGAACATAACCTCTAGGACCTGTTTTGAATACAAATATAATGGGCGAGAGAGAGTTTCGTTTGATAACTTGGCGATAATTATCATCCCATTATATTATTGGCATATAATTCCGAGTCCCTCGCCCTGTGCCGTCGTTTGTTTGACAGGCATATTTCGCGACTCCGAAGAGGAAATTAATTTGTCGTGTTATTTCGAGTTGACAAGTATTTTTCGGGAGAATACTCGTTCCCCGATTTATTCTTTTATTCGATTCTTTGACAGCATTACCGGTCGACGGAGATGAGAATGAACATCGTTGATACTTGAACTGCATAGATCCTGCGTGCCACTTGGTCGGAGATGGACGCCAACCAACACTGCCCGGCTGGTCCTGGATCAACGGTCGACCAAGATAATGGTGAGCTTTGTATTATATTAGCCAAAGACCCAATTTAACTATAAATGTATAACAATCTACAAAAACAATCATTGCTGAAACATACTTCGCGATCCGATACAGATCTCGGACGGATTACTTTTCCAAGTCTATGTACCACAACACCCATCGGTCAAGTAACCGTAACGCTTATCCTGTATCTTTGACTCGATACTGGGGCCTCCGGCTTGCCTCTGTCTCCCCGTATACGCCGAAAACTTTGACGACAACTCGGTTTCCCTCAGCTGCAAGGGATACGATACCGACGCGTAGGAATATACCCAGAGGTAACATATTATCCGTCTCGTTATAGGGTAAGCCTAGGAGAGAAAGCACACTTAATTCCTGCAGATAGCAATAAATTGTCTCTTTTTAATGACAAACCTGGAATATGATTGATAGATCTCGAGAGAATATGTTTACCTCGGTTGAATATAGTAGACTCACCGCGTAGTAGAGAAATCTTTGAATAACGTGGATCAAAATTTTAAGGTTTGAAAATAAATACAAGGGTAGATTGCTGTAGGCCTAATTAGGCATCACATTTATTTTTTAAACATGGAACATAATTCAATATTGGTGATAAATTACTCCAGAGTCTCAAGTACCAGTCATAACAATTGAAAGATTGGAAAATCTATTCATGCATGCACCAGTAATACTAGCTTATTGACATTCTTGATTCTGTTGAAAATAGTTGAAAGTTTATATCACATTTAAAAATGGTTCAGGCAGGCTTACAAAATCAATCATAAGAAATATATATTATAATAAATTTCATACAGATGTATAATCACAATTAGAAATTCTTTGGTACTTAGTTGAGAATGTTTGCTTGAAAAACACATAAACTTAATCTATCCAATGTAACCTATGCTTATCTAGTTTTTATTTTCACAGGCGTTGTTCACCGAGGGAAACTAGCTCCTGCCTATCGTCAACAAAACCTCTTCAATATTCATCAGGACAGGGGATTCACACCAGGGAGTGAAGCAGTCCAAGCACCGGGGGAATGACCGCAAGACGACTCTGCACCGCGGAGTATTAATAAAGTAGCATCAGCGAATGGTTCGTAATTACAGTTCCTTTTGAATCAGTTTTGATAAAATCTCGCATCTGGTCTGGTCTATAATTATTTTAAATTACTTTACTTTATAATTACTTTTACTAATTAAATCAAGTTCAATCACACATTACCAAACTATTGGGTAATTGAATAAGTAATTTCATTAAAAATGTAATCAGTGACTCGTAACACTGCAAATATCCATGTAATAATAAGATCGTTCATGCAATAAACATGTATTATTATAGTAAATTAACGAATTCTTGAATAAATATCTCTTGAAATTGTAAATAATCGATCGTTGAATCATTTTCCCCTGTCCTTTCCTTGCCTATAAGTCGAAAATCATGAAAATCGCATGATTTCATAAAGCCAAGAACTATTTTTGCAAATATATTAATATATTAATATTAATATATTAATAGTAATATATTAATATTTTTAATATTAAGCTGCCTTACCATATGCAACCCGCATGCCATTCGTGTAAACGACAGGGCCCATGTTAATTTTTGTTGCCTATTTGGTGTTTTCCGAATGCCTATATACAGGCGTATTGTAGTAGCTTAGAAAAAACGTCGAAAAAAAGGTTCTGGCAGTTGATACCTTATTTTTAAGGAGTCGGATTTCTGGCAGTTGATACCTCGATTCTAGTCGCTTTAAGGTGAGGTATCAACTACCAGAAAATCGACCAATCAGGAGGCTGCTTGAGCCAATTTAGGCTCAATTTCTCGAAAAGGAGCCTCCTGATTGGTCGATTTTGAAATTAAATCAAGTTACGGCGCTACAGAGGCTAGCCATCAGCAAAATTCTGGATTTCTGGCAGTTGATACCTTTTTCGTCTGGCAGTTGGTACCTGAATGAGGTACCTGAATGAGGTATCAACTGTCAGACGAAAAAGGTATCAACTGCCAGAAATCCAGAATTTTGCTGATGGCTAGCCTCTGTAGCGCCGTAACTTGATTTAATTTCAAAATCGACCAATCAGGAGGCTCCTTTTCGAGAAATTGAGCCTAAATTGGCTCAAGCAGCCTCCTGATTGGTCGATTTTCTGGTAGTTGATACCTCACCTTAAAGCGACTAGAATCGAGGTATCAACTGCCAGAAATCCGACTCCTTAAAAATAAGGTATCAACTGCCAGAACCTTTTTTTCGACGTTTTTTCTAAGCTACTACAATACGCCTGTATATAGGCATTCGGAAAACACCAAATAGGCAACAAAAATTAACATGGGCCCTGTCGTTTACACGAATGGCATGCGGGTTGCATATGGTGAGGCAGCTTAATATTAAAAATATTAATATAATAATATTGATATATTAATATATTTGCGAAAATAGTTCTTGGCTTTATGAAATCATGCGATTTTCATGATTTTCGACTTATAGGCAAGGAAAGGACAGGGGAAAATGATTCAACGATCGATTATTTACAATTTCAAGAGATATTTATTCAAGAATTCGTTAATTTACTATAATAATACATGTTTATTGCATGAACGATCTTATTATTACATGGATATTTGCAGTGTTACGAGTCACTGATTACATTTTTAATGAAATTACTTATTCAATTACCCAATAGTTTGGTAATGTGTGATTGAACTTGATTTAATTAGTAAAAGTAATTATAAAGTAAAGTAATTTAAAATAATTATAGACCAGACCAGATGCGAGATTTTATCAAAACTGATTCAAAAGGAACTGTAATTACGAACCATTCGCTGATGCTACTTTATTAATACTCCGCGGTGCAGAGTCGTCTTGCGGTCATTCCCCCGGTGCTTGGACTGCTTCACTCCCTGGTGTGAATCCCCTGTCCTGATGAATATTGAAGAGGTTTTGTTGACGATAGGCAGGAGCTAGTTTCCCTCGGTGAACAACGCCTGTGAAAATAAAAACTAGATAAGCATAGGTTACATTGGATAGATTAAGTTTATGTGTTTTTCAAGCAAACATTCTCAACTAAGTACCAAAGAATTTCTAATTGTGATTATACATCTGTATGAAATTTATTATAATATATATTTCTTATGATTGATTTTGTAAGCCTGCCTGAACCATTTTTAAATGTGATATAAACTTTCAACTATTTTCAACAGAATCAAGAATGTCAATAAGCTAGTATTACTGGTGCATGCATGAATAGATTTTCCAATCTTTCAATTGTTATGACTGGTACTTGAGACTCTGGAGTAATTTATCACCAATATTGAATTATGTTCCATGTTTAAAAAATAAATGTGATGCCTAATTAGGCCTACAGCAATCTACCCTTGTATTTATTTTCAAACCTTAAAATTTTGATCCACGTTATTCAAAGATTTCTCTACTACGCGGTGAGTCTACTATATTCAACCGAGGTAAACATATTCTCTCGAGATCTATCAATCATATTCCAGGTTTGTCATTAAAAAGAGACAATTTATTGCTATCTGCAGGAATTAAGTGTGCTTTCTCTCCTAGGCTTACCCTATAACGAGACGGATAATATGTTACCTCTGGGTATATTCCTACGCGTCGGTATCGTATCCCTTGCAGCTGAGGGAAACCGAGTTGTCGTCAAAGTTTTCGGCGTATACGGGGAGACAGAGGCAAGCCGGAGGCCCCAGTATCGAGTCAAAGATACAGGATAAGCGTTACGGTTACTTGACCGATGGGTGTTGTGGTACATAGACTTGGAAAAGTAATCCGTCCGAGATCTGTATCGGATCGCGAAGTATGTTTCAGCAATGATTGTTTTTGTAGATTGTTATACATTTATAGTTAAATTGGGTCTTTGGCTAATATAATACAAAGCTCACCATTATCTTGGTCGACCGTTGATCCAGGACCAGCCGGGCAGTGTTGGTTGGCGTCCATCTCCGACCAAGTGGCACGCAGGATCTATGCAGTTCAAGTATCAACGATGTTCATTCTCATCTCCGTCGACCGGTAATGCTGTCAAAGAATCGAATAAAAGAATAAATCGGGGAACGAGTATTCTCCCGAAAAATACTTGTCAACTCGAAATAACACGACAAATTAATTTCCTCTTCGGAGTCGCGAAATATGCCTGTCAAACAAACGACGGCACAGGGCGAGGGACTCGGAATTATATGCCAATAATATAATGGGATGATAATTATCGCCAAGTTATCAAACGAAACTCTCTCTCGCCCATTATATTTGTATTCAAAACAGGTCCTAGAGGTTATGTTCGTAAGAAATAGAGATATTCGCACATTAATTCGCTGGCATGAATAGAATGTACTTGAAAATGAACAATATCTGCAATTATAATCAAAGTCTGCCGGTGGCAATTCAACGGTTACTTACTTCGACCATCAAAACACGAGACGCGTGAAATCTGTCGGAATAGTATTGAATACAATTTCACTTGTTTTCAACGAGCTTTGAAAATAGTTGATTCTTTATTGCCGTCGTTTAATATTGATAGAAATATTTCAAACTTACTCATGTCCAATGCGCCTCCGTTGATGTCAGCCTTCCCGAGCCGCAAATCTTCTCGACTCCTGTCACCCATGTTCACTCGAGGATGCCGCGCCGGTTACTGAACTTTCCCACATTGCGCACGGCCTCTTTGGCTTACCTACGATTGGCGCGGGGTGGGGAACGCCATTGTCGTAGGTCTGTTTACGCCGATAGCGCCAACTACTAGCCAACTATAGAACTCAAATCGCACGAAAGATCTGCGAGTTGCGTGTAACAAGGCTCACCCCCTACTATTCAGTTGTTAGCGATTAATTAGATAATAATCGTTTATAATCAATTAAGGACGAGTGTTTTTATGATTTTTATCAAATAAAATAAAACTTCCCGTATTTTAAAAACATTGAAGACGTGTTTCCCAAAGAATTTCGAGTTCATTGGAGGGATTTTGTTTTTTTTGTGAATCGTGCCTGCTCACTATATGCCCATTTTATATATAACAAACAAATCAGAATTTCCGAAACTACGAAAACATATTCCTAAACTTTCCCAAACGATTGCATCGATAAAAAGTTCAATTGAATTTATTTGCCTGCTAAGTATACGGAGCCAAAATGTTGAATGCTTTTCGTGACAGGAAATACAGCAGTTGGACAGTTTTTCGAGAAACGAAAATTGCCATTTTTTTTCACATGACATACGCAACACTTTGCCATTCATACAAAATTTATTAGGGTATATATTATTCAATTATCAAAAATAAATTTGAGAATTACATCTTTCCACTTCTGTGGAACCAGTAGCAGTGCTGCCCTCAACTACACGAGAGTCCCACGAAGACCCTTATTCATGGTAGATGACGAGAGTTACAAAGCGCAATGATTTTTAATCGCAGTTATTTAACGTCTGTAAGACAACGTGCGATCCCCAGGATGATGAATAATGTCTAAATTTTACAAATTTCAAATACATGTCCACTTATTCTGGTTACGAGAAGTTTCTATTTCAATCACATGATATTCACAAAGCTCGTTTGAAAGTAAACAACATTTAAAACTCGTTGTTAGTACGTGGTGAGAAAAATTTCCTCTCACATGATGATACACATTCAGTTTATATAAACTATCATAACATCCAAACGAGTTTCTCGAATCTCTAGACAATTTTACAATTACTTATTATAATACTGATTTCATTAAACGTACTACATTTGTTTTAAATCAACTTTGATATGCTTGAGCTATTATGAAATACATCTTTTTATTTCATCAGACTCATGTTTACTTTTCAATTTCTTACATAGCTCGAAGAAACGTTTTTCAAAAAGATTTTTCTCCGAAAAACTATGACCTGTTATTTCCTAAACTTCGGATGAATTTGTTAATCATAGAATGATATTCGCCTTTTTTTATGCAACTTGGAGACTTTTAACAATTCAATGATTCTAAAATATTCTGCCAGAGGGTGCTACCAATTAATTCCAGTGTAGGTGGCAACATGTGATTATCCTAGTGGAACAATAGCGAACTACTTTCGCCGTCAGAAACTCTAGGCGGTAAATACGAATTCCCTGAATCATTGAAGTTATTACACATACAAAATAATTACTATTGTAGTAATGGTGATTAATCTCTGAGGTTATTGGGTATAAGTCGTGACATACTTAACATATAACTTGCATATTATATTTATATGACTTTCTGTGTAACATGTATTATGACCTTATTCCTATAATATCATCTCCTACGGGTACTTATAATATTGTGTCTGGCGCCGATGACCGGCTTTGACACGGCCTTGCGTGGGCGTATATTTACAATAAATAATAACGAGAGTTTAACTCAGTGTATAAACTTGCTCAATAGATCCTTGAGTCGTCTATAAGCATCGATTGTTATCGACTATGTTATTCAAAAAAGTTCAATGACATTTAAGCACTACTGGCTTACTTATTAGTTTTAAAACCATGCTGGTACACATACCTATTGTATTTAGAGACATATATACAACTGTATACGGACGTAGATTACTATAAATGTTGGGGAACGTTTCTGTTTGAATATTAAAATGTTTACGATGACCTACAACAATTGTACTTACACACTTTGTTGAGTCACTGCAATTGCTATATAGACATCATATTCTTATATATATATATATATATATATATATATATACCTATGTATGCATATAACTATATTTTGCGGTACCGATCGAGCCGTCTCTACCTGGCACAAACTATTGCCTATAAATTCTATACTCCTGTATTATAACCGGTATAGGTACTAGATACATACACACATACATGTAACATATTTACTATACATATAATTGCACAATCTATTGTCATGGTTGTATACACGTTTGTAAAACGCCAATATACATCCGCCTACAAAAATAATATTTTATTGATTAATACGGTGTATAAGAGCTGTATTACGAGTATTATGCTTCTCACTGACAGAAGATATCGCGAATCGTGATATAACTATATAGGTGACTTTAGCTGTATTGATGCAGAAATGAAAATAATTCTAATTATAAATGATAAATGTTAATCATAGATACAGAAATGTAGGACAAAAATGTAAGTAAATAAAAGTGAAAATTATTTAAAAAAAAATTCAAGTAATAATGTCAATTGGTAAAAGTAGTTCGTTACAAATCATTACTAAGTTTAATGATCTCGATATCCTTTGCACCGTAGCTTGAGCGCAGCACACTGTCAAGGCCGTAGTTTTCACAAAGTAGGTAAGTAACTACGTTTCACCATTCCGCTTTCATGAATTCATAATCGTAATTACGAGTGTTTAACGTCGGTTGTGACAAATAAATGATGAGAAAAAAAAAAAAACATTGTCATAGACTTGTTTCTTGACTCGAGAATATCAATGGTTGAGGGGGTAATGATGTTCATTGGTCATTTTTAAGTATAGCCAATTATTATCATGAACATCACATTATATATATACGATTACGTGTGTAAATGAAAAGTGAATATGTGATGGAAGTTGAAACGTGAAAGGATTATAACGTTCGGGATATCGACGATCTTAAAGAAAGAAAAAAAAAATAATAAAAAAGTATCAAATCTTGTTGAGGTATTTCAGACTGCGGCTGCAGGAATGTTGTTGAGGGAGAGTTATAAGACTGCGTGGGCAAAGGGCGGCCCAAAGAATGCGTTAGGAATGCCAGGTATTCTATAATGAATACCTGCAACCGCTCGTGATTCCAGTTCAGAAAAAGTTGCTCTTCTATACTTAGCTGACCATACTACCTACTTACCTCAAGGGCTGAGAACAAGACCAACTACTATACCACATAAGCTGACAATGCTACGCGAGTCTTCTCGGGTCCTTAGGTGATCAGTTAGATTTTAAATCGCGATTCTTAGTCATTCACTATATATTATTTCATCATTTTTCAAATTGTTACAACGAAAAAAGATGAAAAAATTTAAAAAAAAAAATGATCTATAGAGATTTGAAAGCAAAAACGTTTGAAATTTGAACTAAAAGTCGTTAAAAATCGATCATAGTATGAAAAACAAGAAAGAGAGAGAGAAAGAGAGAAAAATCCAGGAACATCTTCAGATAAAATATGTTTTAGTCATAGCTGAAACGGAAGTGATTCAATAGTTAGGAATTTTTTACAAGAATTACGATGTTCTCCATTTTGGAACCGGAATTGGCGCGAATTTGAAAAGCTTACTTTAAATTGAAATTGGTGATAAATTACCGCATCTTTGTATGAGTAATTGATCTGAGAATCGTTTTGTTCTTTTTTCAGGTTGATGACGCCGTAATATTGAGGTTTTTTTTTTTTAAAAAAAGAAGAGATAAAAACGAAAAAAACCGAAGTAACTCTCATTGTTGATTTTAATTATCATTTTTAACTACATAATGCCGTGAAAAATTCCTCGGGCTATCCGCAGATATAAAAGCCGCGGCAACTAATATACGTGCAAAATTCCTGTGTACGGTAGGACCGATTGGCCCGTGCATAAAGGGGGAATTCCCCTACCATTTGGTGAGGTGGCTGTTGGCCGCGCAGGTAGAAAGAACTCAACTGAGAATCCCCACTATCGAGTGCCTGGTGCACATTCAACTAACATGAAACACCGGTGGAAGTCTGAAACAACCTCGTGCCCGTGAACACTATAACGAACAGAGAAGATTCTACCTCGCTACTCCCCACGTTCACTTAGTTAGAACTTCTTTATTCGACGCAGTATTATCGAGTTCGTTGAGTCAGTCGGGCTCTGGTTGCCTAGAGACAGTAACGACGCTTAAAATCGTTCGAAAAAGTCGTGAAATTTTTTTTTTTTTTTCTTTCTTTCTTTCAAATAATCTTCAATTTTTATATCTTATCATTTTATTCCAACGATAAACGATTCGACAAACGAGTGTTTTTATATATTCAAATCTCGTTGTACAGAAAATTTTGATTTTGTTTCGTTATTTTTTTTTTTTTTTTTTTTTGGGTTTGTTCTATTTGATTCATTTCAAATCTCGAACATCTCGCGATTATCTTAGATTGTGTGTTAAAAAAAGTTTCAATCTAAAATTGGCAAGAAGAAAAACGAATTAATTTGATTCATTGAAACTTTAAGATTCGAAGTAAAGAAATAAAAAAAAAATTTTTTAAAAATTGTGATAAATAAATAAATAATGTTATGTTAATAATCTCATGTTAATAATTATTATACCGTATGTGATGTACATTCGAAAGACAATTGAACGTATATAGTGGATTGATTAAAAAGTATATTTTGAATAAACGTAATTTGAAAATACAAAAAAAAAAAAACAAGAAAGAATAGAGAGAGAGAGAGAGAAAAAAGGTCAAATTGATGAATGATAAAAGAATTTGATAGAATGTATTTCATATAATAAATACGTAGTTCGAAAAAGGAAATAAAGCTGACTTTCATAAATCGGATGCAGCGCCAGAGTAACAAATCTCAACGACGTAACGATAATATAATTATACATCCAGGCATAGTATATAGGTAGTAGTTGCGCGGTTTTATATATATATATATATAAGTGAACTTGAAACTGCTACATTAAAAAGTGTTTGATAAGCTACCCCGCGAGTTCCGCGTATCGTTATTAAATTTATCAATTAAAAATTTCAAATAATTGAACTCATCAATATTCTTGGTATTTGAAAAAATCAAAAAAATCATAAATATAATAATAAATATATTGATAAATAACGACATAATACTAATGAGTCTTGAATATTGATGTGATTTTTAAAAAGTCGGAAAAAAAAAGAAAATAATAAAATAAAGATAAAATAATAATCTAGTAAAAAATTGATGTAACATATATAATAATACGATGTTCTTCAATCTTCAATTATCAATGAACTACGAAAGGAACGTTTTTGCATCTGCATCTGCAGCTTCATCTTTATGCAAAATGTATTCAATTATTATCACACTAGCTGCTGTCTTTTTGACGAACAATTCTTACGGTAA
Source organism: Tenthredo notha (assembly GCA_914767705.2). Taxonomy (NCBI): domain Eukaryota; kingdom Metazoa; phylum Arthropoda; class Insecta; order Hymenoptera; family Tenthredinidae; genus Tenthredo; species Tenthredo notha. The sequence continues at coordinate 3,754,869 of OU611923.1, read as the reverse complement.
GTTACACATTATTCTAATTCTTATTATTATTATTATTATTATTATTATTGTCATAGCTAACTATACTAATTATAAAATATGTGAATGTATATATGTACAATAAATATAATAAACCTATATATATGTATAATTATAAAGAATTTTATTCAATATACTATTAGAAATATATACCTATATATATATGTATAACTGCATTTTAACGGTTAATTTTTAAATCAATGCTGCAACGTGTATATGACGTACTTAGATAACAGTTATATTATCACGAACATAGGTATATATACCTATATAGCCTATTGGTAGGTTGTAATAAATTGCGGTGACTTAAATGCGTGTACCGATAAAAATTTTCAAATATATCTTTATATATATTATATTTTGTATTGTAAATCTGTTAGAAATCGGCGATACATATTTTTTATTTCTTATTTTTTTTATTCATTAGTTTGCGGTATAATTAGAAGTATGTTAACGAGATGGTAAATTCAATATGTTAATTAAAATGAATTTGAAAAAAGAAAAAAAAAAAATTAATTAATGTCAACGAAAGGAAACGCGATGTGAAATAATAAAAGATATAATTTTCTATTCAAGTCGTATAAAAAAGAACTGTTCTTATTATTGCTGTTCAAAAGTATTTCTTGCGTAATTAGCGTTTCTTCGGATGACTAATTGTTATACCTTACCTACCTAACTACCTATACCACCTTGGTACTATATCTATTATTTTAACTTCGCGGGTTAACGGATCTTACGTAAGTTTTTTTCAGGATAAAGGATATACGCGGAATTATTTAACGTTTTGTTTTATTTTAATTTTTGTATAATTATAGCTATACAGAAAAATGAGAAAAATTAAAAAAAAAAATAATAATAATAATTGAGTCAACGACAAATTAATTGTTTGTTAATTCTCTTGTCGTATCTATATGTGTCCAATTTTGACATTCAGAAACTACCATAATTTTTACATTTAATTTAGTATCGAATGCCCTATGTATATATATAGAAAATACGCTACTTTCACGACTGTGGTATTAGGTATAAATAATAATCGAATAAAGAGACCACACGTGGCAGATGAATATATTTACATATTTTTTTTTTTTTTTTTACATAATACTTAGAAATATATATACATAGATAATATTATAGTTTATATATATAAGTTTACCAACGAAAAGAGTGAAAAAAAGCAAAAAAAAAAATGAAATCAAATTTCATATAAAAGTTACGGAAATAAGTCATCAAATTACCATTAATTATGAATGTAAAAAAAAAACTCGAATTTCTCAAATATTATTTAAGTATAATTATTCAGATATCGGACTACTAAATGAAATTATATTTTTCATTCGAAAGGGACAAGAAATTTAACATCGAAACTTATATACAGGGTGAATTTCTTTCGGTGTAGCACGAGGGAGGGGGGTTCATCATCGCGATGCGCTCTGCCCCCCTCGCTCCTCTTTCTATTCATACTTATTATCGTAGTATCGAAAAACCCTACTTTCATTTATAAATTATACTTTCATAAAAAAGAAAAATATTTTTTTCGGCTAATATTTGTGACTGAAATCGAATAGGGGATGTTTGTTTAAAGTCAGAAAAGAATCGGAGATATTAAAATCCCCAATTAATTCCTGGCTCATTTTCGACAAAATCACCCATATGTGTGTATGGGATATTTGATATTTTATATATATTATAAAACCGTTATAACAACTTTTATTTTCACTCTCTACTCGCGCGTTTCACGGTTTTCGGTATATCAATCAAAATCTAAAGATCGAACCTATATACGTATTCCGGAATGGGAAATCGTCGTAAACGTAACTTTATATCTAATAGTAATTGTCGCATGTCATTTTTTCACTTTATATTATGTATATTTTTATTTTGATGACGAATGTGAAAGTTATTTTTTTTTAATTTAGGAATAATTCTTTCGTTACTTTTCATTGTTTCTTTTTTTGTTTCGTGAGTTTTGAGAAAAAACTGATTCGCAAAATTACGATCTTGTCGTCGAATCTACAGTATCGAAACTGTTTTAAATTTGTATACATTGACAGAGGTGTCTGATGGCTAAACGTCGAGACAAAGAAATGATAACTTTCGAATCGTGTCGAAAAAGGTACTCAATTAATTCATGTTCCCTTGAGCTTGCGCGGTATACGAGATTTTCGATCGCTCATTGTATGTCAAAACGAAATTTTCATTGGACGAACGTATTTTTTTTTTTTTTTTCCTAAGAAGGTATAGTGATTATCAACAGCTCATCGATATTCGAAAAAATTATGGAAACCATTGCCATGACAATTACCTAATATACATATACCCAAGTTTCATATAAATCGTTTGAATAAATCGAAAGAAAATTATTACCACTTTTGATAATGGCTATAAATCATCGTATCTAAGATTTAATTTAGAAATTAGAATTTTAAAAATATTATGAAGAAAAAAAAAAACAAATATATGAATCATTTCTGGGATTAAACTTATTGCTGGAAATATTTATATATATACAGAGAGATTAAAGCAATCGTTTCAAATCAGTCACAGCCAACTCGACACACTCCAAGTTTGTCGTCTGTTTGTTGCAGGCTGGCCATCCACTTATCTTTTTTTTCTTTTCATATGAATTGATGTCTTCCAAAAGTAAATCAATTCAACCAGAAAAAAAATGCAGATGGCTAGCCTGCAATAAACAAACGAAAAACTTGTAGTGTGCCGAGTTGGCTTTGACTGATTTGAAACGATTGCTTCAATCTCTCTGTATACGTATGTATGTATAGTTATTCGCAAAAAGTACTACGCGCATGTGACTACCGACACGATAACCTGCAGAATGAAACTAGCATAGCAGCTAGACCTCTCAACAGACTAGAGGAACACGCGTTTTATTGCCTCTACTAAATTTATGTTAATTACCAATTCACTTTCATCCGAAATGCCGGTAGAATAACAAGCGCGAGAGAATCCAATTTCGCTTTGCGTCGCACGAAACAGTCGACTAGTTTTATATATACGTATATATCTTACTACATATCTAATAGTTCATAGTATATTATAATAATCATCACGTGACATCACATATACCTATGACGTTAAGTTTAAAAAAAAAATACTTACATTTTATTCCGGAATTTTTATTATATAAATTGAAAAAAATTCATAAAATATAATCGTCTCGAATTGTAACGTAAAATCTTTATAATTAATCACGCAAATAGTAATACAAATTATTTTTTGCTTTATTGGGTTTGGATATGATAAAAAGAAAAAAAAAAATCCAATCCTACGAAATTGGCTTGATTCGAAATTCTGCCGTTACAAGTGTTACAGGAATTTAAAAAGTCGTGGTAATAACGATGATCGATTAGTCACAAAAATAGTATTGCAATTCTTTCTTCTTCTTCTTCTTCTTTTCCACAACCTGCATCATCAAACGCGACGATCGCGTCATCTACATAATATGCACCATAAAATATGCAGTATATAACAACTATATGTTCGGTTATTATATCATCGATATTTATTTAAAAAAAAACTTATGATATTGTACAGTATGGCGAACGAACGTTTCATATTAGTTGACCTCTTTCCTCGAAAACTGATCACAGATGTACTGAAATTTTCAAATAAAAACAATTAAGAAATTCAATTGAGCAATATTTACCGATTATTTGTCATACTGCAAACCGTTTTTATATAGAATTTGAAATTTCCGTTCTACATAACTATATATATATATATATATACGACATTTATGAAATGTTCATTATTTAGAACTGTGTGTAATCAGCTTTCCCGACTTAGATTGATAGAACATTGATTAATAATAAGATTTGAAACATTTATAGCCTAATTAAAATAGTAAATAAAAATTATAAAACGAAAGGATATTAAACACCGTCTAATAGTGATAGACAAAACGTTTCACGTACACATAACATATAGGAATTGCACGACGTCTACTATATACATATATTCATAAGTCTAGTGGACGGATGTACTATCTACTATGTTATACGTCTGCGGTTGTATGTATTTAGGCACGCGGTAAGTTCGCTAAAACGGAAGTGCGGTCTTTCCGTCCGTTTCAAAGAACCGCAACTGAATGCTAATTTTCATTTTGCGACAACTGCGTCAGGTACATATAGGTACATACACAGAGAATTAAACTATTACAATTACGTTTTAAATACGATCCACTTTGTATGTAACATCGTGTGAAAGCGTCTAAAATTATAATTATTATATTACAAACTAGAGCTCTGTAGTTAAATTTATTTATTTAATCTAAATATTGATATAATTCGGAATATAGTAAAAGGGATCTCGTAGAGGAGGAGGAGGAGGATAAGTAAGGAAGAAAATATAATAGTTAAAATTTTCAAGTTTTAAAATTCTTTTCATGTATCGGCATTGAGAAACGTAAACAGGTATCACGGAAGCCTCGAAAATCTTTTTCGAATGAGTATTACTATAACGTATAGCCATGCTATTTGGCCAATGAATCTCAGTTTCCGGAAGAATTTTTATAACCCCCCGTCAAGGACAGCTATATATATACAGATTGCGTGTAAATATACAAATTAAAAGACAATAAAAATTATTCCTAACGCGTCGTTTGTATAGAAGGTTCATTAACTGTTCTAGGAACTATATCATTGTTTTTATTATTATTATTATTAACAACGTTAATTAGTATCGTTTGTTTTTATTGACGTCAACATAAATAATGCGAATTTGACGTCAGTGGAGGTAAAAGTGATGAAGAATTGTATTACAGACTTTTCCTTCATAATACTTGTTACAGAGAGCAAAGAATTGCAGATATAATTCGGAGAATGACGTGTTTATAGCATATCTAAAGTAGGAATAGAACATCGATTATTCGGGAGGTGATTATCATCTTTGGTTCAGAGAAACTTGGATAATCAGGTTTCTACTGTATGCATGAACAAGTATTTTTATTGTATGTTCACGTGGGCGAGTACCTCATGTGGTAATTATTCTCGGAGAAGTCTACTGCTGTGTATGTCATATTAACTTTTTAAATCTGCGCGCCACGTATTATACTATAGCTATAGTATACCTATTGGTAACTGTAGAATAAGATTCTTTAAGGTGCTTCCCTACCCAATTTCACCAGACCTGAAAACATTGGGTAAAAAGGTGTTATTAAACAGAATATCTCTGCCTGGATACCGAAATCAATGAAATAAACTACGTCGTGCAATTCTATGTACGATTTCGAACACGTACGGTCAAAAAAATGTTATTTTTTCGGCATAGGCATTGAAAAGTCACTTTTTGACGCCTGTTTTCGATCCGTAAAGTAGCACTTTATACGGCTCATTTCAGAACTGCCATATAAAGTCTTTTTATGGCAGTTTTAATGCGCAGTTCGAAGTGCGCAATCCAAAGCTGCCGTATAAAGTCTTTATATGGCAGTTTTGGTGCGCAGCCGAAGTGCGCGACAGATCGCGCCAGCCATAACCTCACTCTTCGTTGTATCAAGTGCGAATCTCAACAGGCGTCAAAGTGACTTTTCATGCCTATTTCGAAAAAAATATCGTATGGGGCGCGCCCGTAAACCGTTTTTGACTCGAATAATGATTTCAGAACTCGCTTCCGGCTCGCCTTCGGCTCGCCTTTAGCTCGTACTGAAATCATTATCCTCACCAAAAACACTTGGTTTACGGGCATGCCACATAAAATACTATTTTACGCGAAAATAGAGAAGATATCCATGTAAAATGTTTTCAAATCCGTAAGACGATAATTATCAATGCCAAAATGTCGATTGAGAAGCCGTTTTTAAATAGGAGCCGTTTAAAGTTCGCCAATACGATAGCAGATGCGAAACTTTATCACGGCCGCTACTACAGGCCTGACGGTTCTCGCGACGTTTCATCGTCACCGCGATCTCGCCAACGGACGCAAGATCCTTCGATTCACATTTGAATCGTGTTCGGATCGACGAGAAGTATCGATATGCGATCTTTTTTTTTTTTAAGGGATTTGAAATGAAAAAAAAAATGGTTCAATTCAGGATTTTATATGACTGAAATGTGATAAAATTTTGTAACATATTGATTCGGTAGTTTTGATTTGATTGAGTAGTCGATTCTTGAAACTTAGTTATGTAGTTGAAAATATTCACTGCAGTATTTTTATAGCTGAAAAACCTTTGAATAATCAATTTTTTGATCATAATACTATTTGGATTGTTGAATCTACTCATAGAATACAATTTGATAAATTTTAAAATATCCGGTCGTGAATTTTCAAGTCTGGCCAGTTTTATTTTTAAAATAATAATGAGCATTAATTTAGTATTTTTTTTTTCATTTATTTTTATTCAACTTTCGTAGAGATTTCGACTACTTTGCTTGTCGATTGATGCTTTTGATTTGCGAGTCAACTAATATTGAAATTAATGCTATTGAATTTTGACTCTAGTAGTGCAGGAATTGTAAGCTGGTTCAAAAGTAATAATCAATTACGAACGCCTATGATGACTGCAGTCCTTGAATAATGCTGATTCGAAATTCATGAATTAATCTGTAATATTACACTCACAGTTCGGTAACATTTGCATTCTTTTGTTTCATTGCATCGCGAGATCCGGCAGGCCTACAGTAGCGGTGGCCGAGCTAGTTTCGTATCTGTCCTCGTATTGGTTTACTTTAAACGGTTCTTACCTGAAAATGGCTTAGCTTTCGACATTTTAGGATGAATAATTTTGTTCTTAGATTTTTACGAGGAATCCATCGTTGTAAGGAAAGTGCCGAATTCTTGATCATCCTGTATATGCATATATATGTTATGACGCAAAGATTTTTTTCTCCGAAGGGTAAAATTTCTCGGTATGAAGATCTTCTGACGTATGTATATATAGGTGAATAAATTATTGCACGGAATTCTTTGAAAAAAAAAAAAAAAAAAAAAATTATCATATTTAAAATGAAAATTTTATTTTGGTCACGTATTAGTCGTAGAATTAACTAATTTCACCGAAAAAATTATACAGTAATATTTATAATCCACCGATATCGGTATTATAATACGTACACCTATATAATATACATCGCGTAACGTCGTAAAGACGCGTGAACAAGAATTGATTTCTTAATGAGAAGTGAGAACGCTGAACGACCTTACTATGTCACCGACTGCAACAACCTAGTCATATGAATAATATAACTTAAGGACAATGTATTATACTTACATGAATTGTACTCAACTTTTATACATTATGACCAATAATAATAATAATAATAAATTAATTAAAGTAGCTGCTGCCTGACTGGATTTATTGCGACAATATAATATAATAAATATTGATAATAATCTGAAGAAAAGGCAACAATAAAGAATAACTTTATCACCTTAGTTTTAAATACAATACAAATCATATAGCGCTTATGACGCGTGGCGTCAGTTATAGCGTCATAAATCGTTGCGTCAACCTCATATCGCCTACCTCAATGCTACCTGACCAATATTATTGTGACGTACGTTATGACGATATATATATCGCTGTTGCGCGCGCAGTCTAGTTTTACCGCCAGATTAGATTCTTAGACTATGATCATATAACGGCAATTATTATTTAATTATTATTATTTTTCTATTAAAGTATTTAATTAACTCGTTTATTATATAAATGCACAATAAATTTGAATGATAATTATAAGTCGGAAATAAATTAAGTAGTAAAGTGAATTTGAATAGTTTTGAGTATATCGAATGAGTTTGAAATTTTAATTGAATTGAAGATAATAAATGGTAAATAAAATAAAAAGAGAAACAGAAACGAACGAATTATTGTAAATTTTGAAACGCCCACTTTACCACAGCAAATAATTGCAGTCCGTGAAGTTGCAAGGCCTTTCCCTTGACCTGAAGTGTGATAATTGCTGTAGGCGACGCTGTTGCACGTCGGACATGAAATAATTCCCATTGAAGAGAAATAGTCTGAAGTCGTGATTCAGAGAACACTAAAAAAAATTGAAAAAAAAAAAAAAATGTCCCCATAGCAAAAATTCGACATTTCATCATCCGCATCATTATACGTTTTATATACTAGCATGGCATAAGCGTATATAACTTCGAGGATGAATGAAATTTTAATCTGTCTTCTGTAATCACAGTCCAATAACGATTTTCATTTTCAGGACACCCAATGCCGCAGGGGGATGCTTTGACTTCCGGTATTATTGGAAAGACTGAAATCGCGCAATCGTCTGCAGCTGTTATAGCAAGTATTAGTGAAGATGTTAGACCGGCAACTGCAGAGACAAATACAGTAGGACCAATAGACTTCTTGGATGTTCCTCGTCACACCGAATGCGAGATTGGAACGTCAGTACTTCTTCCTTGCAGAACTGTTAATCCTGTTGCCGAATGCCAATGGTCGTGGCAGCCCCTACCCCCTCGGCATTTACCGTTGCCTGACATAAGCGATATACCAACAATATCCACAAGTAAGAGAAAATACGCTTTGCGACAAATGTTCTTCGGTAATAAGTCGCGATTTATTTTTCATTATATACATGGAGCGATATTCTAAAATGGCTTAAAATCGCTCATACGTCCTTTTTCCTCTAGTCACGCGATATATACTACTATATACTATATATACACGTAGATAATATGAAGCTCCGTGCAACCGGCAACCAGTAAAACAACTCTCATCTATTTATAAACCAAGATACCTTGAGGCGACCTTGATTTAGTCCTTAAACGATCGGTGAGATTGTCAACGACCCAAACACTGAACCATGGATGATAGTACAATGAACTAACGAGTTTTATATATCTATATCTATATACAGAATATGTAATAACGATAGCATCGAGCTGACCATAACATGTTATTATATATCAATGTGGAAATGTTGTTACATATGCATAACAATTTAAATAAAAGCTCAAAAGTTGTTCAATAATTATTGTTGCAGTAATGCCCGATGATCAAAATTCGTCAAAGCCATCACCACCAGTTGTACAATCTTTACCTGTTCGCAAATTTCCTGCATTTGGTAATAACAGTAACGATTGTTCGGTGCGATTTTCAAGCTCAAAACATGAACAAGCTGGATATTGGACTTGCGCTGTTCGCCAGTCAACTTCAACAGAATTTACGAGCACGAAACCAGCGAAGTTAACTATAATCAGTATCGATCATGGTGAGTTTATTGAATTAATATACGGCAATTAATATAAATGTCGGATATAAATAGGGATACGATAAGTCTGATGTAATGAAAATGATCGTTAGTTTATTATTGAATGAATAACTTCCGTTGTTTAATTTCGAATAGCAACTGATTTGTTTGTTTGTTTTTTTTTTTTTTCTAATATTTAGAGTTGCCAATTCATTTCGCGAAGCGTTCAATGATTGTGGAAGCGGCAGTAGGCTCTTCGACTCAAATAATTTGCAGGACTGAAAGTCCTGTTAAAGAATGTCAGTGGTCATGGCGGCAATTAAATCAATCACAGCCTTGGAATTTGGAGGTCAAAAGATTTCCGGCATTTGGTAACGACAGCCGAGATTGTAGTATCAAGTTCAAAAATGTTTTGACTGAACAAGAAGGCTTCTGGACTTGCGGGGCCCGCAATAATCAGAATTCGACATTCGCTCAGTCAAATCCTATTCGATTTGTCATATCCGAAGGTACCGCGCGCAACATTTCAATAATGAAACTTTGTTCAACAATTCATTCATTTATTTATTCATTCATTCATATATTTGTTAAATTACATTCTAGTTGAATTCGTGCAACTTTCTCGCGGCATACAAATAGCCGCTGGTGAAACGGTTCTGTTGAGATGCTCGATAAACAAGCCTGTCGTAAAATGCGAATGGTCATGGAGACCGACAAATTCTAGTAAAAATCCAACTACCGTGAAGAAATTTTCACCAAACAAAGATATGGATCACGACTGTTCGGTGAGATTCAAAAATATTCTATACGAAGAAGAAGGCCTATGGACTTGCGGCGTACGATTAACACCGGATGGTATTTTGCACGAGGCACCACCTGCCGTAGTAACACTTCTACCTCCGGGTAAGTGTACAGAATTTGAAGTAGATTTTTTCATTTTTCTTTTTTTTTTCTCATCTTTTCAATATTTATAATTACTTTAAAATTTTTATTTTATTTATTATACCTTTTGTATTACAGCCAAAGTCGGTTTTATCGAAACGCCTGAGGATACGTCCGTGCCGATTGGTACCGAGGCGACATTGAGGTGCGTGACGAACGCCAGAGTAGAGAAGTGTGCCTGGACTTGGAAGCCTTTTAATGGAAACGACGGTGATACATTAGTGAAGGAATTTGCAAGCAAAGGTGATTTAGGACGGGATTGCAGCCTCTCGTTGCCCCAGGTCTTTATAGAACAACAAGGTTTATGGAGCTGCCAAGTCTGGCTACCATCTCAAAACTCAATGCAATCGACTCCATTTGCAAGAATCAACGTATTCGAACTAGGTGAGTGAATAATTCAAAGATTCACATTAATACAAAAAAAAAAAAAAAAACGGAACAAAAATTATCATCTAGATTAAAATAAGATGATAAGATATATTCTTACGATGAAATAAACGACACTTATTATCTTATACAAATGACAAAAAAAAAAAAACAAAATGATTGTACATGGATGATTGTTCCAAATTGTATCGAATAAATATAAGAATTTTTTTTTTTTCTCTCTTTTGTCTTCAGATGAAGTGAAATTTTCCGAGTTATCGCAAGATATACAAATATCATCTGGAGGTAGCGTACTTTTACGTTGTGTGACTTCATCGGCGGTTGAACAATGCCGATGGTCACTAACGCCGGAAAATTCCAACACAACAGTGGTCGTTAAACAATTCCCTGCGGCTGGTGTTGAGAGCAGAGATTGCAGCGTGCGTCTTAGTCACGCTTTAGGTGAACAAGAGGGACTTTGGACTTGCGGTGCGAAAATGGGGGGTCGTCAAAATTACACTGATGCACCACCCGCCAAGCTGAGCTTACTTCAACCAGGTATCATTGAATTATAGAGAATAATACTATATAATAATGTTAATTTAAAAAAAAAAAAAAAATAATAATAATTCTCTCTTAATTCATTCATTTAATTTAAATTACTTCGAACAGTACTATACATGTATACATCATCATCGACAACAGACGATTTCCAAACTATCATTATTCTCTTATTACTAATACATTATACATATCATTTGAAAATTAGCAGGAAATTCGAAGATAGCTCGATGACGATTCGATACGAATCGAGCATTTAAAAACCTAGGAAATTAAATAGACGCGAAAATATGGAAAATGCATTATCGGTGTATTGAATATCGATATCGAAATTTAAAATATAGTCATTTTAAACGAAATTCAATTATTTATATAGTCTTTGAAATGGATATTAGAAATTTCGAATTATTTTACGAAAACTATTAAGCGTTTGTATAGTCATAAATAAAGCGGAGGTATGTATATGTAATATGTATGTACTAGTTGGATTAAGATATAATAACCAATCATCGATGATCAAGAAGGAAGAAGAAAAAAAAAGAAACAGGTAGATTGATCGTTTTTATGTCTTCGTAGTTTTTTTTTTTTTTTTTCAATTTTAATGCATACCGTGAGGTTTCGTGAAAAGAGCCCTGTCCAAGCGCGCAGGCGCTGATTTATTCAAATATTATGAGGGTCGCCAATTTCAGAATTGCCACGAATATCCCTAGAGTCCGTCTGCTATTTGATTTCGAATATTGTCAAATACAAATGGCGGCATACAGTGGCAGTAAGAGGTTATGTTTGCTGTCAATCGAAGCGAACGAAACCGACAACAAAACTAGGGATATTACTAAGAAGTTGGTAGAGTTGCTAGCGCGCTTCTGCCGACCAACGATATTCAAATAAATCAGCGCCTGCGCGCTTCGACCGGGCTTTTTCCACGAAAACTCACCCTCGATGAGCTAGATATACTATAGATAATTATAATTACACAAGGCTCAATATTCTTGGACTGTTTATGATGATTTTAGGGTCATTTATCAACGTGGCATATTATTATTATACATATATGTATAACGCCAAAAGTAAGCTTCCTAGACTATTATGCAATAAATTAACAAACTTGGCACTTATTATTATCATTATTGTTATTATTATTATTATTATTACTATCACTATTACTATTATCATTATTGCCTAAACGAGTCAATGTTTGCACCACATTGATTATTGCATTTATATTTTTGAGTATACGAAAATACTATAAATTGAAGTATGAAAAATCAATTATTTTTTTTTCAACTCATTTTACAATATTTATTCATATTGTGTGTATTATAAATATAATTATCTTGCCGTATTAGAGAAAAAGAAAGAAAGAAAGAAAGAAAGAAAAAAAAAATTATAAAAAATAATATGCTTCATATCTATAGTTTGATCACTATAATTACTTGATATGCAGGGAAGAAATTAAATGTGTTCTTTTATACGTCTATGATTATTGTTGTTGTTATTATTATTATCATTATTATTATCATTGTTGAATGTTATACGAGACACGACTATAATCTATATCTTTATATGTATTATATTGTCATCATAATTGGTATATATTGTATATTGGTTATCAATTTCCGATACTATATAACAATAATTACGCAATATAGCTTGGATATCTACGATATATTGTACTGTGCGTTTTCGTGGAAGCGCGACATGCCTAAATCCGAAGATAGCCGAACGTACGCCCTATTATATGCAACCGTCCACAATTAAGTCGCGTTGAGGTGGGCGCGAGTCGTAATCAGCAATTGTTTTAGGTGGTTACTAAGTCCCTGATTGGCTGTTTAGTAATAAACAATTGCCGTTTAGTAAAAACATCGACATTCAACATCTGACGACTTACCGTTAAGGCCCAAGCGTCAAAAATAAGCGGCAAGCCATCAAATGTCAAGACTCGATGTTTTTATCAAACGGCAATTGTTTATTACTAGACAGCCAATCGCAGACTTGGTAACCACTAAAACAATTGCCGATTCTGACTCTCGGCTACCTCAACACGAATCACTTGTGGACGGTTGCATATAATGAGGCGTACGTTCGGCTACCTTCGGTTTTAGGCATGTCACGCTTCCACGAAAACGCACGGTATACCGTGAATATTCGATGAGACTACACGATCCCCTTCCTACGGCAAAACCAACACAAGCGCTCACGGTGTGCGTGAGGCTCGTTCGGGAGGGGATACAATGCTACTGGCACCTCATTCCGTCCTAAACTAGTCTCATGCACGCAGTGCGCTTGTGTTGGTTTTGCCATAGGAAGGGGATCGTCTAGTCTCACCGAATATTCTCGGTATGTATAAGTAACGCGATTTGCGACGTTCAAGGCAAAAAAATAATATATAATGTATAATAATAATATAATTATTATTATTATTATTATTATTATTATTATTGTTGTTTTATTGAACGGCATAAGGGGTTCCTAGTCTAAACTTATATTAAACTATATAATATCGTCGAATTAATAATAATTCTTAAATAGCGAACCATGAACCAAATCATTATTAATTATATACCTATACTAATTACCTTATACTTAATGGACTTCATTCAAAATAGTATAATATTATAATATCATCAATATTATTATTATTATTATTATTATTATTATCATCATTATTATTTAAACATTTCGTTATACCAGCTTATCATTATCGTTATGATATTTAACACCAGAGTTAAAGAAAGGAAGAAAAAAAAAAATATATACATAGCTAGGATTTCGATTAATACTATACGATATAAATAGGAATAATAAAACAAGGAAATAAATCAAGCATTAAAATATATATAGGTTTATTCAGTAGAATCGTATCAATATAGGCATCTATTCGCAAACACACACACACACACACACACACGCACATTACGTATGTAAGCTTAACGTGTTTGATTCTGACCGGTATGAAGTTGGCACCACACTCTTCTGTCTCCTTCTATCCTTTGTGGTTACATAGAGACGGTAAGAGACAGAAGACTCTGGGGACAACTTCATACTGGTCAGAATCAAACACGTTTAGTGTACATATATTATTATGTATTATAAAAGCTATTCATATTTCATAATTCGCGTCAGTCATTCGCAGCTCAATTATAGTCCTTTTTTATTTATAATTTAATATCAGTTATCATTATTATTATTATTATTATTACGTTATAGTTCAAAGAAATGAACTACATCAGAACATTTTGAAAAACTATTATATCCCAGATAACAAAATGTCTGCACAATGAGAGAGTATACGCTCTCACGCGTGCGGATTAATCCGCACGGCATGAGCTCATATCACCACACAGATGTGTCATCAATTGCGACTCATATTGCTCGCATGTCGTGAGCATCACACGCGTGCCACGCATATCGCTCGCACGTCGTGATGGTATGAGATTTGTCCAGATGGTACCAATTCAATTGATATTCGCAACAAAAAAATCAGAAACAGCATATATATTATGCAAAGCTCCTATTCAAAATACGTATAAAATTGGAATACGAACTACCCTAGTACTTTCCGATGATCGGGCTAGCCCTCATATCGAAGCCCGTAATTTATTATCATAAAATGAAAAATAATAATGGTAGAAAAAAAAACACGGAATCTGACATATTTTATCATCAGTTGACCCTACCTACGCTTCGTATGGACGAAAATGCATTTTACAACCACTGAAAAAACCGCCGGATTTTTTGTCCCCGCTGGGATTTGAACACACGTCCGCTCGATTATCAGTCGCACGCCCTAACCACTACGCTAAACTACCATATGACATACCGCGAGGACCAGGTGAAAGAGAATGGTCCGTCCGCCCAGACACCTTATATTTCGTATTTTCATGGGGATAGCCACTCGTTGCGCTGAAAAATCCCTAGGGCGATTTTGGCGCGCGGTCGATGCAACTCGGCAGCCATTGTTGATAGAAGCCGGCTGACTGTCAATACATCGCGGAAGGTGGACGTGTGGGGTTATGTTCGTTTATTTGAAGAAAATGATAAATAAAGTGAATGAAACCTTCGTGAACAAGCTATGAATATTTATCAAAAATCGATCAATCAGTTTTGAATGATATCTATCAACGAATTAACCTCAGCTGTAACCGGAAATCAATCAGAATTAAAGAGTTCATCGAGAAGAACCAATTTAAACGAAATTATTAATTGTATCCTGGGGTTGAGGCTTCAATAAATTGAACTAGGTAAGGGAGAAAAACTTTATTGAAGCTGAGTAAAAGTTCATTCAATGCATAACAAGGATAATTGTCATGTTGTAATAAATTAGTCTTCGTTACAGTCATTTAAAACTGATTGATTAATTTTTGATAAATATTCATAGCTTATTCGCGTAGGTTATATTTACTTTATTTATCATTTGCTTCAAATAAACGAACATAACCACACATGTCTACCTTCCGCGATGTATTGGCAGTCAGCCGGCTTCCATCAACAATGGCTGCCGAGTTGCATCACCCTAGGGATTTTCAGCGCTACGACTTACGGGTGGCTATCCCCATGAAAATACGAAATATTAGGTGTCTGGGCGGACGGACCATTCTCTTTCACCTGGTCCTCGCGGTATAATATCTAACACTCTCCTACTTGTTCAGAGCCCATCAAAGTGTTAAGTTATTACTCGAAATATTTCAGAGTCATTAAAATTTTGCATTTGCAGGACTAGATTGAAGTGCTTGCATATTAGGGTGTCCGTTATTTTCCAAATTGACTTTTTTCACTTGGGTATGGTCCAAATCATCTTAATGTATCAAATAGTTTATAGCCTAAAAACAATTATGCATTTTTTTTTTTCAAGTGCCATTAACCCCTGCCTGTAGGACGATACTTCTTCCATTTGATTAACATGAGATTTTCGCACTTTCCAAACGTTAATTTTGTTTTTCGCTTACTACTTTCATTACCTCATCAAATATTTTATACAGAGTCTTGTTCTGACACTTTTTTTTATGTCTATCAAATAAATAATCCCGCAGCAGTTTTTATAACATCGAACGAATGTTCCGAATATTAAAAATAAAAATTAACTAGCGTCATTCAGCATTTTGCGGGAGTGACAAATGAAAAAAAAAAAATACGAGAAAAAGTGAATAAAAAACATCATTCCGCAAAAAAGGTTCAACAAATTTTGCTCCTAATCTTGAAAATTAGGTTTAGGTTTCACGAATTCTGAAACATCAAGTAAATCTTACGAACTGTTTTATGATGAAAATGATATTGATCATCTCATATCGAATGATTGCACACTGATATCATAGAGCCCGCACGCGGGTCCGCGCACAACGGCGACACACGTGATTGTATGTCTTCGCACGCGTGATGGCTAGATGCGACTCATTACGCTCGCACATGTGTTGGCGTCACTTCGTGCTAGCAAGAATGGCGCGTTCTCGCCCGCACGACGTGAGTCGCACGTTGTGATGGTTCCGTGCGTCGCACGATTGTTATCTGGGATCCCAGCTCTGAAGTTTAAAACATGAATTTATTTTACTTTAATAGAAAAATAGCGAAAAATAGACTATTACATTACATTTCATTTCATTTTTCAGATAATGTATAGTATACATACGGATGGGTATATGCTTATGTATCTGTTATTAAAAAAAAAAATTTCATTTTGTGATATAATTATTGCAGCTTATTAATTGTTGTATAGATATAATAGACACGAGCTATTAAATATACATGTTATATTGATATAGTAGGAATGTGCTGTCGCGTATTTATGTTAGTAATTATCTAGATAGAAAATTTGTATTACTAATAAATAGCTCGAAGCGTAGTTTTAGTTGTTGTTGTTTTTTTTTTTTTTTTTTTTTTTTAGGTATACTAATACTTAATTATGCCTGGTGACGATACGGACGCACTTTTATGTATATCAATCTTATCATGCATATCAATCCACCAATTCTTCACATCTATAACTATGAACCGATAATAAAAATCGAACTGCACTTAAGGGGTATTGCACGTTGATATTTTGAAACAGAAAGAAAGTGTTTTTAGGTCATAACTATTCGTCATTCATATGCATAGTTATCACTTAACATCTATTATATCATACCACGGTTCAGAGTAAATAACATGTATGATGTACAGATTTGAATCTGAATCGTTATAAAAAAAAAAAAAAAATAGGGTATACAATAAAAACCACCAATAGTGATGTACGAAGAGTGATATATGTATACATATATAACAATCATATACCTTAAATGTATTGTAAAAGAATAATATTATAGGTAAAAATAATAAACCTTGTGAAAATTAATTGGTACTTAGGAGGCACAAATTCATTTTCCTATATCGTCGATCATGCTTTTCAATATAATATTTTCACCAAAGCCGAAACCACAGCACAATATGGTATTTTGGGAAATCTGTTACATATACACATCAGACAAGAAGAGATATGATTCAAAGCTTTGGTGACTGGGAATCTTAAATAAGATAAGTACCAATGTTTAACGTTTAAATACTGTTACTATTAACAATTTTTAGAACCAGTGATGATAGCTCTGTGGACAACACCCCATCAAAAGATTAATCTAGCTTGTCGTTTGCGACCGGTACTTCCAAAGGCCCAATGTCACTGGCTACACGCCCCAAACATTCACATACGACAGACTAATTCTACAAAAAAGTCTAGGTAAGTTATTCACCAGCATGTTCAATGCTTTTCAATAATCCAAATATCGGATCTAATTGATATTCATAAATTCAGGTACTCCGTTCAGATGAATTACACTAGCGGTATTTGCGTGCTACAATTCAACCCCGATGATAATGATCTAGGAGAATGGACTTGCAGATTCACAAGTGAAAATGCCCATGGTAATACAGAATTGGGAATGTCTTCGATGGTTCTCATGAACACTTCCACAGGTACGTATATCGAAGACGTACAGCGTGTTAAGAATAAAGTAAATTTATGTTTCTTTTCTTTCCAGACGCAAGACTCGCTTGGATAGTTGGAGCGCTAACAGCATTGATATTATTCCTGATGATTATAGTAGTGGTATTAGTAGTTTGTAGAACGCATATATTCTTTAAGCGAACGCCAAAGATTCTGGAGACTATTTCATCGACGCAAAGAAAAAGGAACACTAATAATTCCACAGACCGCTACACAGAGGGGCCAAATAAAATCAACTTTCAATTCCCAGACCAGAGATTACAGGATTTACGAAATCCGAATAACACCAGAGGGTCTGGTTCTAATGAACAAGTTAAGAAAACTAACGAAATATACGAAAATATTGTTGAGCCTTAGGATTGAAAGGCAATTCATATACGTGAATAACTTTTGTTGTTATTATGAAATGAAAATAGTAGTTATCCTAGTTGTAACTTTAGAATAGAGAATAAGAAATGATGGTAAAACGTTCGTTTAATCATAAGTACAGTTTAATCCAGTCTAATCACTAATTACAATCATCAGTATTGAGTAAATGAGTAAAACTGTAGTTAAACATTATCTACCAAGAATAATTATGTATATACGTTATAATGTTAAAAAATATAATTATTTGTTACTATATTATTATTATTATTATTATTGTTATTGTTATTCATCTTTTAACACCTAAGGCACACTTTTTCTCTCGCTCTAATAACTATTTCTTTGGGAGAGGGAGATGAGGAGTTGAGACGAGAGAATTTATAACGTGGACGGAGACGAGCCGGCCAAAAGGCGCGTATCAAAGATATCCTGTATTTCCTAATTTTCCAAAGCCTTCTCTATCACTATATTCAGTATTTTTTCTCTATTTTAAATCAACATCATCATAGTGTTCAATTTTTAATATCAACATCCAAAATCTATGGAAAACTAGGAATAAAGCCACTAAATTTATTGAGTGAAGATAAAAGTATAGGTATAAAAATAACGTTCTAATTCTTATTGAAAAGTTCATCTATGAAAAATTTTCTGCAACGTTTATAGTATATTCAGATTTCAAGATATCGCAGCATTAAATTGGGAAGACGTGAAACGACAGAACAGAAATGAACGTGAAGAAAAGAAAAGAAAAGAAAAGAAAATGATAATCCTAACAAGACGGAAGATTCTCAGCGCATAACAGTATCATAACGCAAGAGGTTGATGTTATTAAACATAAATCACAAACCAGTCGAGTAATAAATCTGTTAGATAAAAGCAATAGCTACAAATCACCTCCACAGCTAATTAGTTTGTAAGTTTAGAAGGATAGAAGATTATTGTATTAACTGTAAGCCAATTGCGATGAATTGATTGCTCAGCAATAGCAAAACACCAGTTATGTAAGAGTCGTAAAAGATCAAAGCTAAAATAAGAAAAATAAATACCTAGAAAGATATAAGGGGCTACGCACACCTTGGGGTTCAAAAATATTGTTGTGCCATGCCTTGTGATAAGGCTAAGATCTAGACATATTCAAAATTCATTTAGTCACTTAGTTATCACTAAGTACGGCATCGAAATATATCAACATCTAGACTCCCAAGATGCGTGTACCTCCTTGATAATATATATTATGTATTAATGTGGAAGCTACTGGTGACCTGGGGAGGAAAGACGCCTCTGAGACTGGTAAGGATTTTGCAACAACCTAGGAGAGCTTTCAATGACTCTAAGCAAAAGTGAATCTATATAATCCTCCATATCTCCAAGCCTCTTCTTCTTGTCTGCAACTTCCCTCTGAAGTTGTAGCGTCAACTCGATTAGATCCTGTACAAAAGAAATAAAGTATAGATAAACTCTTGCAATGACATTCTTTGATATTCTATGGTAAACTCCAAAGTTCTTTTTATACCTCTCTAGATTTCCCATCAAATTGGGTCAGTATCTCGTTCGACAATCTGCTTCTGGCGGTCAAATTTCTGGCCGAATCTTCACCGCCAATGATTATTCTTTCAGAAGATAAATTACTCTCGTTTGAATCCCTGTTTTTCTGTTCTTTATCTTTTTTCTTATCTTTCTTCGACTGCTTATCATCCTTTGGACTGCGCAAAAGAATCTTATCCTCCTTCACGTTTTTATGTTGTGCAAGTTTATCGTCTTTAAAAACTTTGCTCGCCGGCTGATGCTTCTCCTCCTTGGCGTTCTTAGCAGTTACTAAGATTTCCCTCGGCGCTGGAGAAGGTGGCTCTAAAATTTCTTTAGGCTTGAAAACACTGGAAGTTAAATCCTCCCTCTCGTCTTTTGGCTCGTCGATTTGAATCTTTGGCTTAGTTTTGTCCTCCCATCTGTTAGAAAATAGAACATAAATGTTATAAAGTAGTTTTCGATGAACAAATAGAAACAACTTGTGATTTTATTACCTCTTCAATGTACTGCTGCCGTGCTTTCCATACAGTTTTTGACCCCATTCATCCTCATTTGTTGTATTCTTTGGAAATGGTGGAGGCTGAGCAGGCGCAGTGAAACGAGGCGGTTTGTTAGGCGCAGCTATTGTTGAGAGTGGAGGGGTAGTTTGTGCCTCAGTTGATCCGACTGTGCTCGGCGTGTTAAGAGAAGAGCCTGAACTTTTGTGAGACAAATCGTCAAACTGAAAAGCCATAAATTGTTCGAGACTGGGTCTGAATGATGAAAATTGAAGAGGAATAATTTAAATGATGTATTCATTACCGTAAATTCGTCTTCGTCTTCGCTAATGACACCAGGATCTGCTTCCCCAGGTTCTTGTTTAGAAGGAAGTGTCTCGTGCTCCTCTCTTTCGTCTAGACCATTTTTATCCAATTTGTTCTTACTCTTTCCTTTCACCTTATTCCCGATTGATTTGGCAAATTTTTTCAGACCCTTTCGCTTCTCCAAGCTTCCTATACTCAGCAGACTACCACCGATGGAATGAGCAGCGGACGATAACTGTCCGAGCGAACTCTTGTGCCTTTCTTTTTTGCTCAGATCTGTTAAACTTCCTGCTTTGACTATAAAACCAATTTTCACCTCAAGCTCTCCCCGTTCTTTCGTGTTTTCTTTTCCTGGCTTTGTGTTCAATGTGTACCTTAACATTTTAAGAAAATAAACACCAGTTAAGAGCCCAGAATGTAAGAGAAATATTCAATTTTTATTCTAGAGGAATAGTCTGGAGCTTTTTCGTGGACGAAACAACGGGAACTCTCTTTTCTGGATAAATTTTGTCACTAAAAGTTGTGTGAAGGGTGAATATAAGATCACAAAACAGTGAAAGCACTGAATTGGATCTAATTTTGTATAATGTGTTAGCATTGAGAGTTAAAAACGTTGTTTACGTATCAGGGAAAAGTAAAAAAAAAGGTGTAAAAACAAAAGATATATCGCACCATCTATTTTTAGGTCTTTCATAAACATCGAAAGAAGAAAGTGGCACGCTGACCATGCCCAAAAATTCATCAACTCCTAAGAAATTCCTGTGAAGAACAGTGAGTATAACTTCTGCGGTGTTTCCTTGCTGGGGTATTTGGAGCTCGCATTCTTCGTGCCATTCAACATTGTCAGGTACCTTTTCTTTGACCGACGTCTGGTACTTTTCCTTACCAAGTGCAATCGTCACAAAGCAGTCGTTAGTTTCTTAACAACAAAACAACCATCATTATTATATGAGATAACAGGGCTAATTGAAAGGTCAGACCGCTCTGCCACTCTCAATTCCTTCGGCTACTTAAAGTGGTGATCAAATCATATAAAGTATACGTTTAGGAAGGTGTATTTGTGTTATTTATACACATTCAGAGTTCAAAATGGGGAGATATTTCATTAAAATAAACATCTCATACGCTTTTTTCGTATCGTTTACAGTCTTGAGTTGTGTAATGCTGTGAATAATATTCAGTCTTATCAGTTGGTAAGCTGATTGTCAGCCTTGATTCTGCGTCGTCCGGTGTATTAAAGATTTTATCAAACTAATTGTACAACTAACATATGAGCTATACCGTGACAATTTGACTAAGATCTAATATCTATAATCATCTGGGATCTGACTCATGTTGTATTTTTTTTTTTCCTATCCATCATTTTTACATTGTGTTTGTTATCGATGAGTCTTTTAAACTTCTAGATTTACACCTACGTGTGTTTTGTTCTTTTTTTTTTGTTATTTGTTAGTCAATTTCAAGGAATTTTTCAATAAATTTCAACCATAGACATGTCAAAGATGCGATCCTATAGTATATGGAGTAATATCACAGTGGCGAAAAGATCTGTTCACTCCTGTTGGGAGAAAAGTACTAAGAATATTAGACATAATTACAACATAGGATACACTGATGACAGTAGGTATGCATATCTGGATACAGTATAATAAATGTACAGATAATAGGATAAGACTTACTGTTTTTTCCTTTGGTGAGTAATCCCTTAGCTCTCTGAACTGCAAAATAGGTAAACGAATAAGTATAAATAAATAAATAAATAAATAAATAAATAAATAAATAAATAAACAAGATGAGATGAGAATAAATTCTGCGAAAATTGTAAGGAATTTTTACGGCTGACCCACATATGGCTAAGCATACATTTATATGATGGATATCATCGACAATGGGATCCGTGAGGAATGCATAATAACATAACATAACATAATATAACATAACATAACATAAGTGAAGTATGAAGTATATACATATATACAAGTATCGGAACTTGAGGAATAAACGTAAAGTATTAAAATATAAAGAAAACAATTGAATTGACCAACGGAGTGTAAAGTTGAGGAAAAAAAATAAAGAAACAAACGAGAGACGATGAGATTCAAACTTCCGCATCCGTATGATTAGATTTTGTTTTTTAGCATCACGAATGGATTATAAACGATTTGCAGGTGGTTTTATAAATACCTAAACATCACATCAGTTCTAGTATATTTCTGAATTTACATAACGCGGGGAAAGACAGATAGAGAGAGAGAGAGAGAAAGAGAATGCAGCGAAAATGTTGAACGGTAAATATACATAAACCGTGTTTGACCTGACCTACCTACCTGTCACTTGAACATGCGTCGGGCTCCACATATCGATAATATTAGTATGACTGTGTCTTGATAAAGAGTTGTCGGTTGTTACCGTTTTTCGTACCTATTCATAGGCTTGAATATTTGTTTTAATCAAATGAATAATATGGCTAAAGAAATATGTAACAACATCGCGATACCTCAAGACATTAACGAATCAGACTTCACTTGGCTCTGCTCAACGCGACGTCGCACACACTACTCAAACGCTCGTTAAAATACTATAACGTATATGTGTTTGATACTACACACATCTGTTTATTTCATTTACCTTAGGAACATAAAATTTCAACTGAGTTTCTCATCTAGTAGCTTTACCATCATCGGACATCGCTATGAACAAAAGTGAAGAATAAGTTACAACAAATGCCTACAGAAATACGTTATATTGTCTTGTTTTAAACGTACGTTCTTAGATCATTTCGATTTTATTATTGGAAGAGTAAAGATGAAGGAATTCTTTGAAAATATAGAATATTTAAATATGTTGCCTCTCGTCTAATTGTTGATCTTACCGCAGTGAGGCGCTGATGTTTGTTAGATAGAATAGAAAAACGGCGAGCTTCGGAGTGATTTGAATTTAGTTTTGGCTAAAACCACGACATGTTTTATAAGTATGTATGTATAGTATTTATAAAGGAATTACGTAGCTTAGAATTTGTTGAATTTATTACGACGTTACACATGATTCATCACCGCGATGTGATGAACAGAATTTTATAGTAAACGATTTGATCGCCAGATGGTAGCAACATATTCAACAATCAACGTTACATTTGAATTCAAAAGTTACCTTCGAAGCTACGAGTGTAGATGATATTTTAATATATTCAAAAATTGTTTTCAATTATTCCGTCAGTTGATTTCTAGCAAGATGAATCAGACGAAGTTTCATTCTATTAGAATATATATTTTTTACGATCGTTCGAATTTCGAACGCATCTACATGTTACGTATATCATATACACCATTATATAAATGCATTGTACCTCTTTTAGTGTTGTAATATGTGTAGAAAACAGTTTAAACAACTGTAGAGTGTATTTGAAGAATTATTACTTGAATGAATGTTCATTCCCTGCTCTGGTGATTTTGTTGTTGTTTTTTTCCCAACATTCATATCCGATTTTTCAATCCAAAGCTTACCGTTCTTTTTTTTTCAATTCATGACGCTTGTATCTCATGCCCACTGACGCACCTGACATATACACAGGTATACATTCATGTATATATGTGTAGGTGATACATACCATATGCCGTTATCCGTTAGAATCTTAATCGCTTTAATACCAATCGTAAGAAATATTAATCTGCACAAATCGAATTCGATTTGGTATAAAAAAGTTCATCGACTATTTATAGCCTCGGAGTTTCTGAATTTTTTTTATTTCCTTTCTTTTTTTTTTTTTACTGAAAGTTCATAAAACTACGAGATTCTTACGTGGCTCGTACCGGTATGGGTACCATTATACCAATACAAAAAAATTCTTGTCAGGTGGATCGGCAGTAGTTGAATCATCGTTCAAGACGACCTTCTGAGTCATGGCTGACTTTTTTTTATTATTGAATAAAAAATTGTGATACATATAGATAAAATGAAAGCAAATACACCATCGAATACTATGCCGTATACGCTTGATGTATTGTTACAGTGACGTACACTCTTAATTATTTAACTTCTTTTTTTATTTAATAATGTCAGATTTAACAAGGTAAGTATATATATATAGGTATATTATAAATACACATATAATTATTACTTAACGTACATATAGCATATATGTCTTATATAAAGCCTGTGATTATAGCTGTACAAGTTTTACAATAAATTAAAAAAATAAAACTCTTGCATATGAGAGAATAAAAAACAAAACAACAAAAATCCGAAGGCCTTATAGTTGAGAAGTGATTTTCATCCTGACCCATTTTTTACAATCTTTGATTCATTTGTTCTACTATATTACTTATAACGATTTGCTTCACGCAGCTTATCATCATCATAGTAGGTACAAACGTTGAGATAAGCCAGGAATTCTAGTAATGAAATTCCGAACTTCTGTTGTATTAAGCTTTTAATATCCAGGGCATTTTCATCATTACAATAAGCTATAGATATGTATATTCCCAACGTATGAGATAAGGTATATTAGTCATCTAACAAACTGTATAGGAATTATGTAAAAATTCTATATCCTGCAGCAGTTAGAGGCACTATGCCTATTTCCTCGTAATGCATAATCCCTAACTTATTTTGTTACGCAGTTGACAGGATGTGCCAACGTTGAATGGAGTCGGTTTAACCGATAGCCTTGCTAGTTTCTTTGTACACAGAAACTTATTTTACAATCTATCTCTATCTCGGTCTCGGTCTTGTTGTTAGTGGTAGCAGTTTCCGCACAACCATGTATCAACACATATTTTTTTTATATATACATATATGTATACGTGTGTATATATATATATATGTACACGGAAAAAAGAAAAATTGAAAAATTACAGTTTCAAATAAGTTACTATATAAACTGTAATTTTTTAATTTTTCTTTTTTCCGTGTAGGATTATATTTCGTATTCATCGTCGAATGGGCTAATTTTTTCCTCAAACATCTTCGAGGTTTAAAATATGATCTGCCTGCAGACTATGGTACATAAATAATACGCTAATCGAAACAATGATAATTTTCGATTTTTATCCTCAATTCCGCAGTAGCGTATATCGTAAAGACCGTCATAGATGGTAAAAAGTGAAATTTTATTATTATTATTATTATTTCCTTCTTTTCCGCTGTATATGAGATAACACGGCACCATAGATTTTCCACAACTATGTTACGGAAGATCATTATTTTATCTCACGTACTAAGTGCGTGTATACATATAGATATGAGAAAAGTTTACTAAACTTAGCTATTGTACTCGACTACGTCTATATCAGGTGTATAAACTGCTGGTGCATAACGCGATAAGAATAAAGTCGTATAGATTATGACTACACAAGTATTACATCCATACGAATCTACTATATATGTAAGCGTCGTATGGAAGGTAGCCGAGAAAATTCTTAAAATGTAAAAAAAAAAAAAACAACATATACACAATTAGAGTGTATAACACAAAGCGTATTACAATTATACACATTTGTCAGATAATAACATACTATCCTCGAAAGGATATATCGTGTGTAAATATAAATATCTTTCTCAAAGTCGCGTGTATATTTATATAAATATATATATAGGTATATACATATATCCGCATTGACGAAATTTCCGATTACGTGATGTAGTAACATATATATATACATACGTTATAGTTATATTCGTTTATATAAACAATTCTAAAATAACGACAATTGAACAGTTGAATAACATCGTTAATTAGTAGATTTCTTTATTACCATTATTTGATTATTTTTATCTGATATCAATTTTAATGAATAAAAGAAAAAGAAATAAGATAATATTCTTGATACCTCTTATAAACACATGTGTAACGTATAATTAACCTATGACTAAATCCCGGCTTGAATACAGTTCTTCCTCATTATTTCTCGTATATTAAACTTATATACCTACCTGGGGGACTATTAAAGCGTGTGATCAATGTGTGATGAGTTTGTGTAAAATTCTCACCCAAATTTTAATACAGGTATATTCCGTTTAGTTTAGTTCTATCACCTGTCACCAGATGGTGTATAAAACCAAACTCTACACATTCATACATACATATCATACGTTTAATACTCTCACAAGCAGAACTCAGGCATACTTGACTCTACTCTTCGACTCCCACCAACCGGTTCGGACAGACGATGACAATTCAAGAAAAGTGGGGGTAGCGGCTAGCTGTTTGCCAGGCATCGTGAACGGGGAATGGAAAATATGTTTC
Source organism: Tenthredo notha (assembly GCA_914767705.2). Classification (NCBI taxonomy): domain Eukaryota; kingdom Metazoa; phylum Arthropoda; class Insecta; order Hymenoptera; family Tenthredinidae; genus Tenthredo; species Tenthredo notha. Next base: position 3,727,905 of record OU611923.1, on the reverse strand, counting down.
TAGATTCGTGAAGCAGTTTCGAGCACCTGTTTGCATCTTCACTTAATTCCAAAACTATTCTATAATAAATAATAATTTTTAATAAAATATATTATACATATCGTGACTTTAGGGAATAAATTTCAATTGAATTGAATTGAATTGAATTGAATTGAATTTTTCTTTACATATTATATCGTTGGTTGTTATCACTATTGTGTTATTATTATTATTATTATTATTATTCTTTATTTCATTCTTATTTAAATACCTGTGCACAAGGAAACAAAATTCTTTAATACTCTAATAAAACGTAATAAATAAATAAATAAATATATATATATACATTTATGTATATAATAAAAATAGAAGTGACTACGATCTGTGTATATATATAATTATAACAAATTTAAAGACAAAGTAATACACAAGAGATTAAATAAAAACTAACGCATTTTACTTTCTTATCGTTTTGGCATTATTATTACATGTGAACAAATATGTGCTAATTGTATCTCACGAGTGTTACGATTGTTGCAACATAATAAATCGTGATTATTTCTTATTGATAATAATAAGTTTCTAGTAATTAGTGGTTCGAGAGTTACGATGTCGTTATTAGGTGGAAATAATAAGGTGCCAGAAGCCCGGCTTTGCCACGTTGTTAAATGGGACGGGTTTGATGGATATGGATTTAATTTACATGCCGAGAAGGGTAAGAACGGACAATACATTGGTAAAGTAGACGAAGGTTCGCCGAGCGAGGCAGCTGGTCTTAAACAAGGTGACAGAATCGTCGAAGTTAATGAGATAAACATAGCTAACGAAACGCATAAGCAGGTTGTAGAACGTATCAAGGCGTTTCCTAACGAGACTAAATTGTTGGTCGTTGATCAAGAGGCCGATGATTATTTCAAGGCTAACAATATCACGATTGAAGGATCTCAGCCTTATGTCAAGGTTATAAAAACGCCAGAAATTAATCCTGCCTTTGATACTCCGGCTCCTACTCCACCTGCATCTGCACACGCACAAGTTAGACCAAACGAAGAAGAAGAAGAAGATGCTACCAATAATTACGCGACGTCTGTAGGCAGCAATAGCAGCAGCATCGACGAGGTGAGAATAAATGGTCAAAAGTTTCACATATTATAGAAAATAAATTTAAGAAAATAAGTAAAAAAAAACAACAAAAATTATTATGTTTCGCAATATTATTAGTTTTTTTTTTATCAAGTATCAGGGATACCAAGAATTCTTTTTTCTATCGATTAAACTCGCTATTGTAAGTTCGTATATTATATCTTATACAGATAATCGAACGTACTGATAAAAATATTATTTCTAATTTTTTTTTTTGTCTTCTAAAAAACCGTTATCTGTTTTTTTCTTCTTTTTACACGGTTATTAAAATACAGATGTTATCAATCATATTTACGTTATACTTGATTAATTCTATATTCTTTAATAATTTTCATTCAGTTATCGCGATTGAATTTAGAGGATAATTAGAAAAAATAAAAAAATAAAATAAATATCGATTTATTTCACTCAGGCCGCAGCTAGATCACACGTGCTTTACAATTCCACATCCGTTTATATAGTTTATGATAATAGTAAACTAAATATCATTATCTTTTCCCGCGCTTGCGTCTCGATCTCCTAGACTCTATGGAGGAGATTATATTTTACGATAGAATAAAGTTACGATGCTAGCTAGCTTCATCTTTGATTTCCAAAAAAATTTCACCTATACAATATTATACACAGCTCTTATAAAATATAGTAGTATATCAATTAATTGAATATCCCAATCAACGTATTCAATGACATTATTTCTATATATAAAAATAAAAAATAAAAAAACTAGGATAGAATTTGAATGAAAAAGAAAAACATTCTTTCGCTTGAATACTTTGTCGCCGAATATTACAGATGTAGAAAATATCTTAGTATGTATAAAAAGAAAAAAAAAAAAAAAAAAAAAGATAGCGAGAAAAGAGAAAGTTCTAGGAAGTTGTTAATCAGGGGGATTCCCATGCTATTTTATATATATATATACTGATTTTTAGTTGGGCCGTGTGAGAGACTGCATCTTAGGTATACACATCAAGCTGCACTTTTATAATGTCACGATAATAAATTAGGGATAAAATACGCGAGATAAGTATTAAAAAAAAAAAAAAAAACGAAATTTCATACTACATGCTTATCTTCTTTGTATGTAAAAATTTCTTCGTTTGTGTCGTAAAAAAACTGCGTTTCAAAGCTGTTTAAATAATAATTAATAATTCACAGAAAGATAAGACGACGAATTTTGTATTTTTTTTTTTTTTTTTTTTCAATTTTCTTATACTCTTTTGTGAATGGATTTTTACCTGTCTTTGTTTAACGAGGAATCAACTGTGCAAAGTCTAAGTTTAAAATTAAATTTAAAAATATTAAAAAATAGAGGTGAGAATAACAACAACTGAAGAATTAATTTGAAATTTCTCTGACCTTAAATAATAATTTGACCAGAAATCAAATGGTTGTCAGTTTTATTAATTAACCGTGTTGTTTATACTATAAAGTCTCGGTTTTCGTCTGCCCTTGGATGTTCTATAGATCTGATATAAACCGGGAAATCCCATAACTACATACACGAATCGGAATGCTTGGAATTTGTTTCAATTAAAATAGCGGCAAATATAAATTTTTTTAGTTTTTCTTTTTTTGTTTTGTTATAAAGTTAATATTATGTTAGATGTATTGCCAGGTGCATTATATACCTATACCCTATGATAAATTCATGGAATAATAAAAAGAAAAAAAAAAAAAAAAAAGCAGCAGCAGCAGCGAAGAGAGATAAAGATAAAGCAAACCACCTTGAGCTCGAAAACTTTGCTCTATACCGCGGTATACGTACACTTTACATGTTTGATTCTGACGCATCTCTATACGAAGTTGGCGCAAAAGTTTCTATTATATGCCTTCTTCGTTTCGTCGTTCGCGGAACCCACGAACCAAAGATAAAAGAAGACAGAAGACAGAAGACCGTATCCGCAACTTGAGATGCGTAAGAATTCAATACGTCGAGTGTACCTATACACAATACCATCTACTATATTATCTGATGAGAGAATAGTTTTTTTTTTTTTTCATCTACTTACTTGTTATACAACTAATTACCTCTTGTTGTTAATTCCTACGTTTTTTTTTTTTCTGTACAATATGCATAATTATACCTACATATATCCCCACTTACGTCTGGGGGGGGGGGGGGGGGGGGGGAATGGGGATGTTTCGTAATATTGCGATACTTTAATCACGTCTACTTATTTACTTATTTTATTTATTATTTTCAATGAGTAAATCAAAATATGTCGAAAATATCTGTTATGGATTTCTGCAGCAGCAGCAGCAGCAGCAGTAGTGGTATAGGTAAATTATACAATACTCGTGAAGCTGCAGTGTAGTTTGTTATTCAGGTCTTGTTTGTTAGTAAGTAATATACATATAGATAGATAGATGCACGGAAAACTTTTTGCAATAAAAAGAGAAGATGATAATTATTTCTCAGTGTATATTTGTACATGGTCGATGACTCACCGTCAAGAGAAGATTCATCATTATGATGTAGATAGATTTAATATACCTGTTGTATATACATACTACACCTCGACGTAGATATATTTATATGTAAATATGTCTATACGCATGATTCGGTTCTTGGTATGTCCCATTTGCACATTTGCACAATTCCACATACAGGGTGTCCCAGAATTCGCGACGAGGAATTCACAGGGTAAATCTTGATCAAAAACGGGATCGAAATTTGCTGAGCCGTTTTTTCCGGAAATGCTTAGATTTCTCGCTATAATTATTTCAATTTCAGTCAATAAGGTGCAATTTAAGAACGGGCGCTTGTCGGTGTGCTCGCCGCTTGGTTGTGTGCACTTTGTTTCGCGGCGACAATAGGCTGGGAGACGCGCATACAACCGAGCGGTAATCACATCGACGAACGTCCGTTTATAAGCCGCGCGTCATTGGCTGGATTTGAAATAATTATAACGAGAAATCTAAGCATTTCCGGAAAAAACGGCTAAGGAAATTTCGATCCCGTTTTTGATAAAGATTTACTCTGTTAATTTCGCGTCGCGAATTCTGGGACACCCTGTATAGTATAGACTATAACTATAACGTAAGCTACCAGCTCATGTAACGTCGTGTTATAAAAGTAGACAAATACGTGTGTATTTGTCTCTCTCTATCTCTATCTCTCTCTTTTGCACTCTCGAGTAATTAAAACTGTTACGTTTCGTTGAAAAATCATTGAAGTAGTACGTCATTATTTGATGACTATTGTTATTATTATTTTTTTTTTACGAGTAAATATAGATGAGCCATATTCCGTATGGTGAATTTAGTCACTTGAAATTACAATTCTTTGGCTAATTTATTATTATTTTACTTTATTTATTGAGTCACTCTACCATGATGAGCATAGTCACTAGTTTTTTTTTTTTTTCAAATTCTTATCTCCAATAGATATCGAGATATAAATTTTTTTGAATATATACATAAATATTTACAGTTACGAATTTGTACCACGATCGCGAATAGATATAATAGAGTTGAGGAAAATTTATTCGTTAAAAATTGTGAGTGTTAAAAATTTCTAAATTCCGAATAAGGTGAAAAAATAAATAGAAGAAAAATTCTTTACACATTTTTGACAATGGGGGGGGCTGTTCTAGATCATCCACTGGATTTTTGAGAATTTTTTTCAGATTTTTGAAAATGGGCTTTCTCAATGGTGCTCAATTTTTTTTTTTATTTTTTTTCAAATAAACGGCTGAATGAAAAAATCTGAAAAAAAATCTGGACGCATTTTTCGCTGAGTAGAATATTGAAAAAAAAAGTTTAACACTGGTCGAGTTGGCGTGGAAAGCCCCATATACATATATATAATAACTATTTAAAAGTGCAGCTCACGTGACAATGCGAATCTTTAGAATAGATACAACACGCAGATCACGGCGATTTAACTGTTAAAGTTAACTGTCAAGAAAGTAGAAGAATAAAAAAGAAAAAGAAAAAAATAAAATAAAATAAATAAAATACCGAACGACCATCACAGCTTGCATATATTTCAAAAAGTGGAACGACGAACCCGCAGATTTCTTATTTCTTTTTTTTTTTTTTTTTCCCTTCTTCTTTCCTTTCGTTTCCCGCATCAATTTTATTCGTTCGATAAAAAAAAAACTGAAATTTGTAGTTTTTTTTTTTGTTTTTTTTTAATTTATTCAATTTATTATATTATACCACTTTTTTTTTTTTTTTTTTGAGGCGATAGATTCGCCGAGAAGTGAATGAAAATAAAATATAAAAAAAAAAGGAACGAAAGAATTATGTATGGCTCTATGAGAGATTTAAGACGAACTTTCATCCCGTAAAAGCGTTAAACTTTTAACGAAGTTAAACCACGGAGCAGAAATCGTTTAAGCTATGTATTATAACTATAGGTATACCTATATCTATATTGCAATTGACACGCTCGCAGCAACGGCTCTTATGTCATTAATTTAATAATCAACGACTGAATTAGATCAGTTTCAATATTCTGACAATTAAATTATAAGCAATTGCCGTTGTTACTTTATTACAACTGTCTAAGTAAGCAATTGATAATTTTATACGTTAATGTTTAAGTTTTTCGAATTAATTTATAACGTTCAAATTTCGTAATGTAGAAAATTTTATCCCAAAAGTTTCGTTGATTCTTTAATCGACCAAAAATTGGTCAAGGAAAGGTTTTTATTTTTGTTAATTTTTTTCTATTTCAGGTACTAGAGAATGATAGGATTTCTTGATTATACTTATACGATTTTTTTTTGTTTTTTACTTTTTTTTATTAAGACAATTATATATCGGTAATATTTTGTGGGTGTTTTTATGTTTAAGTAAAGGTCTATAAAATCATGACTAATACTATTCGAATGACCGATATTTAAATTATGTCGATTAAGTGTGTTAAAAACTCGGTGCAATAATGTCAATTGAGAAATTCAACTATCAATTAAAAATTCTATAGAACCGCAATTATACATATTTAAATATATAATATAGGTATAAACAGGTACGTTTATTTGTTATAAGATTAGAAATCGGAGTATAAAATCTAAAAAAAATTATTCTACCCATGAAATATATGTTATACCTATAGCGTTATTAATCTTTAACGAGAAGAATGACACAAACTTGAAGAAAAATTCATACGTTAGAAAAAAAAAAAGAAAAAATGATTTATATCATTCATTTTATAATTGGGTAGTTTAAAAATTTCGTACATGATGATGTAAATAACGATTAGCACCCAATTTGTCTCGGTGATATAATTACATATGATGATTAGATGGATAACAACTGATTTCATTTAACAATAAGCCCAAGAATCATGGTGCAGGGTGTTACTGGCATAGATATAATACAATATGATAATAACTTGTATGCTTATCTTTAAAACCGTCGGTAATTATTATGGAATATACCTTCTATATTATACATATGTTTATTTCATGGAGAATGAATGATAAAATAAAATTTCATTCACTTGTGAAAGAAAGAAAAAAAAATATGAATATATGTATGTAGAAATGATATTTTCGATTTTTTTTTTTTTTTTTTCTGCAGTCACCAACAGTTTCTTCAACGGCGTTTATTACCTGTATAAAAACAACTCAAATAATTGCGTAATATATTTCAAGGTAGTCAACGATCATGCTACATACATCGATTATGTATCTATATATTATTTTATACCATCTACTACTCGAACCTACATACACACTTCTCTCTCCGTATGATCCATTGGCCTAAAGCCTTGAGCCAGTGAGGCTAGCATCTGCCTGATCATATAAAGATAATTGCATATATATATGTATATGAATGTACCAAATTTTAAGCAATTATAAAATTAAATTAATTTAATTTTACTAAATTATTTTATCCTGTATAGACCGGAGGCAGTCGATATTTAATTTACTTAAACAATTGTGATTATCTTGTATTATACGTAAAACATGGATCATCTTTTCCCTTAATTCTAAATTGCAATATCCTTTTTTGTTTTTTCATCATTAAAGTCTATTCTAAGGACTTGATACTTCAGGCATATCTAATTCGCTCAACAGTCACGTAATTAACTTTTCTTGGTACTGCAGCAGTAGCAGCAGTAGCAACAGCATAGCAGCTCATCAGCGACAGTTTCGTAAACGATTTTACAGAACCGTAGTCAGAGAATTTAAACAGCTGTTATTGTCGACTGGTATATAAAAATAATAATAAAAAAAAAAAATATACTTGCAACTTATATAGCGTAGTATATATAACCATGCGCGTAGTTTATAGATTTGTACAGGTGTTTGCAAGAAACTCAATTTATTTATCGTTTTTATTTTTGTTTTTTTTTTTAATTTTTTGTTCTACTTCGAATATCGCTGTAGCTGCAGAGTTTTTAAAACTAAATTTCGAAAGATTCTTGATGTTTGTTTTTTTATAATCTAAATTATATAACATAACATGCGATACCTCTATATGTACTATCTAGATAGACTAAAGTTTAGATCTGACGACATTATACTTGCTGATTTAGATCCTATTGGTAATTGGATGATAATTATATAGGTACAACCTATAGAAAATTACAGTAACTATTACTGAGAAGAAATTTTTCCAACGGCTTTTACCTCAAACTCATATTCGTATTCTAGCTATAGTCAAAATTGGATATAGGTAATCGGGAAATCCCCCTCTACTATTATCTGGAGGTTTAATCACTCTGGCAAATGTTAACAGTCCGAATTTTCACAAGTTCGATAATCATTACTTGTTCAAAGAGAAATATCCTAGCATGCCTTCTATTGCTACGATTAGCTTCTGCTTTTGGTAAGCAATTCTACTAATGGAATTGGGATGTATGTTCATTCATAACTGGTGTCAGGGATGAATCGACTCACTCTAGATCGAACTAGTTTCAGTAATGATTTTTAAGTGGCGTAAAGTACGATTCATATTGTACAATAATCAAGGAATCAACAATTACAGAGAAAAATGATAAGGTATCTTTGCAGCAAATAATATAGCTGTCTTATCTGTGGAAAACTGAGACGATTTTTTTACGAGCAAAAAAGTTGAGGTTCTTATAGTTTTCAAATGGTAGCGATTTGAAGTTTGACCAATCGCGTCAGCGCAGAGTAAAGGCAGCGCCAACTTGCGGTGGCGTCCGATAGTTTGACCGTTACCCTGTTCCCGGATTGGTGAATTTGAATTCGATACCGTTTGAAAACTTGTGAACCCTCGAGATCTCGGGTGATAGAAAAACGTGTAAGGATGTTTAGCGGTCCGAAAAATTGATGTAATTATTCATTGTTTCAGGTTGTTCCAAAATCAATCAGCTCGACTGACAGCGGCAGCACAGCTCCGGCTATTGTGAATAATAATTCCGGGATAGAACAGTCGCGTGAGAATGGAAACAGAATTGAAAATGATAACACCGAGAATAACGGCACAACGGGAAACGGTAATGGAAATGTGAACGTGAATATGAGCGGAGCTGAGCAGAAGAGTTTGAATTTGAAAATGAGCGCGAAAGAGTTGCGCGCCCAGCTTGCGGCCCGTAAAAAATTTGATCCTAAAAAAGAGTCGATGGATTTCAAATTGAAATTCGACATTGTTCAAAAGTTGTAATAAACAGAATATTAAATAATTATTGTTATATTTTGTATTTTAATAACACCGAGCTAAAGATTATATCACTTTTATTCTTAAAGTGTATATTAGAAATTAAATTCGAGAACAATAGTATATATATATATTATTATTGCGAATTGTGTTAATTGAGAATTGCCACTGCAGTTTATTGATTCATATCAAAATAGCCAAAACATTCCGAATAATAATAATAATAATAACTACGTCCTTCTCCTTCTCGAGTTAATTATTTCGTATCTTATTTTACGATTTCCCAAAATCCTATTCCCATCATTTTCCTTTTATTTTAATTATACAGTTGTTACAGTTTATTTCATATACCATATGATCATGGTTGCATTTGAATTTCGAACAATATAACTCACGCAATAGTACTCCTTAATGAACAATATACTGATTGTAATATGAGATTTGAGACCTAACATATAGAAAAAAAAACAAAATAGAAAATTGATCGGCGTGAAAATAAGAATCGACACACATAAATAATTGAAATATAATATTTATCAATTGTACACATATTAGATAATTGTCTTTCGAAAATTAGCCAATCGATGACACGTATATTACATATATATTTGTGCCATAAAAAATAAAAATAAAAAAAATAAAAATGATCTTAAAGAATCGTATTTTACAATAATTCGTCGATCACACCTACTAATATTAGAAATTCTAGTGCCGTATATAAAATGATTATACAGGGTGAAAAGTGAGGTTTCTCGATACGACGATAACGAGTATATGAGTAGTAAGGGGCGAAGCCGTTTACGATGATGCGATACCAAGAACGATTCACCCTGTATATAGTATATCATTATAGTCTTCTCACTGTATCTGTATTAATAAATTTGAATAATCGATTGGTGCGTACAAAAATATATCTTTCAAGGAATGATAATAATATATTTATTATACCTCCTTGATTAATTTAACGTATAGTATTTCGAGTAACACAGAAAAAAAGAAACAAAGGCAATTTGAAATGAAAAGATCCTATGAAATTATAATTACCTGTATACTATTTGTCTTATATGATGATTATGCCATTTTTTTTAATCTTTAGTCTCCGAACGATAAATATCACCCTATAAAATTTGTCATAACGCGTATATAGATATATATACACGTGTATTATATTTTTCCTTTTATTATGTATAGCTGTATTATTATTATATAGTTTAATTATCATTGTATGTACCATAAGTTACTTAAAAGTGATTAGTTGAAAATAATAATTATAGTGTATAATTGTATTCGTTGATTGTATTGACTATGAGTCGCGAAAATTAGATATTGAACGACGTTAAATTTTTTTTAATAAATAGCTATATTATAAATCATAAAAAAAAAATAAAATATATATGCGATTACGAAAGTAAATATTGTAGTTGTAAATTTCATAGTTACTGTATAACGTAAGTTAATATATAGATAATTGTCACTCCTTATATATTGTTCTGAGTTGAAAATAAATTATACTATATATTATATATAATTGTTTTGTTATCACATTATGAAGTTTTGAATAAAAATAAAATGTAAATATATATATATGTTTACATATATATATATATATATATATTATACTGATATTTAATAATATACTTACCTATATTATATTTTATTATTTTATAAATCAGGTTTGAAAAGAGAGAAAGAAAAAAAAAATTTCTTTTTCTTAACACATGCCCAAAGTCCTCCTTTGCGCACCGTCTGCGGGCACCCAAGCCGGTTTTAACGTAGCGTAGCGGTGCGCAAAAGGATTTTGCACACTACGCTAATATCGGCTTGGGTGCCCGCAGACGGCACACAAACGAGGACCTTGCGTTGCATGTATCGAGAAAAATAGTGTTTAATACGTGAGGCCAAGGCAGCAATATCGCTTACTCGTGTGAAGGCACCTCACTCGCTACCTCCGGCTCGCCTTTGGGCTCGTTCGTGCCTCACACTCGTGCGCGAATTGCTGCTTTTGCACTCTTGTATCGAAATATACTATTTCACAAATCGCCAATAATGATTAACAAATTCATATCTCTAATTATGCCTGGCATAACTATAATAATAACAGATTAGTGAAATGAATAAATAAATAAATAAATAAATAAATAAATTGACGATTTTTATACATTATTATCATTATTATTATTTCATATTTTTTTGTTTTATTTTGTTTGTTTTAATTTTTAAATAATTTATACTTTATTCAATGTTTAATAACGGAAGCAGTCTTCAAACAGGTATTATAATAATAATAGTATTATGTATATTACGATTACTTGGAATCATAAAATACATGACAATATCAAGCCCGAGATTAGGACGTAATCGAAAACAGTAATATAGAGTCTGATGATGTTGGTTTTATTTGAGGATGCTGGAGACTGTATAAACTTTTTCCATCACGTCCTAATACTGCACGCTTCATTTGTAGTACATATACATAGAGTGAATTTTTAAATACATAATAGTCGTAAGTATACAGTGATTAAAGCTTAAAGTTTAAAGTGCGCTTGCTTATTCATGATTTTTTATATTTATAATATGTATAATATATCTAACATTACGTGTTTAATGACATGATATCATATTATCCAGTTATGACAAACACACAGCAAAACACAATATTTCATAACAATAATAATAACAATAATAATAATAATAATTTATACAGAAATGATAATGCGATATACTGATGAATATCTCTCTTTCGTCTTCTCATTCTTCTTACTATTTTTCTTCTTTTTCATTTTACTAGTTTTATACATTATTATTATAATATATGGATTTATATTTATCCATATATTTATTAGTAATATCGATAATATCTTCATTTTTCATTTTTCATTTTCGTTTTATTCTCGTATTTTCTTCCTTTTATCTCTTATTCGTCTTCTCTCACAAACTCTGTAACAGTTATTAAAGATAGATGAGGATTTATAATAGAGGGCTAACGAATTGTGAATCGAATTATTTAGAGATTCGAATACTTCGAATTGCTCGAAGTGTCCGTTAAAACTTAGTGTTTTCTATTTTTCTCTTAAAAAAATGGCCCGAATTTTTCAAGATTTTGACTCATAAGGCTCAAAGAGCTAATGTAAAACCGCAGTCATTCAAGTATTCGAATTATTTGCACATCGCTAATTTATCCGCGATTGATATCTGATAGTAACAAAGACACAAATGAAATGAGATAAAAAAAAATGCTAAAAACAGAATTTACCTACCTTACAGTAGTAATAATCTTCGTCTAAGGGATTAATATTTTGTATTCAAACATCACCAGGGTTGGTTACGTTGAGGGCAAATGCTGAGCTCGTTTCACCCTTTTTGCCAATTGCTTTAGCAGTATATTGGCCGACGTCTCCATGCGTACACGACTTTATTTGCACTGTAAATGATTTATCGCCGTCTGAGCTGAAGAGATACTTGCTGCTCGTTTCGTCAATTGGTTTACCATCCTTCACCCACGTTACTGCAAAAAATATATATGTCAAAAGATTAATCATTAAGTTTGCGAAATTAGTCAGTCCTTCGTTCTATCTAATATGTAAAAACCGAAACGGTACCTTTAAGGGGTGCGGTTTCAGTCTGACAAGTAAAGCTGGCGCTCTCTCCTTCGCTCACAGTTGCTGACTGCGGGAATGTCGTGAACACTGGGCTTTTTGGTTCCTCGTTAGGCACTGTGAACAGATAAAGTGTCTTCTGTTATTTAGGAAATTCACGATTTGAAACAGATCACAGTCTGATTTAGGAGAAGCTTGATTTGTTCAGACTTTGCTTATAACGACAATCTCGATTAGCTCATATCTCTATAATCAAGGAGCTTCCGAAACACTGATCAATGCATTGAACTGCGTCGTTTTATTCATTATGAAACAATACTTGAGCTAAATTGAAGCTTATGATTGAATAATTGAATTATACTGGTTTTTGAAGATCAGGGATTAGAGATGAGCAAGTTTCTTACCGAGGACATTCAGAGTACAAGAAGAGAAGCTTTCTCCTGCGTCGTTGAATGTCTCGCAAGTGTATGTGCCGGAGTCTTCAGGGAAGATTTCCGCGATATTAAGCTTGTATATATTAGCTTCATTTGAGTACTGGAAATCTTTGCTTGGTTTAATTTCCTTGTTATTATGTAGCCATACAACGTCGAACTTCTTAGCGCCGATTATACGACAGCTTAGAAGAACTGGTTCTCCATCCTTGACAAATTTACTTTCCAAATGGTCGACTATTTTGGGAGGCTTATCCCCCGCGTTCTTCTTTTTACTTTCACCGTTTGCCATTGCTTTGAAGAAATAAAACACAAATGGTTATTATTATTGTTCATTAAAATAATTTCCTTCCTCACTTTCCTCCAAAATAATTTCCCAATAATATCTTCTTACGTTTAACGCTGAGTTTGCAGGATGTTGTCGCCGTTCCAATGCTATTTGTTGCCTTGCACGTGAATTCACCCTCGTCTTCAGGGAAGACTTCGTTTATTGTTAGCGTGGCTACGCCGCCTCTGTATTTCAAATCGAGGATCTCGGAAGAGCTCAATGCCTGTAATTATGATAAATTAATATCAATTGATTAGTAATTCACATTGCAATATCCGGTTAAACGTGATGAGAAATATTAACGCAAGAACACGATTCTTTCTTACCTTTCCATTTTTAGACCACGTTACTTGAGGCTCGGGATCTCCCTTGATTTTAACAGACAATTCAAGCTGTTCGCCGTCATTTATCGTCAAATCGCTTAACTTTTTGATAAACTCTGGCGCGCACATAGAATCATCGGGTGGAACTGTAATAGAATAATTATAAATGAGAACAATCATTGCAGTGGCATAATTATATATTTATTGAAGCAATTGGGTAATATTTCCTAAACCTTACGAATATATCAGAAGTTCTTTACTCACGTATAAGTTCTTTTGTTGCGCTTCGAGACCGTGACGGACTACCGGTGGTATCTAATCTGCTGCCATATTTTTTAATAGTCCTTTTATCAGCGGAGGCTGTTTCGTTTCTGTTCAAGCTGCTTGTCTCGATATTCGACTAAATCAGAGAGATGAATAGTTAGCAAAATTATTAATATACAATGATGATGACTTGTTATTATTGTATTCGATAACTGAGTTTGTCTTTTAATTACCTTGTACGAAGACGAGTTTTGCCTAACATTGCTCGACGAACTTGATACATTGTTATAGTTGGAGGATTGTGAAGTGGAGTTGTAGTTTGAGCTAGAACGATTCGTCGAGTGACTGACGTTCGAGGTGTTACTGTAACTCGATTTTCTTACTATGACTACTGGTGGTGGCGCTGGCTTTATCGGCTGCTCGATGAACCTTCGATCTAGTGATGTGAAGTATGGTATGAGAAAAATTTATGAATTATCGACGATATGTGATTGTTAATAGTGTTAATCAGGTTTCAGTAGCATAAGCGAATAAAGAAACCAAAACTGTGTCAATATAAAAAAATCGCAAGATTTAAATACGGATTATTGGAGAAAAGCTACTGAGAATAAACCATTGAGTGAGTAATAAATAATTGTATTATTCACGAGTAAAGTTAGATGCATTTTAATAAGTTTAACAACGCCTTTCTATTCTAGGTTTTGAATGTATAACAGAGGGAGAGCAGAGGGTGAGGTAATGCACTATGGAATATTTTAAATCAAGAATGCAAAAGACGATTGTTAGTAATACTGACTGATGAAAAATTAAATCAAACTGAGGAAAACGATACGAATAGTTTCAACCTTTACGAGACACAAGAATTGTAACTACCTCCGGAGTATAGGAGGTCATGTGCTAGTTTAGCTTGCTCGTCGGTCTCGCCGGTTCCTATAATAAAAGGCAACAAGCTAATGACGACTATGTAAAATAACTATTATCAATAAATAATATAACAAAGCACGGATCTGCTGTTTTATTTGTCTGTGCAAATCTTTGTCGCAGTAAGCGTAGCTGTTTATAAAATAACTAATGATTAATATTCATCGTTTGGTTTTAGTAAGTCGCTTCTTAGCCCGACCATCAGGCTTTCCTCGCCTTGTTCTCGAGCTCAAGTTGCGTGCGGAAAGTCTGCGCAAATAGAGCTCAGTTCGCAGCAGGAAGTGGCGATATTTATTTTCGTTCAATAGCCACAGGGCCCAGTTCCAAGTCGGTTTGATAAGTGAGGCACTGATCTTCATACTAACTGGACAGCGTATTGAAGGTACTAAATGAAATGTGTGCACGCATGCGTTACGAACAAACTCTTTTGTAGCGTGTGTGTTTGTGTGCATTGGCAAGCCCAATGGAAACTGACCAGGTACTTTAGTACCTTGCAAAAGGTGCTAGATAAGCCTTCTAATCGACACACCTTGGCAGACACCAAATTAATAAGTATCCGCTATCCAGTTAGCAGAGAGACCCGTGAGGTGTGGTAATAGTGGAATTGTTTTTCCACAGTCTAATACTCTTTTCATCTTTATCTCATTTTAAAGAGATATTCAAGGGCTCGAGGTCTCCAACTTACCTTCAACGATCACAACGCAGCTGGTTTCATCTGTGCCGTGACAATTGGTGGCGATGCATCGATACTTGCCACTGTCTTCAGGCTTACAGTCGACAATCTCCATTGTGACGACTCCGTCGCTGTGTGTCATGGTATATTCGTATTTTGATAGTTCGCGTTTATCCTTGTACCACTTCACTGTTGGCGCAGGATTGCCGCTCAGACAACAGAGCAGCTTGCACGTTTGTCTACTCTGCATTACACGAGGTCTGAGAAGGAACGTAAAGCTAGGCGCGCTCTCGCTGACCTCTTGCCAGAAGTTCCAACGGAGAGGTTCTCGTGTGCGGACTGGTTGCACTTCAGGTTTGTATTTAGGAATCTCTTTAGGCAATGCTAGAAAGTTGAGTAAAACGTCAAAATTAGCGATCTGAACCTTGAAGACAAATATAATCATATATAAAGGAGTAATTTTTTATCGCTTACGCTGGACGTTTAGGAAGACAACCTCTTCCCTGAATCCGTAATGATTTTCTGCGCGAATAATGTACTCTCCTCTGTCCTCTAGTTTCACCCTGTTTATAACGAAGGTGTAATCGTCGCCTGTGTAACGCTTCATGAATTTAACTGACTGTCGAAGTTCTTGGTTGTTGTGGGACCAAGTTAGTGTTGGAGTTGCTACACCGATAACACGGCAATAGAATTTCACGCTCTGTCCTTCGTATGCAAACGCACTTTGTGGTTTGATAACAAATCTAGGAGCCGCTTGCCTGCGATCTGTTGAAAAATTTATAAGAATATAATTTATCTCTTCACATTCAAGAATGCTACTCGTTTTCATAAGATACTCACCGAACGACGTGTCATGTATTCTGTATTTTTCGATAAGAAGTTTTCTAAGAGCAGAGTATTCTGCGAGGCGACCGATCGGAAGAACATATTTCTCCCAGTTATCATACTTGGCGCGCAGTTTGTCCCTAAAGCTGAGGTAGCGACTGCTTGCAATCGGGTTGGTACGATTGCTATGGTCTCCGGTGAGCCAAGGATGCAGAAGACACTCGTGAGCATTCATACGTTTTCTGTAGATTATCAAACAGAAAGTTAATTATAAATTTCACAGTATTATGCTATCATTCGAAAGAGGTTTCTCAAACTGTATGTATTTTTCAAGCGATTTTCTCCGCTTTATCACCAAATCAAACAACAGAATATGTTTCAGCTGATACTCACTCCTTGTTCTTGACGAGCAATCTCTTGATAAAGTCTCTGCCTTCCTCAGAAACGTCGCGGAAAGCCTCCTCGTCAAAGTCCCAGTCGCAAGCCTTGACGTTCTTTAACGTCTCAATGTCATTGTCACCAGCAAACGGCGATAAGCCACTCAAGCTGAGAAAAAAAACGATCATTACACAGTGCTGATCGTAGTGGATGAGATATAAAGATACTCACAGAACGTAGGCAAGAACACCGCAGGCCCACATATCTGTGTAAAAGCCAACGGGCTCTCGCTCTACTATCTCAGGAGCAGCGAACTCTGCTGTGCCAGTACTGATCTTGACCACTTCATTGGGATCCAGTTTAGTAGCCAATCCAAAATCGATCAGCTTAACATTCGTGCTGTTACGTGTCTGGCACATTATGTTCTCTGGCTTGATATCTAAGGAAATGAATGAACAAATAAGTAAACTTAGCCGGTTGATTGATTAAAGATATTGATGAAAAAATGTAAAACAAATCACTGACCAAGATGGATGATATTCTTTTCGTGCATGTGCTTAACAGCCTCACATATTTGGCGCATGTAGTTGATGACCTCAGCCTCAGACATGGAGTATCCTTCGGAAGTGATTCTCTCGAAGAGCTCACCACCAGACAAGCTGTTTGGATGAAGAGAGATTAATCTTATTGACTTCTTGCAACTTCTTATAAGAGATGATCTCGTGATAAAAATACTAACAATTCAAATATCAGAACCATCTCGTCGTCGTCTTCAAAAGCGTCGTGGAGATTAATGAGTTTGGGATGATGGAGTTGATTCATAATGTCGATTTCCTTCCTGATCAATTCCTTCTCCATAACGTGAGATACTGGGATGAATTTAGCAGCAAATATGTTGCCGGTTGCTCTCTCGCGACAACGATGTACCACTCCGAAGGCACCGGTTCCAATTTCCTCGAGTATGTCGTATTTGTCGTAGACAGAGGTGTTCTTGATTTCCACGGGCTGAGGCACGTATTTGCTGTAGATATCAAAGACGTACTGATCGTAGTCCTTGACCTTCTCGTCGCTACGACCGCGGATTTTCTTTCCAGTTTCATCCACCTCGTACTCCTTCTTCTTGTATACTTTCTTTCCTGAATCCTTGGTCGTTATCAAACCAGTAACGTCGCTAGGGTCGCTACGGCCGTAAACATTCTCCGCTGATACACGGAACTCGTATTGATGACCCGCACTTAAACCAGTTACAGCCATTGTGCAGAATCTGGTGTTTCCAACACGGATCCAGCTAGTCATTGGATGTTCGCGTTTTTCTACTAGGTAGTTAGTGATGTTGCTACCGCCGTCCCATACTGGTGGTTTCCAAACAAGAGCCAGAGAGTCGTGGCCGATATTTTCGACCTGTGGGAACCGTGGAGGATCCGGACGATCGCTGATCTGTATTTTGATTATGGCTGAGTCCTGGCCCAGGTCGTTCTCCGCAGTGATGCGGTAAGGACCAGAATCCAGCTTGCTACCATCCCTGATAGTGAGAACAGCGTGTCTCTCTTTGACCTCAACTGAGTAATGACCGCCAGCCTCGATTATCTCTCCTTCTCTTACCCAGGAGATCTTGGGTTTGGGATATCCAGTGAAGGGGATTTTGATGACAACATTTTCGCCCTTGTCAAAGAAGGCAGTGTCCCGGAACCTCGGTGGTACATTGAGCTTAGGAGGAGTCATGATGAAGAGTTCACCCTTGGTGGATTTGATACCACCCTTGTTTGCAGCACGGCAAATATACTCGTCAGCATCTTCACCAAATACATCATTGATGACCAGATTGTGGACGTCGCCCTCCGTGTATATGCGATAGCGACAACCATTCACTATCTCACGCGCACCCTTGAACCATGTAATAGTTGGTTTTGGAGAACCAGTGATTGTGCACTGGAAATGAGCATTGTGATTCTGTACGCAATTGGTGTTTCTGAGAGGTTTGACGATCTCCGGTGGTGTGGCCGCCTGAGGATCCTTGATCTTTACTGACGTCGACGCGCTAGATTCTGGACTGAGACCAGCCTCGTTTTGTGCAAAGACTCTGAACTCATATTGTCGTCCTTCTATGAGGTTGGTAATATTCACTTGGTTTGTAAGGCTGATTATTATATTAACACGTTGCCAGGCCTGCCCGCCAACCTCACGCTTATCTATCCAGTAGCCCTGGATACGAGAGCCACCATCGCTCTCAGGTTTATCCCAAGATAGATTAACGAAATCACCGCCGATCTCTAGGACCTTTGGTGTTCCTGGTGCCGATGGTGGATCGAAAGGTGCCTTTGCTTTGATGGGATTAATTCCTTCCAGAGGAGCTCCCATGCCGTTATCATTCACAGCCATGACGCGGAAGAGGTATTCCTGGCCCTCTGTTAGTCCCTGTACGGTGAATGTTGTATCCTTACAGAATGAAGAAACTATAATCCAGTGGGTGTGACTAATGTCACGTCGTTCAACGACGTAGTGCGTGATGCGGAGACCACCGTCGTACTTTGGTGGGTGCCATGTCAGCGTACACGTGTGTTTGCTGATATCAGAAACATCGAGAGGTCCAATTGGCGGTCCTGGAAGTCCTGTGATATAAACGGTGAATGCGGCACTGACACTTCCACTGTCGTTTTTGATGGTAAGATTATATACACCTCCATCATCCTGCTTGATATCCTTGATAAAGATGATGAGGTATTCATCGAATACTGTGTACTTGATGTGTACCGACTCATCGATCTTGTGACCGTCTTTCGTGAGTGTAACATCCATGGGCTGATCACCGCTGTAGTGAATCTTGATCTTTGTGTTGTCGCCCTCGGGGAGGTACAAATCACCTGGCATACGTTCGATCTTCGGTGGTGTTCCTATTCTCAGCCTTGCAGTTGTTGTAGCAATTCCAAGAGGATTTGAAGCCTGGCAGCTGTAGTCGCCGTCGTCGGCTTCCCAGACCTCCGATATTACGAGTCTGAAGATTCCGTCGATGGACTCGGTTCTGAATCTTCCTCCCTGACTGATTTCGCGACCGTTCTTCAGCCACCTGGCGACCGGCAGTGGTTTTCCGGCAGCCTCACATTCTAAGACATGTGTCTTGCCAAGAGGGACTCCTTGGTTGACCAGGGATCGTACAAACTCGGGCTTCTCCCCACCTTCGACCTCGCAGATCTTTACTGGGGTCGTGCACGAGCTGGGTTCTGATTTACCAGCTGCATTTACAGCGAAAATTCGGAATTCATAGTCCCCACGCTCGATTAGGTGGAGCACAGTGTATTCTGTGTCCATGACATTGTAGTCGTTGCATTTTATCCACATAGCACCGCCGAGTTCGCGTTTCTCGACAATGTATCCCGTGATTCGACTTCCACCATCTGATACCGGTGGCTCCCACTTGAGATCGACGTAGTTCTTGCCGACCTTTACGACCACAGGTGTTCCCGGCGGTGAAGGCACGTTGAACTTGCTCTTCAGTTTGAACGCGGATGAGGGTAGACTGGGCTTGCTGAAACCAGCAGCATTTTTCGCGCGTACACGGAATTCGTATTCGTGACCGCTCAACAGATTGTAGCAAATATACGTTGTGTCTTTGACAAGATAGTCGTTGGCGATTCGCCACTGGGCATCGTCTGCGGGATCGCGGAACTCCACTTTGTATCCTTGGATGCGAGAGCCTCCATCGGACCTTGGGCGGTCCCAGTTGAGAGTAACGTTGCTCGTGTCCCAGTCGCTTACTCTGGGCTTACCCGGAGGATCGGGTACAGTGAAGGGGAACTTGGCTACGATGGGTTCATCAGCTTCCAAAGCATCGGAAACTCCATACTGGTTCTCGGCGCGTATTCTAAAGTTGTATTTCTTGTTTGGTTCCAGACCGATTACATCGTAATGAGTGCTGCGTACAAAGCTGCTGATTTTCGTCCAAATACCGCATGGGTCTAGCTTCTCAACAATGTAGTTAGTGATTGGCGAACCACCATCGTCAGTTGGCGGTCTCCAAGACAGGGCACATGTCTCAGGTGTGATGTCAGATACATCGAGAGGGCCCAGAGGAGGTGATGGTTTGTCAACGACAAGAACTTTGCAGGAAGCAGAGTCTGTGCCAACACTATTAGTAAGATGAATGGTGTAATTTCCGGTATCACTTCTCTTAGCCTTCTTGTTTATGAACTGAGAAGCAACGTTCGTAGTATCGAACTTGATTCTATCCCCTGTGAGTACTTCCTCTCCATTAATTGACCAGCTAGGTTTAGGTTTCGGGTTGGCGGTGAAGGGTACCGTAATGGTGAACTGCTCGCCAGCGATTACAGTCATATCGCGGATGCTGAGGTCGCTGGTTATCTTGGGAGCAGATGACGGGGCGCTGGCCCTGATAGCGTCGGAGCCAGAACTCCAAGGTCCTTGACCAGCGGCATTAACTGCCGCAACGCGGAACTCATAGTCGTGATTTTCGATGAGATTTCCGACCCTGTATGTAGTATCTGGTACATGTGCCTGGGTTGCTTTGACCCATTTATCTTCGCCCATGAGTCGTTTCTCGATTACATAGCCAGTAATCGGTGATCCTCCATCGTGTCTTGGCTTCGTCCAAGAGATGGTGATGCTGTCTTCGGTGGTATCGATGCCACGTGGTGTTCCAGGTGCTGCAGGAGGATCGAATGGATGTCTAGCGCGGATGGGATCAATTGTAACTGCGGGATCAGAGGTACCATACTGGTTCTCGGCCATGACACGGAATTCGTATTCGTGGCCGACGGTGAGGTTTCTGACGCGAACGAAGGGCGTCGTAACGTAGCTGCTGACTTTAGACCAAGTTGGTGATCGTGGTTCACGTCTTTCAATGACGTAATTTGTGACATCAGCACCTCCATTATCTTTAGGAGGATTCCAGTAAAGGGTAAGAGCGTCTCCGGCGAATTCATCGGCGCGTAGATTCTGGGGCGGCGATGGTCTGTCGAGAACCCTGACGTTGATAGTCGCGGTATCGAAACCGGACGGATTTCGGAGCTGTAATCTGTACTGTCCGCTATCGGAACGCTTCGAGTTCTTGACAACGAAGCTAGCGTAGTCATCAGCGAGTTGTTGATGAACACGAGGGTCCGATTCATCCTTGACAGTGTCATTAGCAAACCATGTTGCAGTTGGTTTGGGGAATCCAATATATGGAACATGTATGGAGAAGTCCTCTCCAGCGCGTACTGTGATGTCTCTAACACCGCCCAAGTCCATAACAGGTTTGTTGGGCTGTTCTTCCATCAGAATGCTGTTGCTAGATCGACTGGGCTCGCTGTGGCCAACGTCATTCACCGCAACAACTCTAAACTGGTACTCCTCACCCTCAGTGAGTTTTGGAACGGTATAAACAGTCGCGTTAATTGGGCTTCCGTTGACATCAGACCAATCCTCGTCGCCCTTAGCCTTCTTCTGCACTATATACCCTCTGATCTTAGCACCACCATCGCTTCTCGGAGGTCTCCAAGATAAAGTGACAGAGTCCTTAGTAACTCTATCCGGCTTGGGTGGCTCAGGAGCGTCAGGACGTCTACGTTGGTGTCCAGCAGTAATGGGCTCAGTTGGTTTGCTCGGCTTTCCAGGACCCGCTTCGTTCACTGCTATTACTCTGAACTCGTAACGGGTGCCCTCGCGGAGGTCTTGTACTGTAAATGTAGCATTTGGCGTTGGGTAGTTGTTCACCTTAAGCCATTCTCCACCACGCTCACGTTTCTCAACGTAATATCCGGTGATCGGTTTACCGCCTGTGTTGATTGGCGGCTCCCAGACAAGACTGCAGGTGTTTGGAGTGTAGCCAGTTACTTCCGGCTGGTTTGGAGCGTCTGGTGGATCGAAGGGGCTCTTTGCCACGACTGGTTTTCCGTCCAGGGGCTCTGATACTCCGTACATATTCTCAGCCCGTACTCTAAACACGTATTTCTTTCCCTCACTCAATCCCTTTGCAGTGAAATGTGTACCCGAACAATAGCCAGGTACTTGACGCCAGTTTTCTGAACCATAGTCAGCAACCTCCACAATATAGCCTGTGATCTCAGACCCTCCATTGTTGTCGGGTGGAGCCCAGGACAGAGACACTGTGTCGTGTGTTGTTGCGGTGTACTGAAGGGGTCCTTTCGGTATTCCAGGCTTATCCACAACGATAACTTCTATGTCCGCTGAGTCCTTGCCGTGTTCATTCTGCGCGGTTATTGTGTACTTTCCTGCGTCCTCACGGACTGATTTCTCGACTAAGAGCAGCGTCTTGTCGCTCTTCGTTTCCGTGGATATACGTAGGGTCTCAATAAGCTTGGTACCATTCTTGGTCCATTCAATGGTTGGCGTTGGGACTCCAGATAACGGAATATTCACGTTTATCGGTTCACCAGCTCTGACCTTGATCTTACGTCCGATCAGGGCGTCGAGGTGAAGCTTGGGCTTCTCCTTCATAGGTCTGGCTGTGAAGACGGCCGAGGTGTCGCTGGGCTTTCCAGCGCCTGCCGCGTTCACTGCTGATACTCTGTACTCGTACTGGTGTCCCTCAGAGACGTGGTCATCTAGGTACTCATTGCCTCTTACCGGCTCTTTATTGACCTTAATCCATCTTCCAGTTGCACGGTCACGACGCTCGATGTCGTATCTATGGAAGAATTCGAAAATTAAGTACACCATTGGGATTAGATACCGAGTTGAAACAAACATGTAGTATATTTTAAACTACTACGAGGATCTTGCTATTTCGTACAAAAATCTAAATGTCTGGAATGGAATTCATGATCTCCAATATCACATTTCAATTAATAGAAAAAAAATAGAATGTGTAAAATTGTTACATACCCGAGGATCGGTGATCCTCCGTTGCTGATGGGTGATGTCCACTTAATCTTGATGTGATCTTTATCAGCATCAACACATTCTGGTTTTCCAGGTTGTCCAGGAACGACGAATTGGTTCTTTGCGACAACAGCTCGGTCAGTAGTTAGCGGTTCACTTCGACCTTGAAGATTCTCCGCGCAGACTCTGAACTCGTACTTTGTTCCTTCCAACAGGCGCGGAACAGTGGCATGGGTGTTTCTTGGGTTAACATAAGTAACTGCAGGCACCCAGCCTCCGCCATGAGTAAGGTCGCGCTTCTCTATGACGTAGCCGGTGATCTCACTGCCACCATTGTCCTTTGGTGGTTTCCAGGAAAGCGTTACGGACTGGCTGGTGATTTCCTCGTATTCCAGAGGTCCTTCAGGTGCTCCTGGTCTGTCCAAGACAATAACCTGGAAGCTTCCTTCATCGATGCCGCTGCTGTTCTTCAACAAAAGATGGTACAGCCCAGAATCTGTTCGTTTGGCATTTACTGTGTGAACAATAGTGTGGTAGCCAATTGATGTTACAGTTGTACGTTCAGTAGTTTTCAAGGGCTGGCCTGCAGCTGTCCATGTGACCTCTGGCGCAGGTTCCCCAATGAAATCAATGTCCACGTGGAAGATAAGACCGGCTTTGATGCGGATGTCCTGAAGGGGCGTCTTTATCTTTGGAGCCAAATAACGCGCCTTTGCGATTACTGCATCGCTTGGTTCTGAGGGCTCTGATTGACCAGCTGGGTTCACTGCGATCACTCTAAACTCGTACTCTTGGCCCTCAGTGAGTTCTGGTACTGTGGCTTCTGTCTGATTCGGTGGTACATGAACCGCGTTTATCCAGTACGGACTGCCCTTCTCCTTCTTCTGCACTATATAGCCTGTCACTGGCGACCCTCCGTCACTCTTTGGCGCCACCCATTGTAGGTCAACATGGTCCTTGTCCCAGTCTGTGACCTGTGTGCAAAGTAATTTATTAGTAATCCAGTATATATTATTCAGGCAACAAAAAAGCATATTCCATGGTAAAATCTCCGATTTTCATCAGGATTGTATCATGGAAGCACATGATGAGATATGTGATCATAATAACGAAGTTGCAAATGAACTGGAATTTAATTGATTGCGAGTATCACTTACCTGTGGCTTTCCAGGAGCATCAGGCTCATCGAACTCATTCTTGGCAATAATGCTCTTAGCTGTTTCAAGCGCATCAGATTCACCAATGTTGTTAACGGCCTTGACTCTGAAGAGATATTCCTTCTTATGCACGAGTCTTGTCACTTCGTGGTTCAGGTGAGTGCTCATGCCAGCATCAGACCAAGTACCACGGGTTAGATCCATCTTTTCAATGATGTAATGAAGAATTGGGCTACCTCCATCGTCAAGAGGAAGTCGCCACGCCAGGTGACAGCTTTCCTTAGTCACGCCATCAACAACGAGTGGCTTCTCAGGTGGAGCTGGTCTATCAAGTACAGTAACAGTGGCACTAGCACTGCACTTTCCGAGCTCGTTCTCAAGGGTCAGAGTGTACCGTCCACCATCAGATCTGACAGCAAATGGTATTTCGAAAGAGGTAATAGTGTTTGTTGTGAAAATGTCATGACGAGCATCAGCCTCGATGGTTTTTCCATCCACGGTCCACTTTGCTGTCGGTTTTGGCGAAGCCTCTATTGGTAAGTTGTACGCGATCTTTTGTCCCGCCTTTACGACGAGGTCTGTTAGCAAATACTTGTCGAATGATGGAGCCAGGAAACGTGGCTTAGCCACCACTGGGAGGGACGCCTCTGACGGCTCGCCTTGGCCAGCCTTGTTTACAGGTATAACGCGGAACTCATACTCCTGTCCTTCGGTCAGGTCAGGAACAGTCCCTTTAGTCTGATTGCCTGGTATCTCAACCGCCTTCTCCCACTGCCCGAATCTTGGTCGTTTCTCTATAATGTAGCCAGTGATGGGAGACCCTCCGTCTTTCTTTGGCGGAGCCCATTCCAGGTCCACATGATCCTTGTCCCAGTCTGTGGCAACTGGTGTTCCAGGTTTGTCTGGCTTGCCGTACGGATCTTTGGCGGTCACCGCTTCCTGTCCAGTAAGTGGTACAGATTCTCCTTGCTTGTTTACAGCACGTACACGGAAAGTGTAGTCGTGTCCTTCGATGAGATGATCGACTCTGGCTTTTGTGGAAGGTGTTTCCGCGACTGGAACCCAGCGCATAGATTCAGCGTCCATTTTTTCAACTGCGTAGTAAAGGATCTCAGAGCCGCCGTCATCTTTCGGTGGCCTCCACGTGAGGTTGCAGCCGTTTTTAGTGACGTTATCAACCTTGAGGGGTCCTTCTGGTGGTAGAGGAATGTCCAGCACTGTTACATTCACTGTGGCGACATCCTTGCCGTTAATGTTGCGAGCTGTTAGAGTGTAGACTCCTGAGTCTGAGCGCTTTGCATCAACTAGACGCAGTTTTGTGTTGTAGTCCTCGTTCACAATCTTGACGCGGATGTGGGGGGCCAAAGAATCTCCCTTTAGTGACCATTCCTTGGTTGGAGGAGGCTCTCCAATTACTGGGACATCGAAATCGAACAATCCTCCAGCTCGTACTTTCAGGTCGAGAAGGAAGGTCCTGTCGATCTTGGGTGCCACTGTAATCATGATTATAGGATCAGTGTCAGAAGTAGTTAGGTAAGAATGGTCAGGCATCAGATCCAATATGATTTAATTTGACAAGCCTTACTAACACTAAACACCAAATAAAATTCGCTCAAACCAGTTATCTGCAGACTTATGTATAGTATTGGACATCAAAGGTACAAAGTGTAAATGAAAGAACTTAAAGATCGCAGAGTGAGAGGATTCGACTAATGAAATATATACGTTTCTTCTTCCTAATAATATGATGTCTACTTACGGTTCTTGGGACGAGCAATGTGTGGCTTTGTAGCATCTGATGGCTCGCCTGGTCCAGCCTTGTTGATGGCTCTGATGCGGAACTCATAGGGTGTTCCTTCGATCAGATCTCCTACCTTGCCTCGATTAACGTCGCCATCTACCTCAGCGCATTTCTCCCAATTAGGACTGAACTTGTCACGTTTTTCGATGATGTATCCTGTCATCGGTGAACCACCATCCACTTCTGGACGCTCCCATTGCAGTTCGACAAAGTCCGTGTCGTAGTCGCGAATCGTTGGTGTTCCAGGTTTGCCTGGTTCATCTGTAGGATTAAATGTTAGAGACATGTTAAAAGTGTTCATAGATAGAGAAAATCATTCTATATTACACAAGTATGTTTTACACGTTTTTAATGCTCGATTTCGGGACACAAAGTAACCGTTTTAGCGACGTTGGCAGGGAGTCAGTGGTGGGGGCACGGAACTGTACAAATAAAGGCACTTTTAACTCGTAGACGTTAAAGGACCTGAGTGCGTACTCCGCACGCATGCACATTAGCCTTCGACCCGTGTTCCTATTGTGTGTAGTCCGTCTACTTTGTGTACCGGATCGATCATAAACTCGTAAAACATGCTATTGTTGTATACAGTATAGTGTGCACCATGGAGGCGGAAGGTCTTTTACGCTGAACGTATTTACAATACTCGGCTTCGACTCATACGGCAAACTTACGCTCGGCGTTAATAGACCTTTTCTGCGTCCTTGGTACACAATATACCATTGCATTACAAAGTTTTGAATATTATATCTCACCAAATGGATTCTTAGCTTCGATGCTCTGCGTTGCGGTGAGGGGTTCCGATTTTCCTTGTTTATTGACTGCGCGTACCCTGAATTTGTACTTATGTCCAGGAGTTAGTCCATCGATGTCAAGTGCAGTTTCAGCGCCATCAGTTTCCCCAGCAGGGACCCATCTTCCTGTAGCTTCATCCATTTTTTCAACGACATACTTGTCGATAGGCTGTCCACCATCGTCTTCAGGTGCTTTCCAGGACAGTTTGCAGCCCTCGGCGTGAACGTTGGAAACTTTAAGCGGTCCTTGAGGAGCAGTTGGTTTGTCGAGGACTGTGACTTCAACGTATGCGATGTCTTTGCCGTTTATATTCTCAGCGGTGATTGTGTATTTGCCAGATTCTGCTCGCGTCGCCATGCGGACATTAAGTCCCGTTCCATACTCAACGTGTTTGACCTTAACGCGATCGGTAGATCGAACGTCCTTTCCATGCAGCAGCCATTTAGTGGTTGGCTCTGGTTCTCCAGTGACTTTAGCATCGTAGGAGAAGTTCTGACCAGCCTTGATCTTTATGTCTATGAGGTTTGTGCGGTCAATCTTTGGCGCCAGGTTACGTGGCTTGGCTATTATCGTCGGTGTTGCATCAGACGGTTCTCCCGGACCGGCTTTATTTACTGCACGGACACGGAACTCGTACGGTTGACCCTCGATCAGGTCAGGTACTGTGGCCTTTGTTTGATCAGCTGGAACTTCAAGAGCCTTTTCCCACTCGCCGTACTTGTCCTTCTTCTCCACTACGTAGCCTGTGATTGGTGATCCTCCGTCGTTTAGTGGCGGAGTCCATTTCAGGTCGACGTGATCCTTGTCCCAGTCTGTAGCCTGGAGATTTCCGGGCTTATCAGGCTCATCTGTAACAACGAATTGTCATTTACTTATGTGTTCAGTTATTCATCAGAGATCAGGAGAATTGTCAGTGCAAACATCTTTATGTAAAGTACAGCTTAAGATGTATCATGATCCTGAAATGTGATAACGCGTCTTACCGAACGGATTCTTGGCGACGATTGCTTGGTCAGTTTCCAGTGGTTCAGATTCTCCTTCAGCGTTTACAGCGGCGACACGGAACTTGTATTCCTTTCCAGGTGTTAATCCAGTGACGTCATATCCTATGAGAAATACAAGACAGAATGAGTGAAGCTCGAGAAATTATGTTGGAGTGACAATTTAAAAAAAAAAAATATGAATCCAGGTCTTTGAAGACCTGGACCGTAACAACAATAAAAGTACGAACCAGGTTCCACTGAACGTCCACATGGAACCCAGCATCCAGTTTCAGGATCCATTTTGTCGATTTGGTAATATTCGATGGGGGTACCACCATCGTCCTTTGGTCGTTTCCACTTGAGTTTACATCCTTCTTTGTGAACGTCAGAAACTTGAAGTGGGCCTTCAGGTGGCGTGGGTTTGTCAGTGACAGTAACGTTGATTAAAACACTGTCTTTTCCTGAATGGTTGGTAGCAGACACGGTGTATTCGCCAGTGTCTCCACGTTGGACTGGACGGATCGTCAGCTTAGTGTTATAATCGGAGTTGTCAATATGGACATTCTTCCCTGAGTATAACGGGATTGCACCATAACGCCATTCGATGTGTGGAGGCGGCTCACCGATAACGTTTGCATCAAACTTGAGCGATGCACCAGCGGAGAGAGTCACGTCACGCAAATTGCGGCGGTCGATCTTTGGAGCAACTGAAGTAACGACAAAAATGATCAGTTATTCCTCTTCTTTGAAATGTCATTCAAACGTCTATGTGATAGTGTGAGAAAAATATGTGAAAATGCTTACGGAAACGTGGCTTTGCGGTGAAGGTTTTGCTGGCGTCACCAGGCTCCGATAGTCCGGCTTTGTTGATAGCGATGACACGGAATTGGTAGTCGTTTCCTTCGATCAAACCGTGAATGAGAGCTTGGGGAGTTGGGGTATTGGTTTCCAAGGCTTTTTCCCACATTGTACTGTACTTGTCCTTCTTTTCAATGATGTATCCAATGATCGGTGACCCTCCGTCACTGACTGGTTCTTTCCATGCAAGATCCACTTGGTTAGCGGTCCAGTCTACTGGCTCAGGAGCACCAGGTGCAGCTGGCACAGCTGTACGATGAAAAAGATGGATTAGTGACATTATAAAACGATTGGAATCGAAAGACAATAAGCCAAAATAATTGGAAACTCACTGAACGGATCCTTGGCAATGATGGATCCGAGTGTTTCAAGTGGTTCGGATTCTCCCTCCTTGTTGAGGGCCTTAACACGGAATTTGTACTCGTGTCCAGGAATAAGTCCCTCGACTTTGAGCTCGGGACTTAAAGTTTTGCCAACTGGTAACCAAATTCCTGTATCTGGGTCAAACTTCTCGACCACATACCCTTCGATGGGTTCGCCACCATCGTCTTTAGGCTTTTTCCACTTCAGTGTGCAGCCGTCTTTGTGGACGTCAGAAACCTCCAAAGGTCCTTCAGGTTTGCTTGGTTTGGCTGTGAGAAAAATGTAAGGAATTGTTAATGCAGTAAGAATTAAGAATTCTCAAAATCGAATGAAGTGAAATTGATGAAAGATATTTACCGACAACAGTTACTTCTACTTCGGCGGTATCATTGCCGTACTGATTAACAGCGGTGATCTTGTACACTCCGGAGTCTTTACGTTCGGGTTTATCGTTAAAGAACTTGGAGTTGTAGGGAACATTATCGATCCTTCGGTAGCTGGTTAATTGAATGCTCTTGTTATTCAGAACCCAATCAACCTCTGGCGGTGGTTCTCCGCTGATTTTAACGTCGAATAGAATCGGCTCGCCTTCTCTTACAGTCAGATTACGTAGATTGCGTCTATCGATCTTTGGAGCCACTGAAAAACCCAACAAGAACACACAAAGTATAAAAAAATGCTCCATAGGTTCTTATTGCTTCAAGAATTTCTCAGTTCTCAGATACTCACATCTTCTAGGCTTCGCGACGATTCCCTTGCTAGCATCTGAAGGCTCGCCTGGACCCGCTGCGTTGATAGCTTTGACACGGAACTCGTACTCGACACCTTCATCAAGGTTATCGGCACGTCCCTTGGTGTCTGGTCCGTGGGTTTCCGCAGCCTTTATCCAGCGGCCAGTTCCCTTTTCTCGCTTTTCGATCAAGTAGCCAGTGATTGGAGATCCGCCATCCTTAGTTGGCGGAGTCCATCTCAAATCTACATGATCCCTATCCCAGTCTGTCGCCTCTGGGCGACCAGGCGCTCCAGGTTCATCTGCAATACATCATGAAAGCAATTGATTATAGGAATATCAAGAAATGAGAAAATGGTATCGTTATTCGTATTTTTATGAGGTTCAAAATCCTTTTACTTACCAAATGGATTCTTGGCAATGATACCATGCTCAGTTTCGAGTGGTTCAGATTCACCCTCAGCATTTACAGCAGCAACACGGAATTTGTATTCCTGTCCAGGGACCAAATTCTCAACTTCCATTTTAGGTTCCTTAGTGCGTCCGATAGGGATCCATCGTCCAGTATCAGTGTCCATTTTCTCCACAACGTAGTTTTCGACGGGTGCGCCGCCGTCGTCGATTGGCGGGTCCCATTTCAGAGTGCATCCCTCTTTATGTACGTCAGAAACCTTAAGAGGACCCTCAGGTTTGCCGGGTTTATCAAGGATGATAATTTCGATAGAAGCTTCATCGCGCCCGGAGCCGTTCTCTGCCTTCAATGTCAGAGTTCCGCAATGAGCTCTGGTAGCGCTTCCGATTACAAATTTGGTCTTGTAATCCTCGACCTCGATGCTAATGCCGTTCTCGCCATCCGCAAGCTTTGCTTTCTTCAGGAACCAAGTCTTCGTTGGTGGTGGTTCACCGCTGACCTTGATGTCCAGTTTAATATGGTTTCCAGCCTTGATTGTCAGGTCTTTCAGAGAGGTGCGGTCGATTTTGGGTGCAGCGTAGCGGTCCTTTGCTGTCAGAGTCTCACTCGGCTCGCTCGGCTTGCTTTGGCCACCTTTGTTAACAGCCTTAACACGGAACTGGTACTTTTGGCCTTCAACCAAATCCCCAACTTTGGCCTCTCGCTTGTTTCCAGGCACTTCCGCAGCCTTTTGCCACTTTCCATACTGGTCCTTCTTCTCTATTATGTATTTCTCCACTGGAGCACCACCATCGTCCTTTGGTGCCGCCCATTTCAGGTCCACATGGTTCTTGTCCCAGTCCTTCAGCTCTGGTTTTCCAGGCGCGTCGGGTTCGGCTAATTATCAAAATACGAGACGGTCTTAAAGAATAGTTCAGAGCAAATCCAACAAGTGTAAAGACAGACATTTTGCACAATGAACAACACACAAATTAAAATCGTGTTAAATTTGACTTACTATAGGGGTTCTTCGCAGTGGTTGGTATCGACGTTTCAAGTGGCTCAGATTCACCCTCGGCGTTAACAGCCTTCACACGGAATTGGTAATCTTTGCCTTCGTTGAGGCCAGTGACCTCGGCTTCAGGAGTTTTGCTTGTTCCGCACGGCACCCAGCGACCAGACTCAGTATCCATGCGTTCGATTACATAGTGATCGACTGGCTCTCCACCATCGTCCTCGGGCTTATCCCATTTCAATTTACAGCCCTCTGCAGTCACGTCAGACACTTTCAGCGGTCCTTTGGGTTTGGCTGGCTTACTCAATACCTGCAAAATTAGTTTAGAAAATCAGCGATTTGGTTCCCACAAATTCATTAGAAGATGCGTTCAGAACTTGTATCAAGTTTTTTGAATTCTGGATGAAACTGTGTCGAATTCTCAAGACGTTAATAAATTTTCGTGAATTTTCAACAGACCTGAAGTTCGACATCGACTTGATCCGTGCCGCTGTCATTCTTTGCTATCACTGTGTAAGTACCAGCGTCTGAACGTTTTACTTTGTTCAATATGAAGGTAGTGTGATAATCCTCCTCTTCGATCTTCAAACGATCGAGACTCTTCAGGACAGTTTCCTTGAGCTTCCAGGTAACTGTTGGTGGAGGTTCACCCAGAATGTCAGCTTCGATGCGCAGCAATTGTCCGACTCGCATGATCTTCTTCTGCAAATTCTTTCGGTCGATGTGCGGAGCCACTATGCAACGAGAAGTCACATAATCAAAATATATTTGCAGTTACAAAGGTTTATCGGCAGATAGATGAAAATGGTAAGATTAGAAAGCTTACGGAAGCGTGGTTTAGCTACGACGCTCTTTGACGTATCGCTAGGCTCTCCAGGTCCGGCTTTGTTGACAGCAACAACACGGAACTCGTACTCATGTCCTTCTTGAATTCCATTAGTAACTTTAGCGACGGGGCGATCTCCAGGTACAGTAGCAGCGTCCACCCATTGCCTGCCTGCCTTGTCACGCATTTGTACAATGTATTTCTCAATTGGAGCTCCGCCGTCGTTAGCTGGAGGCTTCCATTCAAGGTCGACAAAGTCTGAGTCCCAATTTTTGAGCTCTGGGCGACCAGGTTTGCCAGGTTCGTCTGAAAGGGGGTCAGTAGTTATTGCAAATGGTATTCAATTACTAGTTTTTCAATATTTTTTATGAATTGAATTTTTTACCGAAGGGATTTTTGGCTATTATTGGTCTGTCGGTCTCCAGTTCTTCAGACTCTCCTTCCTTGTTCACTGCCTTGACTCTGAATTTGTACGGTTTGCCTTCCTGCAGACCCGTGACGTTGGCTTCGGGTTCGGTGGATCTGCCACATGATATCCATTGGCCAGTTAGCGGATCAAGCTTTTCGATTTCGTAGTAGTCGACTGGAGAACCTCCATCGTCTTCCGGTTTCTTCCATTTAAGCTTGCAGCCATGTTTCGTGATATCTGACACTTCAAGTGGACCCTGAAAAGAGCATAGATCATTCAATTTCCGGGACGGAAAAGTAGCTGAAACAAAAACCCTTTTAATCAGTTCCGCTTTGCTCACCTTTGGCTTCGAAGGCTTGCCAAGAACCGTTATATCGACTTCAGCTGTGTCTTCTCCGACTTCGTTCTTCGCTTTGATTATGTATCTTCCAGTGAATGAACGTTTAGCACGGAGAATGCAGAACTTAGTGTTGTAGTCTATATTGTCGATGCGGTATTGATCTGCTGTTACAAGTTCTTTGTCTTTGAATGACCATGTCACTGTAGGAGCAGGTTCTCCAATTATGTTAACATCCAGGGACACGACGAGCCCAGCCTTGACCGTGACTGGTTGAAGATTTGTTCGATCGATGTGTGGCTTGACTATAAATAACAAAGACAATTAATACCCCATAAAACATGTCCATTTCATTATCAATGCTGTGCGATAAACTTACGGAATCGAGCCTTAGCAGTGTGCGGGTTTGTCGGTTCACTGGGTTCACCTGGTCCAGCCTTATTGACAGCTCGTACGCGGAACTGGTACTGATTTCCTTCTTCAAGCTTGGGCACAGTACCGGAACAACCTGGCCCGGTCGTTTCAGCAGCCTTTACATAATTCGTTCCGAACTTATCCTTCATTTCAATAATGTAACCAGTTATCGGTGCACCTCCGTCTCTGATTGGTGGTTCCCACTTCAATTTCACCATGTTCTCAGACCAATCTACGATCTCCGGAAGTCCTGGCGGCGGTGGCGCGTCTATAAGAGTAATGAGATGTGAAAAATTCACTCAGCATTGAGTGTGTGCATGATAATCTCTTGATTGTAAACACTGTCAGCTTTTTACCGTAAGGATTCTTGGCCAGAATTGCAGTGTCGGTTTGGAGAGGTTCGGACTCTCCCTCTTCGTTAACAGCCTTGACACGGAATTCGTATTTCTTGCCAGGCTCCAGCCCGGTAATAGTTTGTTCGGTTTTGTCAGGGTCGATGACCGAAACTGGAAGCCAGCGTCCGGAGGTAACGTCCATCTTTTCGATGATATAGCCAGTAAGAGGCAGACCGCCATCGTCCTTGGGCTTCTTCCACTTCAGTTTACATCCTTCCTTATGAACGTCGGTAACTTCCAACGGGCCTTCTGGTTTCTCCGGTTTATCTGTAAGAAAAATGACAACGAGAGAGTTAGAAACGGAAACATTAAGTAAGGAGTGAACATTGAACTTGTTATTACCGAGAATAGTGATCTCAACGTCCGCCTCATCTTCTCCAGAACTGTTAACAGCCTTGATGGTGTATTTGCCACTGGCTTTACGGTTTGTGTTGGACAGCTGGATCTTCGAGTTGTAATCCTCGTTGTCAATTTTAACATTGGCGCTAGTCTCCAGGACTTTGGCCTTGAAAGTCCAGGTAACAGTTGGAGGTGGTTCACCCTTGATATCGACATCAAGTTTCACCATTTGACCAGCTCGTACTTTGACCGGGTTCAACCTCTCGCGGTTGATATGAGGTTTCACTGCAAAGTGGAAATTTTGGTCAATCAAGATTACGTCGATTAATTTACACCATGGGATCAACTAGTGTTGGGAAAATACTCACAGTATCTGGCCTTTGCGATGTGGGGCTTTGTCGCATCGCTGGGATCAGAGGGACCAGCTTTGTTAACGGCGCGAACACGGAATTGGTAGGTAGATCCTTCCTTCAAATCCGGAACTCGTGCTTTGGTATCAGGGGTGTTCGTTACAAGGGCTTCTTCCCAGAGCCCCTTCAGTTTATCCTTCTTCTCAATGATGTAGCCAGTTATTGGTACTCCGCCAGTATTCTTCGGAGCTTCCCACTTGAGATCAACACGGTCAACGTCCCAATCTTCGATTTCTGGTGTGCCAGGCTTTCCAGAAACGTCTGTGAAAATCGGAAGAGATCAATATTCCAAAAACGGTTCATATCTTGTACGTTTAAAATGAAGATATTAATATAAAACAAATTAAAGAATATCTCGTTCGTACCGTATGGATTCTTGGCGACTATTGAACCATCGGTTACTAGTGGCTCAGATTCTCCCTCTTCGTTCAGAGCCTTTACTCGGAATTCGTATTCATGTCCGTCCTGCAAGCCCTTGACTTCCAATTCGGGTTCCATCGTGCGGCCTACAGGCACCCAGCGGCCTGTGGCTTTGTCGAGTTTTTCAACCAGGTATCCAGTTATCGGTTTGCCACCATCGTCTTCGGGCTTTTCCCACTTGACCTTGCAGCCATTCTTCGTTACGTCCGATACCTTGAGAGGTCCCTTTGGTTTTCCAGGAGCAGCTGGAATTCATATGATCAATTATGCATCTAGAGATCTCGCTCCTCATATTGAGTGGACGTAATTCGATTAAAAAAAACTTACACAATACAGTAACTTCGACTTCGGCCTCGTCCTGGCCATGAGGATTCACAGCAAGGATTTTGTAAACGCCTGTATTCTTCCTAACGCTATCAGTGATCGTTATCTTGGTATTATAATCGACATTCACGATCTCGATGTTGCCTCCAGACTTGACTTCAGTTTTGATATGGAACCAAGTTATCTCTGGTGGAGGTTCACCCCGGACGTCAACATCGTATTTTATCATTTTACCAGCCTTTACAATTATCGGCTTCAAGTTTGTGCGATCGATTCTTGGCTTGACTGAAAGAAACGAAGAAAATGGGTTTAAAATTCTTGTTTTGGGTTCAAAATCAATTCTAGTTTATACACTCTGGTCATACTCACGTGCTTTGTGTCTGCAAATCTGCATTTTTGAGGCATCAGATGGTGCCGAAGGTCCGGCTTTGTTCACAGCAATAACTCTGAACTGGTATTCTCCTCGTTCTTTGAGGTCCGGTACTTTTCCAGCCAATTCCGTACCTGGTACTTCGATTGCTTTTTCCCAGTCTGGCTTGTACCTGTCCTTCTTTTCGATAATGTATTTCTCGATCTCTGCACCACCGTCTGATTCCGGGGCGGTCCACTTGAGAGAAACAGACTCGTTGTCGTAGTCCGTGATTTCTGGTGTGCCAGGTTTCCCGGCCTCGTCTGTATCACAAAAATGACAATCATTAGCAAGAAATTTTTATTTTCAATACGTTACTCCTGTTTCCCTTTTGTATTATAAAACCATCAATTTCAATTTACCGAATGGATTCTTGGCGATTGTTCCCTTCTCCGTTACCAGAGGTTCGGAATCGCCCTCGTCATTGACCGCGGTAACACGGAACTTGTATTCGCTTCCAGGGTTCAAACCAGTGACATCTATTTCAGGGCTTGTAGCATTCCCTGGAACTTTACCGACTCGTATCCATTTTCCGGTCTTCAAGTCCATTTTCTCAACCTCGTATTCTTTGATCGGAGATCCTCCGTCGTCCTCTGGCTTTTGCCATTTCAATTTCGCCGTTGTACTAGTTACGTCAGATACGACCAATGGACCCTTGGGTGAGCTTGGTTGTGCTGAATGACAAGAGGTAATATGAATTCACGGTAATTTAGGTATAAATTTTGATTTCTAGAAATAGAAAAACTTCATTTCAATCGCATAATTAATTGTACTCACAAAGAACTGTGAGTTCTACAGTCTCCTCATCCTTGCCGTTGATATTCTCAGCAATAAGGGTGTATTTTCCGGTATCTTTTCTCACTGCGTTTAATATGCTGAAATCTGTGTGATATTCAACATTCTCGATTTTAATACGCTCTGTGTTTGTTAACGGGATATTGTCTCGCCAAGTCCATTTAGTGTCCGGTGCAGGTTCACCGGTTACGTCGACCGCCCACTTGTGGGATCTTCCTGCCTTTATGATGACCGATTTCAAATTGGTGCGATCGATGCGTGGTTTCACTGTAAAAGAAATAGAAGAAAAAAAAAAATTAACGTAAAATCATCAATTGAATTCGAAAAGAAGAAGAAAACTAACCAGACAAAAGTTACTTACAGTTCTTGTGCTTGCATAGATGATTGTCAGTCGGTTCGCTTGGCTCCGAAGCTCCAGCTTTGTTGTGTGCTCGAACACGGAACTGATAGATCATCTTTTCTTTCAGTCCCTCGACCTTCGCCTCAGGATTAGCGTCTGAGGTTTTGAAAATCTCAGACCAATCCATGGCGAATTTATCTTTAACTTCGACGGTGTAATGTGTGATGCTCCTGCCACCGTCGGTTTCGGGCTTAGCCCACTTAAGAGTAACGCTAACGTTGTCGTAGTCAGCTATTTCTGGTTTACCAGGACGCCCTGGTTCGTCTGATTTGTGGGAAAAGTTGAATAAAAATATTAAAGAAAACCAGCAAATTAATTTTGAGGAAATTCAAATGCTGCGACTCTACTGACCGTAAGGATTTTTGGCGAGGATTGCTTCATCGGTTTCCAACGGCTCCGATTCTCCCTCTTTGTTCACAGCCTTAACACGGAACTTGTACTTCTTCTTCGGGGTAAGACCCTGGAAAGTAAATTCGTCCTTGTCGGGACCAACTTCACCGGCTGGAATCCATCTGCCCGTTTCCAAGTCCATTTTTTCCAAGACGTAGCCAGTTATGTCTGAGCCTCCGTTATCTGGTGGTCGCTGCCACTTGACCTTAACATGGTCAGAACGCACCTCTTCTACCTTAAGAGGTCCCTTAGGCGGCGCTGGTTTGTCTGAAAAGGTTGTTTGATAAAGATATAATGTCGAAAGAGCAGAGATAAGGCCAAAATAAAGAAACTTTGAATTTGGTTTCTTGATCCGGATTCTATACTTTCGAGCAAACTCACCTAGAACAACGACATCGGCAACGCTTTCGCAAGTGCCTGATCCATTGGTAAGCACAAGCTTGTATTTTCCCGAATCAGGTCGAGTTGTTTTACGAACTGTGAGAACGGTGTTGCGTTCATACTTGTCGATAGTTATCCTCTCAGCAGCGTCTTGGACGAGTTCTTTTTCGCCCAAAAACCAATGAACTTCGGGTTCCGGTTCACCACCGTATTTTATATCGTATTTAATGACTTGTCCCTTCTTTACTATCAGGTTTGTCAGCTGAT
The DNA here is from genome assembly GCA_914767705.2 of Tenthredo notha. Classification (NCBI taxonomy): domain Eukaryota; kingdom Metazoa; phylum Arthropoda; class Insecta; order Hymenoptera; family Tenthredinidae; genus Tenthredo; species Tenthredo notha. Next base: position 3,690,020 of record OU611923.1, on the reverse strand, counting down.
CACCGATTATGTAAGGCTTGACGAACCGGGATTTAGCGATTATCGGCTTTGTTGCATCGGATGGCTCTCCAGGTCCTGCTTTGTTCACTGCACGTATACGGAACTCGTACTGTGTTCCTTCCTTCAGTCCATCAATTGTCGCTTTCGTTACATCTCCCTCGATCGTTTTACCCTTTACCCATTCCTTTCCAAACTTCTCCTTGTATTCAATTACGTAACCAGTTATCGGGGCTCCACCGTCTGATTCAGGCTTCGTCCAGGTAAGGTCTGCGTGATCCTTGTCCCAGTCTACGACCTCAACGTTTCCAGGCTTTCCGGGTTCGTCTGCAGGAAGAAAAAGAGCAATTTTATATAACTGCGATTGATCCTTGTGCAATAAATTTCTGAAATAATGATCCAAATTACCCCAAGGATCCTTGGCAAGGACAGGTTTGGCGAAGTTCGCCGGTTCACTGGGTCCCAGTTTATTAACAGCGAGAATACGGAACTTGTATTCTTTTTTCGCTACCAGATCCTCAACCTTGTAAACGCACTTTTCACCGGGCATTACCTCACCGACATTAGCCCATTGAGATTTTAAGCTCATGTCTAGACGTTCGACGATATATTTAGTTATAGGAGAACCACCGTCGTCCTTTGACGGTTTGAAACTAACGACGCAAGAGTTCTGGAAAACGTCTTTAACGTCGACGTCCGTAGGAGGTGCAGGAACGTCTGTAAATTTGTTTCAAATTAATGAGATAACATATAAAGCTGCGATATATACATATCCATAGATTCATAGCTTCTTTAAATTTTTCTCACCTTGCATAATGATGTTAACATCTTTGACTTCCTCGCCTTGACCGTTACCGATTTTAAGCTGATAAATTCCGGACTGATCTCTTTGTGGTTTCTTTATTTTGTACGTTATCTTATCTTCGCCAACAATAATCTCAACGTCTTTCAACGGCAGCGCTTTTCCGTCTTTCATAAGCTTAGCTTCCACCGGCGTCTGTTTGGTGCCATCAACTGCAAAACGAATAAATAAATTGGTCAGTCAGTTATCAAAGACATGGAAGTTTGGCCTTAAAATTATTTTTAAATAAAATCTTGTCCCGTACTTTTGAAAGGCACAACAAATGTGATAGGAGCGCTGCAAGGGCCCTCGATTTTATCAGGCACATCAATGATCGGTTTGCTTTCTCCCTTTTTGACGGTAAGGTGGCATACGCTATTAAGCTGACCGCTCTGGCACGTGATTTCACCGTCATCTTCCATTTCAAGTTTGTTAAATATCAGCTGGTGCTTTCCTCCGCCAAGATTCTTTATCTCAACCCTCTCGTTCGGCACGATTGGTTCTCCGTTGAACAACCATTCGGCAGTAGCAGTTTGGTCCTGAAGTTCAACATCCAGCACAAGTTTTTCTCGTTCTATTGCCACAGTATCCTTAAGCTTTTTGTTGAACCGGTTCAAATCTGTCGAAAGAATTTTTTTTTATATAAACTGTAATCTGAAACATTCACACTTCAAACATTGATAAGTTAAAAAGATAACTCACAGTTCACAACGATTTCAGCTTCAGTTTTATCGGCGTTGCTTACGCACGAGTACATGCCAGCGTCAGTGACTTTGGCATCCTTGATAATGAGCTTGCGTTTGCGTCCATCGACTTTGAATTGTACGCTGAAAAAACACAGAATATGTTTTATTGTTTTACCAAGAATGAAAAGTAAGCAGCATAAGGTTTTTTGTTTAAACTGTTTTAATTCAGCTTACCGTTTGTCGGGCTTTATCTCCTGATCACCCTTAAACCATTTAACATCACCAGCAGCGTCATCAAGTTCGCAAGCCAGTGTGATGGTCTCTTTTTCAATCATTTGTTGATGTTTCAATACCTTGACGAACTTGTAAGGATATTCTGCGCAAGGGTAAAGAATAATGATGAATATTATGATGAAACTCAGATATTCTGATGTACATTTATTTATTTTTATTATTATTTTTATTATCGCTTACCAACTATCGTGAGCACCGTATCTGTTTTATCCACCTGTTTTTCGATCTTGCAGGAATACTCACCGCTGTCTTCAAGCTTAGCTATTTTTATAGTCAAACGACAAACACCAGACATGTCTTTCGATATGCTGTATTGATCGTCATCCTGAAAAATTTTCAAAATTCTCATTAATATTTCATAAGTTTTATAGCAAATTTTCTATCAAACCTTTAATAATCCACTAGGAATTAAGGTGAGTTCTGTAAGGTCAGATAGAAATATTTTCAAGTATAGCTCACCTCAAGCTTGAGCTTTCCTTTCCACCATGATACCTTGGCCATGCTAGAATTGAGCTGGCACTCCATGTACGCTTCGTGCAAAGTAAAACCGCTCGATTTTTTAGACAACGGTTTAGTGAATGAGTACGTTGGGTCAGGTTCTAAAAAAAAAATCATTCGCAAATAAGACTTGTAGTAACTTCGAATTTTTCGGGTGTGCAAAATATCATCATGTTTCAAATTCATCATCATTCACGAAATTTCTATTAGTAATGAATCCTGGAAGAAGAAATTCAAATATTTTTAACATAAGACGATTTCAAACCTTCAACGGTGAGGAAGGCTGTGCAGGAAACCCCGCTGATGTCAATAGTGTATTTTCCGGTATCATCAACCTTTGGTCCCGTGATGATTAGCTGATAGGAGTCATTCTCATTCTTGAACTTGTATTTCGCGCTTGCGAACAATTCCTATATATTTTTAAGAAGTAGTATAAGAAGTGTTATTTTGTCAACTTTATTAATTTCAACATTTTTAAACAAAAAAAATGTTCAATTGGTACTAACATCTTTCCTGAAAAACCATTTCGGCTTGCAGTTTGGTTTAGTAAAGTTGGCCTGGAATACGGACTTCTTGTCTTTTCCTTCCTTTGCATATTGGTCGACTAGGGGTTTCAGGAATGACTCTGCTTTCTGTATTCGTTAAGAAACAAAAAATAATACAATTAGTATAATAGCAATGATTTATGGATATTGCGTGGTGATAATGATCTCGAGAGAGAATGTGATGAAATACATATCGCCAAAATCGCCACTAATGAGAGAGAGAGAGAAAAAAAACGAACTCTTCACCTGAAAAAAAATGTTCTTTTATATAAATATAAAAATAACGTATATCGCTCCTTCTCAACGTCCAGTAAAATTCACTGCTGTAGGATTTAAAACCTTTCGATTTTGGATAACGTCGTCGACGTAGAGAACAAAAATTGCGACGAAAAAAATGTAAAAAAATAAAAATAAAAATACAAGAAACAAAACAAAAAAAAGCGGATGTCACCAGTATAGGTATAAACCGACGAACATGAATCGAGTGATTTTTCGAAAAATCTATACGCATGCTAGATATATATATTTTGTTACACATCTATGTATTTAGATTAATTATTGTAAAGAGTATAGAATGACAATTTATTGTTATTTCAGAAGTAGGCAAGGTATAGTAAATAACGTACGAGATATATAGTTTATAATATCTTTGTCAAAGAAATATTAATAATAAAATAGTAGAGGAATAACGATAATGATAACTCCTAGGTATACTGCCTAATAAACACCATAAGCACAACATCCGTAAAGAAAAAAAACAGACAAAAAGAAAAAAAAGTAGGCTATGCCGTGGAGAAAAAAAGTGGATAAAATAAATACGTTGATTTGAAAATCAAAGATTGTTCCAAAGTCATGGCGATGCTTGTTTTTTTGTTGTTGTTCTATTCGTATTTTGGCGAACAAAATGCATGGGGTGTAATGAATACAACAATACATCGATACCAGACAACATCGAAGACAATACTAACTGCAAATGAAGATAAAGAAGAGAAGAAGAAGATGAAGAACACTATATTGTATAATAAAAGAGATGTATGAATAAATAAAGCGGTTTAGAAGAAATTTTCTAATATATTTACTTCGACTTTTATATAATGATAATTTTTGAGTAGGTATATTTGAGCGGGTATTTCATTTGAATTTCTGTAACTGTAGCAGGATATTAAGAATTAAATGAACTGCTATTAGATGCAGTGCAGTGAGTAAGATAAGATGTGTGAGCGGAAGTGGACTAAAACGACGATAAATAGATATGAGAATTAGAAATAGTACGGAGATAGTATTTAACAGAGTAACAACGATCGACCATATAGTAGAGTAACTGATAAAACAGATTTTAATCTAGCGATGGTTCGTCCAACCTCCCATTTGTTGAAGTGATGCAGAGTTGGCCAGTCGGGTATTAATTCGGCCAGGGAGGGCCTACGAGATCCACTTATATTCTAGAAATAAGAAACACACTCTCCCAGTCACGCAAAACGTATCAAGATTTAGTTACAACTACATTAACACAAAACGAAAATAAGAAGAACTGAAAAGAAACACAACAATACAAAAAACAACAACGTAAACAAATTACTAACAAATAATTTAGTCACTTTATAGATACAAATATAGTAGAACTTCGATTATCCGAGATCATCGGTATGAGAGATATCCAGAATAATCGAAGTTCTACTGTATAGAAATTTACGAGATTGAAGAATATATTGAAGAGATTGAAGCTAAAGAGAAATCACGAAGAGACACTTGCATTATAAAGCGGTGAGAGATAAATTTTTGCATTTATTTTAATAACTGAATGTACCTAACGATCAGGAATAATTTTTTTTTCATTAATATTTTTAGCATCGATTACAACAACGGAAGAAGATTTTATAGCAATACATTCAACGGACAACGACAATGAGAAGACGAGACAAGGCGAACAAAATATTGAGCTAAAAAAAATTTATAAGCGATATATTATTATAAAAGCTTGAAAAGTGCTGAGATATTATAGTTAGCTCGGTTAAACCTATCAATTAACAACAATAACAACGATTTATATTATTTTATGCTTGTCGTTGTATTCTTTGTAAAAAACCGCGACGATTTTGTCTCAACAAAAATTTCGAGGGTTCTATAGTTTTCAAATGGGAGCTAATCGAAATTGTTACGTCCACTTTTATCGCTAAGCGAAGCGCACGCCAACTAGCGATGGCGTCGTGAACTAGCGGGACAGTTATACTGTACGGTGATTGGTCAAAGCTTAACTTGTTCCCATTTAAAATCCATTGGTCCCTCAAAATTCTCGGTACGATAAAACCGTCGCAGTTTTTCACGAAGAATCCAATATTCGAAGCAACAATAGAGATTTTGAAAAACTTTGTCCAGGTAGGTAGAACAAAAAATAAAACAAAAAATTAAATACTGCTTCTATATTATAAAGCCGGTATATATTTTGCGAATATTTTTCAAGGATCTATGACTATCGCAATTATGGCCAATAGAAAACTAGTACTTAGATATTCATAATAGAGAGTATACAGAGCGATTCTGGGCAAAGTTGTTGTCCCAAACAGGTAGGCAATTCGGTATACGTTCGCATACAGGCAATTCAATCATCAAGCGATTAGATTTTATTTTCTATATCGCGTGCCCATTGGCTACGTTGGAAATAAAACCCAATCGCTTGATGTTTGAGTTGCTTGTATTCAGGCGTTTACCAAATTGCCTACCCATAGGGAAAACAACTTCGCCCAGAATGGCTCTGTATACCGTGAGGAAACGTGAAAAGAGACGGTTCCAAATGCGCAGGCGCTGATTGATTCGAATATTACAATGGCCGCCAATTTCAGACTTGCTACGAATATCCCTAGAGTCCGTCTGCTATTTGTTTCCAATTGTTGTCAGATACAAATGGCGGCAGACCGTGGTAGAAATAGCTTATGTTTGTTTGTGAATCTAGTAGACGATAGAACTAGGGATATTACTAAAAAGTTGGTGGACTTGCTAGCGCGATTCTGCCGACCAATGATATTCGAATAAATCAGCGCCTGCGCGTTTGGAATCATCTCTTTCCATGTTCCCTCACGGTATAAATAAAAATTGAATTGTTTTGAAGTTGTGATTGATACGTCGTTGGATAATTTCGTTTATTAATTTATAGTTAGTTATCAATTAATTATTATTGTTGTTGTTGTTATTATGATTATTATTGCTGTTATTATTATTATCATTATTATTGTTATTATTATTATCATTATTATTATCATTATTATCATTATTTTGTGTAAACGCGTTTATGGTATATAGGTATATATATGTGATAGCACATTAAGCTTTAGCTTTTCAGTCAACTCTGAGCGTGTTTGAGCGAACCTTCTCTTTTTCTCGAACCATTAGCTGTGGCCAGTCACCACCAATAATCTCCGGCAAACTCGGCCTGCGCTGGATTTCGAAGACGTCCTACATGCGCGATACACACACACATAACATGTTAGTATACAGGGAGCCGAAGTTCCCAATTTATGACCATTGTTAACAACGATTTACCGTTCTTCTATTATCATCATCATCATCATCATTCATTTGATTTTTGAATCATTGCAATAATAAAGCGAATCAATCTCAACAAAGATATGATAAGTTGATCGGTAATTCGTTATTCTAGGCGATATTTTACTGCGATATTTTTTTTATTTATAAACTTATAGGTAATGCTTGCTTTTATCATTTTTTATTATTATTTATGTTTCAAAATTTTTTTTTTTTATACTTTTTTTTTAATTTGTAATTTTTTTTTTTTATCGTTCATTCATTTTAATGGTATATTAACAATATTAGCGTTTATTAATATTGGCGAGAACAGTGAGATAGATAGTTGACATGATTTTTTTTTTTCGTTGGTTTTTGTTCCAAACTTGAAAATTTCGCAATTTTTTTTGTTTTTAACCATTAAGAGTTTAAAATAATGAAATAGAAAAGAATCGAAATTCTTCTTAACATATACGTGAGAGCAGACGAGAAAAAAAAAATTGTTTCGATTTATTTGCGTTACTTGCTACTACTACTATAGTTTTTTTTTTTTATTTAATTAGTTGTTAATATTCTATAAGAATTTGTTAGGTGAATATTATCACGTGAACTATCTGTCTGACTGATTTCAGTTATATAACAAATACATGAATAGAATAAAATTTGAGAAAGTGATAGGAAGCATTATCTCTAAGTATTATCAAATAAAATTATATGAAAATGTAATTATGATATCGTTTATAGTTAGTGATGGGAAAATTTTTTTGGGGTACGGGATGCGGAATTTATACATAAAATCACGTGCCACAATTAAAAACTGATTATAATTATATACCGTGACAATTTGAAGATGCGAAACGCCACGGATACCAATTCAAAACTCGTGACCAGCAGTTTAGTAACTCACTAGATGTTTCTAGTAAAATCACTAGATTTTCAGTAATTCTTACTAGGAAAATCTAGTAAGTTACCAAACTGCTGCTAACGAGTTTTGGGTTGGTATCCGTGGCGTTCCGCATCCTCAAATTGTCAGTATATATATTTTTTTAATAATAATAATATACGAATGATCAATTTTTTTCGTATTTAAGTGATTTAGATAATTCGATTTGAATAATTAAATCATTCCAATAAAATGATAATGAGTTACCTGTTTTTTTTTTTCTTACGATATACAGTGAAAGAGAAATAAGAAATTACATTTCGGCTTTCGAAATAAATTGAAAAAAAAAACAAAAACGAAAAGAAAAATACTGGACTGTAAATTTGACAAAAAAGAATTGAATAATCAAGTCAGTTTTTATGGGGCAGCGATTTAAAGAGATAGAAAAATGTAAAAAAATAAATAAATGAAAAGTGAGAAAGGATGGATATTGAGCCGAGGTAGTTTTTCGTGGCTATTAAAGATGAGCCTCCATCTGGACGGTTAAGCTCTTATATAAAAAGCATTCGGAATGAAATAAATCGGCATTATAATATCTGTGTTGGTAGCGTTTGTAATTTTTTTTTGTATCGATTATATTGTTTTAATTATCTTAAAAGAACCTATGAAATCTCAATGGGTTGTAAATTTTTTTTTTTTTTTTTTTCAAATTTGCGAAATTCAAACTACTTTTCAAAACCCAAATCATATAATAATAAATTATAATTAGTCAATTTTATAAGAAACTCGAAGGAAATCGAAATAATAAATATAACTAAGGAAAGACAAAAAAAAAAAAAAATAGAAGAAAATACAAGAAATCATCTACTCAAATATAAATTCCTTATATTCGATTCTACGATTATTTCTACGATTTTTTTAATCCCGTTAGTTTGAAAGTACTAAAACATGCCTAAAAGTTGAATAGGTAAAAGTTGATTCTAGTCTTACTTTTTTTTTTACCTACTAATTACTAGATTTTTATTTTTTTTTTGTTTGTTTGTTTTTGTTTTTCTATTAATAAACCTTCGTCTTTGAAGTTGGATGGAGATTTGGCCAATCCGGTATAAGATGAGCAAGGGTACGTGAACGATGAGAGTACGCGTCTTCTACCAACAAAGATGCCATCATATGTCGGCCCCATTTCGCTGCCTGAAGCGACACTCACACTTTACACCCTTATTAGCTTGATTATCATAATATTAAATAATATGTTATCGATCGATTAATATTATCATACTTATCTTGTTAATTAGAGTTAATTAAATTAAGTTTAATTAGTTAGATTGATTCGAGTAATATACTAAAAAGTGAAAAAGCTCGGTTCGGTTTGGTTTTTAATAGATATTGAAAAAAAAATTCGGAAAACTGCAAGAAGAAGAATGAAAGAAAGACAAAAAAAAATACAACAAAAAAACAAAAGAAAGAAAAATTAATTACAATACACAAAGACACATATATATACTACATAGATGCAGACACGTGGACAATCCATCATTCCATTTCAATAACTGCAGTTCAAAGAACACGGGGGTAAAACAAAATATATATATATATAAGGGAGAGTGGGGTAAAATGGACCCCTTGGGGCAAAAAAGTTCATATTCATGCTCAAGTTTTTTCATTGCCGATCGTTTTTCTTTTTTTTTTCAGTGGTCCATTTTGCCCCACCCTCCCCTATACATATATACAGGGTGAGTTTTCTCTGGTATCGCATGAGGAAGGGGATTATCGTCGAAAACGCTCCGCCCCTTTCTATTCATATCGAAAAACTCCACATTCATTTTCGCGCGACGTCAAATGAGAGAAAACTCACCCTGTATATGAGAATAAAATAACACAAATTTATTATTTAAGCAATAATGTATCGGAGATAATGTTAATAATAATAATAATCGCCAATCAGAACCACGCGATAGTATATATTATATATAGGTGTGAGAATTCTGAGGTGGAATAGAGTACGAGAAAACAGAAGAAAAAAGAAAAAAAAAAAAAGAAAGAATTAACGAACGAGAAGAATGAAACAGCGAAGAATTTTTGAAAGACAAAACGATAGACGATACATTTTTTTTTTTTTTAACAATGAGCCAGTAAAATATTTATTAATTATTTGTTTAATTAGATTTTGAAGAAATGATTAACCGAGATTGAATTATTTTAATATTCTTTGAATAAGTATATCTTTATATTGTTCTTGAAAATTCTTGAAAATTTATATTTGGTATTTGATCCCAACAATCGAAATTAAAAAGAATTTATTTGGTAATATATTCGAGGGGTAAATATGACGATGTACGTTTAATGTAATAATTATAACGTTTAGCGTGTAAGTAATTTAATAATATGAAGAAAAAAAATAAAAACTTATTAAAACTTATATAAAAAAACGTTATGATATATGTTTTATGTTGGTGAAATAATTTTTCAAAATTTAACACCAATTACTATGATAATTTCATGGAGGCTCATCGTTTCCTATAGCAATAGTAAATATATGTATAAATATATGCGAATATTAAACATATAATTTTTTTTCTATCCCACGAATTTAACAAGTTTATTTGAAATTTCAATCAGATTACCACACGTCGACACGTGTTGTAATCAAAATTTAGATAATGAATTTTTAGGAATATTAATTAGGAATGTTTATTTAAATGGTTTTGTAATTTGACCGGATTTTTATTTCAAATAATCATCAAATTATCGAATTAATCAAAAAATAAAAAAAAACGTCTAAATAGATATCAAAAAAACCATCAATCATAAAGCTCATACTCGTTTGAAAAACAAGAAAAGACTTGGATATAAGAAATGAAGAAATTTTTTCATTAAAATGAAAATGAATGATAGAAAGAAAAAAGAAAAAAAAAAATACAAGAAGAAGAAGGTGAAAAATTATCCGGGTGAATTACAAAACTGAATATATATTTTATTGATCTTGTGTTTATTTTGTTTTTATTAAAACCTTCAACCAGCTCCAGTTAGCCTCCCCTTTCTTCCCGATAGGAATACGAGTCACCACCTCTCCTTCGGCGACGATCACTATCTCATCCTCTTCCTGATACCAGCCAGTTTCATGCGATTCACTGCCTTTCAGTGGCTAAATTTACAAGACAGGCGATTCGAGAATTTTTTTTTTTCCTTTTTTTTTTTCTTTAAGGCCGCTGCATTAAAAGCCGCGATTATTCAACCCTTACCTAATAAATATAATGCATATACAGGACGTGAGGTCCTCGTGTGCAGAACGTTTCGACTCATTGCTACGGCCTTAAGAATGAATGGCACGGACCTGGTTTCACTCATAGACGTGTATTATATGAGCTTTCTTTATCTTAATATTAAGAAATTCTTTTTTTTTTTACCGAATAATACGAGGGCTTAACCATTCAATGAAAATCTTTAGCTACAATACCTATTCTAATCTCTATACTAACTCTATCGGTAATGCCCATGATCTATGGGTATCGTGGAAAATGTTACGATTAGAAGACTCATACAGCGCCTCCAACGACTGGGCGAGCTACTACTACGACAGGATCTTTTGCGCTTGCGCAGAGACGCACAAACACGAAATCCTCCAGTTGTATGAAAGTCACATGACGCTGTAGCGCATGCGTACAAACATTTATGAATTTTATGTTAGTTTATAATTTCAGTAAATTGAATGATTTTTCTAAATTTCTACTATAATTTTACCCCGATTTTAGGGAATTCATTTCAGTCTAACGGGTTGTTCCGGAATGTCACAATAAAATTTCACGAATTCACAATAGGATTTCATGGATTTTGTTAAGAATTTCTAATACTTTGATGGATTTTTATTAAGAAATCTATCGAATCTATCTCTTCAGGGTTTTATGGGTTTTAATAAAGTTTTGACGAAGTTTCGTAAAGTTTTGATAGATCCTCGGGATTATTTTGAAAATTTTCATACGATTGGTCAATCCCTCGGTATATTCGTATGGTTTATAAAATACCCCAGACAACAGAAACGTCGAAGAAATATTCAAAAATCCTAATTAAGTTTTTCACTAACTGATGGGATAATTTCACAGATTTTTAATCAAGTCGATCATTAAAACTTTGAAATATTCCAACTTTTACGGTAATGAAGCTTTCGAAATGAACTCATTGGAAAAAAATCTTCTTTAAAGTTTCTGTGTCGTCTGAGAAGGCTACTACTTCTTCAATTCATAATTTTTGAGTTTTCGAAATTCTGGAATAATTAATAAAGTGATGATTTTTGTTTCTCAAAGAAATGAAAATGATTTAAAGCTGCAGTAGCCAGTTTTAAATAAAGGCTCATTCTTAAATAAAGAAAAAAACTAGAATACCTGCTGATAATGAGTTATGCAGCGAAACACGTCTTTCAATAGGTAATGTATATATGCAGTGTTAGTTACGTATACCTACGTCGTTCTAATATATATATGTACAAAATATACATGTGCATAAGTTATACACTTAAATATTATTATTATATACACAAGGTGCAACAACTAATATTTTAAAATCAATACATAAATAACGATTATAAATTCCCATCGATGATATATACACAATATCATTACCTGTAGGCTATCATCCTGTATACTACCTCAAATACATTAACGATAACAGTAATTTTGTTTTTTTTACATGATATTTGAATGTAATTGGAGGGAAGAATCGAAGATTTTTGAACTTTTATAAAATTTAGAATAATTCAAGAAATCGGATGACAAAATTGACAGAATTTTTTTTTTTTTTGAACGACATCTATACAGTCATTTTGATTTTTAAAAAATATTTCAAAACTTATGTATCCAATAAATGAAAATAATAATTGAAAATTAAAGAAGCCACCTACCCTTTCAACCTTCTTCAACGGAGGAATTGGCTTCTCAACTTCCTTGAGGTCGACCTTCTCTTGGTCTCCTTGTTCCTTTGCCCATTTCTGGTACTTCCTCTTCCTAAGCATCGCTCGGAAGTCGTTTCCGCTCGCGTCTACAAATTAAATAGCATAGGGTTCAAGGATTATCATTAAATAGATTGGAAAATCTAGCTCTGTGTGGTCGCCATGATAACACTGGAACCATCAATCCCATTGATTTGAAATTTTTATAGAAACTCGACGATACCTCTATCTAAAGATTGACCTAGATTCAACTTTGTGAAAATGAAAATGACAACGAAATAAAATAAAAACCATTCCTAATCATTTCACTTTTCAACCCTCAAACACCACTCTTCCGAAGCCAACCGTAACTATCACACTGGGTTAGCGTAACCCAGCGTTTTGTCTTGCAAATATCTCGGCATCCAATACACCGATTTGGATGTTTTTTTTTTTAATCGAAGCGTCAAACAATCAGGGAAAACAAATTTCCCCAGAAAAAAGCAATGGCTTCCATAGCTTCCAAGATATATGAATAAACGTTGGAGAAAATGTTTTAAAATTTTGAAGTTTGAATAAAGGACTGGGTTACCGTAATTCTTTCGGTTTTTTACAGACTTATAATAAAAGTAAAAAAATGTATTTTTGACTGGTATTTCTTACCACCAACGTATAACTGCATTTCGGCTGAATCTTCACCGTGTACGTTACTGACAACAATTTTATAGGTGGCCTCATCGTTCGGCTTAGCTTTTCTCATGCATAGAGTTATCGTATTAGTTTCAGCATCGGTAAGAAATTTGAAACGTCCACCCTCGATCAGTTCAGTTATTCCCTTGTAGAATTTGAACGTTGGTGCAGGATTACCTTCCACTTGTACGGTAAGGTATGCCGTTGAATCTGAAATTTGTTAATCGGTATGAATATATAGCCGATAGTAAATTTATGCATATGATATTTCATTGATTTGAAGAAAAAAAAAAAAAAAAACGGAAAAATTTCATGGAATTTCATAGGATTTCAAAAGATTTCCGAAAATTTTATAAGAATTTGATTAGATCCAATGGGATTTCGTAAGATTGATATAAAACTTTGAACCCTGGTGTAAACCGGCCATCAAGAGCGACGGGTGAACATTGTTTTCGAGGGGTTAATCACTCATCAATTTGGGTGTACACCAGATTAAAGGATTGCAAAGATTACAAGGATTTCAAGAGATTTTAAAAGATTACGAAAGATTGCAAGAGATTGCAAAGATCACAAAAGATTTCAAAGATTACAAAAGATTACAAGAAATTACAAAAGATTACAAGAGATTGCAAGAGATTGCAAGAGATTACAAGAGATTGCAAGAGATTGCAAGAGATTACAAGAGATTGCAAGAGATTGCAAGAGATTGTAAAGGATTGCAAAGGTTGCAAAGGATTGCAAGGATTACAAGAGATTACAAAAGATTGCAAAGATTACAAAGATTGCAAAAGATTGCCAGAGATTGCGAGAGATTGCGAGAGATTACAGGATATTGCAAGAGATTGCAAGAGATTGTAAAGGATTGCAAAGATTGCAAAGGATTGCAGGGATTACAAGAGATTACAAAAGATTGCAAAGATTACAAAGATTGCAAGAGATTGCGAGAGATTGCGAGAGATTACAGGATATTGCAAGAGATTGCAAGAGATTGTAAAGGATTGCAAAGATTACAAAAGATTGCAAAGATTACAAAGATTGCACAAGATTGCAAAGATTACGGGATTACAAGAGATTGCAAGGGATTAAAAAAGATTGCAAGAGATTTTAAGAGATTGCAAGAGATTGCAAGAGATTGTAAAGGATTGCAGGGATTACAAGAGATTACAAAAGATTGCAAAGATTACAAAGATTGCAAAAGATTGCAAAGATTACGAGAGTTTACAAGAGATTGCAAGGGATTACAAAAGATTGCAAGAGATTTCAAGAGATTGCAAGAAATTGCAAGAGATTACAAGAGATTAAAAAAGATTGCAAGAGATTGCAAAGATGACAAAAGATTACAAAATGGGTGTACACCAGATTTCACAAATGATTAACCCCGCGATTGTTTCCGAAAAATTCCAGAATTTTATTCATCTCCAAGTTTCAGGGGAAATAATGTTCGCCCAATATCTCCTGTCGATTTCATATCAGCGGGAGCAGCTGTTTCTCGTTAAAGAAAAAAAAAAAACAAAAAAAAAATACAAAATCCAAAGACAAAAAAAAATCGAAAACAGTTTTACCTTCACGGGCGGAATACGAATCCTCAACATGAACGATTTGAGGTGGTCCACCGGGTCCAACATCTCGTAAGGGTGTGCTTGGCTCATTGATTTTATTCTCTAAATCCGCCACGCTTGGTCTTCTGACGTCCGTACTAGGACGACGACGCTGTACGAAGAAAATTGTTTATAGTAAATTGAATGACAAAATTACCTATATATAGATACCATCTTGGGTAGCAGTAATAATTATGAATTTTTAAAAATGAAAGACATTGATCAATTATATTGAGAAGACGAAAAAAAAAAAACAAAAAAAAAAAAAATATTGAAAAATTTCAAACGCGACTATATAATTTTTTATACGAATATTCAAAATCAAAAATTTATAATATATACGTATAGACTCATAGATACAACGAAGTTAAAAAGAATCTACAATCTTTTTTTATTTCATTTTTTTTTTCAATTATCTTATTCAAATTTCGAATAATATATATACCAAAAGACGATAAAGAGTATTTTCTAGATTGAGTATTTTTATTATATGACTTAATTCGAGTAATTATTACTATTACTTATTATTCATAATATCATCGTTAAAGTTATTATTCATTAACACATATAGCGCAATTGATTAGGTTTTGAAAGCTGTTTCTTTTATTTTTTATTTTGTTTTTTTTGTTTTAAATTCTCTAGAAAGCAGCTATCATACATATTTAGTTACAAAATTGTTAGGATTTAGTCACATATGGTATATATATGTAAAGCATATAAAAAAAAAAAAATGTAGGTATATTGTTTAGTTATATATAATAATAATTAACAAAGTTAATGACTTTCCAATGCAGTCATCACAGTTTGAAATTATTATTATTATATTTTTATAATATACCGTGAGTAAAAGTGAAAGGAGCCTGATCCAAGCGCGCAGGCGCTGATTTATTCGAATATCGTTGGTCGGCAGAATCGCGCTAGCAGCTTCACCAACTTTTCAGTAATATCGCTAGTTCTGTCGTCTGCTAGATTTATACCAAACATAACCTATTTTTGCCACGGTTTGCTGCCATTTTTATTTGACAACAATCGAAAAGAAATAGCAGACGGACTCTAGGGATATTCGTGGCAAGTCTGAAATTGGCATCCCTCGTAATATTCGAATAAATCAGCGCCTGCGCGCTTGGAACGAGTTCTCTCTCCACGTTTTCTCACGGTATAGAATTGCATATTATTAACACAACGGAAATAAAAAATATATTAGTTACATCCAAACGATGAGATTTAGTTTTAGTTTTTATTGGTATATATATAGTATACAAGTGTTAAACCACAGAAATTAAGGGTTTTTCCTATATTATGATAAATAAATAACTATAAAAAATTTAGAAAAAAAATATATATACACCGTGCAGCTAAATGTCAAAGATATTCCAAAAAATTTCTAATGCAAGGACGAAATATTTGAGAAATCAAATTTGTTTAATAAATATATAAAAATTTTATATCTTCGTTCAAAAATATGAAAAAAATTAATAAAAAAAGAAGAAAGATGAAGATTTTTTTTCCTTGTTTTGTTTTTTTTTTTTTAGAATTGTAGGATATGGGTGATAATTATAAATGTGTGATATTATACCGTTGATGAATGATTTATAAAATATCGTGTTGAAAAAAGAAAGACAAAAAAAAAAAAAAATTGTGACTTATATAAAATGAATGACTATGATGTATAATTTGTATTTAACGATAAATCTCATCGCGGCGACCTGTGTATGCTATGAGCGATTCTGGGCAAAGTTGTTTCCCTAATAGTTAGGCGATTTGTTAAACGCCTGGATAAAGGCAACTCGAACATCGAGCGATTAGGTTTTATTTCCCGTATCACGTGCCCATTGGCTGTCATTGGAAAACAAAATCTAATCGTTGGATGATTGAGTTGCCTGTATGCAGGCGTTTAACGTATTGCCTACCTATAGGGGAAATCGTAAGTATTAAAAACGTATAAAGGTATGTTAGGTAACAATAGGAATGTTTTTTTTTTTTTTTCTTAACGGGATTTTTTTGTGAGAACGTATACCTATGTATAGATAAGTCTGTATAAAATCTACGTGTATCTATTAATCACTTTGTGTAAATATTTGATGATGAAAAATTTATTAATAACAATTGAGAGAAATATTATGATATTATAATATGTTATGGTGTTAGGATGATATTTAAAAGCTGAACTTATTTATATTTCGATAATTAATTGCGATCTAAGCATTGAGTTTGTCACAGATCGAAACAGTCATATGTGTAAGAAGATATATATACCGTGACAATTTGAGGATGCGGAACGCCACGGATACCAACCCAAAACTCGTTAGCAGCAGTTTAGTAACTTACTAGATTTTCCTAGTAAGATCACTGAAAATCTAGTGATATCCAGTAGAAATCTAGTGATTTTACTAGAAACATCTAGTGAGTTACTAAACTGCTGCTCACGAGTTTTGAGTTGGTATCCGTAGCGTTCCGCATCCTAAAATTGTCACGGTATATATACATATATTTTTTTTTTAAATCGTCGTAAATAAACTATGAAAAATGAGAAAAATCCAAAATTTGGCTCCGATAGATGAGAAATATTAAAAAATTAAAAGAAAAAAAAAAACTGTTTTGATATGTGACTCGAGATTAAATCAAAATGCATAGTATGTAAATAAATATGGTATATATGTATAATATAAATGAGTAATGAAATTTATTATTAATTTATTATTTCGAGTATACGATGTGAAATATAGGCATGTGAAATTATTATAAGAAAAATTAGAGATTAATAATATAAATGATTAATTAACGATATAAACTTGTGAAATAATAAAGCATAATTGAAAATAAAATAATTATAATATAGGAAAATAGAAATAGAAATAGAAATAGAAATAGAGGAATTATGTTATAAATAGACGGAGAGTTTGTGTTTTGAAAAATAAAAATAAAAATAAAAATAAAAATAAAAAGAAATCAATAAATCAATAAATTGATAAATTAATGATAATGATATAATAAATCATAAAAATTTTCTACTATACTGGATCATTCGACGTTGTTACCACATATAATTTAATAAATATAGTATATAGGTGATAAGGAATCAAGTGCTATATATATAATATACTATATATAACAAACAGATATAATTATTATTTACGGTCAAAATATACTAACTACACACGTACACGTATAAGTTAATTGGGTATAATAATGATATATTGAATTTATAAACAAGGGGAAAAAATGTAAAAAAAATATAAAAAAATAAAATAAAAACGAACAATTATTTCCCGTTTATTTTCTACTCACTACGAGGTCCAGCAGCTAACATATACACATATATAGTATATCTAGACGTGTGATAAATAGGTGTTATCTACAAAAATCGAATTCTAGTATTTCGGCTGTTTTTTTTGCTTTTTGCTTTTTTTTTTTTTTGCTAGCAAATCTATACTATACACTCTATTCTAAAGTTTTGATATGTATGTTTGTGTGTGTGTGTGTGTGTTTGTATTTATATATACATAAGTGTATAATGTATGTATTTACAGGTCTGGCAATGACATGACAAAAATATAAAACGGAGAAAAAAAATTCATTTAATAAAGAGAAAAAAAAATTAAATTAAAGAGAAAAAAAAAATAGAAAAAATTAAATTAAGCAAAGTGTGATAATTAATGTTGAGTATATGCAAAAGAATATGATTTTCCTATTGAGAGAAAAAAAAAAAAAAATAGAAAATAATAATAATAAAGTATGATCAATAATTTTTTGTTGACAAAAATTTTGACTGTGAATTTAATTGATTTTATTGTCATGTCGAAATGCAGTTTTTTGTGTAGTTTTGTATTCTGTGCAGAGTGGACATATAATATAATATAAGTGTGAGCACGATTATAAATCTTTTTTAATACTATATATTTATATATACACCTAACAATAAAATAATTCAAAAAAAAAAAAATAATAATAATAATAATCTTAACCAGTCGCGTATCTAACTATATAAGCAATTGCATACGTTGAGTTTAAAAAATGATATTCTCGAGTTTGAATTATACAAGAAAAAAAAAAAAATCTGAAATAGAAGCTATGAAAAATAAAGAAAATTAAGAATAATATCAAAAATCTATACGTTAATAATAGCTTCCACGTAAAATTGAGAAATAAAAAAAAAAAAAAAAAACAATTTTACAAAATCGCTTCATTCTTCTCCAACCAATCAAAGTCAAAAAGTTGGTTGGTGTGTGGAGCTTTTATTTCAATATTCATACGTATTAGTAATAATATAATTAGATAGTTCGGCGACTGGTTTAGATCGTGAAGAAGAGAAAAAAAAAAAAAATACAAAAAAAAAAAAAAAAGATTTTTTTTTTGAATTATGAAATATTTGACCCAGCTTATACAGCGCGTATTTGAGCTAACCTGTTTTTCGGTTTGTAGTTCACCAGGACGCCCGAGCCTAGTCTGTTATCCGAGAGAGAGAGAGAAAGAGACATAGAGAGTGTGAAAAAATAAATAAACAGAGTAATATCAAAGAATAAGAATAAAGAATGGGTAACAATAACAATAACAATAACAATAAAAAAAAAAAAAAATTATAATATAAGAGATATGGAAACCAAAAAAAAAAAAAAGATTAAAAAAAAAAATCATACATCGCATAAATAAATAAATAAATCAATATTGATAAATAATAAATTATTATAGAGTATCGTGAAACAAAATTCATATTAGGTAAACAGTATATAATTATAAAATGGTGAATAAAATGAATAAACCATAACATAGAAGGAGGAGAGTGATATAGAAGTGGCAGCTCCAAACAAATCAGCTAAAAAAATGATAAAATCATTATTATTATTATGATTATGATTATGATTATTATTATTATTATTATTATTATTATATTAAATAATATTAATATTCGCTGCGAAGCAATCGCGTATAGATATATATATTCTAATAAATAATGTTTAAGTTCTCAAATTTGCATTATTCGGCGAGCATTAATTTTTTTTTTTGAAAATATGTATGTAAATATATATAAAGAGAGAGAGAGAGAGAGGGGGAGATATAGAAAGAAGATAGAAATAGCTGAAAATTTGCGTTGTTCTTTTTTTGTTTTTTTTGGTTGGTTTTTTTTGTAAAAAAAATATTATATATATGCGAGGTAGAAAAAAAATTAGCTTTTGTTAAAACGCTTTTCGCGATCTATTATAGTCTCTACTACGAGGAAGTTCTTTTTTTCAAATTTTTTTCACATCATATCACTTTTGTTCTCTAATCTGAAGAAACGATTGTTTTTTTGTTTTTTTTTCTCATTTTTTTTTTTTTTGATTATGAAAAAAAAAATTGAGAAGCAAAAAAAACGAAGAATCCTGCGCCTCCAAGGATAGTGGAGAATATAATGAGGATCACGAAGCATTGTAAAGAGAGAGGGTGAGAATATGAATAATTGATAATGTGTGAATATAGAAATAGCTGAGAAATGATAGAGATAAGAGATAGATGAAAACCAAGAAAATCGCAGTTGGTGTGATTTATAAAATTTTATATATATATATATATATATAATATAATATATATATATATAGGTCAGTTTTGTGTTAGGGAACACAAATCTCACCTTGGCGTCTAACACCTCGCCTGGACGTAACTTTCCAACCTGCACAAATCAGATATAACAATGAACTAAAAAAGAATAATAATGTGGTAAAGCATTTCAGCTTTTTTTTTTTGTTTTTGATGTTATGTTTTTTAATTTTTTTTGCTGTTCTGGTTTCGGGTATAACCAGCTAAATAATAATTATATCCTAATCCGTCTTTTTTCTTTTTTTTTTTTGCGATGAGAATTATTTACGAATCCTAATTTCTCGCTACGACAAACCGAGCCTTAAGTGGATTCGACAATTCTAATTTATACACCATTTTTTTTTCGCGATCCCGATCATGTGGATCGTTATGGAAAATGCAACGTTTTTCAACAACGAAAGAAAAATATACACGTCACTATTTTGTTTTTTAATCAAGCAATAACGGAAATCAAGCTACGTATAACTATAAAACTCAGGTTATAACAAAATATCTATGGCCGCTGTTGCGCGATTTTTTTCTCCACCTCGCGACTTTAACTTACTCGTTTTATTAGCCAAAAATTATTTCAGCAGTAATTTAAGATTTTGCTGACGTGAAAAACCTGAATATTTGATATAAAAAAAAAAAAAAAAAAAATACCACTACTGTCAAATTGGAAATAAAATTTTTTCGATTATGGTTTCGCGACCCGATTACTGCGTGTATATTGTTCGAATTTTCGTAATGTAAATACGCTACATCCACTTAAAGCCGATTATCTTCTGCTTATAAATGAATATGATATAATGAATACCTTAATGAGAATTCGTCGATGTTATAAGTACTATTACGAAACGGTTTCTTATCCATGAAATGATTGTTTTTGTTCTTTTTCGCTTTTTGTTCTTTTTTTTGTTTTTAGGATCAGGATTCAGGCATTGGGATAAAGACGTCACAGATGATTTAACGATTTGCAAGATATTTTTGAGCATGGACAGTATATCTACGTGCTGTATTATTATTAAAATACGATCACGGGACAGGGTACACCATCAATACCTGTGGTTCGGTACACCGACATAAAAAAAAAAAAAAAATAAAAAAAAAAATAAAATGCTATTACATTTTACAAGTGGCATTCTCTGCTTAGTATCATCAGTCCATAACCATCGCCATTATCATGTCATAAATAATAATAATAATAATAAATTAATAAATATCTTTTATGTTGCAGTTGGCTTCTCTTTTCGATTACATTTTGTATATCATATATCATTATAATTATAAACCGTGAAATTTATTACCCAGAGTCACAGAATATGAGAATGCTTGTATACATTTAATTACATGAATTCGAAAAGTTTAGCCACAGATAATAAATTCTGAATATAACATAAGTTGTTCCAGTTAATTCACTGGCATCATATTATCGATGGGTAATTTTTTTTTTTTATTACCTCATGTATCCACGGTGCGAAGTTTATATGAAAACTGGAAGAATATAGTGAAAAGAGTGAAAAAAAAAAATTCATTAATCATTCCGAAGGATGAATATAATGATGAGATTTCTCTTGATTGTACTGATTCATAAATATGAAATAACTTTGCACCGTGGATATTAATACGCAACATGCGATAAGATATTATAGCATTAGATGAAATAATATTTGAATGTGAATATTATAGTCATTGGCATAAACGATGCATAGAAAAAAATTGAGTAAGAGCTCGGCGAATAATTACACTGCAATTACAGCAAACTTTTATTACTACGTAATGGTAGGTATATTTAAAAAAGAGAAATTTATTACTCAGCAAATTAAAATCAATGCCAATAGATTCTAATCGTTTATTTTTTACGCATTTTTACACACAGAGTGTGAATACACAATCGCCTATATTCCATTTTGACTTGTACGTATTCTTTGTGAAATACTGCGACGATTATGTTCAATCGAAATACTCGAGAGTCTTACGGTTTTCAAATGGCAGCGAGTTGAATTTTACCAATATACGGGGTCTTCGACGAAGAATAACGGTCACGTTGCTGCAGGACGCCGTCGCTAGTTGGCGCGCATCTAGCCATGAATTAGATGCCGAGCGCTGATTGGTCGTAACTTCAATAGTCTCGTATTTAAAAACTATAAAACCCTGAATTTTTCGACTGATTGAACTTCATCGCAGTTTTTTAAACAAGAATACGACTAGGATAAGAATTTAGGCAGATATTATTCACTCTGTATATAAAACAAGCGGTGATAATGTTAGCTGAAATAATAATGCTAATAACCAATATAAAATTACCTAGTAGGTATTATATAATATGAGTATGCTGAAATTGTAGTATTCAAAAAAATAATTGACAAGTTATTTATTAAATAGTAGTGAGCGAACAGAACTGAATAAAAAGCCTCGATCGATCGATCGATGATATTCGTTATCACACGATGTGTAATTTAATATTTTTGAATGAACACAATTTTATTTACATTTGTTTACGTAAAACGAAGTTCATCGTTCGATCGGGCGATTTATACGATTCTGTAAAAGTGAGCAATAAGAGGTAGCGGTTGTAGCTGAAGAGTACAGACGAGGTAGCTCAGATTCTGCAATGATATTCTCACCTTACGCTCCTCCACAACTTCGCCAGGACGCAGCTTCCTATTCTCCTATGGACCAAACGGTTATGTACAGAGCCACAGCGTGTTGTGTTACGAGTGTGTTTTCTATGTTAACTTGGGACAGAACTATATGTAGTTAAGTATATTACAGTTTTATTAAAAAAGGATGACATTCAATTCGCTACGGGGTCGGCGGATGTGTGCTTCTACAAATGCACAAGGGATTATATACAGAATTTTCACCCCAAACATACGAAACTTTCAACACAATTAATTCATCATTATACTACGCGAAAATTGGCAAAATTCTAAATTTAAGAACCTAGTTGAATAGATTCCAACACATGGACGAGTAGTGGGGGGGGCTAATGGCGGTCGTATATCATTCCGTTGTCCACCTCACGACTTTAGCCCACTCGTTCTATCACCCCACATTCAAATTAGCTACAATTCAAGTTTTGGTCACTTATTTGGCGCCGGCACGATTAATAATCGTTAAAATTTTTTTCATTTATGTTCATTAAAACGACCGTGAGTAACAAATTAAATTTTATCGCTCATTTATATGTTGGAATCGACTCAAATCTACTTAGGACTGTAATTCTTTAATTTGATAAATTTATCGTCATTTTTTATATGTGTATAGGTGTGAAAGTTTCGCAATGATAAATTGCCTCTACATAAAAATGACATTAACGCACAACAATGAATATAAGTAAGTATTGAATTACTGTGTAAAACCTGGGGTAGGTATTTATTTTCAGCAAAAAATTTTTCGAGACAACGCGATATTGGTATAAAAGGAATCTGTATATGTACATCTTCCTTTTTATCGCTTATATATATATATATATATATATACACGTTACATTACAGTATCAGTTATAACAGGTACTTTAACGTAACGAAACAACAACACATAATAAATTCGTGTACAAGTATGTATATCTATAAAGAAAAAAAAAATATATATATATTCTCGTATAATCGAGCTCAGCATCCGGATTACTTTTTTTTTTTTTTTTTCAGCATACCTGCGTGCGATTATTAAACCTGTGAAAAATCTTATACCTAGTATATATATATGTACCTAAAATAAAGAAAATATAAATTTTTCATTATTATCATGGGGTCGATATTTGGGGCTTTTTGTGTACGGGTTTGGATGACGTGACGTATACTTGTGTATTGGGGTATAATGTGACGTTACAACGGATTTGAGAAAACAGGATCTAAGACGTAATCGGGCAAATTTCGACAGATATAATTAATTAGGGTCAAGCTGGATCTACGATTACGATACATGACGACCTACGTACAAACTTCTATATCACATCCAATAACTTATGTACAGATTATCGTGAAAACCGTATATCTACTCGAAAATTATTTTTAATTTAAACATTTTTTTTCTTAATTCTTTTTGCTTTTTTCAAAGAGAATTTTTTGGTCAAGATTTATTTAGATTTTTTCTTTTTGTTTTTTGCTATTCACAGCTTTTTCGAAACTCTGTACAAAAGTTGTGGTATTTAATATTGGGGGTAAACCGTCTATAATATACTCTATAAAAAAAAAAATAATTGCTAAATAAATATAAATCGATAACATATATCACTGCAGTCTACAATAATAACTCGCAAAACGACCACAATACTTATCAAAGAAACTATTCAAAGATGGTATTATGCTGGTAGTTAGGTGAAAACCGTATATCATCATTCGCGATGATTTAACTTTATCGTTTTGTCCCTTAAGGGGGGTGCCAATCTACGAGAAACATAAAACGGTCATTGTATTCAATGTTTTATTGCGGTGAGAATAAAGGGCGGAAAAAAATTGCGAAAAGAGCATTTGAAAGCTACGAATTTTCGCTTCAAACTGGAAAAAAGAAAAATCAAATATCACAAGAATCAGGTCCGCTGCGTTCATTTGAGTAGAGCTCTGCGAAAAACTATTTGCGAAACGGTTACCACGTTTATAGGCAAACGGAATATCGGAAACACAAAAACCAATACTTTTTGGAATCGTCAATGTACCCTCTAAGCTTCTATGGAACGGATTTTTGATCCACTCAAACGTGGTCAAGTTACATTTCTTTTTTGCATTTAATCGCGTTTTTCGGAATTTTCGCGAACGTTTTCATCAATTTTTCAAAAACGAAAGGTCAAATGAGAAATTCGTTCCATAAAAGCTTGGAGGGTACATTGACGATTCTAAAAAGTATTGGTTTTTGTGTTTCCGATATTCCGTTTGCCTATAAACGTGGTCACCGTTTCGCAAATAGTTTCTCGCAGAGTTCTACTCAAATGAACGCAGCGGACCTGATTCTTGTGATATTTGATTTTTCTTTTTTTTCAGTTTGAAGCGGAAATTCGTAGCTTTCAAATGCTCTTTTCAGAATTATTTTCCGCCTTTTATTCTCACCGCAATAAAAGATTGAATACAATGACCGTTTTATCCTTCTCGTAGGTTTGCACACCCCTTAAATATTGATTAGGTAAAAAACTTTCGTAAGTTTTTTTCTTTTTTTCTAACATTTTTGATACTCCATCCCATCTATCAGCATAGTATAATTTCACTTGAAATACCTGTATCGATTTTTTGTTCTTTTCGTAACATACCTCGTCACTGATGATAAGACTTGGTCTACGTCCTAATTCCTCTGGAGGAATCAGCGAACCACGACGACTGTTAGTTCCGCTTCCAGGTGCTAACGATCCTTTTCTGCTTGCATTCGGTGTTGTTTCTTTAATAACTTCGATCTTAGGCGCTTCTGGAGCTTTTATTTCCGGTAGTTTTGGCTACAATTCGAATTGAATTTTTCATATTTTTATTATCAAATTTCTAAACAGTTTTTTTTTAATATATGCGTAGTTGGCCAAATAAATGATGCGTAAGCATTTATTATTGCAGCAATTTTGAAATTTAGTTTGCGTTAGTTTGAATATTATTTATGCAATTCGGAATTGTCCAATATTTTATTTTATTGATTTATTCAATTCTCGAAGCAATCTCGTATCCTGGGAATATAGTTTTTCTGCAAAATTTAGTAAGCCGGATCTGTGCTAACGACGACTTACTATAAGGGAGGAAGAACTTGCTTAGAACCGTGCGCTAGAAGACACAAATATGATCTAAGCCTAACGACTAATGTAGAACCAAAATAATCTAGATTTTGACTGGTCCAAAGCTACAACCTTGCTCAATTTAATAGAACGCAATCAGTCACGTAAGTAGAAACATTAATGATATCAGAAATAGACATTCCTAGGGTCTATTCATACCTTGCCAACACGATTTCGGATTTGGATTATGCACTTGCGATAATTTGATTATTATTGAGTCACAAATTTCTATGAATCATCCCATTCTTCATTCTGATTTATTCACTTCATTTTCCTATCACCCCGTTTTCTGAGATTTAGTCAAAAAAATTGTTGATACATAATCCGAGAAGATTTTTCATCCCAGAAGATGAAGAGATAAAAAATCGTTTCGAACTAAATTGATTAATAATAATTCATTAAGCAGCGAAGCAAAGACATTTTTAAATTTACATTAATCATTCGACTCACCTTTGTATCCAATTTCTGCTTTGTGGAATGGGAAAGAGAACAGAAAAAAAATTTAATTATTAAACGTAGAATAATTTTGGGTGTTAAATTTTACGTGTATATCAAAAGGGGAAATCAATTTTGGAAATTCAATTATGATAATTTGTTAGAAATTTTTTTTTTCTGTATGCAAACTGATTTCAAATTTATTGAAAGGTTTTATTATACTAAAAGATAAACTAATTAACGAAATTCAAATTATCTTTCGAATTGGTCATCAAGGGCGTCGAACGTATCTTCAATAAATGATAATCATTTCTACAGTTATTATTTCGAAAAAAAATTTAAAAGCTTTATTGGCTCATTATTTCTATCTGTGTTAATATCTCTGTGCCAAATTTTCTAGGCCAATTGGTGTCCATTTTTAGCAAACCTTTTTAAGGGACCAAGAGAAGAGAGACAAAATTTTTTTTTTGGGGTATAAATGCTTTTTTTTGTAATCGAAGGGTCTTGTAATATTTTTTTTTTATTCTGTTTTAATTCTTTTTTTATTTAGTAGAATGAGGTACTTTACCTGAGTAGCTGGTCTGTCGAATTTTGTCTTATCGCGTTTGACATGATCCCCAAAGTCAAATTCTTGTGGTTTTTCCAATACTGCTCTTTCGTAGTCTGGAATTTCTGGAAGTTCGTAACTCGCAGCCTTCGACTTTTCTGCACCCTTAACTTTCTTTGCCTCTAGTTTTTCGGGCTTCTCAGTTTTCTAAAGATCAATTATAATCACGTGTTATAATCAATTTTCACTAAAATTTTACCACCGATTAAATAAAAAAAAATAAGAAAAAAAATTAACAATAATCGTGAATGAATGAATGATAAAAATGATATAATTCAATAACAATAAATAAAAATAAAAGAAATAACTGAAATGTCTTTTTGATTCAAATTTTGATCTTCACTTTTGAGAATTCGAACTTTTCAAAAGATATATATACACACATAGAATATAAATATATATTGTAGGTATATGAAAGAAGTGAAAATTCACACGAACGTTTAAGAAGAAGTTTTGTTAGCGATAATAGAATAATTAGATATCAAAATTGATGATAATTAATAACAATAAGATAACAGAACGATAGAAATATATATATGTATTATAAATATATATATAGATAATAGTATGATATTTTAGCATAGTATAGAGATTGATCGTAATTATTTACATTTTATAGAATAAAGATAATAGCTGAGTAAGTAATAGAATAAAGTGGATAGCGATCGAATGTATAGAAATTTGCGTTATTAATAGATCGGAATATAGTTCGTGTGTGTATAGTGATGCTGGGACCAGGAGTATGATTAAAAAAAAAAGTATAAATCAGGCCTTTTGGTGGCCAAAAATTTATTCAAGATTGTGAGACAAAAAAAAAAAAAAATCTGTGTTCGATGTAACGCAGTGTGTATCTCAAAGAATCAAAAAACAATAATGAAAAATAGAAAAAAAAAGTAACAAAAATGATACGGTGTTCATGTGTTGAGAACTAATAATCTCATAGCTCCGTTCATAAAATTCAAACGACCAATTTCCTAATCCTAAAAATGTTGAAAATCTGTAGGAAAAATAAAAGTAAACTCATGTCTACTCCTACGATTTGAAGAAAAAAGAAAAAAAATTCCATAGGAAAAATGTTCTCTTTTCATTTTTTTTTTCAAAAATATCGTTGTTTTTGTGTACAGGTAGAAAAAAAAAATAAAAATTGTACGTGTATTGTATGATAAGATTATTAATATTGAAGAACTCTGTTGGAGAATAGTAAACGCTGGGAATAACTATAAAGGGGTGTATAATACATCTAGAAAATAATTTCTCTCAAATCAGTGTCTGACGTTTTGGAAAGGGAAACAAAAAAAAAAACAAATATATTTTATCGACTCAGTTTTTTTTTTGCCTCAAATTTGATTAAACTCGAATTTTGAGTCGTTCAATTCGGCAAAAAAGAAAAACAAAAAAAAAAAATCAACTCAGTCGACGAGATATCCTTTCATATCGTAACAGCGATTCGAAAATAATTATTTCCAAGTTGTAGATTATTTTACACCCTCTTAAGTCGCTTGAAGAAAGAAAAGTACAGTATTTTTACTCGATAGACGATAGACCATAGACCATAGACCATAGACGACAAAACGATAAAATTATACCCCTTCGGATACCTTGAGATCAATCGTGCCACTTTCACCTTGATCGGGCTTTGCCTCTCGCTTAACAGGTTTAAGTTGAAATCCTTTGAAGGACTCATTTTTAATCTCCTGTTTTGGTGGTATACGAAATTTCGGTTTCGGGGGCGCTGGCTTTGTTTCCTCTGTCTATATGTACACCAATTTATAATTTAACAATTGTTTATCATTATTCAAAAAAAAAACGAGTCTATTTCCTGTGTTCTTTTCACTCTCCACTCCAGTAGTGTTATTATCTTCAATTCTATTTTTTTTTTTTTTTTTTTGCAACCCTTGGTTCGAAAGTTTGATTTTCGAGACCTGTGTAACGTGCGTAAGATACCTTTTCCACACGGCGTGCGCGAAGTTCGATTTTTCGCATAAAATTCAACTTAACGCGCGCTGTGTTGAAAAAATGAAGTTTAATACGAGTGCGAAAAATGATTCTCGGACTAGTGTGATTGTCTTGAAACTTCACACACACGTCCGAGAATCAACACTTTCGCACTAGTATCGAAAAGTACTATATTTCCGCATAGTGGAAAAAAGAAGAATTAGCGTATGCGCATATCGCGAATACTCTACTTTACGCACTAGTGTTTTTTTCGCGCATGCGCATTTCAGAATAATTCAATTTTACGCACTTTGTGATCCCAGCGGGCAGTAACGATGTGAAGTTATGTCAATTAATTAATCTGTCTCTAAAATCAAACTTTCTTCGCTGGGAATGACAAAAAAAAAATATCGTATCGACACAAGGGCGAATAGGCAATATCTGTCTCGTGTCATTACAATCTACGGCACTTGCCCTTCGTCACTCGTCGGTTATCGCCTACTTTTCGCACTTGTATCATAATATACTATTTCAAAATTCATTTTTATGGAGAAAAAATTTCATACGGTATTAATCATCTGATAATTGATTCTCGTTCCTGTTATTATAAAAATACGTTATTTTATAGTACGATAAACGATTTAGAAGTAATAAAAAATAATTATAATAATTATAATATACCTAAAAAACAAAACAAATGTAATATGAAAAATTCATCTTTCGCTCGTATTTCTGTAATATTTTTTAACTGTTAGAGACAACTATTGTCTCATATTTATAAAAGATAAATAATTTAGGATAAAACAGACATCGTACCTTGAGTTCAACCTTGTTGAGCGTCTTCTTCTCTTCTTCGAGCTGAAAACAGACGAATTATTTTTTATTTTTATTTTTTATAATTTAGAATTAATCTTCGTGCTGTACCGAAGGGTCAACCAGCTGAACTAAATATTTTGAAATCTTATCGAATTTTTTGAAATTTTTTGAAATCCTGAAATTTTGAAATCTGTGTACACCGAAACTTTCTAGTGATTGACCGTTTGTGATATAGTGAAAATAATTTTACCTTCGTGGTACGTTTCAGGCCCAATTTCTTTGTTTCCTCTTCGGTTTTCTGCGCATAAAGAAACACCGAATATTATTTGACTGAATTTTTGTTAATAGAATAACAGAAATGATAGTGCAATAGGTATAGAGTGTATTGCGTTGAATAATGTTTAGTGTAATTATGTGCGTGTTATCATCTGTATAAAAATAGGGATAGATGTAGAATAAATAGATAGTATACAAGCTCGATTTTGGGAAAAAAAAAAACAAAAAAAGGCTCCATTCAAGTCTTTTTTGTAGACTTATATTATAATATATTACGTTCGGTTTATAATGTTAAGAATTTAGTTAAAGCTAAATAAAAATTATCGAAGTTGATGAAACTGAATTCGTAGTGCGTTAAAGAGTGAAAAAGAGAAAAAATGAAAAGTTGAAAAGTTGAAATAAATTAAAGATAATAAAGAAACTGTCCGCGGTATAAGAGAAGCAGAATTTGAAGTAGATGTTGAAAAGAAAATTTTGCACAGCAAGTACAAATCCCTTTGTACTTTTATTTTTTTTTCTACCTTTTCATCGGGCGTTAGACCCAAAGTTATTTTTGGTTTGGGTTCGTCTTTCGGTACCGTTGTCACACCGAGAGTCGATTTTGGTTTTGCCTCTTCAGGTTCAATTTTCGTTTCAGATTTAACGCCGAGAGTTTGTTTGGGCTTTTCCTCATCTTTCGAAGCTGCTTTAGCTTTAGGTTCAACTTTTGATTCAGGTTTAGGTTCAACTTTTGGTTCAGGCTTAGGCTCAACCTTTGTTTCAGGTTTAGATTCAACCTTAGATCGAACTTTTGGTTCAACCTTAGGCTCAACCTTTGTTTCAGGTTTAGATTCAACCTTAGGCTCAACCTTTGTTTCAGGTTTAGAATCAACCTTAGGCTCAACTTTTGTTTCAGGTTTGGATTCGACTTTGGGTGTGGGTTTGGCGTCGTTCACCTTTTTCTTAGGCTCCTCGACCTAAGAATGTGAGTATGATTGTGTTGTGTAGTGTGTGATGAGTGTGTTCGTTATTTACATAAGCAAACTAGACCTAATCCATATCGTAACAATTAACCAAGCATCTTTTTTTTTGTAAAAGAGAATTGAAATGATTCGATTGGATAAGTTACGAAAACCGTTAGCATACAGGGTGACTCAGAACTCCCGCACCACCCGGAACAGGCAGGTTCCTTATCGAATTCTGAGACGAAAGTTCCTGTATGAAAACTCTCTAAGGCAAACTGTTCTAGAGATATTAAAAATCGCAATTGACCAATCAGAGCGGTCTCTACGACCGTAACTATGGAGCGGTTGACCTAGACGGCCGATAACTATGGAGCGGACGACCTGGAACGCTGAAACTATCAAGCGGTTGACTAGAAAGACGCTCTGATTGGTCAATCGCGATTTTTAATAACCCAAGAACCGTTGGCCTCAGAGAGTTTTCGTAAAGGAACTTTCGTCTGAGAATTCGATAAGGAACCTGCCTGTTCAAGGTGGTGCGGGAGTTCTGGGTCACCCTGTATATCACGTCATATAAGAATTCAGGATTTTCTCATCGTCAGGATAAAAAGACAAAACGAAAGAACGAGAGAAGCTGCATCCAACTTTATCTCGAATTTTTGTTTTTTTTTAAACTAAAAACCACACAGAGTGGGATATTTTCAGGATCTCCGGGACTTCCAGGATCCCTGGACATCCTGTGGATTGGAAACATCGTAAATGACTCACCTTTGCAGTAACCGACTTTTTGTCGATGGTAGATGAACGGCGGCTTTCGGATTTCGATTCTTCTTCGACCTGAACATTTTTTTAAAAACAATTGTTATCGACAATGTAAAGCTGCGATAATAGTACGTTATACAACGAGTGCGAAAAGTTGGTCATTTCCGCCCTAGTGTAAAATGTCCGGCAAACGCTTGTTGCGTACGGAAAATCGAACTTTGCACACGCCGTATGGATAAGAGCATTTCAATCATCTCTTTCTGTAGCTTACCTTTTGCGTAGAGACACGACGTTCCGGTGTTTTGTTACCATCTTTGACGATCTGAGAAAAAGAAATAAATGTTCATAAGACAAAGTTATACGAAATAATGAAATTTACGATTATTTACGATTATCGACGATTGTGATTATTCATTACCTCCTCTTCGGTCGTAACAAGAGAACTGCGTCGACTTTCCGTACGAAGTTCTTCTACCTGAGAAAATTACGTTTTATCATATTATTATTATTATTATTTTTTTTTTTGCTCCAATATTATCGAGGTTGTGATTGATATATTTGAATCGAATAGATACCCTGCTTATAGACTGCTTTCTAGTCGCTGTTGTCTTTTCTAATTTTGGTGTAGTCTCGCGGGAAGTATCCTTCGTTTCTTCTACGACTTCCTTCTTCTTGACAACCTTCTTGACCTGTTTTCAAATAACGAATAAAAATTATCAAAATCACCGATCATCAACTTTTTGCAATGATATTTTTAATATTCGTGAAGAAATTTGAGTGCGTATTAAATTCAAAGCTTGTTTTCACTCGTTCTTTTCCTTTTTGGTCAATTTTTTTCACTTTAACCCTTCCTGGTCACCACGGGTCAAAATGACCCGAGCATCAATTTTGAAGATAAATCCTGTTCGCGACCGAAGAACGCAGAAAGAAATAAAAAATTGAAAAATTGAAAAAAATCAAAAAATCAAAAAATCAAAAACCAGAAATGCATTGACCTTTTGACGATTTTTTTTTGAACATGTTGCCATGTGGATTTTGATATGCCGACTTTTGCTACATCTTCTAGAATGTTCAAAGTATTTTTAAGTATTTTTTCGGTGCGAATCGGACCGATGGTTTTCACGAGGCAACCGTTCAAAAATGACTCGGGTTAATTTGACCCGGTGTGACCAGCTTGATTGAAATCGGAATACGAAGCTGTATAACTTGTGATTCTTACCTTTTCAACTTCTTTCTTATCTTCGACCTTGTCTTCGGTCTTTTTCTATAAATAAGATAAATTTATCAGTTCATTTTAGAATCATTTATCGTGTTCGTACGTATCGATGAAATTTTTTTTGAATGATTTAATGAGAAAAATGTAAATTTTTATTCACCTTTAGAACCTTCTTCTCATCAACTTTTTCAACGTTGTTAACTTTAGCTTCATCCTTCTGTATAATTAATCAAATATCATTAAGTGGTTCTATGAAATACACAATCCAAGGACTAAAAATGATATTCAAAAGATGTAAAAGCTGAGAGTTTAACACGATTCGCAATTATAATAAGAATAAAAAAAATCGTACTACGTTAATTACGTAGCTCGCATATATCTGAATATCATTTTTCTCCTATATTCAATAATTATTCACACGAAATATGCTATTCAAAAAAAAAAAAACCACACATTGCAAACAACTATCGTTCAACAAGAATTTAATTTACTAATTATAATTCATGCATAAAAATAAAAGAGAACTTGCACAAGCAGACATTAAGAGTAAAACTAAAACTATAGCAATTCATTTCAAACTTTGGAATTCGAAATAGGAAATTCACATACCGAGAATATTCAGTGAGACTACACGATCCCCTTCCTACGGCAAAACCAACACAGGCGCTCACCGTGTGCGTGAGGCTCATTCGGGAGGGGATGCAATGCTACTGGCACCTCATTCCGTCCTAAACTAGCCTCACGCACGCGGTGCGCTTGTGTTGGTTTTGCCATAGGAAGGGGATCGTGTAGTCTCACCAAATATTCACGGTATATGTAGGGTTCAGATTTTTTAGATGAAATTCACAGATTCGTAACACAGATACATATAATATGTAAATATTTAGGGTGGCCGTTATTTCCGATTTTTTTTTTTCGTTTATTTTTTAAATATAACAACATTTTTGTTTTTCGTGTATGAATTTTGGATTTAGGGTATGAACTTATGGTTTAGAGGGCGTGGAAGAGGAAAAAAAAAAAAATCTTAAGAAATAACGGACCTTCTAATGTATAGATAGAATCCAGTTTTTGTAGGAATTGAGTGTTTCAGGAATAGTGACAAAATTTTTGAATAAGAAATGCATATCATATCATATCAGGATAATAAGCTTGTCGTTGAATTAGCTGATGCTGAAATAATAAGCGAAAGAAATATATTGTTACAATTAGCAGCATATAATATCGATTGCGACACAGCAGCATTAGAAAAGCCTGTAAAGCGAAAATAAAAAAAAAAAAATAAACGGTAATAAAGATATAACGAGAACAAGTAATAATGAATAATGAAATCGATGTTGGTGTTATTTATATCACATATTTTATATTTATACAGGGTGAGTCTCTTCAGAGGTCCAAAATGGGTGGGATTTATTCAAGGCGAAGGCACGGATTCAGCCAATCAGGTAAACAATTATCCGGGTTGGGAATAGGTTGGTAATACTTAATCACGAATCACGGCGTGCCTTTGCCGCAAGTAAGTCCCACCCATTTTCGGACCTTTGAAGAGACTCACCCTGTATATTACTCAATCTAGAGAATTTTTATAACGAAATAAGTAGCGGAGTAAATTGAAGCTATAGTAAATTATAGATCGAGGATAATTGGTGTTATAAATAAATAATGCCAAATTTCTTTGGCAAATTTGATTCTAGATTTAAGAAAATGTTTAATAATTAATAAATCGATAAAATTATAACTCGTTGCACCTTTTGTATCTATGATTATTTTAAATTTGCGTAAAGCTTTTGCGTATATACAGGGCGAGTCATCCCTGGTATCGAATGAGGGAGGGGCTTATTATCGCAGACGCTCTGCCCCTTTCTATGTTCTCATTTGGGATTATGATAACAGAGTGAGATTTCTGGTAGTGTTGACCGTACGTGAAAATAAAAGTGGGGTTTCCCGATACGACGATAACAAGTATGAATAGAAAGGAGCAGATCGTCTGCGATAATAAGCCCCTCCCTCATTCGATACCAGGGAAGACTCGCCCTGTATAGCCAGACTTAACGAAGCATTAACGAAGTAAGAAATAATAAAGAGTTCAAAACTCACCTTGATTTCGATGGTCTGTAACAAAAAATGAAAAGAAATTACATAAAGCGAATTTTAGGGCTTGTGTATGTCAAATCGAAAAAAAAGGGGGTGAGGGTCGGGGGTGCTCTCCAGAAGGAGGTAGACGACTAGGGGACGGGTCTTAATTTTCTAGAACTTGTTTACGGTATAACAAATTATGCAGAATAGCGATATCGGGTTGAACAAAGTATTGACAATAACATATAGTATAACGACTAGGGTGTCCCTTAGAAGGGGTGGTTATCGAATTTTATTCCTCCGTGTGGCTTAATCGGTTCCAAATAAATTAAAAAAACAAATTCTGATAAAAGAATTTTCCTTAATTTTAGTAATTATTATTTTTTTTTTTTTGTTTCTGACCCTGCTGAGTGTTTCAAACAACCCCTTTAACGGACACCATAATAACAACATAACGTCACAAATGAGGATTATTCTCAAACAAATAAACAAACAAAAAAAAAACAGATACATACGACATCCATTGACAGTTAACAATAATTATTATTTTTCAGATAGGGAAGACTGGGGCACGATGGGGGGGCCCCCCCTAAGCGAAAAAAAAAAGTTACGAACAATTCTTTGTTTCGAAATAGATTTTTTTTTTTTTTTCAACGAATATTTAGGGGAGCGTTCTTCCCTATAAAAAGTAAATATATCCTTGGGATTATACATGTAGGTACTTGATGATGTTCTTGTGATATGAACGTGTATAGAGTGTTGTGCGTATGTGAAGAGTTTGATAGAAGAGAAAAAAAAGAAAGAAAAAACGTTGCAAAAATAATGAAAAAATATGGTATAGTTTGTTAAAAATTACCTTTTTCAAAATTGGTTTTTCAATACCGTTACGTTTCGAATCCGGTATATCCTTGAAATAAAACAGACAGTGTATTTAAAAGCAGATATTAATCTTTTGATATGTTTTAGGAAAAAAGTTTTTCATCTATTATCAAAATCTATTATCAAAAAGTTATATAATACACCTTGGAAATAATTTCACAATTTTTAATCACTGACACGATCTAAAAAATATTTTACTTAATTATCACTTCTTTCACTATCTGAGATCACTAGGATTTTTAAACATGATTAGAAATTATTTGAAAAATGGTCCCTGAAACGGTCATCGAAACGTTTTCAAATTTTCTTGTTATCAATGTGAAGTAATTTTCATGTATGTATATTAAAAAAATACTAGTGATCGATTGTGAAAGAAAAAAAAAATATGAATAAATAAAAAATCCAGTCGGTAGAATATTTTTTTCCACACAACGTGCGCAAAGTTCGATTTTACGCGTGCATAAAATTCAACTTTATGCACAGCATGTTGAAAAGTACTATTTTCGCATCGTATCAGTGATTTAAAAAAAAAAAAAGAAATTACTTCCACGTCTCATGTACAACCCTTCGATAAATTGTCTTTTTGTATTTCATGTTTGTATATGTAGTATAATGTATATGTGCGTGTTATGTGTGTACCTCGGTCTGAGTAAGGGGTTCTGATTGTGAATCTGCTGGTTCATCGACGACTGGTTCAGTAATATTCGATTCTACCAAGCTTACAGACGGTTCTTCTTCGTCAGAGCTTTCCACCTTACCCACGACACAAAATTCAAATTAAAAATATCAATGTTAACACAATAGAGCTTTCAGAAAAATGTTTTAAAAAAAAAACTAACATTTTTGTTGTTTCTTTTTTGTACAAAAATACGAACTTTTCTTTTACGACTTGCCATTTATATGATTTATTTAATTGTTATACGAATATAACGCAAAGCAACGTATGAAATTCGATGAACGGTTTCCAACATTTTTTTTTGTTACAGTCTCAAACACATATATTTATTATTTATATTATAGTTTCGAATTTAAGATGTTATTTTCAACAATAGGATTATTGATACAGACATACACATAATATGTGGTGTGAATAATTAGCGAGATTGATTTGTAATCGATGTAATTGACCCGATTATAAAAGCGCGTGTACAGCTGGGAAAGTTGAATTTGTATTTTGCATAAGTGTTTTACCTTCTCTTCGACCTTTTTCTCTTCTTTCTTTTCCACCTTCTTTTCGATCTTTTCTACCTTCTTTTCTTCTTCTTCTTCTTCTTTCTTCTTCTCAACCTTTTCCTCCTCTTTCTTTTCTTCCTCTTCCTTCTTTTTCTTCTCTTCCTTCTTCTGTAATGTGTATTTAAACGTGTCGCGCATGCAACATTTAACAAGAGGATTAAATACTGGGTTCACATATCGGTCTCAAACGTATTCAACATATTTTTTCTTTTTCTTTTTCTTTTCAGAAAAAAATATGAACATGGGAGACAGAAAACAACGGTATAAATATTGGGTAAAAGACAGTTTTTTTTTTTTTTTTCGTTCACTTAAAATATCGCATTTTAAACACATCGTTCTCTATAGCTCACCTTGATAATTAGATCGGCTGAGGATTCGTCCTTTCCAAATTCATTAGTGGCAATGACCGTGTAAGTACCGGAATACTCTGCCGTCACAGAACTGATGGTCAGTCTCATTTCCGTTCCATTAAACGATATCTTGACGTCTTTTGAGGATTTGATGGTGGTTGAATTCCTATGGGAAAGAACAAAAAATAAGAAGAAGAAGAAAATAAAATATCAGAAATGCATCGTGAGAAGTAAACTTACCTGGTCCATACAATGCTGACTTTTTTGTCTTCCTTTGCAAGTCTTGCAACGAATTCGATGGATTTACCTTCGTCGATGGTCTTGACAAGGAAAAAGAGAAATATTAAACGTGAGATGAATTGAATAGAATAGATTGTCTAAAAACTAGAGAAATTGAACTCACGATTGATCTCAGACCGGATGCGAATTTCGGCTTATCACCTTCTTCGGGAATCTCTGTTATCTCAACAACCTGGGAGATAGCCTCGCCCTTTTCGTTCTTTGCTACAAGTTTGTACGTACCCTTGTCCAGGGTTGATACCTGCTCGATTTCTAACTTTACAGCAAACTCACCCTGAGGATAAGACAGAATGAGATATTAGATATCTGATATTTTTCACACACCAAAAAGAGGTGAATTTTCAGTTATATTATCTAATTACCTCCTTGATTTTCTCAACGTGAACAGTGTGGCGAGAATCTTCTTTTACAGCCTTGGTTTCCTTGAACCATGTGCAGTCCGGTGCGAACTTAGAAAGCACGTGACATTCGACTATCACTGTCTTCTTCTTTACTACCTTAATCACCTTAGGTTTTTCCTTGATCACCGGTATAACTGCGATAAAATATCAGCTTTAATAATAGACATTTGTTTATTTATTCTCCAATTCTCACAGCAAAAATCTCTGTAATCATGTCGTAATTCCAATCCCAAAATTTCGGATTTAATACAAATGTTTGAATTATTCGAAAGAACTCTGAGCAACAAGACAGACTTTTGTACTACTTGTTATAGTCAACTTATAGAAACAACAGTACACTGCTTCCACTGGGGTACCTGACGTTGTTTTAGAGATTTTTGGGGTGGAAATTCGAGGAGAAAAATCTTGTATCCTCTGAATGATTGAAAATTAGAACATAATTATATGATAGAAGATGAAATTCGTAAGCTTACTTTCAACGTTGAGAGTTAAGTTGGCGTTGAGTTCTCCCAAAGCATTTTTAATGTTACATTTATAAAGACCAGAGTCATCTGCGCCTGGATCGTTGAGTTCTAATTTAATGTAATAAACATCCTCTTTTTCTTTCGTTATACTGATGGATATTTTCGAGGATTCCTTGACCACTTTTCCAGCATGAGTCCATACTATCTCAGGCTTGGGATCGGCCTTTACTCTAAAGTCCATTATGACTAATTTTCCTTGATTTTGCGACTGAATTCTTGGCTTTTCTACGAACGTAGGACCGTCGCCCTCTTGTTCAGGTTCAGCCTCGATATTCAAATTCAGATTCGCGTTACTCTCTCCAAATTCGTTTTTGACGTGACACCTGTAAGTGCCACCGTCAGGACCCGATGGATCCTGCAATTACGAATCAAGTTTATATTACATAAATTTTTCATCATTTTTTTTAGTTTTTTTTTTTGTTTTGTTTTTTATATTACTGTAAACGGGAGATCCCACCTTAATTTCGAGTGTGAGTTCGTACACGTCTTCTTCTACGCCAGAACTTCTTATTGTTATTTTCGACGATTCTTTGACGACGGTTGTGCCACGGAACCAAGTCACTTCCGGTTTCGGTTTGGCTTTGCATTTACACTTCATTGTAATAAGAGTGCCGCTCTCGTTTGGAATTATACGCGGCTTCTCAATGAAAGAAGGCGCGAATCCTGCTCCGTCATCTGCACCTTTCAGAAATTTAGTGTTAAACATTGCCTAATCGTTATTGAATATTTAAAAAAATGATCATTTTGAGTATATCATTAGGTTGATCAGAAAGATTATCAAGTTTCTTGTCTTCAAATTATTGATTTGATTAATATAATTGGAAGTAGGTAATACATAATGTTTATCATTGAGTCTATATATATATATTTATATATAATTACAACTTTTCTCATACTTGTTTTTCAAAGTGATTTTGTTTTTTTTTTTTCTTTATTATTTGTATTTTATATTCTCTCTTGTTTCTAGTTTCACTGTAAGACAAAGTTTTTAGCTTTGTAGAAGCGTAATTGCGGCACACAAAGCGACAAACAAAGGACTATTCACGACGTGTTAAACGTTAGACCTATATAATATCGTAGAACCTACCTTTGAATGTATAACAATCGAGTGAATTAATCAAACTTAAAATATGGTCTAATGACCATTGACATTTTTTTCAGTTTATACAATTCTGAATGCAAGTAGAACAAAACAAAAAAAGAAATGATATCCTGTCTAATTTTATTCAGTATTTTGAGAAGACATCGTATTATTTTTTTTTTTTTTTTATATACCGTTCATAAGCACGAATGTTGTAATGTTTGAGGATAGTAAAGGAAAAGTATTGGGATATACGCATCTTGGAAATCATTTTTTGTTTTTTTTTTTCAAATCACTGATGTGCTTAAAACGTTATCAGAAATTATTTGAAAATTTAATGATTTTGCATCACACGGATTGAGTCTATCGAAGTAGACATCAATTATATCAATCAATATGGAATATTTTTCATCGAATTTGAAAAAGTCTCGATGATCTTTGCTTTGGTGAAATCAATCCGTGTAACGCGAATACAAAAAATAAAAAATGTCAAATAATTTCTAACAATGTTTAAAAAAAAATACTTGTGATCAGCAGTGAAAACGAACAAACGAACAAAATCAATGAAATATCTAAAACAGTGATTTGAAAGAAAAATTTATTTCCAATGTATAGAATGATGGTTGGAAAATAAAATGATTTTGAAGAGTTTGAAAAATTGCCTGCGTTAACAATAACGACGTAGAAAATGAGTTTTATATTTCTTCGTGATTCGATATTCGAGATGAAAACGATCAGGGTATCGATGATACTGTATTTTGTATTGTTTTTTTGTTTTTTGTTTAAGGGCGTCCACTTGCCTTGGAAGTTGAGCGAGATGTTGGCGTTACTTTCGCCGTAGCTGTTGAAAGCGTTGCATCGATAATTTCCACCATCTGCTTTTGTTGGATTTGATATTTCCAATGTTAACAGATATGTGTCCTTGCTAGTAGATTTTCGCAACATCTTGACACGCGGACTATCCGCTATAGCTTTTGTACCTTGAAAC
The DNA here is from genome assembly GCA_914767705.2 of Tenthredo notha. Classification (NCBI taxonomy): domain Eukaryota; kingdom Metazoa; phylum Arthropoda; class Insecta; order Hymenoptera; family Tenthredinidae; genus Tenthredo; species Tenthredo notha. Next base: position 3,649,429 of record OU611923.1, on the reverse strand, counting down.
CAAGTGATCTCTGGCACGGGATGTGCCTCCAATATACATTCCATTATAAGAACATCGCCTTCTTGACGTATCGTTGGCTTTTTCGGAAAACGAGGTGGTTTTCCGTCAGGAATTCTAACGGGATTTAATCATTATAAGTTGCATTTGATTCCCTCTCAATATCTCACCTCGTAGATCATATTATATTATATTATTATTATTATTATTAAATATTTCATTGCCAGACGATTATATAAAAACAAAAAAAAAAATTCATTTCTAATATCAAAATCAGAATAAAACTTCAAACTAATATTTTTATACATGTTTAAAGACAATTTGAAATCAGTCTTAAAGGGGATGCCATAATCGACAGGATTTCTCAGGATTTCGCACGCTCCGCCATCTCTCGGGCGTTGCGGCAAGTAGAGAAACACATTTTTTTTTTTCTCTGTTACAGTCGATTTCTTTTATACTAGATCGAACCTGTTTTTCTCAAATCATCGAATGCCAAACAGACAATCGGTCGATGTAATGATTCCGAAGTAATTCGCAAGAATAATTAATATGTCGGTAAAAATCGACTATGGCATCCCCTCCTTATAAACCAATCGATTAAAAATCAAAGACTTGAGTAAATTTACTTTGACAAAACTAATCGCCAAACAATGAAATATATACAGTTTATGAAAATTCCTGATGCATACTTCGGTTTATCACCGCCCTCAAAGTTGAGGTTTATCGTTGCTACGCCATTCCCATGTTTGTTTTTAGCTATCGCTTTGTATTCGCCACTATCGGCTTTAGCGACACTCGTTATTTGCAGCCTGGCTAGATGATAAAGCTTCTGATCAAGTTCGAGGGAAGTTGTGAACCTCCCGCCTTCTTTAACTTCATCGTTACCGTGATACCTGTTCGATTTATCGACGTTTATATATTCACAATTTTCAAAATATATAAATATATACATTAGGGTGGTCCTCAATTCGGTCATATTAGAATTTGGATGCTCTCATGGGTCAGAACGTTTTCAAATAACTTAAAAATAATGTATTCAAAATCTCAAGTTCCTATCTCAATTCTGAGTACTGCCTCAAAGCATTTGAATTTTCCGATTTGAATAAACCACAATTTTCATTACTTCAGGGCTATTTTTTACTTCCTATCACATCATCGCTTTGAATGATCTGAAAATCCGCACACCTCTTACTTACAGCATTAGGTATCCATTGAAAAATTTACAGATTTTTAACGACAATATTTTGATTATCACAATTTGGAGATAAGACATTTTTTTTCTGTTCTACATATTTGGCGACATCTTGGCCCATGGGAGCATTGAAATTTGAGAATGATCAAATCAAGGACCATCTTAATATACATATACTATATACCGAGAGTATTCGTTGGAAACGTTCGACAGACAAGTGAAAACGCCTGCATACAGGCAACTTAAACCTCAAGTGATTAGATTTTGTTCCCACGTAGCCAATGGGCACGCAATATCGGAAATAAAATCTAATCGCATGGATTTCGAGTTGCGTGTATGCAGGCGTTTTCACTTCCCTATCGAACGTTTCGACGAATATTCTCGGTATATACGTATACACTTGATCAACATTTTCTTTCTTTTTTTGTTTTGCAAAATTTAAGTATACGATTCATATATCATAACTTTATGAAATTAGGTGAATAAATATATTCTTTATATAGTATTATGTAAATATATACGTGCGTTACATATATTTTCATTTCTGAGCATTCTTTTTTATTTTTCATGCATCTTTGTCGCTCTTTATTTTTTTGATTTATTTGAAATTTTTTCGATCTGTTCAGTTGTCCTTTAGAAAAGTACTTTCATGTAATATTCATTCCTTGTATTATATGTATAAGAGTTCAAGTTCAAGTTCAAGTTTAAGTTGAAATTGAAAATTTGGAAATCTATTGTACCGATTTTTTTTTTTTTTTAATTTTTTATACCATTTTTTTCCTCTTTCCTTTTCTATTTCTCTATTATTATTATTATTATTATTTTTTTTTTTTTGTTCCAATGGTAATTATTGTGGTGGACAAGGCATGCTTGGTCTTACCATTTAACAGTTGGTTTAGGATCACCAACTAATCGACATTCGAAAGTAATAGTGTTCCCATCATCTGACTGTCTGATCACAGGCCGCTCGGTGAAGGTTGGTTTGATTCCGTCATCTGGGACGGGTGCCTCGTCGCCTACATTCACATAAACGTGCCTCAATTCACGAAGAGTCATGCGTTTGTTTTTTTTTTTTTTTTTTTTTAATTACGCTTTAATTTTTATTCTTTTTCACGACCATTGAAAGAATTTTTGAACAATTTTTATGTAATATCTTAAATTAATATATTATACCTCTAAATTATATAGTATAAGCTCTTTTTCCTCTATCTCTATATATATATATTTATATACCATAAGAATCAGGTGAAACAACACGATCGAAACGCGCAGGCGCCAAATAATTTGTATTTCATAGGAGTAGCCACTCATTGCGCTAGAAAATCCCTAGAATAATTTGGCGCGTGATCAGCGGTGAGACGCGTACTAACTCTAGGGAGATTTTCGTATGTTGGCTAGCCCTGTAAAACCTCTTAAGTGAGTCGGCGTTGGCGCGAATTGACTGTACTGTTTCATCTGATTCTCACGGTATATACCCTAGGTATAGTACATCGCAACATATCATGGAACACGATTCCATTAAAACAAAAAAATAACTTTATCCCTCAATATCATTACGTTTCCCATTATTTCTATGGGCATTGTATTTATGATTAATTATCGACTTTATTTTATTTATTTTTGTTTCAACTTATATGTATTATGATGAAAACCCATATTGATTCATGCATATAGTATATACGTATTCGTGTATGTAGATTTAATGCAGAATTTGAAACACATTTATTACAGGCATTTTCTTACGTACGATTTGTATTATTCGTTCAGATTATCAATAAATTGATTATATTTAAATTATTATTATTTGCTTTAAGGTCTAGTTTGTTTAAAAAAGAAAAAAAAAAAGGGGGGGTCATATTTTTGATTTTTCTTCCTCATTATCTACGAGGAGATTAGGCTGCAAATATGTACATTTGTATATATTATCGATCTCGAGAAACGTGTAATAGTTATAACGTTAAAGAATTTTGCTGCTTGATTAGTGATCCATGAAATGTTGTGTGTTTGTGTATGCGTGTAAATTTTGTAAACAAAAAAAATGAAAAAGAAAAGAAATTTAAATAGCAATCATAGTATACGACTACGAATATTAGGGTATCCCTCAAAAGGGACATTTTCGAACTTTATCCTCCGTCTGACACAATTGATTTCAAATAAATAAAAAAAAAAAAAAACATTTCAGCCGAAGGATTTTTTTAAATTTTAATTATAAGTGATGCCGGTAAGCTCATTCTTTTTCCCATTTGAATTATACCGTGACAATTTGCGGATGCGGAAAGCCACGGGTACCAACCCAAAACTCGTTAGCAGCGGTTCAGTAACTTACTAGATTTTCCTAGTAAGATCACTGAAAATCTACTGATGTCCAGTAAAAATCCAGTGATTTTACTAGAAACATCTAGTGAGTTACTAAACTGCTGCTCTCGAGTTTTGGGTTGGTATCCGTGGCATTCCGCATCCTCAAATTGTCACGGTATGGGTTTTTGGTGTGAGTTCAGTTATTATATTTTTGTAAGCCTGCTTAGAGTTTGAAAAATCTAATGAGCACAGTAAGAAGGCATTTTGGATCGCTGAATCCAAATTTGATAACAGAATATCAAAATTCTCAATATCAGATCTAATATGGAAGATAAAAACTTGAAAATTGATGATTTTCATGAAAATCGGTATTCTTAAGTTTTGGGGATCGCTGAAGCCAAATTCAACAACAGAATTTAAAAATTCAAAATGCCGGACTCTGGAACCCTAGAAGAACCCATTTTCACAAACATCTGACCATTTCCAAATTTCTATCCGTCATATTAAGTCCGCCAATTTGAATTTCGAAATTCTGTTCCGCCCAGAGAAGCCTTCTTACGGTGCTCATCAGATTTTTCAAACACTCACCAGGCTCAGAAAAAAAAAAATAATAACTGAACTTGCAACTAAAAACTCATATTATTCAACTGGGAAAACGAACGAGCTTACTGGAACCACTTAGAATCAAAATCAAGGAAACTTCTTTGGCAAAATTTGTTTTTTATTTATTCGGAACAAATTGAACCACATGGAGGAATAAAATTCGAAAACACCCCTTTTAATTGACACCCTAATGAATATGGTGAATATTATTTATGATTGCTTGATTTGATCCATAAGTATAGGTATTATTATTATTATTATTATTATTATGATTATTATTTTTATCATTATTATTTATTTGATATTAATTATTAGTTAAGGATTTTTATTTACTGTAAAGTGATGTATACGTGTTTGTTTTATTTAAAATTTCACAAATTAGCAGCGATATAGCGTATAAGCGAAACAAACTATTCTATATACAATATAGTTAATTAATTCATTTATACGTTTTATTGGATTAAAAAAAAAAAAAAAAGAAAATGAATAAATAAATAACCACATTAGATAGGGTGGTCCCCATTTCATCTTGAGACATTGTTTAAGAAAAAAACTCTTGTTATGAGATTTATGTTTTATTTAATTATCACTGCAGACACCCTCTCTATCCATTTATCTATAATTAATTAATTAATTAATTAATTGATTAATTATTAATTGTAAATCAAGTAATTGAAAATCTGTGAAAATGTGAAGTAAATATTAGGATTGTTACTTTCATAGAATTATTATACGTTTAATAAGATTATAAAACAAAAACTAATCTTGTTTTATTAATCTTGCGAATTGAATCGAGTATTCAGTCATTACTGTTTTTTCTGTACGTTTCTCGTTAATTGTACACGAGAGAAAAAATGACCGTAATTCGTTATGTAAGAATGTTTTGATTAATGAATGATCGTTTAAAGAAGCTTTTAAAAATTGTTATAGTATTTCTATCTATATATAATAACAGAAAAACGTTTGTGATTGTAATTCTTAATAGAAAAATCAACGAAAAAAAAAGAAGCCTTAATTAGTCGTTATGTAATTAGATCAGTTATATAATATATATTCTATTTTGTATGAAAAATATAAGAAATATCATTATTTATATACCGTGACAATTTGAGGATGTGGAGCGCCACGGATACCAATCCAAAACTCGTGAGCAGCAGTTTAGTAACTCACTAGATGTTTCTAGTAAAATTACTAGATTTTCAGTGATCTTACTAGGAAAATCTATTAAGTTACTAAACTGCTGCTAACGAGTTTTGGGTTGGTATCCGTGGCGTTCCGCATCCTCAAATTGTCACGGTATAAATAGATGTGAATTATAAAGTTAAATATAAGTTATAAGGTGGTGAATGAATCTGTTCAATACTTACTGTCAAAGTTCAGTGAAATTGTCGCGTTGGACTCGCCTAGTTCGTTCTTTGCATTGACTTTGTATTTTCCAGCATCCTCAACAGTCACGTTTTTGATTTCTAACGTTGCAAAGTACGAGTGGCCGTCCTTATCCACTGTTAACTGTAGATAAATTGAAAAGAAAGACGTAAAAATAAAAAATTAATTAATTAAAGAAGGAAATAGACTTTCAGAAGTTTTGGACAAATAGAGAATCGCAGATATATCGCATATGATCGAAGGATATTTTAATTATTTTTTTTGCACCCCCAAGCATACCGTGACAATTTGAGGATGCAGAACGCCACGGATACCAACCCAAAACTCGTTACCAACAGTTTAGTAACTTATTAGATTTTCCTAGTAAGATCGCTGAAAATCTAGTGATGTCCAGTAAAAATCTAGTGATATTACTAGAAAAATCTAGTGAGTTACTAAACTGTTGCTCACGAGTTTTGGATTGGTATCCGTGGCGTTCCGCATCCTCAAATTTTCACGGTATATTGTTTGATTGATAAAAACAGAACTAGTTAGAAATGCGTATGAGGTTTTTAATAAAGTTGTGATTTCTTTATACCTTATGGCGGGCGGAATCCTTGACCAAATTTCCATTGTGGGACCATGAAACCTTGGGGGTCGGGTCAGCGGTGATACGACATTCAAATAGTAATCGTTTTCCATCCTCTTCTTGTCTGATTGCAGGCTTTTTTGCAAAAGTCGGTGCAATTCCGTCGATTTGTCTGTAAAATAATATAATAATAGTTTTAGTTATCCTATTATACTTTTGCATTTAGGAATTATAGCATAAATACGATTTCAAATTCTTCCAATGTTTCTTTTTACAGCAAAGAACCATGGATAGCAGAAAAAAAAATTAAGAAAAAAATAAATAAATTCGATACACAAAGCGATGCAGACAAACATCAAACGAATGTTAAAAAAATCTAGCCGCGTGATTTCTGGCCGTATAATAAACTACGTTGTAATAAAAAAAAATATACAGTCATTACTTTTCATTGCAGATTATATTTTATTATTGCAGGATCAGCGATTCATTTGGAAAAGTGAAAATCCTGTCGCGAAAAATCTTTGAATCAGATTTCAAATAAATAACTGTTGTTCAAAATTCAAATTTTCGTTGCGATATAGCGAACAGAATTCTATTTTTGTGAATTGTCACTCAAGTAAGTCCATTGATATAAATAATTTGTCGAAAATATCAGAATTTCCATATAGTATCGCGGTATTAAAAAGCGCGGGAAAAACCGGTTATAGAGATTCGATAATCAATAGTCGATACCATCGTCGTGTAATTATGGAATTTCGATCTTATACACGATACGAATTTCAAAATTTCAAACAAACGACTTCCGTTCTTATGCGGCATTCGCAATTGTTATTTAATGCAGTACACGTTGCCAACTATTTCTTCACAATACTGTCTAAACAGATGACAATGAGCAACAAAATCTCCGAAAATTGTCTGAACTTATGTTTTGGTCAATGGCCTGTTCGGATCCTAGTAGTTAACACTTAACGCAATTTACACAGAAAATTATAATCTATATGAAAATAAACTAAATCTTAACTTCTGTTAAACGATTCCTATACCTTTTATTATTGTGGCATCGTACCAAAATATTTCTTATTGTTAGATCGCTCGTCGAAATTAGTACATCGTGATGATGAGTATAGACGGTTATAAATAAATTTTAGTTCTGTAACGATTACAATACAATGATCGTTATTATTAATAGATGACTAAATTTGTTGACTCAAACCACATATTAATATAATCCATAACTATAGACTGAATTTATTTATGAAACTGACGAACAATTATAGCATTTACATTGTGTAATGAAATGTATTTTTTTAACCGTTGGTATAATGCAAGTTTATTAATCGTTACTTCATGTTTTTTTTTTCAAAGTTCGAACATCACGATGATTGACGATCCTTAGGTGGTGCTGAAATTTTTTTTTTTTCTAACAATGGGTTCGATGATAACGGCCAAATCGTTCTTTTGAATAAAGAAGATTGTACGATGGCCAAAGCTAAAGAGAAACGGTCATCAGACCGAGATAATTGCGAAGCAACGGTCGAGATTCCGATATACTAAGTTTAGAGAAGTAGGCTACAGCTGTTCGACATCCACTTTCTTTTTCATCATCCTTATACCTGACCAACGGCAAAGTAATAAACCAGATTTTTAACGCGATTCTGGTATACGAAGGTTGAAATTGTTGACCCCTTTGCGATGATCGCAAGAGTTTCTGTTTTTTATTTTATCTTTTTCAAATAATTCGTTATTAGTAATTCTATATTACCGATCGAGCAGTATCCAATTGTCTATCTATGATTATCTACCTGTCCAATCCATATTTGCGGGTTTCCACTCTCAAGCTAATTCATATTTCCCGGTTTGGTCGTGAGCAGGGGAATCCCCCGATTAACTTTGGCCGTATACTGCGCAGAATAACATTTGCGATCACTGCACGAGTTATTAAATGAGTTTGGTAAATCAGATTTCAGTGATACTGGGCTCTATTTGTTGGTAATTAAATGATCTACAAGTTGACTAGGTTTATTATTTATTTACGATTAAATTTGACGAGATTTCGGATATCTTCTTTTTTCTTTTATTTCGTGTTAGAGTTATAATTAAATATTGACATTTATGACACTCGAAACATTCCGAAAAAAAAGTACACAATAAAAAACGGGTTATTTTTTATTTGTTTCTTTTATTGGGTATAGTTGATTAATATATTGTGTTAAGAAATATATCAATTCGTACACATATCAAACGAGTTAATATAATCAGCATAAGCCTTAGCACGGTTAGTTATGAATAAACATAAAGAATGAAGAAAAAAAAAAACATGAATAAAAATAAGGGTGAATAATAATGAAATAAGAAAAACTCGTCACAGAGTGATAAATAAATAATAATAATAGAAAAAAAAAGGAATTTATGTGTCTATGTGACAAAATAAATGATAAATAATTGTAGGGATGTGATTGGGGGGGGATGATATGTAATTTATAATTATTCAGGACGCGGCGGCGTATTAATTTCTTCATTTTTGGATATATATGTATCTTTCTGTCAGTAATTAGTGATTATATATATATATATTATATATTATAGATATGATATTTTACGATACAAGACAGCGAGTTATACAAACAAAACGATTGTAGCTCGTTATTCGATTATCTGCGATATGGATATGTATAGTTATATATATTTGGAATATATGTATAATATGTACAGCATTATGTTACGATAATGAATTAATATATTTATTTGTAAGACATAAACGATGAAAATAGAAAACAATAATTTAAACCGGAAGTGATAAACTCACCGCGCCTTTTCTTGCTCGGCCGCTAAAATCATAAATTTCAAATAATGAATATAAATAAGTCTGTGTAAAAGAGTGAGTATGGACGATATGATGTGGCGAATAAAACGATAACATATTGGGATTTAAATAAATGATGAAAAATATATAAGAAATAAAATAAAATCAAAATCAAAATCAAAATAATACAATAGATATATGGCGTCGAGATAATAATAATTATAGTTAGTTTCTTTTCTTGCAAGGTATAAGGTATAATTCATATACGAAAATCGAAGCCAGAGCCTTCAGGAGCACATTCATTATTACTTTTTATTTAATTATTATTATTATTATTTTTTTTTTTTTTCTAATCTCTATATATGCGACTTACTTCTCCCTAGGCTCATCGACAGCTGTAAAATATAATGCGGGTTATTAATAGTACAAGGATATTGATATAACCGATTGCCATCTGTTATTTTTTTTTTTTTTTTATTTCTATTCTGTTTTTTTTTTCATATTTCTTTAGAAATTTCAAAATTAGAGGGAAATTGAAGCTGTAAAAAATTAAAGAGCAAAATTTTCCCGTTTTGTTTCTTTATCATCATCATCATCATCATTATAATAATTATGATTTTTTACACGATTGTCCCCGATGTTTTAATTTTCGATTTTTTTTTTTTTTTTTGAAGGAACAAAGGACTTACGGCTGAAGTTTAAATTTATCGAAGCAGCGACTTCTCCCATCTTGTTCTTTGCCTTGACCTTGTAAAGTCCAGCATCTGTCTCTATCACGTCGTCCAGTTCAAGTACAACGAGGAACTTGTTCGTTCCGATACTTTGAATTTTGAAATTCGTCCTCGCATCTTCGTTCAGCTGAGTCTCTCCTCGAAACCATGATATTTCAGGCTTTGGTGAACTCACTAGCTGACACTCGAATATCAACCTGTTACCCTCATCCTCTTGTCTCAATTGTGGCTTCTGCGTGAAGCTAGGGGCAAAATCTTCGGCGACCCCCATTTTTTTGGGGTGCCTAAATTCACAACATCATTAACTTATACCATTCGAATTTTTCTTCTTTCAAAATTTCATTCTACCCGTTCATTTTCTGATTTCTTAATTTTTTACCGCCTTAGAATAAAAAAAAAATATCTAAAAATCTGGAGTTTACTCGAAAATTTTCCAAGAATATACTTTGATCGAAGTTTCACAAGTAAACGTTATAATGTATTTAAAATTAACAAAAAAGCACCGCAAAGTTCGAGACTTCTTCTTCTTCAAGGAACTAGATTGAATATTTTTCTAAGAAATTTTGTTCAAGAAGTTGTATATAATGTCAAAATTGTAAATAATTATTTTTTTTCTAAGAAAATTCTGTCTATTTTGTTATTAATGTTATTAATATACAGTGAGATGAGGTGGAAAGAGCTGGATTCAAAATCGCGCAGGCGTTTATTTATTCAAATATTACGAGAGCCGCTAATTTCAGGCTTGCCACTAATATCCCTAGAGTCGCTCTGCTATTTGTTTCCGATTGTTGTCCAATACAAATGGCGGCATACAGTGGCATGATGGTGCCGTCCCATGTAGGATCGGATCGCCGGAATCTGGAATGTTTCCTTGTATACATACACGTAGGTAATACATGATAAAAAAGGTCACTAGATTCCGTTCCGGTTTTCCGTTCCGGCTCTACATGGGACGGCGCCCTGAATAGGTTATGTTTTGCCTGGTTTACGCAGCGCCGTAACTTGACTTAATTTAAGGATAGACCAATCAGGAGGCTCAATTCATCTGGCACGTGGCTAAAGCAGCCAGCTCCTGATTGGTCGATTCTTAAATTAAGTTAAGTTACGGCGCTGCATAAACCAGCCATTATGTTTGTTGTGAATCTAGCAGACGACATAACTAGGGATATTACTAAAAAGTTGGTAAAATTGATAGCGCGATTCTACCGGCGAATGATATTGGATAATAAATCAGCGCCTGCGCGTTTGGAACCAAGTCTTTCGACGTAATCTCACGGTACGATGATATAGTATAATGATAGCGTACTCACGCCTAACTCCTGTTCCTTCCTTCACAAATAATTGCCGACCGGCACCATCTACTTTATTTAATTTTACCACCGAGCGATGCGTGCAGTATATCTAAAAGTAGAAAATAAAAAAGTGATGAGCAACCAGAAGCTATATATTACTTACGTTAGCGAAAGTAGTGGAATCAAGCGAATCTCTATCGCGATAATTATAAGATATTCGAAATTATAAATAGATAGTATTTTTAACGACTATTCAGTGACATACACAGAATAATGATTCTTGATTAAATCATTATTAATTAGCTAGTTAGGGGTTGGGAAATATATATGATCACATTGCAGTTAACCGTTCCGTTGTACTACATCAAGTTGAACATCGTTATTTCGAAACTACATTACACATTTAATTAATGTCACTGTCTCAAGATCCGTACAATTAATGTCTGACTAATTTAACGCAGGATGTTTTACGCTGGATTTTAACTTGCCAAAAAAAGTTTCAACAGCTAGCTATCCAAACTTAGCTTACATCGGTATATTTCTCGAATAATAAACCGACAATTTATCTGTTACAAATAATTAAATGCAAAAATTTCCTCGAGTTATTTTTCTGAAGATTACACACACTACAGTACATACGACGTTTTAACGTCAGAAGCAAGACAATCATTTTAGATCAGTATTATTACGCGTATGTTTTAAATTAGAATAAAAATTCGGTAAACAAACACGTCGAAACGATAGATGGCGGTGTTCGGGGCGAATATGGCGGCCATATCTCAATCGACGATCCACCTCGCGACTTTAGCGAGTTCGTTCCATTAGCAACTGTTTAAATTGGCAAAGATTAAGATCTTGATATTTTTTCAAATGCATGCATCATTAAAAAATGTAAATAATTTGGTATTTTTATGTAACATAAACACGAGCGTGAATAACGAATGAAGTTTCTCTTAGCGTCAGATTTCATAGACGCCATGATGTTATTTTTTTTTATCCAGAATTTTTTTAGTGTTTGATTACAGTATTATGTAACGTATACTTCTATACTATCGAAAGATTTATTATTCAGTTTTAGAGTTAGTTGAAAAATAAATTTTTTTTTTTTTTTTTTTCCCCTCATTTAATCGCAAGCGTATAATAAAAACGTCCGAAAAGAATTTACTCTGATCGTTTAATTTTATACTCCATCGCCATCGCCATCGCCATTCTGACTTTTCGCTTCCTCACGTCTGAATCTTCTTTCTTTTTTTTCTTCTTTTACTTTATTTTCATCCGCATGATTCGAGCTCGCTATTGTTGGAATGAGGCAATAAAAAATTCGAATATGATGATATTCGCAAAAAAAAAAAAAATCAAAAATAACGAAAAACTATTTGAAGTATTATTATCGCGGATTACGTAACTATACGACCGTCTATTTTCATCTAATATTACATACGGATCATTTCAACATTTCTCAAAATTTACTGCGATATAATATTCAGGAATTTTTCTATTCCATTACGTATTACGTATTTTGTTGTCAATTTTCTTGACGTACGAAAACCAGAAACATATAAGCTGCAAATAATACGTCCGGCAGTTTACAGTCTACATCATATGTCACATGGAATTTGAATTAACACATGATTCGAGGCGTTGACCAGTTTGCTAGAATCTCCCAAGTCCCAAGACCGAATTAGAACATCGATGGCCTCTTTCGTGGGCCGGTAAGCTATTCGCTGAATGCTACTTTGACGTATAATCTAGCAGCTGTTATACCAACGAGCTGCAGATATTCGCTAAGAGCGTAAAAAATGAAAAAAAAACTCAAACGAAATTTAGGCCCGAAGCTTTTTTTTTTAAATTAATTCACAGCTCATGTAATTTGAGTATTAATTCAAATCGTAATAAAATCGACTATTCTTGTTGGACAGTTTCAAACTAGTCGGGGTAATCGGCTTCGCTGAAATCATTCTACAGAATGCTGTTAATCGTTTTGGGTAAACAAATGTTTATGTGTATCTATACGCGGTTGTTCTGACCTAGAAGTTATAATTACTACATGAATGATGCATTTAGAAACTGTCTTCAGTCTCTGTTACTCACACGGTGAGTTATTATTAGATACTGAGTCAAAGAAATCAGCAGACCAGAGCTTGCTAAATGTAATCTATATCTGTCTATAAGCTAACGTCAAAAAAAAAAAAATTTTTTGTTCAGATATCTACATTCGCCGATATGCAGTCAATACAATTCCGGCTTTTTCGAGTATCGAAAGAGCACTGAAATCGGTGGACGTTAATTTCCTCATTTGAGAACAAAGGGCAACGGGGTTCTACTGCCAGAAAGAAGAAAAATAAGAGAAACTGAATGTCTGAATGTGCGGACAAGTGTAAGAGATGAGGATCGGATGCGATCGGTTCACTCAAACGCCGATATCTAAGCTCCTGATCAATGCAGAAGCATTAGCAAGGTATCATTTTGAAGGTTGATTCTTTACCTTCAAAATGAGACCACAAAGACCCTCGTATGTCAACAGGTTGAAAAGTTATCTAGTTTTAAATAGAAGCTTGTGTTCAACCGATTTCTTTTTTTTTTTTTGTCATTTCTACACATTTTTGACTAGTTTTACTAGTCTTTAGCGGAAAAACTCGGACCTATGATATTTTCGGGTGTCTCATTAACAGCCTAACTTCAAAATGGTTTAAAAGACAATTTTATGTATAAATTTCCACTTTTTATCGGCAAGATTCTAGTAACAATATCGAGTTTAAAATTCAGGGCTTGCATATCGGAATTGAGGGTATTGTATGTATTTTTAAATCAACCTTTTAGCTTTTAGCTTTTAGCTTTCGCCTTAGTTTTTGGGTGGGGCTAAAGCATCGCTCTGCCACCTACGCATCGGGGCCATCGCAATCACGAAATAACTAAGATGATGATATCCGTCCAACAAAGCGCAGAATCGCGTGCTATGAGAGTGCTACTTCGCTTTACCTCCACTCCTGTGCTCACGTTACGTTCTCTAAAAATAATCCAACATCGAGCCTAGATACCTAGACCAGTCTACGAATAGTTTTTCACTGGGTATCTGTCGATCGGACTGACTCTTTTCTTTAACGCTCACTGTAATTTTGTTATAGATATACATACATACATATATATATATTTTTTTTTCTATTATTTCTCTTTTTTCTACGATTTTCTTATCATTCCAATTTTTCAAAGATACGAACGGGGCTGTGAGGGAATAGTTATTGGAAAGTCGAAAGAAAAAAAACGAAAATAATAAAATTGAAGAATTTTTAACTTTTTTCTTCATTTTCATTTTTTTTTTTTTTTTTTACATCATATTATAGTTTATTGTGATATAATTTTTACTGAATTTATTTTTAGAAAAAAGTTAAGTTTTTGTTTTTTTCTTTTTTTTTTTACGACATGTTATATGCGATTGCGTAATACATAGAATATATAAGGGGTTGGTCGATCGGAGCCAAAAAAGACAAGGATTTTAGACTATTGGAGACGGGGGGTGGGTTTTTTCTTAACGATATTTGACACGATTTTTCACTTTTCACTCACGAAGAGAAGAATTTTGTTATTGAGAGGAAAAAAAAAATTTGAAAAATAAAATAATCGGTTATTGAATTAGTTTTTTTATATAAGTAAAGCGTTTCGGTATAATTTAATGCTTTTCGAATAAATGGTTTTGGTTTTTTTTTTTTTTTTGTTGTTTTAAGGAACAAGAAAAACGTTCGTAATTACTTTACACCCTCCGATATAGTGTAATTTTATACCACCGAGATCGACATTTTCATTTTCGCATCACTCGCACCTAACGTCGAATTTTTCTTCTTCGTTCTTTTTGTTATTTTTAATTTACAATTTTTTTATTTTTATCCTTCCTCGAACTCGAGCTCCTAGGATTTTCGTTTTATTTTTAACAATTCATCCAGCGCACTTTATAACGTATCCTCGCGGAAATACCGCGTACATATATATAATCACCAACACTCAATAGTTAAAACATTCGTAGCCGAAAATAGTAGGTAAAAAAAAAAAAGAAAAGAAAAATCGCGTTCTGTTCAATTTTTTTCCCCCATCTATTAATCTTGATAGCTTTTTTTTTTTTTTTTTTTCCGTTCACTCTGAAGTCTGAATACAGAAGCTAAAAATCTTGTGCAATAATATTTGCATAAATAATTAAATCGGCAATATCCGCGTAGCTTTTTTTTTTTTTTTATCATTCAAAAGAAAACTGAAATTTTGGTTTACTTTCGTGAACTACCAAAATGAAAATTGGAATCTAGTAACGTCCGACGGTCAAGGTCAAATAAATTAACAGAGTTTTTTTTTTTTTGATCTTTTTTTTTTTTTTTCCTTTTCGCCCCCGTTATTTCGCTATTTTCAAATCGATAAGAAAAAAGAAAACAAAAAGCCAAAAATCCAATAGAATAAAATCGTAAAATAATATCGTTTATTAAATGATAAGTATAATTATAGACACAGAAATGAATCCTAAACACTGTAGACGAACCTCATAGATTTTTTGTTAGTTTATATTATATTATACATAGGTATGATTATAAAACGTTATTAATTAGTTATACACGAATTTAAAATATATATATATGTCGTTACGACGAATGGTAGAAACTCAATTATCACATGTTTAATGAATCGGATATAGACGTGATACCGTAATCCCTATATCGATCAATCACTTGTGGAAAAATAACAAAATAAAAAAACAATTAATAAAAAAAAATATATATATATATATATATACAGCCGCACGAAAGAACCTGATTCACACTTTTAGTTTTTCATTTTTCTTTTGTCGTATATAAACTTACTTGATAATTTCAATTATCTCCTCTTAACAGCTTGCTCGCACTACAAAAATGATGAGAGAGAAAAAAAAAAAAAAAAATAGATAATCTGATTGTGATTTTTTTTTTTTTTGTTTTTTGTCTATTTTATTTTTTTGTTTCTTATTTTTTATAACGAAACAAACGGATAATTAATTCTCCCTTTCTTTTTTTTACTCTCTACTTTTTTTTTCTCTTCTTTTCAGTTTTTTTTTTTTTTTTTTAATGCGATTGCTATATCGTTGTACACCGCGTTGTTTGACACTGGGTGGATCTCTTTTTTTTTTTTTTTTAATTTTTTTGAGGATATAATGTAACACCGTCTTTCGATTCGCGTTGATTTTTTTTTTTTTTTTTTGGATATCAGACCTGCCCGCTCGTAATTCTGACCTATGGATATGCGCGCGTATTTTATTTCTTTTTTTTTTTTATTTTATCGTCGTGTATAATGTCGTTCGCCTCGTTTGAATTGCCCGTCGTCCCAGTCGCTGGGGCCCCGCGCACGAACTAACCAAACTAAATCTATTTCTTGACGGTCGGTTCTCGGCCGCCAACCGCCCCCGCGAACGTCCCCTACCTTTTTCTACCTTTCATTCCACATCCCCTCTACTTTCAGATATTTTACTCTTCTTCTAAGTCATGTGGCTTTGACGACATTATCGTGTCAAAATTTTTTTTTTTACCAACGATAAACGGGAACGAAGAATGCATTACTTAATATATATATCTTCAATTTTTCAAATCTCATATATCATTCACGCCTTGATTTTTCATCGCTATATCAAATTTTCTGTACGAATATTGTCAACCTTGTGTCTAATATAAAAAATATAAACAATTCTATGCAAAATTTATCTGCGAAATAATTTTTTCTAGTCGATCAAATATAGCGCATTTATTCATTTCATATTATCTTATTCGAAATTTTTATTACTTAAATAAAGAGCGGGCTTTATGAGTACGATAGCTGCGCAGATACTGAATAATTGACAACTGCGCACGTGGATATGTTCCTCTTATTGGATCGGTTACCCGCAAATTTATATTTCATTATTTATTACGAATTTAGAATGTAGTATTGGATAATATTTCACGGATTAATGTCTGGTGACTTTTCGTTTTTTTTTTTTTTTACCATGGAACTGGCAACACTGTCGTATATAGGGTGATTCAGGTATACCCTAAAATCGGCAGTTCTGATAGTTACAAAAAAAAAAAAAAACGGATAAAATAAACAAACAGAGTCCGACGAATGAGACGATTATGGATTTATTTAAATTCCAATAAAGAGATGACCGTAGATTTTAAGGAGAACCAGTCACCGTGAGGTCGGGCAATCCCTAGAGTTCAGTAGTAGCGGTCAACGGGTACATGCGTCGTCCGGTCTGAACTCGCGTAGTTTAGAATAAACAGTTGTCTGGCGGTCTTTAGTACTGCAGCTCATTGTCTGCTGACTAACTGGTGGTTGCTATGCTGACTATTAATTATATTCTATATTCTATAAAGAAACTAGAAACTCGTTGCCAATTACCAATTGGCAAAGTATTTCGATAAATTCTCATTTCAACATCCTAACAAAGTTGCGGATATTTTGAATAGGTTTTCACTTTCTCTTTTCGGTCATTGGTCGAACATGGCGTCATTTACGAATAACTTTCGAATCAGTAGACCAAAAAATCAATCGATGAATTTGTAGGGGTAGAATAATTCGTAATTCTTCTCTTTCTGACCTCCAACTTCTGATATCTTTTGTTTCTAGTATAAATCAACGAATATACAGTTGATGACCTTGCAGTAGTTATACGGGGCTGAGGGTGTAGATTGGTTCAAAAATTCGACTATTATTTCCTCGGTTACTTCAGGACGAAAATTTTACTTTAATTATGATAAGTATAATACTTCTGTGTGATAGAAGTAAAAACAATTTGCAAAAATTGAAATATATATATCTGGCAACCGGAAACCGTTCAAACATTAGCGAAGTACGTGACGTTAACTAGGAAACTTTGTCTGTACATAAAACAATGAGTCAGTTTTTGGTTTCATGGATATTATAAACAGAATCGTTAGTGAAACAAGAAAAAGAAAAAAACACAAAATATATATATAGAATACAAAATACAAAATCTATGAACTTATTATATTATGCTAAACAACAAATTTGTAGAAATTGTACCTATAGTACGATAAATATTTAAAAGTGACGTATTTCTTATGTACAAAATTACGTATGTATGTACCTATACGTATACCTAGTTGTCTATAGATTACGTTATAGCTGGCTAGGAAAATAGTTTTATCTATCTAATCCATGATCTAAAATTGACTATCCAAATGGCTGTGATCCACAAATATCACGAACTCGCGATCAACAAAGTGCCAACGTTAATAGTCATCTGTGTCGGCGCGAATGACAACCAATCAATTTCAATCCGTTAACAAATACCGAGGAGTTCCTACAAGCACAAGCGTCTTAGTCATCCCAATGCTCGAAAGTCATCAACCGGACGCGCCAGGAATAGTTCGTGTTATAACTTTGTACCATCGATATAGTATGTCGATACATGTTATAGATATACAGGTTCCGAACTAGTTATTTACCGTCATTATAACATAACCGGTATATCTTATACCACGCTGTATTCATCATTTTTAAACTATTTCAAAGATGAATAGTAAATTTTGTCATGGATTTCTATCGTTTTAAATTCATTTCAAAAACGGGATTCACCGCACTTCCATTTCCGGTTACTCGGGGATTCACATCGACATCTAGCGAAAGAACGTGCAGAAAAAAAGAAGAAGAAGAAAAAAAAAAAATATGGGAATGATCGAGAATAACAGCTAGGATTATGGATTATAGATTTTTGGCGGGAAATAATGAAAATAAATATGATTTACGCTTTTTGCGTTCTTAAATCTTAACTTGTATAAATTTAAATGGCGCGGTTTTGCATTCGGGTTTTATGGTTAGACTATAATGTGTGACGCGGTTGAGAAATAGGCGGGAAAAATGTTAGCCGATAAGGAGAATTTGGTATAGATAACTAAGAATCGGAAAATGTGGTCCAGGATAGGGTCAGGTTAGGATCAGGTCTGGCAAGCAGAACGGGTTTTCTAAATTTAAACAGTCGCCCCTCACTCGTGAATCTATCTTTACATATTACAATCTATACCGCCGAGCCTCCAGCTATTTGGCGGCTCGCAGTCGCCATATTGTAGTACGCTTCTATATTACGTAATAATCGCGGTATTATATTCACGCTATTAAACTGTCCGTCAAATAATATGATACCGAACGGTGATTAAAGACAATTATATATTATTATATTTCAAAAGAGAACATCAATTCTATTACGTAAATTCTTAGATTTTCTTAACCTATATATAATATACTAGATATACCCTGCGAGATATTATTTCTTACATTAATGATCTTGTTGATAAATCCGAATTTTAAAGAAAAGAAATGGGGGAAAAAAAAGAAAACGCTCACATCCCTCGATTGTACGTGTGATTTTTTTTATTTTTAAACAAAATCGTCATTTTAGAGCTTCCTAACGCTTCTATGTAGATGATCAATCGATCAGAAAATCGCAACGATAAATTGACAGATTTTATCCAGAAGTTTCGGATAAGAAAATTTTCGATTAATTGTTTATACGTCTTATAGAGTTTAATTTATTATTCTTTTAAATCGACTCACAAGTAGCTGGAGGATTGGTCTATGTCTATGTATATGTATATACATGCATATATATACTCCTAAATTAGATAGGCACCTAACGTGCAAGGTCATTTCTGACCTGCAAGTTATGACCTTGAGTATACAGATATAGCGTTCCACTTTAGAAAATACTTTAGAACCACTAAAATCAGGGTTAAATACTATAACTGAAAAGCTCTTAAATTTTCACTAGCCTCAACGAGTTCTTTGCTCTATAAAAGTTTATATTTAAGGTGAAAAATTTACTCTTTGATTGTATTGCCTTTTCATTCAACAGAAAGGGCGCGTACTTTGAATCGAAAATATTGCGACACAAAGACGCTGTCATCATTTCGCTCGCTTTTTATTTCTCCATTTTCTGTTTCTATGAAACTGTATATCCGCTCATACCTACAGTAAAATTTGCCGACATTTTTTTGTATTTGTTTGTTGCTCGTTTTTTTCTTTTTTTTCTTTTGATTTCACCAAAAATCATTCGTCTGTTTATTACGATTTTAAGCAGACTTGTTCTGGTATATGTTATTCAAAGTGAAGAAACAAAAAAAAAAAAACAAAAAAAAAACTAGAAAACAGTGAAGATTATAGTTTGACCCCCAGAGACGTACGTCAAAAGCTTTATATCATTCCGTGATCCAGATTTATCTGATACGTTAGTACCTGCTGCAAATTGAAATATACGTACGTTAAATATCTAAGAAAAATGCAAAGTCGTAAAACTGGAGAGATCTGTTTATTGCTAAAGTAAAGATTCATATTCATACAGAAGAGATCTTGTCGTGTAAAGCGTGTTCTTTTCTTCTTTTGCTTCTTCTTCTTCTTTCATCTGTAACGACAGCGTAGCCACGATGGGGCAGACTGGGGCGCTTGCCCCCTCCCCCCCTTCGACGTTGAAAATCCTAGCTACGCCGTTGATCTGTAACCCATAATCTGTATCACATGAGACTATTGCATCAATGTATTATTGATGCGGTACAAGAAGAGAATTGCGAGGCAAAAATTTGATGTATTATTCTTTCAGAGCGAGTATATAGTAAATATACCGTGACAATTTGAGGATGCGGAACGCCACGGATACCAACCCAAAACTCGTTAGCAGCAGTTTAGTAACTTACTAGATTTTTCCTAGTAAGATCACTGAAAATCTAGTGATGTTTAGTAAAAATCTAGTGATTTTATTAGAAACATCTAGTGAGTTACTAAACTGCTGCTCACGAGTTTTGGGTTGGTAACCGTGGCGTGCCGCATTTTAGAATTATCACGGTATAGTATATCCCTTCCTGGTCACCACGGTTCAAAATGACCCGAGCATCAATTTTGAAGGTAAATCCCGGTAAGTTCGCGACCGAAGAACGCAAAAAAAAAATAAAAAATTGAAAAATTAAAAAAATAAAAAAATAAAAAACCCGAAATGCATTGACCTTTTGACGATTTTTTTTTAACATGTTGCCATGTGAATTTTGATATGCTGACTTTTGCTACATCTTCTAGAATGTTCAAAGTATTTTTCAGTATTTTTTCGGTCCGAATCGGACCGATGGTTTCCACGAGGCAAACGTTCAAAAATGACTCGGGTTAATTTGACCCGGTGTGACCAGCTTGATTGAAATCGGAGGTGTGACCACGAAGGGATATTATTGCAAAAGGCATCACGACAGTTGATTAATCATTGACAAAAATAATCGCAGGTGTATATATAGGTATCTATATGTGTAGATATATCCTGAAAGAATCTCAAATTCTAGACAAAGAGAATTGTTCTATAATCGTACGTACACATCGCGATATTTAAAAAAAACCGTCTGATTCATGTTACTTAAATTTTTTTCAGGGTCTAATGGCGGCGATAACGATCCCTATATATACACGAAAGATTTTCCCAATTAACTATACTCGTATAATACTTATGTAATAAAATTACATGTTATAATTATTATGATACAGCTGGAAAATATGTATTAACAACTGAGACAGCTGCGCTAATAACGTTTTTATTTTGATTTCTATTTTTTTATTTTTTTTATCTATGTCTATATTTTACAGCTTATATGAGATTTAGTGATTTGATTTTATTCCAATCTTTTTGTAACGATCATTAATTTAAATATACTGTGACCATAAAAATAAAATCAAAAATTCAATAATCAATTGATAACAGAATGAATTTGTTATTAGAATTTATCAGATCAACAAATTATTTGACATATATAGTATATATATATACAGGGTGATTTAGAATTCGTGACGAATCTCTTAAGGGGTTGATTCTTGACAAAATTGGGATCGAAAGTTCCTCAGCCATTTTTTCGAAAGATGATTTTTTCCTTGGTAATTTTTGTCCGACAAACGTTTTTTTTCTTTCAAGATTTCTCAATTCTAAAAAATCCCAAATGATACCAATGTTTTTTTTTCTTCCAATATCAGAGAGATTTCTCGTCGAAAGTTTCTTATTTGTTAGAAGATGTGAAAAAAAAATGTGTTATGGTTCCGAGGGAAAAAATACATTTTTTGAAAAAAATGACTGAGGAACTTTCGATCCCAATTTTGACGAGGATCAACCCCTCAAAAGATTCGTCACAAATTCTGAATCATCCTGTACATATCAAAAAGGCATCAACACATAACATATAGAGTTTAAGTTCTATCAATGTATTTAAACGTCTACAAAAATGTTTGGAGCCAAAATAAAATTCATATATATATATAAATATAAATATATATAAATATATATATATATATATATATGGATGAGTGTGTGTATAAATAGTAACGATTATAATCAGCTGTTCAAACAGCTGCAGCTGTATCGTATGTTCGGAGTACTTTACGTTAGGCCAACAATATAAAATGTAATAATAGACCGGGATGCAGCCTTTGATCAGAATGAATGTATTACGAGAATATTTTGGGACAGGTTTAGATGGCAAAAAAAAAAAAAAAAACAAAAACAAAAACAAAAAAAACTGAATAATTAATTTTTTCAAACAATTAAAAATTAATATCGTCCATTACGATAATATTCAGTTAATTAATTCAAAGAGTTGAAATTAACTTGTCTATGTACGCAATTGTAGCTTAAATTCAACAAAATAAAAGATTATGCATGAATTATTATGGGGAAGAGAAGAGAGAGAGAGAGAGAAGTCAGAAGTTTTATAACATACGTGTTTATTCGATGTGATAAAAGATGATCGGTTTTAATTAACTATTATTGAAATTGCAGCCTAGGTATTATAGGGATAAAAAAGATAAAAAGGAAATAAAACCGAGATGTAATCGGGCGATGATTTCGATTTTTTAAATAATTTATGTATTAAATTCGATTTCGAAGAGCTTCTTGAAATTTCTCTCGTGAGGTACTTTAAATCGGGTCGGTTTTAAACAGTTCTCGGCAACGGTTGGTAGGATGTTTTCAAGCCAGTTCTATAATTATTGCAATGGAAATAGGGTCAGGTCTGTTACCGACCAAATACATGTGCGAAGGCGCGCTAACAGTCGAGAGATTTTCGATCTTTTTTTTTTTCAATTATTTACGCAACGATAAAAATAAAGTCAAGATTTTGGCAACCCGGAGTCATTAAGACTCGGTATAATCTAAAAAATGTTTTTATCTTTTCATATCTACTTCGCGCTTTGATAAAGAAAAAAAAAAATAAACATCAGACGCAACCGATCTCCGGAATCGCGAAATCGATGCAACGATGCGATAATCCAGCGATCAAAGATTTAGAAAAAAAAGTAAACTTGGAAAAAAAAAAACAAAAATCAGTTAAATCCGACGCTGTTTATACATACATGTATATATGTACTCAATTTTACACGCGAAACCAATTCGTTCAACCAAACATTATCCATGAATCAGTTTCATCACATTTCTTCGAGCTGTCGCTATTGCAGGGATTAATGACGGAGTGATTTTTCATATTCACTTATTATTGCACAGAAAATGTCGTTACCCACTTCTCATAGAAACGTGTTTATGAAATTAGGAACTTAGTGCCAAAAAGATTTTTATCAAGATGGTAAAAAACGGTTGGCCAAAACGTACACGTTAACGAAATTTAATATCGAGATGTGTAGGGTAAGTCCGGTATAGTTGCCCCAGCGGGGTGGTTATTTTATTGTGTGTTTAATCACAAATTATATTACTGTTGCATGAATACAGGGTGATCCAGAACCCACGGGCCACATTGAATGGGTATATTCCTTGTCGAATTCTGAGACGAAAGTTCCTTTACGAAAACTCTCTGAAGCCAACGGTTCTCAAGTTATCAGAAATCGCGATTGACCAATCAGAGCGTCTCTCTAGTCAACTGTCTTCATAGTTTCAGCTATCCAGGTTGTCCGCTCCATAGTTTTTGGCCGTTCACATCAACCGTTTCATAGTTTTAGCCGTCCGGGTCATTCGCTCCATAGTTATGTGCCGTCTAGGTCAATCGCTCCATAGTTTTACCGGTCCAGATCATCCGCTCTATAGTTACGGTCATAGAGAAACGCTCTGATAGGTCAATTGCGATTTTCAATAACTCGAGAACAGTTGGCCTTAGAGAGTTTTCGTAAAGGAATTTTAGTCTTAGAATTCGACAAGGAATATGCTCATTCAATGTGGCCCGTGGATTCTGGGTCACCCTGTATAATACTCTTCTACATTTCAAATGTCCATTTTATGAAAAAAAAAAAATATATATATAAACATATGAGTACTTGATACTCAAAATTGCTGTTCGACTTTTTGATAACGTGGGGGGATTTCTTGGGGGAGGGGAGGTGGGGGGAACTAAAAAGGTAAATGGGTAGGTATGATAGTGAACGGCGAATTTCGACTCTTGGTAAGTGTTTATACTACGTTGAGAAGTTGGAATCATTCAAGTTGTTAAAGAGGTTCGTAGGCGCTGCCAGATGAACACCAAGCCGATGATATTTGTTCATTTTGCACGTTTTACTCAAGGGAGCTTCGCAAGTATGTCGAGTTTTCTGAGTCTTGTATATGGAACAGCTGTTCTAAACATAACCGTTGGACCATTCTCAAAATAGATATTATGAGTATGAGGACAGGACAAGACAGCGGCCTATTATGTTGCCTGTGGTAAAAAATTTGTGTTAAAGGTAGAAACACTAAATACCTTGAATCGTATAGAAAAATAAAAAAAAAAAATTGAAAAAAAAAATTGAAAAAAAAATTCATTTATTTTCTTTACTCATTCATCCGCAACTTTTTAAGAATTAGAAACTATATTTTTCGAACTTATAGAATAAGAAGAAAATAATGAAATGTGTCATCTAAAAATGACTTAACAATTTTCACAAATTCTCTAAGTATTTCTTAGATTTTCACGGTCTCTAATTTTGGTTTTAATATAAGAATTGAGGGTGGTGTAGAACGCGTTCTATCATAACATATGTTGACACGGATTGAAAACTAGGCCACGTGAAGTGATTAAGTTTTGAAATTCGAATAAATATTATCAGTTTATATTATCATGAAAGATGATCGTTAAGATTTTTTTTTTTTTTTTTGTAACAGTATCAACACGAAATACATACGGTATATATATAACAATTTTTATGTATTTTTCAATAAGAAGAAAAAGAAGAAGAAGAAGAAGAAAAAACAAAAAATGTATTTGTAATAATATATTTTCCATATGCCTCTGCGAAGTGAAGTGAAAAAGAAAACGAAAACGAAAACGAAAACGATCTTGCAAAAGTTTCTGTAACACCTATAGGCATACATATATATATAAAGTTGGATTATTTTTAAGCTTCGGGCCTCTTGGATTCTGTTTTTTATTTTTTTATTTTATGATAATATAAAAAATACAATCCAAGCAGACTGTGCAACACAGCTGTATACATATATTTATGCCTCAAAGATTTGCAAGATATTTTTCATGCGTATTGCATCATGTACTTTTTGCGGCCAAATAATGATCGTTATTATTCACCGATCTTAATTCGTAACAGAATATAAAACTTGCTACTATTTTCACTGTAGATTTAAAGAAAGAATTCTTATTACCTGAATGCGATCACATTATTTAAAAAAGAAAAGGAAAAAGGAAAAACGGCCTTACGATCGAATCTAAACATTCTTTACGGCACCAATAATTGAAACGTTGAAACTCTCTGTAGATTGTTTATCAATCGCAATCAAAAAATTATGATCAATCGAATGAATTGAATAATAAATAAAAAATAAAAAACCTGAATAATCAAATGAACAAGACGTTCAATTTGTTGCCAGAATCGATTTCCCAGTATTTCGAATTTCGAAGGTAATTATTTACGATCAAATTGCGACTAATTGGCTCCGAATCAATAAATTAGAAATAAAAATTCTTCGCACTTTTTGCGACGGTAATGTTAGCAATTATTATTTTTTTGGTAGTATAAGATTACGAATCATACATTTATACATTTAGTTTTTCAAATTCTTCAATTCTATTCATTATTTGAATCTAATTCATTTTCCTGTCGGTTTCAACCTAACTATAAAAGAAGATAAAAGAAAAAGCGAGTTTTTTCGCCACCTCGAATTTTTTTGTGAAATTTATTAGCAATTTTTTTAAGGAGATAGGACATGTCATAATTCATGAAACAAGGAAGGGCGGGGGGGAGGGAGGGAATCCTCCTGCATCCTCAAGTCTCGAGTTTTCCACTTGTTGGTGGTAATACGAGGATATTTTTGGCAACGGGCGTCGGCGTCAGCGTCGGCGTCGGCGTCACCATAACCACGTCGGTGTCGATGGGCGCCGCGAAACGGCAATGCCATGTCGACTGGTCGACGGGTGAGCTTGAACGAGGGCCTGCAGAGAGGGTTGAAAGAGAACAGTAGCTATCGGCAACGGACGAACTGACGGTACAGCTGTGCTACCGCCACCGCTACCGCCACCGCCACCGTCGCTGCTAACGCTACCGCTACCGCCACCACCACCACCACCACCACCGCCACCGCCGGCTTGTAATCTGAGAGGCTCTGGCACCGGGCCGACCATATATGTCCGCTACTACTACTCTCAGTCCCTCTCGTTCCGCTTACATTTATCTGTCCCTCTCAGAACTGATTGGGACCACCGGCACATTACGAGACAATATCTCAATAATTTTTCTAATTTTTTTTCTTTCTTTTTTTTTTCTCAATCCCTACGATAATTTTATTCAATACCTATATAACATACAAATTTGACAAATATATTGTTTTTATCATTTATATATATTATTCAATAAATATTCAACCAATTTGTTTTACATATATATCAGATGTAATCTAAAGTGATCGAATTCTTTCTTTTTTTCTTTTTCTCTTCCTTCTTCCGTTCTTTCATCGATTGTTTTTTTCAACTATATGTATAAATACTATAGTAGTTTTATTTTTCTTTTTCGCCCATTTGAAGATTTTCTTTTTGTTGAAGAAGAAGAAACTATATTGTTTTATTCTGAACTGGTTTCCGTTCGTTAAATTCTTAAAGTTAATAATTTTTTATAAATTTCGTTTATAAGACTCGTAAAAGAATTTCAAATGATTAACGAATTAATTTCTAGTATTATTTTTTCATTCTTCTTTCTTTTTTTTATCTCGCTCAACTGCAATCATCAATGAATTATTTATAGTTCTATTATTTTTGATGTCCTTGTTTTTTCTTTATTATTATCATTATTATCATGAATATTATTATTATTATTAATAATATTATCGAAATTTTTTCGATCCAACCCACTGTTACTTAATAAACTTTTTGGACTGTGACAGAAACGAATGCCAAGTGTCCAATTTCTTGCGTAATCGGATAATATTTTAAGAAAACTGAACCGTGAGGTATTTAGTTTTTGTTGGACTTATGACAATTATAACTTATACCACTATACTAGTTCGAGTCACGTAAACTCCGATTTTACCATACCTATATCTATAAGAAGAATTATTATATAAACCCTTTACAAAATCGGTTCTTAAATTACAAAATAAATAAAAAAAATTAAATAAAATGGAAATAAAAAACACATACATACATACAGCACGTATGTAACATACATAGAAGTTTGTTCGTATGATAAATTAATTTATTATTCAATGATTCAAATGCTACGTCGGCGTCGTCTGCAGCGTAGTAATTCAAGGTACAAGAAAAGAAGAAATTAGAAAAAAAAAATAGAAAATAGTCAACCTCAATAATGGACAGGGGAATCCCCCGGTCTGATGCTGCCAAGAATTTCCTCCTCGGTCACTGCGCGACTTCAATTCCAGAAGTTCGATTATTCGCAGCTTAATAGTCTTCGTCATGCGCTTGCAGTTTTATTTTTAATTAATCACTGTCATACATGTCTGTACATAGACAAAAAGTAATTGCGTGTCTTCATTTGAGGATTTCAACCTTTTGGAAATGATCTTTTTCCTATACTGCAATGATTTTTGGGAATTTAGAAAAAAAAAAAAAAAAGACGGCCTTAGGCTGACCATGAACTGGTTCCAAGCTCACAACAAAAATATTAGAAGTACAAATTCGAATTCGTGATCAGCGACCCAAAAAACCTCGTGGTACCAATTTTCATTCAAATCCATTCGCCCATTCTCAAGATATCATTATTGTTATTTAAATAATTCGAAAAGTACTGAATAGATCAAAGCCAAAATTTAATCAGGTCGAAGTTTGGAAAATCTGCGTCGATTGAGACCAGAATTATTAAAAACCAGTAATTCGTTCTCAAGATATCGTCGGAAACCAAAATTGATCACATACATACAATACAGACAATTTGAAAAACAACTTGTTTTTCAAATTTCCTGTAGACAAGACGGAAAATTTTTCCAAATAAAGCCTGTAGGTCAACTCAAAGTATTGCCTCCCAACGCAGTGAAGTTTCCCGTTTAATTTACATGGGAATTCCGGCTCGCTACATTATTTGTAGTAAACTCAACTTATTTTTCTCTGTGTAGACAGAGAAACGGAAAGTTAAAAAACCAAAAAAATGCGCAGGGGGATAGGAGAGAATGTTAAGGAAAATGTTATATTTACCGAACTAGTGTTATCGGCTATCGGTTTCATTCCTTCTTTTCTTTTTACAATTTTTTTTTTTTCATACTTTTTATTACCAAACGACGACTTGTGGTCGCCTTTCAATTACAAAGAAAATTATTGAGAGTATTCGAAAAAAAGACATTCGACACTATAGTTAATTTAATCTAGCGATAATCTTGATCAAATAATGATTTGCAACTTCTTCAAACTATGGACATTATATTCTGCAGCTTGAAGTTTGAAATGCCCCTTAATTCGCTAGCCAATTAAGTTCCTCAAATATTCTGTAGTTTTCTTATTGCAGACCAGCTTTCAGATAACAAGAAATCGAAAATCTGTTGATCCGTTTCCTCGTCAGGCTGTAAAATCTCGATAACAATACAGCGGAACAAATTTGAACCAGTTTTCAAACTTCGAATGTAACGGCAGAGCATCATTTCCCTTAATTATTGATTAAATATTAATGACTCTAGAAAGTTTCTGGACTCTGTTAAGCAGGAGATCTCCTTGTTTGACCATTGCTTGGTATTGCCAATTCTTGCTATCGGGTCGATTCGTCTCAACTACACCGCCGACGCGATCAACTTTGCAGTGTAATCGTCCGGCCGCAATGAAACGTGAAAGTTCTCTGAAAAGTGGAAAGAATAATTATAGTTTAACAGATTCATATTAGGCTGATTTATCAAATGAATTAACAAACTGTACTCACTGATCGACGTATTCAATCGTTACTCCAAAAGCCTCCGCCATGTACTGGAGAGTTAGGGATCTGTACGACTCCAGAAGCTGGGTGTATGCCAATATACGCATTTCTCTAACGTAGTAACGGTAATGCGGAAACACGAGGTAGTCTCTACGCAATAGGCCTTCCACTTGGGCTAAAAATAGTAGAAAGTTAATAGCCTTTGACAATCTAAAGGTAAGATATTTCAATTTAATTTGCGGCATTTTGATAAGCGAAAAAACGGGTTGTTTTATTTGGACCAACTTTCGAAAGCATATCTCATTATCCTGTAACAAAAAAAGACGAACATTATACTCAACCGATACGTAACTTACCTAAATTTTTGAAGAAGTCTGCATAATGACAATTATACAAAGAAAATAGGTAATCCTTAGTGTCAGGATTGGTGTGAAGTACTTCAAGGATCTCAGACCCTTTGATAATCTTATCGCGGAGTTGATTACGGGGCAGACTAATCATGCTCAAATATACGGTATATCTAACGAAAGTATTATAATCCATGAGCTCGTAGCTAGTAAAGGTGCTTATGGTGTCCAAAAAGAATGTCGCAGCTTCTTTAAAGTCCCTAACAGCGATGCAGTAGGTTCCTTGGTAAACTTTCAGTCGATTTCTTCTGTCCCAGTCGCCTCCTTCCTCGATCAAGCTGTGTATACATTGACATTAGTCTCAAAGAGATCATTGAAAGGGATATATACAGTTTTATATCAGTAGTTTGCGAAAATCTTTTCAAGCATATTCGAATTTCTATGCTCCCATGGGCCAAAGCGTCTCCAAATGTATACAAAAAATTAGGAAATTAGGCAGTGAAAAGTGAATTGAGAAATGAGGTTTTTTTTTCAGGATAATAAGAGACCAAAATATCTAAAATCTAAACACTGGTTGATCCCGATCCTGGCATAAGGTAATTTTACTTCAACTGCGTGTAACTCTGAGACCCAATGACTCACGGCTCTTGACTTTGATTTGATTATGCTTTGAGAGTTAGGTGAGCCTTCAAATTTCTAGAATCACGAAAAAATCACGAAACCTTACCTCTTAGCCTTCTCAATGTTTCTTGTCACCAAATCATGATCCATGTAGAAAAGGCCGATTCTAATATTGTGAAAAACAATGTCTAATCTATGTCCGAGGGAGACAGTCTTGTCATAAGTTTTTCTGAATGCAGAAACGGCGCCTTCTTTATCTCCGATTCTACATAGATGTTCTGATTTCTTTAAATTAGCTTCTCTGACTTCCATTTCCCCGAGATTTTGCTCAGCGTCTTCGATAGCAGCGTCTAACTCCTTGAGCTGCTCCTGGTTTCTTGTTTGCATCTTCGATAGTAGCCCTTCGTCAATTGGCCAGTTCAGGTCTTGACATACTTCTTTATAGAAGGGAGCCATGTCTGAGAAATGAATAAGGAAGGAAATAAATAAACAAAGAAAGAAGGTGGGTTAGGAAGTTTTTTTTTTTTTATAGGTTATGTTCGAGGTGAGTCGGCGATAATCGCGGAATATTGTAAAAGATGAGAGACCAAATAACGACGTTTTAACCGTTACTTTGTCACGAGTATTGATCAGCAAAAGAAAAGAGCGTTTATCATTGATTGATAACTATTTTTTTTATTCATCGAATTATTATTACATACTTTCCGCCTTTATCGCATCCAGTAGTTTTGTTTTCAGGCTTATTTCCTCTTTGTGTTCCGGTAAACCAAGCAGGAATTTAGTCTGGGCTAATTCGAGGTTTGGGTTCTTCTCCAGACCCTCTTCTTCGAGATTTTCTAACGGCATTTTTGACAGATGAGAAAATTTACGGGAATATTAATGTGGTTGAAACAATGCAGTGAATTTACACTTTTGCCGATTGTATGATACGCGACAATGCGATCTCTCCTCAGAGATGACAGAAATTCGCTCAGCGGAATCGAACCGACACGGAAAGTAGCGCCGCTCTAGTGGCAGTTTATCAAACATTATACAGCAGATAGAGTTTCTCGATCATTCTCATAGGTAGCGCCACTTATCGGCAATATGTGACGTCAATGTGGGGGACTACGTATTCTTAGCAGGCAAATAAATTTAATTGTTTGGGAAAGTTGAGGAATATGTTTTCGTAGTTTAGGAAATTAGGATTTGTTTGTTATTTATAAAAATATATTGGGCATGTAGTCAACAGGCATGATTCACGGAAAAAACAAAATCCCTCCACTGAACTAGGAATTCTTTCCATAGTTTCCATCGGAGTTCCATTTTAAAATTCAAAGATTTTGTAGAGAATGAAACAAGCAACACGCTTGTATTTTTTTCAGAATATTCGAAAGGGGCATTCATCTCGAAAATCGCGTTTAACAAATACGATTCCTACCAATTTGGGACGGTAGTTCATTATTTTGGAATTTCCTCATGATATGTATTGTCATCAATATCGTACCTACGCAGGACAAACAAGTCAAGTATAGACTGAGCATACGCAACGCGATTGATTATATTAGACGCAAGTCCATTGAAACAACTGAATTTGGCTATACTCAAGCCATGTTCCACTTCGTGGTTTTCTATTCATTTCGATGGTTTGGGATATATCTCTTTATTCACACAAATCTTTAGTACCGATACATTTGTTGTGAGTGTACGTCGGTTCTCGTACAATCGAACAATGATGAGATGTTCGAAGACATTGGGTGCAAAAAAAAAAAAAAAAATCAAATGAAATTAAATACAATAAGAATATAATATGAAAACTGTAAACTATCAAATCGGCGTTTGTATTGATGAATAGAATCAATTATTCATTATTTATTATTTGGAAAATATCTAATGTTTTATCGTATAATCTTAATTATGTATTAATCGTTTTCGGACGTTTGGTGATCGGATGAAGAAAATTTATAATTCAAAAAAATGGAATGAATTAAATCAGTTACGATACTAAGCAGCAAGGGTACCCGAGAACCAAAAACTAGTGATTCCTGTGTAATAGTATATTGTGTAACAAGGGATGAAACAAGGTGAATGCAGGTCAGGGTGAAGTTGTCAGCCCGAAGCCGAAGAAAAAACAAGCCCACATTTCGGATGAAATGATATAGCGGACTTCGAACAAGATCATATTCTGCTTATTCTTGGACGAATTCAATTTTACTTTTAGCTATTGCGGAGTTCGGTATATCATAGATGTACCAATTGTAATTCTAACAATCTGCTGGAAAATTGACGAGTCGGTATGATACGGAATCGTAGTGCTGCATCAACAGCAGTATCGTCACGTCATGTCATTTCCCCGCATTTTTTTAGCAATTTTTCTGTCACAAGAGCAAGTTTCCAATTTATCGAGCAAACAAAATTAGTCCTGAAGTAACACGTGTACTCATTCTTTCGTCGTGGAAATAAAGTGTTAGTTGTCATACAATTTACTAATCGATATTTGCAAACGAAATAATAAATTTACGCGTAAAGTATGGACTGAACTGGTCAGTACCGAGCCGTGAGCAGACCCTCCCAGTTGTCAGTCGCTAAACCGATGGCTTGACATTATTGAACGCTGAGTATTAGCATTGTTGACGTGAAACATAAAATGAAGTGGAAGTCAATATTACCTGGATATCCAATGTCACTATATTATTTGGTGAAATTGAGTGGACTGGCATCATTCACCGTTAAAAACGACAGATTTTATCCGCCAACTTTTCTGGGTAAACTTTATCCGGTCTTAATTGCGGGCAGTTATTTACTCTTTGTATTAACAGCATTTACTCTTGCAACGGAAGCATTTTATGCGCAGGATTTTTCACTATTTCTACGTATTTGGGGGACAATATGGTATTTCATCAGCATTCCCAGTTTACTTGGCACGTTCATCGTATTCCATTTTATGCCTCAGAAGATCGTTTATCTGATGAATAGACTGTGCACCATCGGTAACGAGCTCAAGAGTTTGGGAATCGATGAAGATCATGGGAGATTATTCAGAAATATTTTCAAGTCCACTGCAATAGCGAACGCCATCCTTGTTGTGACATGGAGCTTGCTAATTTTTATGAAACATCACACGCAAACCATTATTATGATCAAATACTGCATCGACAGTTGGTTTGCTACTAATACGATCTTGATTTTTGTGCAATTACTGATCTGCATCAGAAAACGTTTTACCCGGGTAAATGAAGCACTGTACGATCTACTGACAGTATCAGGTGGTGACATTCGATCTTCCCATCATGCACGGATCTTTGTCGCGAGCAGAAATAACCGGAGAGAAAATCAGCCGAAGAGTCAAGGTCTGTGTACTCATTTTCAACGTATGCGGATCATCGGAACTTTGCACATGGAACTCTCTGATCTACTAGATCGGACAACCAATCTCTTCGCCATCCCAATCCTTCTCAACAGCCTTCGAATCTCTGTCGAAATCGTGCTATGCTTCTATTCGATGTATTTCACGTTACGACAATCAAGTCAATTCAAAAGCTACTTCCTCATGAGTTCCGTACTCAGAGTGGTTCTCCTGAGCGTACAGCTACTTGTCATGGCTCATGCATCCGTAACAGTCTGCGAACAGGTATGATCCAGCAATTATGTAATAATAATAACCGTGGCTAATTTTCCATTGTAGAAATCATCACTTTGAACTTTGTTATGACTCAGATGCTGGAAGACCAATGATTTTGTTTTTTTAGGGAAATTTCACGAAGGCTGTACTGTTTAAAGTGTGGAATAAATTCAGGCGAGCGGAACCAACGGACGAGCGCGTACATTTCATGGTAATCATCAAATCCATTCGTGATCAGCGAAATGTTATTGTTTATTGGTATACCGTAAGCATATTGGTCACCAGTGTACATCAACAATTTACACTCTACAAATTCAGTTCAGTATTGATTGCAAATTTTCGCGATGAGATGTATATATCTCCGCAGATCAATAAATTCTCTCTCTCTCTCGCTTTAGGCTTCCGGAAAGAGCGAGAATTCTGTGATAAATAGGGGGGAGGGGGCTGTATTTACGAAAAAAGTCTCGACGATGCGCAGTATTCATTAGAGTAAACCTCGAGCACTTTATTGATACCCAAAATACGATTTATGACTTCGACTGTTGCAGTTTCTCAAGTTTTCTAATCAACTGCATGCAACGGTAGCTGTATCTGCCTTCGGATTCATGGATTTAGGCTATTCCTTCGTGTACACGGTAAGATTTATTAATTCATTCATCCAACGTCTGAATGACTGTGCACTTTATCGTTCCCCAAAAAGATTTCATCACAGGGTGACCACGCCAACGAATTAACAATTCAATGATTTTGGCATGTATCATGTAAATTTCGCGAAAAAGGATTTCGATTGAGATATTCACCCTAATTCTCACCCGTTACTTATAAATGATTTGGCGACTTCACGAAGAATTGTGATTATGTAGTAATGTAGATTACATGACGATCTATATGAGATTGATTGGCAAATTGGTACGAAAGGACAGCTCATTGAGTGAATTCCGAATGGACAATATAGACAATCAGTTGCCAGAGAAGAGATAGTTGGTTTGTAAAATCGCCTATTGAATGCTGAACACAAATCATCGCTGAATACGACGTACTTATCATTGGCGGAAGTAATTATCGTAAGAAATGTATTTGAATGTTGAATTACAGATATTTGGCACCGTGATAACCTACCTAATCATCGTGATTCAGTTTGACGTATCGCGAGCAAATCCCTGACTACCATTCGAAGATACGTCGAGAAATGGGTTATACCGTGAAAGAGTAGACCCGCATTTTTGAAGAAATGAATCGACGGATCTCGAACAGCTTTTCAGGATTACCTCCTAATTATCGCTAGACGCATGTGCGTACACGATATACGGATGCGATTTCACTATTATCTATCGCGAAACGAGTTCTGGGTTATCTATTGATTGTACAAACTACGTTCGAGGAGTGCGAATGATGGTTTATCAAACAATTATCACAAATGAACAGAAACAAAACGAGTATTAAATGTGGATAATTTAATGATATACTTGATTGTTGGCCTGTTGTCTATGTCTATTGAGTGATTATGTAAATGAATATGCTGTGAAATATAAAAGTCAACGTCGTACAATTTGTATATTATTGATTCTGACCCAACAGACTTGTTCTGGACATTCCCTAGACCTGGCACGAAGGATATGCAACAGGTGAGTACCCCACGGAGTGTGTGTTCAGCCTATACAACA
Organism: Tenthredo notha; assembly: GCA_914767705.2. Classification (NCBI taxonomy): domain Eukaryota; kingdom Metazoa; phylum Arthropoda; class Insecta; order Hymenoptera; family Tenthredinidae; genus Tenthredo; species Tenthredo notha. Next base: position 3,614,029 of record OU611923.1, on the reverse strand, counting down.
GAATCGCCCTTCTTGCAATGGTTTACCCAGCCTGCTGGAAAACATAACGATATAAAGGCTTGTGAGCGATTATCGGGATTCTAAACGATTGCAGAAAAAACGAATTTTCCAGTCAAGAAAAAGAATGTAAGGAACTTAGAGAACTTGACCGCAGATATAATTGCTGAAAACAACGTCGTTCTCATTATGAAAAGAAATTGGTGAATTTGTCCATCGATCCTCTTGCATCGATTCCTCACAAGCGATACCAAATTGATTCTCGTGCAATGTATCGGGATAATATTGTGCGATTTCTGTATCGTGTGAATATTTTCATTATATTCTCAATTATCTGCTGGAAAATTTATGAATAGTTACGATGTGTCACTTAGTTGATCAGTATAATTCGCAGTAATTTCTCATTTGTTAGAAATGTTCCGATAATCGTTAGGCAAACTCAATTATCCAAAAAGCATATTACAGGTAGTAACATCGTACGAAAAAAATTAGCGGTGGCCATCTACTTTACTGATCGATGTTGGACACGACTAGAATAAGTTCACGAGTTGACAATTGATTATTATTTCCGCTACTGACGTCATTGAGCGTTTAGTATCAGCATTGCCGATGTTAAGCGTGAGGTTCACTATTCGTATCACTAACTTTGACTCATGGCAAAAACATTTCACTCACAGGAATATTCGCCATTCCTACATAATTGGGGAACCATAATATATTTCGGATCATATGCAACAGGTCAATGCTATTATAGTCTGTGAAAATGGCGATTTCTTACAGTTAGGATCTGATGTGATACGATAAAAATGTCCACGTCGCCCAAAAGAATGGAACGATTACCGTCGAAAGTGAGACGTGATTTTCGGTTATGAAAATTTGAAGACTCTATCAAAAGGACGTATAGTGGCTCTCATACCTGAGGGACATGTGGGTGAGCGCCTGTGTTGGTTTTGCCGTAGGAAGGGGATCGTGTAGTCTCACCGAATATTCTCGGTATATCGGCGATACAAGTACCAAATTTCCATTGATATGAAGCAGCTCTTGCGACCGACAGCCAGGATCACAGAACGGTAGGTATAGTCAATTATGGTTAGTCGCCAACTGTTGAACTCAGTCTCGTGGTTATCAATATTGATTGATGAAATGAAAGGCAATTTCCACATCATCGTTCACGATGTCACGACCTTTGAATAATACTTTCCCGCGTAATTTTCTCCACCCTCGCACGATAGAAATATTTATGACACCTGATTATAAATGATTGCGAAAGATACTGCGAGAAATATGAGGTGATACCCTTTTGAGGAATTATTTGAAGGCACATCGTTCGTTTCGTGCCGACTCAGTTTTTTATGAGGGAACACATTGGATCCGGACTCAGAAGCTTTGTTCTAATTATTCATTAAATTATCTGATAGACTTCGACGAGGATGGCATATATAGCATGTAGCATATCGACTATAGTACCTACCCACACTCACCTGTTGCGTATCTTTCGAGCCAGCACTCGAAGATCTTTATAACGAGGCTGCGAAACCCAAATAAATAATTGAAAAATCGTACGACATCGACGTTTTTTATTCACACACGTGCATTTACATAATCACTCAATAAATGAAATACAGCAGAGTGAGAAACGAATCTATTCGAACTATATAATCAAATCATTCCAATCTATTACTTATTAAGTTACTGTTCATCTATGATTAAGAATTGGTGAAGTATTGTTGATGCCGCGTAAGAGCGGTGTATACGATTTACTAATAACACAGAACTCGCGTTGTGATACAGATTGTACCGCAAAATTAATTCAGTAACTAGAAGGTAATCTTCCTAAGTGTTCGAAATCCTGAATTCCACTTTTTCTGATATGTCATTCCACTCTTCTGCGCTATGACTCACTGCTTCGGGTTACATTATCAACAGGGTAGTAATGGCTCAATTTGTACGATGACGATCAAGTAGGTTGTCACAATGCAAAATATCTGTAAAACAATGCAGCAAATGATTACTATCGCGTAGGGTGTTCTTTATCCCAATTTCTATACGCATCTGTAATCTGTGTTCAACCGAATTTTCACCAAGGATGTTAAGATCATGACAAAATGTCTCGTTGGCAATCGTCGTAAGAGCTCAGAATGACATGTTGTCTCACCTTGAATATGAGCGAGTAGTCCAGTTCCACGGATCCGAAGACAGATACAGCGACCGGTTTGTGTAGCAGTTGATGATAAAACTTGAAAAACTGTAACAGTCGACGTCTCGGTTATGCGACAGCTGTTTCACAGAATATATTACAATCTTAGGAAAATGCTTTATCTAACTATGTTAACCTACTGTTCGAAAACTCGGTCTTCTTGGACTGAATTTTTCTGATGAGCAGGAAATTGTCAGCATCGATAAAATCATGATATTGGCAACAATGATATAACAATCGATGCAAACAATTGCCGTGAACCTTTTCCAACCAGCAATACATAGCACATTCAACGACAAAAAAAATGATTCGAAATATTTCCGCCCGGTTTCCAATTACATATTACCTATATTTCAGAATCCCTGAGAATTCCAGTTGATGATCATTAATATCAAATATACTTGCCGCGTTCAACAGTCGCCCTGGACTCAACTTGATCCACACACTGAACAGCACCACTCTCGTAGTGTTTCCCTAGAAAAAAAAGAACGCGAATGTTATGTTGAGAAGTTTAGCCTAGTCATTGCAGAATCATTTCGATGAAACTTTGCTGTCTATTTCGTGAAATATCTACAGTTTCTGTAATTATATCAACTAGTGGTCGAGTTGATGTTATTGTGGTCACATTGTTGCTAGATTTTACCTGTTCGCAGGCTGTTGCAGATGCGTGAGTGATGATAATCAAGCTACTAATCGCGATGCTCATCCAGATTACGGAACACAAGATGCTGGCGATGTCGAAAGAAACCATTACTGTATCCTCACAGGGGTGGTCTGCGATTCGTAAATGTGAAATCAGCCGGTAGCAGTATGTCATCAGCGTAATGAAGTATCGAATGCTGGTCAAAATAATCGGCACATTGAAAAGATAGGTCGTTTGATATACCAGATCGCACAATTTGAAATGCACATCTTGGATCTTCAATATACGTTGAAGATCGGTGAGATCTTCACTGCGTAGTCGATTCGCTTCTTCGGTGTCCATGTCCATGATGGAGAACCGTGAATGATCGGGGAGTCCAAGACGGCGTGTCGGCTTTGATATGTCATACAGTTTTTCGTTTATCAGTGTAAAATTTTCTCTGATCCAGATAAGCATTTGGGTGAAAATGAGGATCGTATTAAGGTCGAACCAACTGTCAAAACAGTATTTGATCGAAAAAAGGATAGGCCAGCTACGTTGTAACAAATTTAGTATGACCAATGCTGCAGCGAGGCTGGCGTTTGCCGTCGCGGTAGTTGCGAAAAGTTTTTTAAACAATTTTCCATGATTCTCTTCGATGCCCAAACTTTGAAGTTCAATACTAACCGTACGCAGTGTATTCAAAGCGTGTATGATCTTTTTATGCATTACCAGAAATATGACCGGCGTGAGAAGCGTACTTGGAAGGCTCAAGAAATGTGAGGCTGTAATCCACGCAGTGAAGAATAGGGAATGATGCTCTCTCATGAAATTTTCTAGCATCGAAGCGTATGATACTAATACGAAGAGTAAGTAGCTGGTAGCGACGAGGAGTGGATAAAGTTGACTAAAGACGTTCGGTGCGTAAAATACGTTGTCCTTAACGGTGAACGGTGCCAGACCGGTTAATTTCACAAAATAATACAACAGCTCCGGAAAGTCAGGTAGACTCAAGTTCCACTTCATTTTATGTTCTTAGTTTCAGCGGCTGACAACTGGGAGGATCCGCTCACGGCTTCGTACTAACAATTATGGCCAATTCTCGACTAGTTTTACTCTGGTAATTGCCATCATCGATTATTAAAGTATACGGCCACTACCACTCGTTTTTCACGACGAAACATCGTATGTACGATGCGTCCTCACATAATTTAGTTTGCACGATAATTATTGCAATATTTATAAAACTCGAGCCCAGAAAAATGGTGCTAAAAATATTGTCGCAGTACACCACACGTCTACGTCATACCTACGTAGAAACTGGTGAAATAATTTCCGGAAATACAATCGATGCGCAATCATCGTTTGATCATTAAAAAATAACATTTATGAAAAATTGAGAATAGCCTAACTCTACGCGTTTGCCAAAAACTGTCTATCGAATATGTTATGAACAGAAATATTTTGAAGCTACTTGGAAGGATGATGTGGTCATTCAAAATTCTGTCAACACTATGGATATTTCTTTTTCGTTTTGTCCCAAGATGTAATTGGGAACAAAGCGTTTTACTCGTATTCTGGTAATAATTTACCTTGTATCCTGCTGTGAGCCAGTATCGATTTCAAGGGTTATCGTAAGAAGCAAAGAAACATTAAGCCGCTAGAGTTTAAGGTCACTCGATTTACCTCACGATTGCGGGCTTTTATGAGTCTCCCGATGCGCCAAGGAACGAGTATCGATTCACCGAGTCGTGTGAATTTCTTATTACGGAAATTCTTCACTCGACGGCAGTTCGAATTTTTCAAATATTCACTCGTTATTTGTACGCTTAACGTACTGTACCAAAAAAATTGACAAATTATATGCTCGAGCTCCGCACAAAACATACAGAATTAACTTCGAATGAAATGCAAAACATTCAGCGCACTGATATTCGTCGTATTCAAGTAATTGGAATGTCTGGATTGTGCGTCTTTATTGGCAGTATTGTATAGGTTGAACCCACACTGTGGTACTCACCTGTTGCGTATTTTCCGAGCCAGGACTAGGGAATTCTCAGTGCGAGTCGACCGAGTCGAAATCAATAATTGACAAATTGATTTGTATATTTGTTAATTTGATAGGGGATGACTTGTATCTTCCAGAAACACGTGCATTTGAATAACCACTCAATGGATTACGCAAATCCGGTACTAAGGTAAGAATAGGTGATCTTCAAAACGAGTCTGTTGCCTCCAGAAGCCGCAACAAGAGCGAAAGAAAAAGAAAAAGAAGCGAAAAGAAGCTGCCTTGGCTACGTTTAGAAATGAGTCGAGCCGGAATGAATCTGCAGAGTGGGACTCAATAATCGCGAAATCGTATATAACATAGATTTTTATATTTCATACACGTACAATCACAAAATCACTCGACATATGGAATCATTTTATCAACTTGTTCCACTCAATCATTGAGTTTTGTTTTTTCTTTTCGTTCGCTCATCCGAGATTGTTGATTTATGCGAGCTATAATTCACAATACAATGGATAAAATCAATAAATGACATTGGAGTCACATCACGATCATATTATAGAAAATCAATTTCCAATTCAATGGTGTTCAATATCACTCGTTTCATTTCTTGCAAAATGCTAATCAACTCCCGTGCGGTATAACTTATTTACCAAAGCATCTTCGGTATATTTCATACACAACGATGTGATGTCTCAATTTGTACCATTACGATCACGTAGGTTGACACGGTGCAAAATGTCTGTAATTGGACATAAGAATAAAATAAATGGTTTAGAGAGAAATGGCTTCACCGATTATAACTTCACGTATCAACATGATTATTGTTCTGTAATCTACATTGATATCACTATTCATTCTTACATTAATTGAAAAATAATCGAAACAAGATTCATAATGACAGGTGAGATGCAGCGATTCTTACATAGATAAATGGAATAATCAATAACCTTGAATATGAGCGGATAACTCAAATTCACGAATCTTTATTTTTAGAAAATTTATAAAATTACGATCTGAAAGCCCGATTGATTTCGAGAACTTTCAACTCGGTGAATAGCATTTTACTGATAACCAAAGGAACATGATAATACGTATGTCCCTCGTCCATTAGTTCCGCTGACTTGAATCTAGAAATCCAGACTTTGAACATCACGGCTTTCATAGCATTTCCCTGTATAAACCAGTAAACATAGATTTTTATCTTCCAAATTTACATCACAGAACATAATAGTTTGAATTTTCCATGGTGGACGATCACTTCGATCTAACTTATTATCGATAACTGATCAAACAAACATTCATAATTCTATCCTCGCTGGATCTCACCTGTTTGCAAGTTGTTGCAGATGTGTGAGCGATTATAAATATCAGAACAACAATTGTGGTCATCTTAAGCATGGAGAACAAAATGTGGACGATCTCGATTGTAACGGTTGCTGCACCATCACAGCGATCGTTTGAGCTTTGAAACAGGAAATATATCCGGTATGAAGATAGCGTAAGCACGATAGAGTATCGGAATATATGCAGCAGAATAGGGAATGCGAATAGATGGGTCGTTCGATCCACCAGATCGCAGAGATCCAAATGCAAAGCTCCGATTTTTCTAATCCGTTGAAGATCGGTGAGATTTTCGCTCCCTGGTTGATTCAATTCTGGATTGTTCTTGACCGCGACAATTATTCGCAAATGATGAAAAACCGCAGGCCTCGAAAAGTCGTAAAGTTTTTTGGTCACAAGTGCAAAACGTTGCCTGATGCAAATCAGCATATGGACGAAAATCAAGATCTTATGCAGAGTGAACCAAGTGTCGATACAATATGTAGTGAACGCAGAACCGGGACACTCAGGTTCTATTAGAAATAGCATGGCACATGATGTAATAACGGCCGAATTCCCTATCACAATGGTCATGATAAGACGCTTGAAGAATCTTCCGTGATCCTCTACGATTCCCAGAGTTTTGAGTTCGTGGCTGATGGTGCAGAGTTTGTTCATGAGGTATAAGATCTCCTTATACTCTAACGAAAATATCAGCGGAGTGAAAAATGTACTCGGAAGGCTCATGAGATGCAGGCTTGTGCCTACAATCTTGATGAACGACGAAGCATTCTGAGCGGCGACGTTCTTGACTGTCTCAGCGCATGTCATTGATATGAAAATCACATAACCGGCAGCGACTAGGACAGGATAAAATTTACCCAGAAGAGAGGGTGGGTGAAATTTGTTATTCTTCACGGTGAATGGGGCTAGGCCAGTCAATTCGACATAATAATCGACCAGCATTGGAGAATCAGGTAGCCTACAGTTCCACTTCATTTTATTTTTCACCTCGGTTATACTGATACTCAAAACCCGATACTGTGGAGTGGCAAATCTGACGATGAAGAACTGTAAAGGTCCGCTTGCGGCTTGGTACTGACAATTTATACACCAAATCACTAACTCATCAACTTATTCTTGTTGTTGCCAATATCGATTAGTAAATTATACGGCGACGTAAGTGCGATTCCTAACGTAATTCAGTTTGCCCGACAATTTTCGAAACATTTATTATACTTACTTGGGAAATTGGTGGACAAAATAACGTAAAATAAAATGTTGGGTGGTGTTTTTCCATACGTATTCAATTTTGGAACTTGCGTTACATTGCCGCATAATAGATTGTATCTCAAATTACATTCGCTTAGAAATAGGCAGAGAGTTGAGTTAGAGAGGTATTGAGAGATCATCGTTTTTGATGAGAGAATTGAATTGGTTCAAGAATAAGTAGCTACAATATTCAAATATCATAACAGGTATATAAATTAGCTATTTTAACTGTCATCCTATAATGTATACGTATTGCGCAAAAACTCAATGAAATAATGATTGTATAAGGAACATTACTAAGTAGTTGGTTCTGTGTGTCATCGCAAACAGAACATATTCATCTACTCCCCCTCAAATACATAACGAAATACGATCTTTGAAATTCTCCTACAATTCACCTACAATTACGAGACTTTATGACGCCACCGTAGTACGAAGGAAATTATCGATTTACAAACTACCTTAATTTTCCGATCGATACTATATGCTTAGTGAAAAGTCATTTAGCCTTACGTCCATGCTACCATATAACTTATTATTACTAACAGGTTTGATTTCAGAATAAAACACAGCTCTAGTTTCAATATATCACGATCGGTGATACTTTTCTGTAAGCTTGACACGGGGTCTGTACGTCCGTCATGTTAGCAGAGCCATGTCGGAAAATCAATGCTCATACATACTACCGTAATTAGGTTCTCTTGAAGTCTGAGCTCTGAGGTGCAAAATTTATGTGCTCGATTTTTTTTTTGTTCAATTGAAAAATAATTGAATAATCATACAAAGTGGATTTTTTTTTCTTTCTATTAATACACGTGCATTTACATAATCACTTAACAAATAGATACAGCAGAGTGGGAAGCAGACCTGTTCTATTGAATTATTCGAATCTATCTACTAATTTACTTATTGCTTATCTATGATTGATTATTTATAAACTGTTATTCGCAACACGTTCACGCGGTGTACAGAATTAATGAATAACATAGAACTCGCATTAGAATATAGAGCAGATTGTAAAGTAGAATGAAATTCAGTATAACTAGAAGGAAACCATAGTGGTTCCACTTTTTCCAACACGCCATGACTCGGTTCTTGAGGCATCTTTCAACTCCATTAGATACAGGATCATAGTGGATCAATTTGTATAATAACGATCAGGTAGGTTGTCACGGTGCAGAATATCTGTAATGCAATGCAGAAAATTATTACTTTCGCAAACGGTGTTCACTTTTGATACGCATCTCCAATCTTTTTTTAACTGAATTTCCACCAGGGGTGTTTAAGGAATACGATGGAATTTTCCTTTGGGGCAACTGTAAAGAACAATGACTTGCACTTGTCTCACCTTGAATATAAACGAGTAGTCCAGGTTCAGAAATCCGAAGAAATATACAGCTACCGGTTTGTCTAACAGTTGGTAAGAAAACTTCAGAAACTGCAACGATAAACGTCTTATAATGCCACAGCTTCTTAACAGAACATATTCCAATCTTACAATAAGACTTTCTTTAACTATATCCGTCTTTTCGAAAACTCAGCTTATTCGGACAGAATTTTTGTGCCAAACAACAAATAGTCAACATCAATAAATCTATAATATTGGCAACAGTGATATTACCATCGATGTACCTAATTGCCTGAAACTTTTTCTAATCAGCAATCAAATCTAATAACAGAAAATACATGACTCGAAATATTTCCACCTGGGTTCCCATTACGCAGATTTTTGCCTCTATTTTCCATTGTTTACGCGAATTTCGGGCCCCAGTTGTTGATAATTCCCATCCGATTTACTTACCTCGTGCTTCAGTTGGTCTGGTCGCAGCTTGATCCACACTCGGAATAACACAGCTCTCATAGCGTTTCCCTGGAAAGAGTAGAAACTGGAATCTTATCTACCGATACATACATCATGGAAAAGTTTAGCCGAATCATTGGAAAATCATTTCGATGTAACTTTGTTAGCGATATCGTGAAACTTGGTTGATAAATACAGTTTTTGTGAGCATACCAACTATAGTAGTCGTGCTAATATCATTGTAGTTACATCCTTGCTGGATCTTACCTGTTCGCAGGTTGTTGCAGATGCGTGAGCAATGATGAGTAATCCAATGATCGCAATGGCTATTTCGATTAAGAGACCCAAGATTTCGACGATCTCTAATGAAAACTTTGTTGTATCGTAATTCCATCTCAACTTTCGTGAAATCAAATATATCCGATAGAAGCATGTCATGAGTATGATAAAGTATCGAATGCTAGTAAAAATAATCGGGACATTGAATAAACGGGTCGTACGATCTACCAGATCACAAAGTTTGAAGTGCAAAGCTTGGATCTCTCGGATACGTTGAAGACCGGTGAGATCTTCACCGCCTGACTGACTAGTTTCTTCGGTGTCCATGTCTATGATGAAGAGCTCCGATTGATGGGGAATTCTGAGACAGGGCGTTGGCTTTAATAGGTCGTACAGTTTTCCGTTCACCACTATAAAACGTTGCCTGATCCAGATGAGCATTCGGGCGAAAATTGAGACTATGTTAAGATTGAACCAATTATCGAACCAGTATTTGATCGAATAGATGACGGGCAATCTTCTTTCTATCGAAATCATAGTGATCGATATTGCACCGAAGACGGTGTGTGTCATTAGGGTAGTCACGAGAAGTTTGTTAAAAAAATTTTCATGATCCTCCTCGATGCCCAAAACTTTGAGTTTATTACTGACCGTACGCAGTGTATTCAAAAGATGTATGATCTTTTCGTGCATCATCAGAAATATGACCAAGGTGTAAAGTATACCTGGAAGGCTTATAAAATGCATGACTGTAACCCACGTCTCCACGAATAAGGAACGATTCTGTGACGTTAATGCTTCTAGCACGTAAGTGTATGATACCGACAGGTAGAGTAAGTAACCGGTAGCGACGAAGAGTGGATAAAGTTTACTCAAAAGGTCCGGCGCGTGAAATGCTTGGTTCTTCACGGTAAATGGTGCCAGTCCGGTAAATTTCACCAAATAATACACTAGCATTCCAGGTTTGGGTAAGCTCCGGTTCCACTTCATTTTACGTTCCTCAGGCTCAGAGACTGACAACTGGAAGGGTGTGCTTACGGCTTGGTACTAATAATTTTAGTCAACCTTCAACTAGTTTCATCCTGGTTGCTGCCATAATCGATTAGTTAATTATATGGATACATACCACTCGTTTTTCACGACGGAACATCGTATGTGCCCTGCTTACTCAGATAATTTCGTATTCTCCATAATTATTGGAATATTTATAAAACTTGACCCAGAAAATGGTGCGAAAAATATAGAGGAGTTCAACCGCATGTTAGTGGTGTTGTTCCTATACGTCAATCGATTCTTGGAGATACAATCGATACGCAATTACAATTTGAGAGAACTGATCATTATGAATTGCTCGGAAGAGACGAATCCACAGCGTGAGTTTTATCCAGAGATTTACCGAAAACTTTCTACAGACTTCGTTATGGATTGAAATATTTCTGGAGCCACTTGAAAAATATGGAAATTTAACATTTTGCCAAAACTCTATATGGATATTTCAATTTCATTTCTGTTCTAAGAAGTAATTGAAAACAAAACATTTTGGGAAGAAGACGTGCAAGCTCGACATTCATGGAGCGAAAATAATAATTTGCGAATTGATTTAAAAAACTTCATCCCTCTAGTGAGCTAGTATCGCCTTTGGAAGTTATTGTAAAAAAGCAGAGAGGTAACTAATTTGAGCTCACTCGATTTACCTTACAATTAGGTACTTTTATGACTTTTCAGAGGCAACAAGTAATGAGAATCGATGTGCAAAGTTTCATGCATTTTTCATTGCAAAAATATTCAGTTGACGGCAGTTCAGCTTTCGCAATTATTGATTATACATTAGGGTGTGCTAGTAAAATTAACATCATTTTAGTGAGCTCCCTCATAACTTTTTGAAATAACTTTGGACCGAACCAGAATCTGCCAGGGATCAATTAACAAATTCCAATGTTTCTTAACAGATTTATATTCGTGGTCTGTATGAATACGAACAGAATATTATCGCTTACTACCTTAATTGTAGCATTTCTCGAGCTGCTAGTACGAAAGGATCAGATGATTTTATGACTTTCCCAGAATGATGGAAATGAATATCGATCTACAGAGTGGCGTGTATTCCTCGTCGGGGAAATTTTCTTTAATCAAGCAGTCTGGTTTTGGAAAATATTAGCGTCAGAAAGCGGTACATTGATAAGTGAATTTTTAACACAACGGAAGCTCTGGTGAACTTGTTTCAAATAAGGAAACCAAACTAGAAACATAAAATGGAAATTAGAGAGCTAGTCGATCTACCAGGTCCTACACGGAATAAAAAGAAGTCATTTGATTCAAGTAAACCAATTTACTCAAGTCATAATCATCGCAAGAAAAGTTTATTTGATTTTGTACTATAACTATCATTGTGCCAATTAATTAAATTTCTTGAGTGCATGTCTTTGATACCAATATTCTATTTCGTTGCCACAAACATATTTCTTTTGAAAACAAAAAAGCGGTCATTCCTGAAGTGAAACAACAAGATTATCCAATACGAGTAATGAAATTTTTCGATTCCAATACTCTATCTGGTTGTTGCAAAGAGATATATTGCTATATTCAAGGAAGTAGCTGCTTTGGATGGAAGAACCGTGACACATACGTCATCTATTTTTTGTTGGTAACAAGTCAATTTCTTGAGTTGAATATCTCCTACTTTTCGATCGATGAGATATTTATTTGATCTTAATACACATTTACATGTTAATAGACAAGTAATTCATTTACTCGAAGCAAAGTAAATTGATTTGGTAACGTACAATTATTTTTTTTCGTATATGCATCGTCTGATCTCGCGATGTTTAGCAACTATAAAAGCCACTACTATTCATCCCTGAAAGTGTCTTAAAATTTGCCAGATATTGCAATTCGTGCCTAACTTCAACGGTAATCGTTTACTTATTTTGGTCCATGTGGCAATTTCTGCAAAGTCAGCGAATACATGAGTTCCTGACTCTGAAACATTGTTCGCTCGGGACAGTCTAGACAGCTGTGATATTAGGTTAATCCATTAATGATTTATCGCCAGGATATGGCATGTAGTCGAACAGCTGTGGTATTAACTTGTTGCTACCATCTTTCAAGCCGAGACAAAGGTACCGCGAAGAAAAAATTTGGAGGGTTAAATTGAGTGATTATCAAGGCATATGACGTCAATTTCCATATTTCACACACAAATATAAAAATGGTTTGATTTTTGGATATCCGTGATTCATCATTTATAAACTATTATTGACATCATACGAACATCGTGCATTAAATCAATGAATAGAACAGCCCTTACGGAAGAAAAACCCCAAAAAAACCCTAAATATACTCTCAACTATAAAAGGGTGAATTCGCACCCTCGGCTTGAAGGTTTACCTCCAACCTGAAGGTTTACCTTGAACTTTATGATTTACGCTCAATTTGGAGGTGAACCCTCAATTGAAGATTTACCGCCAAACCCCCTGGTTGGGGGTGCGAATTCACCCCGAAATCGAGGGTGTACCCCGAAATCAGGGTTCTTCCCAAGTTCATACTTCCAAAGTCGATACTAGCTCACAAAGGGGATGAAGTTTTTTTGAATCAATTCGCAAATTATTAATTTCGCTCCATGAATGTCGAGCTTTCACGTCTTCTTCCCAAAATGTTTTGTTTCCAATTACTTCTTACAATAGAAATGAAATTGAAATATCCATTTAAAGTTGTGGCAAAATGTTAAATTTCCATATTTTTCAAGTAGCTCCAGAAATATTTCAATCCATAACGAAGTCTGTAGAAAGTTTCTGGCAAATCTCTAGATAAAGCTCACGCTGTGGGTTCGTCTCTTCTGAGCAATTCATAATGATCAGTTCTCTCGATCGAATTGTAATTGCGTATCGATTGTATATCCGAAAATCAATTGGCGTATAGGAACAACACCACTAACATGCGGTTGAACTCCTCTTTATTTTTCGCACCATTTTCTGGGTCAAGTTTTATAAATATTCCAATAATTATCGAGAAAACAAAATTATCTAAGTAAGCATGGCACATACGATGTTCCGTCGTGAAAAAAGAGTGGCATGTATCCATATAATTAACTAATCGATTATGGCAGCAACCGGGATGAAACAAGTTGAAGGTTGACTAAAATTATTAGTACCAAGCCGTAAGCACACCCCTCCAGTTGTCAGACTCTGAGCCTGAGGAACGTAAAATGAAGTGGAACCGGAGCATACCCAAACCTGGAATGCTAGTGTATTATTTGGTGAAATTTACCGGACTGGCACCATTTACCGTGAAGAACCAAGCATTTCACGCTCCGGACCTTTTGAGTAAACTTTATCCACTCTTCGTCGCTACCGGTCACTCACTCTACGTATCGGTATCATTCACTCACGTGCTAGAAGCATTTACGTCAGAGACTCGTTCCTTATTCATGAAGACGTGGGTTACGATCGTACATTTTATCAGTCTTCCAGGTATACTTTACATCTTGGTCATATTTCTGATGATGCACGAAAGGATCATAAATCTTTTGAATACACTGCGTACGGTCAGTAATAAACTCAAAGTTTTGGGCATCGAGGAGGATCATGAAAAAACTTTTAAAAAACTTCTCGTGACTACCCTACTGACACACATAGTCCTCGGTGCAATATTGATCACTATGGTTTCGATGGAAAGAAACATTCCCGTCATCTGTTCGATCAAATACTGTGTCGATAGTTGGTTCAATCTGAATATAGTCTCAATTTTCTCCCAAATGCTCATCTGGATCAGGCAACGTTTTGTAGTGGTGAACGGAAAACTGTACGACCTATTAAAGCCAACGCACTGTCTCAGAATTCCCCGTCAATCGCGGCTCTTCATCATAGACATAGACACCGAAGAAACTAGTCGATCAGGCGGTGAAGATCTCACCGGTCTTCAACGTATCCGAGAGATCCAAGCTTTGCACTTCAAACTTTGTGATCTGGTAGATCGTACGACCCGTTTATTCAATGTCCCGATTATTTTCACTAGCATTCGATACTTTATCATACTCATGACATGCTTCTATCGGATATATTTGATTTTACGAGAGTTGAGATGGAATTACGATACAACAAAGTTTTCATTAGAGATCGTCGAAATCTTGGGTCTCTTAATCGAAATAGCCATTGCGATCATTGGATTACTCATCATCGCTCACGCATCTGCAACAACCTGCGAACAGGTAAGATCCAGCAAGGATGTAACGACAATGATATAAGCATGACCACTAATTGGTATAATCACAAAAACTGTATTTATTAAGGTGCTTCCCTACCCAATTCCACCAGACCTGAAAATTTGGGAAAAAAGGTGTTATTTAACGGAATATCTCTGCCTGGGTACCGAAATCAACGAAACAAACTTCGTCGCGCAATTCTATGTACGATTTCGAACACGTACGGCCAAAAAAATGGTTTTTTTTCGCGAAAATAGAGAAGATATCCATGTAAAACGGCTTTGAAAACGTTTTACATGGATATCTTCTCTATTTTCGCGTTAAAAAAAAAAAATTCTGGCCGTACGTGTTCGAAATCGTACATAGAATTGCGCGACGAAGTTTGTTTCATTGATTTCGGTACCCAGGCAGAGATATTCCGTTTAATAACACCTTTTTTCCCAATGTTTTCAGGTCTGGTGGAATTGCGTAGGGAAGCACCTTAACCAAGTTTCATGATGTATATATCGGTAGATAAAATTCCAGTTTCTACTCTTTCCAGGGAAACGCTATGAGAGCTGTGCTATTCCGAGTGTGGATCAAGCTGCGACCAGACCAACTGAAGCACGAGGTGAGTGAATCGGATGGTAATTATCAACAACTGGGGCCCGAAGTTCGCTTAATCAATGGAAAATATAAGCAATGTGTGATGGGAACCCAGGTGGAAATATTTCAAATCATATATTTTCTGTTGTTCGATTTGATCGCTGATTGGGAAAAGTTTTAGGCAATTAGGTAATATCGATGGTAATATCACTGTTACCAATATTATAGATTTATTGATGTTGACTATTTGTTGTTTGGCACAAAAATTTCGTCCCAATAAGCTGAGTTCTCGGAGAGTCGGATATAGTTGAAGAAAGTTTTATTGTAAGATTGGAATATGTTCTGTTAAGAAGCTGTGGCATTACTAAGACGTTTATCATTGCAGTTCCTGAAGTTTTCTCACCAACTGTTACACAAACCGGTAGCTGTATATTTCTTCGGATTTCTGAACCCGGACTACTCTTTTATATTCAAGGTGAGACAAGTGTAAGTCATTGTTATTTACAGTTGCCCCAAAGGAAATTTCATCGTATTCCTTGAACACTCCTGGTGGAATTTCGGTTAACAAAAGATTGTAGATGCGTATCAAAAGTGAACACCGTTCGCAAAAGTAATAATTTTCTGCATTGCATTACAGATATTCTGCACCGTGACAACCTACCTAATCGTTCTTATACAAATTGATCCACTATGATCCTGTATCTAATGGAGTTAAAAGATGCCTCAAGAACCGAGTTATGGCGTGTTAAAAAAAGTGGAACCACTATGGTTTCCTTCTAGTTATAGTGAATTTCATTCTACTGTACAATCTGTTCTATATTCTAATGCGAGTTCTGTTATTCATTGATTCTGTATAAATAATCAATCATAGATGAGCAATAAGTAAATTAGTAGATAGATTCGAATAATTCAATAGAACAGGTCTGCTTCCCACTCTCCTGTATCCATTTATCAAGTGATTATGTAAATGCACGTGTATTAATAAAAAAAACAAAAATCAACTTCGTACGATTTTTCAATCATTTTTCGATGAAACAAAAAAAAAAATCGAGCACATAAATTTTGCACCTCAGAGCTCAGACTTCAAGAGTACCTAATTACGGTAGTATGTATATAATAATCGATTTTTCCGACATGGCTCTGCTAACATGACGGACGTACAGAATAGAACCCGTGTCAAGCTTACAGAAAAGTATCACCGATCGTGATATATTGAAACTGGAGCTGTGTTTTATTCTGAAATCAACCCTGTTCGTAATATTAAGTTATATGGTAGCATAGACCTAAGGATAAATGACTTCTCACTAAGCATATAGTATCGATCGGAAAATTAAGGTAGTTTGTAAATCGATAATTTCTTTCGTACTACCGTGGAGTCATAAAATCTCGTAATTGTAGGTGAATTGTAGGAGAATCTCAAAGATCCTATTTCGTTATGTATTTGACGGGGGAGGAGTAGATAAATATGTTCTGTTTTCGATGACACACAGCCAACTACTTACTAATGTCCCTTATACAATCATTATTTTATTGAGTTTTTGCGCAATACGTATACATTATAGGATGACAGTTAAAATAGCTCATTTATATATCCCTTTTATGGAACTGCTACACATTTCGAGTCGATATTTGAATATTATAGCTACTCATCCTTGAACAAATTCAATTCTCTGATTCAAAACGACGATCTCTAAATACCTTTCTAATTCAACTCTTTGCCTATTCCTAAGCGAATGTAATTTGAGATACAATCTGTTATGCGGTAATGCAATGCAAGTTCCAAAATTGAATACGTATGGAAAAACACCACCCAACATTTCATTTTTCGTTATTTTTTCCACCAATTTCCCAAGTAGGTATAATAAATATTTCGAAAATCATCGGGCAAACTGAATTATGTTAGGAATTACACGTACGTCGCCGTATAATTTACTGATCGATATTGGCAACAACAAAAATAAGTTGACGAGTTGGTGATTTGGTGTATAAATTGTCAGTACCAAGCCGCAAGCGGACCTTTACAGTTCTCCATCAACAAATTTGCCACTCCTCAGTATCGAGTTTTGAGTATCAGTATAACCGAGGTGAAAAATAAAATGAAGTGGAACTGTAGGCTACCTGATTCTCCAATGCTGGTCTATTATTGTGTAAAATTGACTGGCCTAGCCCCATTCACCGTGAAGAAGAACAGATTTCACCCACCCTCTCTTCTGGGTAAATTTTATCCCGTCCTAGTCGCTGCCGGTTATTTACTGTTCATCCCGAGTCGAAATTTCAGCCCTCCTTTGAATGCTCCTGAACCTATTTCTTTTGTATCATACACCCTCCGCAATTTCTGTTTTTAGTTTATACAGAATAGAATTTTCTAAATTCTTTTCGCGTCTTGAAATTTCACATAGCGTTTAGATTTCAGGCTTCGTATGGCAACTTTCAAAGATTCTAGCTCTTCCTTAGACACGTTTCCAATATTCACATTCAGTTTTGACAAAATATGAAGAACTGTCGAATCCAGATCGTGTGCTAGCAGAATTTCGAGAAACAGCGCGGTGCTGCGGCATGGTCGAGACCAGTGTTCGTCGCTCAGACGCTGGCTTCATTATATGCGATTTTTTAGGCAATTTATGAAAAGGAGCAAAAGTGGGCACCTCAACGTTGAAGTAAAGGTCATAAGGAACACTTTGGTGTGTGTAACTTCGTAATAACCAGTCGAACGACGGAGTACGATTAAAGAGAAGTTAGTACTCTGCAGTTGAAATACTGATCATTCGTTATCATCAACACTGATAACCTCGACTAAATAATAATTTTTTGAATACTGTCACCATATTTTGTAGTCGTGCGTATCTGAGGATGAAGAAAAAGGAGCAACAATGTCAAAATAAGGAACTAAACTAGAAATATTACGAATATTTAAATGGAAGGAATATAAAAGATTTCAGTACGTTTTTATACTTTGGGTAATTGTCAAGGAAGTAGGATTTCATCGTTCATCAAATAATTTATAACATATAGATACTTGGACTATAACATGATTACAATCTAATATTTTGAACAGCTAATAAACCAAACATAAATAGGGAAGACCGGGGACAGAAGTATAACAGCGGGTCGAAAGTAACAAGGCCTCCTAAAAGGCACACAGTCAAATTTAGAAGTTGTGTTTTACATAATGGTAAGCGCGTTCGATTACGGCTTCAGTTTATAAGCTATCGATTGCGCCCGTGCATGAAATTTACACGTTTTAGTCGAGATTTTGTGTTTTTTTCTAGGTAGTATGGATCGAAAATAACAATCGCCATGTTTGATTGAAGTGATTATAACTCTATAACAGACTGATATATAAAAATTCTTCCCTTTGATTAATAATAGAGGAATAAATACCCTATCTGAAAGTGCCTTTAGATCTATTTTATCTTGATTGTGGAATTTACAATTGGGCTCTGAGTAAAAACTGTTACTTTTGTCCCCGGTCTCTCCTATAGCGAGAACCAAAATTCAGAAGGAGCAGAACTCATAAACGCCAAATGTAGAACGGTCAGAATCTGGAATGATAGAATTTCCATGAGCTCCTAAGTATTTATGAACGACGTCGACATTCTTCGTTGATTCTCCAAAATTAGTTACTAAATAAGTGTTGCAGCATTTTCGCTATTTTGGCCCGTCTATGTTTGAGCGATTCAAGATTCTGACCATTCGAGTTTTTGACCTTTCGTTTAAATGAATTAGAATTTTTCAGAAGAACAGTTCAAATTTCGTATATTTGATATTTTCACCCTACTGAAAATGATAATGTGATAAATCACTTGATGTTATGAAAGAAATTAGTATGTAGTTTATCATGTAATTTAACTAATTTCTTTCATAACATCATATGATCTGTCACATAATCATTTTCAGTAGGGCACTAACTCGATATTTTGCCCTTCGTGATCTTGTCCATTCTTAAATTGGTTTTTCGATGAAATTTGCTTGTCATATTTCCGTATTCATAATGATCTTTTGTATACTTTATATAGAATATCGTGATATTGCCTGTTCTGAATTTTGAGTTTCGCTAATTTTGCAATTCGAGATTTCAGCCAGCTTACGTTTTGGACTTTCGAAATTTTAACTCCCACCCACCGGGAACGCCTAGACTCAGCCCGGTCGGGGCCTTTTTATTATTAAGGAAACAACCAGGAAATTTCTACCAGGGGCAAGGGGAATCAATGCAAGGGATGTAAATCGTCAAATAGTCTTTATTTCCTATCACGTATACACGCGTAATTAGGCTTTAACTTAGAAAAGAGTACAAACAACGAAACTTCGTCGTGGATCATAATTATTCACACATGTAGAGAATTTTATGATAGCGTGTACGATACCAGAATGGTATCAAATAGTATGGCTTGATATGCTTCATATCAACATAAGAGATGATAACGATTACCATCGGAGAGGTGAATTTTTTTTTACAAAGATGAAAAAGATTATCATCGGACTGGTGAATTCAATCATCGCTACCATTGAAATCGGTTGTAATGTTCTCAGAATAATGCGTCAGTGGTATTCACCATGAAATTATCTCTGTTGAGCAGAGCAGTAGAAAGACTGTTTCCGTAGCAGAGGAAGCCCAATGCAAATGATAAATTAAGTCTCCAGCTTACAATGAGTTGTTTCCATAAGGCTATTTCCGTAGGAGTTTTGATATCGGCGAATTCCTTCGGCCAACCTGTATCCATTCGCTCGCCTAGGTATTTCCAGTAGGTCAGACCCTGACATGAAAAAGAAAGATGGAAAAGATGAGAATTTGATTATGTATGTATACAGGTACGTGGCTAGAAAACTTAGTGCTGGAATGTGTTTAACGAGCTAGTAGCTGAGCCTACCTTGAAGAAATACGTCTCCCCAAGTTTATTCGTGTAGGCAAAGTCGATACTGTCGGGAAGACCACTCCACTTCGTGGCGATGAGTTTTGGATACCCGGGAAGAACTACCTGGCCCGTTATATTCCAGTAATATTTTCCTACAAAACCCCATTGATGTATCAGTTAAACGTTGAACGGTGCATATATAATATCTCGTTTAGAGAACTCGATAAAGTCGACGCGTTTTCACCTTTGAAGACGTAAAGGTGACCATCGGCAGATTTGAACGTCGCGTCGAGCCGGGAATCCCCACACATTTCGGGAACCTCCTCTACAGATTTGGGCCCATATAGTGCCTACGTGAAACATACAAGTACACTGCGTGAGTCCTACGTGGAGAATATCTATTTCTGACACTGGGCTAAGTTGAAGACAGAAAAAGGAGCTGCGAATGTAGTGTCGATAATTCGAACTTGAATATCTCTTCTAGGTACAGGTACTCGTGGAATTCACGGCGCTCGTTTTTGTTACGGAACTATAGGAGATGACCGCGAGTATCGAACAAGGGGCTGATCAAGTATCACACAATGTGACCATCGGAAGCTAGATGGTTTGGTCAAGCACTAGTGTCCGTTACAGGGCTTAAGTCAGGGATACAATTCTTGACACAGAACGTTACGTGATAATTGAACGGCCCCTGCGACACAACGTTTTCCTTAAATAATTACAAAAGTTGTCTGAATGATTTCGTTTATGAGAAGAAGGACGACTTCTGTCTGCTTGACTGCGGTAAAATTGTAAAATAATTTCGGCTCACTTGTATGCCCTCGATGTCGTCGCTGGGCAATGCGGAGTTGGGGTCGCGAAATACGAATCCATTATTCGTCACTGACGATGTGGCGTTGCTTCGTCTGAGACCGAGGGACCAACTTGTCAACGACACGGCTGCTGACAAGAGGCTGGGGTGATCGTAACTGGTGGTGGTCCAATTTTTGTCGTCGTTAAAGTGAATGTCGCCCCTGGACCTCGTGTAAAAAGCGTGGCCCATGGTGTCGTCTGAACTCCCCAGGAAGGGATGCCCATCGCCGTGATCTCCACGCTCGAAACTGATCTCGATGTCAACCTAAATGACGATGATGTAATTGATATTCAGCGATTGTGCTTTATCTTCTCTACAAGCAAGGTGGATCCCTTACGGAAAAAAAATACTGAGAGCTCAGTACTTAGTACACAAATCTCACTACTTAGTACACGAATTTTCAGTACTTAGTACTAACACTACAGTACTAAGTACAGAGAACTAGTAGTACTTAATACAGGAGTACTAGTACTAAGTGCAGAGTACTAGTACCAAGTGTAGACTACTAGTAGTACTTAGTGCAAGACTACTAGTACTTTGTACAGGGAACTAGTAGTACTTAGTACATGAGTACTAGTACGGATTTAAAGAATACTAGTACCGAGTACGAGAGTACTAGTACTAAGTTGAAGAGTACTGTTACTAAGTACAAGTGCACTACAGTACTCATTACTGTGGCACTTTGACCTATCAGTACAAGAGTACCAGTACTATAAGTACACAAGTATTAACTGTGATTAATACCGCAGTACTAGGGTGACCTACCCAGTAGATGGACACTGCCCTAAAGATGGACGGTCGACTTTTGGATAGGAAATTACGCGAAGAAGTACTAAAATGTAAACTGTTGCTTTGAATGTTCAATAACTATTGCTATTTCAATTCCCCAATGACAGTTTTTTTGGAGATCGAGTTTTCATTTCAATTGCTAAAAAAGAAACGTCCATCTACTGGGCAGTTTTCTTAGGCGTCCAGCTATTGGTCCGTACACCCTATTACTTGAAATAATACTGCAGTACTAGTACTCGAACCAATACTCCAATACTCGTACTCGAACCAATCCTACAGTACTAGTACTCGAACCAATACTGCAGTACTAGTACTCGAACCAATACTGCAGTACTAATACTCGAACCAATACTGCACTACTACTAAGTACTATGAGTACTGTGTGTACTCGCGAAATAAGTACAGCAGTACTTTGGCAGTACTTCAAGTACTGCTGTACTGGCAGTACTTTCAGTATTTTTTTTCCGTAAGGGATAGACATCGATCCGGACAGAATAAAATGTAACAGAGAAACTCGGAAATATTTATTCAGAGCGAGATGATATATTTAGAAAGATATGCGTTATTATGACCATTACAATGTTGGACAAGGTCAGGACAAGTAAGATAGACAGCAAGAATAAAAGAGAGAGAGAGAGAAGAGAGAGAGAAAAGCATTTATTAAATTTATTAAAAGAGAGAGAGAGAGAGAAAGAGGAAGGAACCCGAGACACTGGGGTTTGAAAGATTATTGTGGGACGTCGCTTACCTCCCCGCTGCTCGTCGAAAACGTGAGATCTGTATACCTGGACCATACAGCGAAGGCCTTGGCGATTGTATCGTCGACCTCCTTTTTGTCCAGTTGATTGGTATATTTGGTGATCCTATACGTCAGAGTCTTCTTATCCCACTTAGACGCTAAAACATGTTGTAACTGGTATCAATTCGGTCGAGGCAAATTAGATTCGTACATTGACTATGAGCCTAAAGTAAAGCGATGGCCTTTATTGATCATTATCGCGTCTCATTCACAGCAATTGTCATCCTATGCGGTCGGCTGACCAAATATCTCTGATGAATTTGTCTGTTCACTATTTTTGGCTGAATAACGTGATCGTCATTATGGTTTGTCTTGTAAGGGATAACTAGAGTTACTGTTTCATCGCCATAAAACTGATGTACGATATCGCAATTGCCGCAATTCTCTGCTGAAGGCATGACCCCATTTTATCCTTAAAATTGTTTCAGTCGTCGTAAGATTACAAGTATACTGTATGGAGGGGACTCGATGCCTTAATACTGGATCTATATATTCGTAACAAACTTTTTTTTTCACAAACAATGCATCTTCACATAATATTTCACCGAGAATACGTACCATCAAGAATGTATCTCTTCCTTCTACTGTCTGTTTTAGGTGCAACGATGCCTTTGTGGAAGTCTTCAAACAGGGTTATCACGTGAGAGAGTTCGGAGTCCAATATAGTACCTGGAAAACGAAATCTTTATGATGAAGAGAGACAGGACACACGAAACGTCCTGCTGTAAAACTTCTGGTTGAAGAACATGAGACATCGATTTGTACTCACCGTTGAGATTATTCCTCGAGTGGAGTATGGATATGATTTCTCCGCTCCCTGGTTTGTCTTCTGGCAAATACCCCGAATCAGACAAATGCCGCTGAAATGGATAAAATATTGTTACATAATTAGGATAAAGTGAGAAATTCAATCATCGAGTCCTCATCCGTACATATCTATTCGAATGTGAAGTTGAAGAGAACCGTTCACGTCCCGAGAATTTAAATGGATCGGCTGAACGACTTGCATGGACTTAATCTCCATGAAACATTACTTCCAGATATTTCCATGCGAAATTAATTATTGCTCTGAAGCATTCTCCAAGTTTTCGAGATGCCGAAAGGGATATAGGATCGTTCAGGAGTAATGGTAGAATTTCCTCTTCCCAATTTGTTTCGCTACTTACCATGTCGTTGATTCCCGAAAAAACGGGTACAGCTTCTGCTTTGAGACCAAACAGCGCGGCGCAACAAGCAAATACGATTTGCGCTCGACCACTGCGACAGGCACCTTGCAACGTTTCTCTTCTACTCGTCATACTTGCCGTGAATTTGCGTTTGATGCTGACTACCCAGCTTCTACCCCGGACTCAACTCTGATAATTACCAATTTGCCAGTACTTATATGAGACCTACCCCACCTCCAGCACAACTGCCTTTTCCTTGAGGATAACTTTTAGTTAATAGTCATCTTGCTGAGGCTGAACTCTGATAAAGCGACGAATAACAATTTCTTGGGGCAAACTATCTCGCAATGTCATATAGATGCATAAAGTATAAAGGTATCCACGGGGTGTTCCACACGGAACGGATCGGATTATGGCCAGAGGTTATAAAATTTGATGCACACGCGCACATTTTTTCAAATTTCCAATTTTAAAGCATCTCAAACTTTGGAAATATGTGATTTCTTTTTTTTCTACTTTAAGGATCACACGAATTTCCTTGAAATCTTTACCGAAATTATTTCGAAGAGGCGCAAAAACGTGATCAGGTGACCTCCGGCCTGAATCCGGTCTATTTCACGTGTGACACCCCACGTACCAGGTGATTTAGAATTGGTATTGATTATTTCAAAGGGTCAATCTGTATCAATATTTTTCATGAACAATAAATTAATTTTTCATTTTTATTCATTTATTTTATTTTTTTCAACTTTATCATTCTCATTTTACGTTCTATTTTTCAATATTCCAGAAAATTCTGAGTGATGTTAACGAGGTTTTCTTCTAATAGGAGAGAAATTGCGGTAGAAGAGTTTACAATTTGTGGTGAAACTATAATGTTTAATCATGTTATCAATTCGAGAAACTAAAAGGTAGAATATTATGTAAAGGAGGATGGCACGATAATTCGCTTTTCAGTCTATTTAATTCATAATAATGTTACGTTTTTTCA
The DNA here is from genome assembly GCA_914767705.2 of Tenthredo notha. Lineage (NCBI taxonomy): Eukaryota > Metazoa > Arthropoda > Insecta > Hymenoptera > Tenthredinidae > Tenthredo > Tenthredo notha. Next base: position 3,589,291 of record OU611923.1, on the reverse strand, counting down.
CGATTTTCACGAAATGAGAAACTTTCACCAATAACCAATTTCTCTAGAATCATAAAAAAAAAAAAAAAAAACTTCAGTAGCATCGCTCACAAGATTCTGTGCACTCGAAAAGTAATGAATAGAAAAACCGAAAAAATCTAATACATAGATGAATAGAAATTTGTTTTCATTGAAAATTGTGAATGTATTTCAGAGAAAAATGGCTGGTGAAGTTTCAATCCCAATAATTTCGACAAGAATTGACCTCATAAAAGATTCGCCAAGAATTCTCAATCACCCTATGTATTTTTCATATTATTCGGCCTCTCAACTGCATAGCAATTTCATTCTGTGTGCTAATCTCAATAAACTAAAGTCCAGAAATAACGAATAACAAAATTCCCACCCAGCCCTGATTAATGAGTGACGGAATATACGGAAAAATACGGCTCGTCATATCTCGGCAGAAATATAGAGAAATTTTTCCTCAATTTATCGATATAATTGCGAAATAAATTCCAAGTTCATATGGATGAGCCAAAGATTCCCATATACCTACCTAGAAACAAACTATTCGCAATATTAGAATTTATAATATTTGAACACTATACATGGCGGCGTGGTATTCCGATAGTTATTTCGCACACTATTGGCATTAGCACTATCCGTTGGCAGTAGTAAGATTCACGCTTATACACTGCACCAGTACACAATAGTTATCGGTTTTCCGAGTAAAATAAAAGACAATTCGTCTTTATTATTGACGAATAGTCGCGAAGTACCTACAGCCAATTTGATTAGTCCATAATTACGATTTCACGCAGACCTACGTAGTTCCCAATTTTCCATTGACGGACTTGATCCTACCCGAACATGAATAGAAATTCTAGTTTGATCTTCCAAAACCTCGAATCCTTCGTCCTTCAACTTGGTCGACAGAGTCATTATTCAGTTTTGACAAAAACGCTGGCGAATTGAAACAAGACTGTCAAGGGTTTCTACAAGGGTTTCTCAAGATGACTTACAAGAGTAAAGAAAGCTTTTACAAATGGTTTAGAAAGGATTGCGGCAAGGCTTCTGCAGGTCTTTTCGGGACTTAAGAGAAACGTCATACAGGGCTGTTGATTTTTTTTCCCGGTGTGGTTTTTTACATCGAATGCAACGGGAAGAATGGCAGAAAATAAACATAATTTTTGCATAGTTTTTGATTTTTGAATTTCGAAATAATCAAGGTATCGCCAAACACATACCCTTATTTTTTTGAAATATCGTTTGAAACTAGTATAAAAAGTTTCAAATTTTAAACTCAATTTTTACGATTTTTGAAAGGTTTTTTCGGAAATTAAAACGCGTTTTTGTCAATTATCTTTACAAATATATTTTGGAAAATCTGAGATGTAGTAGCATAGGATAGTTTGGCGTAGTAGGTAGAGCGTGCGACTAGTAATTTAGCGATACGAGCGGATTCGGGTTCAAATCCCGGTTAGGTCGAAAAAATCGGATGGCGTTTTTCTTAGCGAATTGGTAATGCTTGTTAAGCTACTGGGGTAATTATAGAATGTGATATCGAATATTCACACGTACGTAAGTTGATTGGTTTTTACTTTTTTTGCAGTGTACCAGTAATGATTAATCACTAAATTGATTCTCATTTCACGTAAATTCGGACGAAACCTCTAAGCGAGCGCCAAACTGATTCGGTTATATTGGCATTAGCTACGTTGTAAAGGTTGGCCCAAGATAAGTCATCAGGCTTGCTGCTAGCTTGAATGAGTGTTACATACCGAGCTTGCACCAATATAATGAAATTATCTTGCGCCAGGATAAATAACTAGTACAACCAGCTAGCAGCTAGCTTTTACAAAGACAATTTTCAAAGACAATTTGAAATTTCGTATACATACTCACGAATGACATTCGAACTGAGAGAAGAATTGAAATCCCAGGAGACGATCTTTGGAAAATGATTAAATATTGATAATCGCTCACTAACGGGCCGGCGGCCGCTAGGACCTGATTTTTTTTTTGTGAATAATAACAGGCTGAATTTAAACAGAGGAAAAAGTTGGGCGTCTCGTCAAAACGGAGCTACTCACAGAGATTCAGCCTGTTATCAATCACTAACAAAATCAGGTGTTGGCCCGTGGACTATTATAAATTGCGAAGCCAAAAAAAGTATGAAACAATTACCTCCAACTTTAATAAACTTGATCTTCTCGTCAATGTTATTTCATTTTATAGTGGAATCTTTATCTTTGACCGGTACTTTGCTTGTTAATTTTATCAAGTCCCTTTCGACCCACGTAGATTTATCCGAGTAGAAGTACGCGACGCCAGGAATTGTTTTTTAGCTGATTCTTTCACTTTTTCGCAAACTAACCGAATCTACACTGGATAAACTGTTTCGAGAATCGTTGTCGAGACTCTCAATAATTTTGATTCGAAACGAGATGAAGCAAACTATTTAATTTGATTTTTATTTTAATTTCGTACAACTAGCATCGAGCCTATGCACGAAATAGGCCACCTCGACGTCATTCGAAGCAACATCATCGACAGCAAAACCAGACTGCTGACTGTTAGTGTCAGCATGTTTGGTAGGGGTGACCATTCACTGGGTATTATTATAAAAATTCATTTTTTAATTCATGTTCCTATTTCCAATAATTATAAGCAAGATTATATTAATTATGACATGTTTACAACATTAACTTCTGTTATTCAAATTTCAAATCGGAAGCAAGGAAAGCGCGCACATGCGCGGATCACGACCTAAGATGCGTTGTACGCATGCGGGTTATTTTTCAGGACGGTACTACCTCTTTATAAGCGACTGTTAGGGCGGTTTGGGGAATAGGATTCCAAGAAATTCGTCACCGGAGCGTTCCCCTACTATTGGAAAATCGCACATGTTTCAGTGCGTCAGTGAGCATCACCACTGGGAGTACCTTACGTACACAGGTAGAGTGGGGGAAGCTATAAAGCTCGCTCAAGCAGAACGAAGGGGAAATTCGCTTGTAGCGAGGGAGCTTATATCGAGGTAGTACTGTAATTCGTCGAATTCGTCGAACACGGCTGCTAACATGCTATAATAACAAACTTTAACCGCGAACGCGTTCATGCTCGAGTCTGCAATGCAATACGGCTTGATTCGATACGATACGGTCCGATTTTATTTTCACAGAGAAAGAAGCAAAAATTTCGGAATCAGGTGCAGTGTACTTCTGCCGAATCGAGCTCGGATGAAATAGAAAAAATTACGACAAAACAATTACCAGATGTCCAAGAGCTGAGTCGGAAAATAGTAAGTCCATCAAAGACGATAAGTGAATTCAACACATGAGGTGGAATAGTACATTACGACAGATCAGAAGAAGTTTTTCCGTCGAGTATTGCACAAAATTTTACTTTGTAAGGTGTGAAAATGGTGGTTTACCCACGCAAAAAGTGCGTAAAACGTCCATTATCACACTGAGTGAGGTAAAACATGTATTATTCAGCAGGACATGAGATACAAGGCGTAGCCAGGGACGATAATGATACACCTGACGATCTACAAGCTGATGATGCTGACCATACTGATCATAATGCAGAAGATGGCGACGAAAACACTGCTTCAAGTACTGACGATGAGCAAGCAGATGGGGAAAATTGGCAAAGGATTCGCGCGTCTATTAAAATATACGACGGAGCACCTTTGAGTGTCATGGAAAGTTGAGTGATGTTGATGAGTTTTTTTTTCTACATTTCAAGCTCTCGTATGCTTGTATGAAAGCGTTTATAACTTTATTCGCTTCCCATTTACCACCTAAGAACAGAGTGGTAAAATCGATATACTTGCTCAGAATTTTTTTTTTCTACAAATTTTAATCACGGTTATAAAAAAGTACAATGCTGTAGTTCATGTGGACAGATATTGACTGATGAGAGGAGGTGCGAAAATTGTCCCTAAAGTCTTGCGTGCTCTTTTCTGATCTTTAATATTGAGTCACAAATTCATACACTCTTTAGTAGAGAAGATTTCATTTTAGACTTGACCTTCCGATTTCATGAAGCTAAAGATTTTTCTACCTTACAACACATCACGAATGGATCCCTTTATCAGTTATTTAAGAATTACATTAAAAGCGTTTATGACTTCACGTTTATGTTGTACAGGTACACAGATGGAATGCAACTGTACAATTCATGCAAGCTTACAGTTTGGCCAATTTTTTTTCACCTTCAATGAACTCCCATTTCGAAAAAGATATTTATTAGAAAATTTCATTTGTGGGGGACTATGGTACGCAATTAATAAGCCTCATTTTAATTCTTCTATGCTACCACTCGCCAGGTCATTTCAGAAAATGAAAAATGGAATTAAGGTTTTGCTTCCAACATCAGAGTACATAAATGTTCACGGTTATCTGTTATCATGTAAAGCAGATACGCGAGCTGAAGCGCAATCATTGAATATGAAAAACCATAATGGTTTTTATAGTTGTATTAAATGTCTGGTTACGTATGCCCATGTTATTAGTGATCAATGCGTGCATGAAGTGAACATGCACTGTGCTACTCATTTGGAAGCACTATAGTCTTATATAGTAATGTGAACAAAATGTTTGGAAAAGGTATCACCTTATTTATTGGAAATGTGCGCAAAAGTTCATCCCCTAAGATTCTAACAAACGTGCACCAGATGTGCACAAACTAGTAATCAAAGTGTGAGTGATGTGTGCACAAAATGTTCGAAAGTGATCACTGCTCAAAGTGTTCACGAGCTGTTCGCAACTGTGACAAAACACTTCGTGAAGCGCGAAGACACTTTTCGAACATCTCTTTAACATCTCGTTGCACACTCTACCCCCGGAGCACTGAATATTGCAGCAACATTGCAGGAATATTACAATATTGCAGGAATATCTGCAATCTTGCTGCGATATTCAGTGCTACGGGGGTATTTTCGCCAGGGTACTATGCCTGAATCAAATCTACGTTCTGTGTTATACAAACTCAGAATTCAAAAAACTGAAATTCTGATATCGCTTGTTTTTGCTTTCAACCCTCGTCGACTAGATCTGCAGTGGAAGCGTGAAACACTATTGCAAGCGATTGAGAATTCATTCAAATTTCCATTATGTTCGATTCGTGGTATCTTAATGCTGTTAATAATTCATTTCAATGAGGGGGGGGGGGGGGGGGGGTATTGATACAATTCGTTCGTTGCTCCATCGGTATGCCATACGAATTCCGTTACAGTTTGGCCGAAAATATAATTCGTTTGTGAGAAATGAGGAATTCTGTATCACAATTTATGAACAATTTTATCTTGCGGCATTATATTTTTTCGTATTGTTAAAGTTCAAGGTAGAAAGCTTTGGGAGGGAGTGATTTCATTCGAACGAGAAATTGGAAGTCTTTATAAAACGCAGTACAACCTTAATTTGTTTGTAAAGACTCGCAACGGCAACTGTATACTACATAGCAAATATCATTTCAGTGAAAAAAAAAGAACTACACTCTCAAACAACGACGAACATTGATTGAAAAAATTACAACGAGGTGCTGCTACAAGAGTAATTGTGACTTGAATTGCCATTCCCATCATCAAATACAAGTGCAAGCTGCAGTTTGATAAATCATTTCATGTTCTATTCGGGATTGGCACCTCGAGATAAGCTCGACAAGAGAACTACACGGAGAAAAAAGTGTGGCTCTCATCACTAAACGGTATCGTGATTACCACGATACTCTTGTGACTATACGCTATATACGGAGAGCGTCAATTCACTGTTTCGCGATTATCACGATCCAGATGGATCTCGATATCGTACGTCTGTATTGCAATGGTAGCGATTCCGTCTTCCTATAATAACTATCTATTGATTCATGCGTGTGACGATACCACAGAAACCTGAATAATTTTAATATTGTTAAATATCATACCGTCGAAATTTGAGGTTAATATGGATTAATTTTTTAATCAAACTTTCAATCCAATAATATTTTAAGAGCCACCAACTTTTCTAGCTTCCATTCTATGAGTTTATTGGTCACCCAATCGTCCATCACGCTGCCAATTAATAAACAATCACTATTTCATGACTTGTCTGCATGTTGTACGATACACGAGGCGAGTATTAGTTTTGAGAACGTGGTAATGAGTGGTGGCGCTGAAGGCGTGGATCGCGATCATCACGATCCGTTTCGCGATAGTAAGGAAACGTTAGCTTGCGATCGCTATACATATTCATACATTCACGATACTGTTGGATCTTCATAATAAGTATTTAGAGTTTGGTGTACATCAATATATGTATTGTAACAGTAGCGATACCTCGAAAGGCTATTGTAAGGATATTGAGTATAGAGCATAATGGTATATAGTATCGTGATAAACATGAAACCGTTTAGTACCAATCACAATACTACGTTCACTATCCGTTGGATAGCTACGAGAGCCACACTTTTTTCTCCGTGTACGCAAAGAATTTAGAAGTAGGCATTAAAACGACAGAAACTATGTCGACCGGAAAAATAATGTTCCTAGAAAGCATCTGGCATTCTGCAATGCTGATGATGCTGGTTTTTTGCATCGTGTATTCAACTTTAGAAGCTAAAGGTGCTCCACTTATTTTGAAAACTAAATTTATGGTGAGTAGCTCGAAGGCCCAACAAAAAATGAAAATACCTAACATGTAGGAGTCTTAAGGCCCATCCTTAGTCGCCCACCTCCTTTCCATACAATGTAACGAAAACGGGGCCGGGGAGACACATTTCGATGATTATCCGAGCCCAGGCGTCGAAAACGCAAAAAAGGCCAACGTAGCGCGAATTCTATTTCAATTCCAAACACATACGTCCAAAAAAAATTTCGTTTCATGCGAAAATAGAGCCACCGTTTGGTTATTTCTTTTTTCCATTGTCTAAATGGTTTTTCATTGTCCTTGGCTTTAGACAATGGAAAAAAGAAATAACCAAACGCTGGCTCTATTTTCGCATGAAACGAAAATTTTTTTGGACGTATGTGTTTGGAATTGAAATAGAATTCGCGCTACGTTGGCCTTTTTTGCGTTTTCGACGCCTGGGCTCGGATAATCATCGGAATGTGTCTCCCCGGCCCCGTTTTCGTTACATTGTATGGAAAGGAAGTGGGCGACTAAGGATGGGCCTTAAATAGCTACATGCGATAACGCGAGAAACCTTAAGGGAAAAAAAAACAAAAAGGAGTCTTTGATCCTTGAAGTCTCGAATGTAGAAAGCAGAGAGTCAATTTAACTGTCATATGAAAAAGAAGAAAAAAAGCTTGAAATAATATTCGGATATTATTGAATATGGAACGATTGATACGTTGGCAATTACAACTTGAGTATGTATTTGTTTTGTGGTGTTTTCTATTCCGATTAGAGTCGCGATTGGCATGAAACAAACATATGAAATTTATCTGCATTGACAAGCATGAGGTTAACGAGACTGGAAGAAAAATGCTTGCAATTAGTGAGCGATTCGATAACCCGAATTAAACGTTATGCATATCTCTTGACCCTCACCTACGAGTACATCAAATCTAATCAGTTGCATTATCTACTGAACTTTGATTAAGATTAAGTGGAATTAAAGAAAAGAAGGCTGAAGTCGAATGCTTTTCAGATATTCCACGTGTAAACGAAAGTGATCTGACCTTGCGGTTTCCGATTTCGATTCAAATTTTTTCTTTTTTTTTCTTTTTGCGTTACTTTTTACAAGCTAAGACCATACCCTAACGGTTTTTTTTTCAATTACAGCCATTTATTTCGATTCATCAATTGAGGAAAATATCGCATAGTTACCATTTCACCAAGTTCAAGTAATCTGGAGTGAAGAAGACCTAGATGTTTATTTTTTTTGTCAATTTGAAAATAATTAGGCTTTTGCATGTATTGCCTCACTATTATTGCCTCAACTATAGATGAAAATCGCAACAATATTCACAGTGGAAATTTATTTTTTCCTTTCTCCTTCGAATATACCCAGAAAATACCGAACTTGTATTATAGCTGTACGTAACTGCTGAACCAGCTGAACCAAATCGTAATGTGAACGTTACATGCAAATTTTAGTGTACTGATATGTAATATCTGTGTACGGATGGATCTGTTCTTCGCCAAATGAATAATCATCATGTTCTGACCTATGATTTGTCTCACGCGGTAATTAGGAATCGATAGTCTTTATACAATCTCTCATCTGATTGTTCTTTTTATCCCAGTTTGAATATCTGCCACTACTCGATCTTATGAGAGAAGTAATCGTCAGCGATAAACCGATGTCGAAGGAAATTTCCAATATCAAATCATCCATGGCGATAAATATGACCGGTGAGTATATAACGAATGTCGAATAACTCATATCAACATATTCTGTATAAATTGATTATCACTTGTACCAAATAAAATCAGGTCAAATGAATGCTGAAACGAATCACATAATGACTCTGCGAAAGTGTGGCGTAGAAGGACGAATTGGACCCAGCAGGATGCGCAGATTGAAAAGATATGCTCTACACAGTAGGTATAGATTATTACATCATTTATGAATAGAAGACGAAAATGATAATGAAAAAAAAAAAAAATTGTTGGAAAACATTAAGTGAGAATTACATTCAGTGAAGAGTTGAAAAAAATTTCATCAAACTAGCTAAAGCATCCGCTATAAAATCGTCGACCAATTTCGCACATGAGCGAGAATATACTTCAAACTTCAAATTACCCGAAAAAAACCGTTGATCCGAAAGTCTCTCTATCTCTCACTTACTATTTTCTGACAAGTTACGTGTAGTAGTTACATCATCCCTTACGGAAAAAAAATACTGAGAGCTCAGTACTTAGTACACAAATCTCACTACTAAGTACACGAATTTGCAGTACTCAATACTAACACTACAGTACTAAGTAGAGAGAACTAGTAGTACTTAATACAGGGGTACTAGTACTAAGTGCAGAGTACTAGTACCAAGTGTAGACTACTAGTAGTACTTAGTGCAAGACTACTAGTACTCAGTACAGGGAACTAGTAGTACTTAGTACACGAGTACTGGTACGGATAGAATACTAGTACCGAGTACGAGAGTACTAGTACTAAGTTGAAGAGTACTATTACTAAGTACAAGTGCACTACAGTACTCAGTACTGTGGCACTTTGACCTATCAGTACAAGAGTACCAGTACTATAAGTAGTACTTAGTGCAAGACTACTAGTACTCAGTACAGGGAACTAGTAGTACTTAGTACACGAGTACTGGTACGGATAGAATACTAGTACCGAGTACGAGAGTACTAGTACTAAGTTGAAGAGTACTATTACTAAGTACAAGTGCACTACAGTACTCAGTACTGTGGCACTTTGACCTATCAGTACAAGAGTACCAGTACTATAAGTACACAAGTATTAACTGCGATTAATACCGCAGTACTATTACTTGAAATAATACTGCAGTACTAGTACTCGAACCAATACTGCAGTACTAATACTCGAACCAATACTGCACTACTAGTACTCGAATTAATACTCCACTACTCGTACTCGAACCAATACTGCAGTTCTCGAACTAGTACTGCAGCACTCGAACTAGTACTGCCGCATTAGTCCAAGTTCAGAATTAATACTACTGCTGTACTACAGTGATAGTCCAAATACTATTATATTGCAGTACGTGGACTTCATATACTGTACTGTACGGTTTTAGCTAGTACTTATTGGACTAATACCGAAGGGCTAGAACTTAAAGTAATACTTCAGTCATACTACACTAGTACTTGCCACCTACTTATATATCCCTTCTCAGTAATTTTGGTAATTGAAGTACTATGAGTACTGTGTGTACTCGCGAAATAAGTACAGCAGTACTTTGGCAGTACTTCAAGTACTGCTGTACTGGCAGTACTTTCAGTATTTTTTTTTCCGTAAGGGATGTGTCTCAGGATGATAGGTATATCAACTAGCGATCATTTCTTTATCGATAAGAGTTCAAAAAAAATTTCCAGCATCTTGGGGACATAAGAATCTGACTTATAAGATCAGCAAGTACTCGAAAAAACTCGACAGAATAACCGTTGATGAAGAAATCAGCAAGGCTTTAGCTGTATGGTCCGAATACACAGACCTAAGCTTTACACCAGCTAGCGGGAAGGTGAGAGACGCCTAAGTTCTTCAACATTAATCCTACAGATCTACGTGTATATTTGTGTCTGTCTCTCCTCTCTTTGTTTTTTCTATTTTTATTTAATTCAAATCTGTAAATGTGATCAGCGATTGAGATGACAAAGCCCAGAGTTTTTAATAAATTAAATCTCAATCCAGATCTCTAACTTTAAAATAGTCTCATACGATTATTCACCCTCAATTATGTCGTCGTTCTTCAGGTTGACATAGACATCAGATTCGAGCGTGGTGCACACGGCGATGGAAAGCCATTCGATGGACGTGAAGGTGAGATACTAGCGCATGCTTTTTATCCATGGTTTGGCGGCGACGTACACTTCGACGAGGACGAAGAATGGACCATCGGCAGTGATGATGGTACCAACCTCTTTCAGGTGGCAGTACATGAGTTTGGTCACTCCTTGGGCCTTGGTCACAGCAGGATTAAGTCTGCTGTTATGACCCGAGAGTACAAATCGTATGATCCTAACTTTGTGCTAGACAAAGACGACATCAAGGGCATACAGGTGAGCAGCGGCTATTTTATTCCACAATCACACTGCGAAGTACCGAACACACAATCAAAACAGACCAACGCGAACTTTTTTGACCTTTGACTCACGTTTCATACAGGCAATTTATGGACCCAAAACCATTGAAGGAGTTCCCCAACTTTGTACAGATCCACGGGTGGATACGATTTTCAAAACCCCCAGAGGCCACATATACGCCTTTAGAGGTCAGACCGAGTCTACTTCTTCCGAATACCATCATTAGCAATTTTATAATATTCCTACCATTATCTGAAATGACTTTCGTAGGAAAATATTACTGGAAGCTAAATACCGACGGAATTGCTGTTGGTTTTCCAAAACTGATTGGAAGAAGGTGGAATCGCCTTCCAGGCAACATCGACGCTGCCGTTACGCACAAAAATGGGAATACGTTTTTCTTCAAGGTATAAGTCAATGATTTATACCGAGAATATTCAGTGAGACTACACGATCCCCTTCCTACGGCAAAACCAACACAGGCGCTCATCGTATGCGTGAGACTCGTTCGGGAGGGGATGCAATGCTACTCGCACCTCATTCGGTCCTAAACTAGCCTCATGCACGCGGTGCGCTTGTGTTGGTTTTGCCATAGGAAGGGGATCGTGTAGTCTCACCGAATATTCACGGTAGGTATAAGATGTTCAAATAACGAGTTTCGTACACCGCAGATACCTGCATTGTCGTCTTACTTTTAGTCTTATTTCTTTTCTATCTATCTGATTAGGGCTCCAAGTACTGGAAGTACGTAGGGGAACGAATGGACGGAGATTATCCCAGAGAAATTGACGTCGGTTTTAGCAAAGCTCCTAAAAACCTATTAGCACAATTCAAATTATCGATTCAAACTAATAGGCATGAATCGTCGTCCGCGATGAGAAATTGGTGCTCTTCATACCGCATAACTGACATCTCTGGACAAATAACGGCTGTAGAGAATATAGAATAGTATATTACTTTTCTTTCGTCAGAGCCTTTGATTTTCTTGTGGTAAATCAGCCATTGATCATGAAGATGTCATGCATACATTCAAGTTTGAAAAATGTAATAATGAATGGATAGTATATCAAAGCGTCGGAAAATGTATTTTTACCCGACTACGATAAAATGACCATATTCCCAGTTCGCTAAGAAAAACGCCATCCGATTTTCTCGACCGAACCTGGATTTGAACACGAATCCGCTCGTATAGCCAAATTGCTAGTCGCACGCTCTACCTGCTACGCCAAACTATCCTATGCTACTACATCTCAGATTTTCCAAAATATATTTGTAGTGATAATTGACAAAAAACGCGTTTTAATTTCCGAAAAAACCTTTCAAAAATCGTAAAAATTGAGTTTAAAATTTGAAACTTTTTATACTAGTTTCAAACGATATTCAAAAAAAATAAGGATATGTGTTTGGTAATACCTTGATTATTTCGAAATTCAAAAATCAAACACCATGCAAAAATTATTTTTATTTTCTGCCAATCTTCCCGTTGTATTCGATGTAAAAAACCACACCGGGAAAAAAAATCAACAGCCCTGTATGACATTTCTTTCACCTACCTGAATCTACGGGTGTACCCTCCTCTTTAGTCTCGAAAACACCTGCAGAAGCCTTGCCGCGATCCTTTCTCAACCATTGGCAACCCATTCAAATCCCTTGCCGCTATCCTTTCTTAACCATTTGTAAAAGCTCTCTTTACTCTTGTAAGTCATCTTGAGAAACCCTTGTAGAAACCCTTGACAGTCTTGTTTCAATTCGCAAGCGTTTTTGTCAAAACTGAATAATGACTCTGTCGACCAAGTTGAAGGACGAAGGATTCGAGGTGTTGGAAGATCAAACTAGAATTTCTATTCATGTTCGGGTAGGATCAAGTCCGTCAATGGAAAACTGGGAACTACGTAGGTATGCGCGAAATCGTAATCATGGACTAATCAAATTGGCTGTAGGTACTTCGCGACTATTCGTCAATAATAAAGACGAATTGTCTTTTATTTCACTCGGAAAACCGATAACTATTGTGTACTGGTGCAGTGTATAAGCGTGAATCTTACTACTGCAAACGGATAGTGCTAATACCAATAGTATGCGAAATAACTATCGGAATACCACGCCGCCATGTAGTGATCAAATATTTTAAATTCTCATATTGCGAATAGTTTTTTTCTAGGTAGGTATATAGGAATCTTCGGCTCATCCATGAACTTGGAATTTATTTCGCAATTATATCGATAAATTGAGGAAAAATTTCTCTACATTTCTGCCGAGATATGATGAGCTGGGTGGGAATTTTGTTATTCGTTATCGCTGGACTTGAGTTTATTGAGATAAGCACACAGAATAGAATTGCGATATAGTTAAGAGGCCAAATGATATGAAAAATACATAGGGTGATTGAGAATTCTTGACGAATGTTTTATGAAGTCAATTCTTATCGAAATTATTGGGATTGAAACTTCGCCAGCCATTTTTCTCTGAAATACATTTACAATTTTCAATGAAAACAAATTTCTATTCATCTATGTATTAAATCTTTTCAGTTTTTCTATTCATTACTTTTCGAGTCCACAGAATCTTGTGAGTGATGCTACTGAAGTTTTTTTTTTTTTTTAAGGATTCTAGAGAAATTGGTTATTGGCGGAAGTTTCTCATTTCGTAAAAATTGTGAAAAAACGTAACACTCTTATGATTTAAATAGACCGAAAAGCGAATTATCGTGCCATCCTCCTTTACATAATACTCCACCTTTTAGTTTCTCGAATTGATAACATGATTAAACATTATAGTTTCACACTTCTACCACGAATTGGAAACTCTTCTACCGCGATTTCTCTCCTATTAGAAGAAAACCTCGTTAGCATCACTCAGAATTTTCTGGAATATTGAAAAACAGAACGTAAAATGAGAATGATAAAGTTGAAAAAAATAAAATAAATGAATAAAAATGAAAAATTAATTTATTGTTCATGAAAAATATTGATACAGATTGACCCTTTGAAATAATCAATACGAATTCTAAATCACCTGGTACATGGGGTGTCACACGTGAAATAGACCGGATTCAGGCCGGAGGTCACCTGATCACGTTTTTGCGCCTCTTCGAAATGATTTCGGTGAAGATTTCAAGGAATTTCGTGTGATCCTTCAAGTAGAAAAAAAAAATTACATACTTCCAAAGTTTTAGATGCTTTAAAATTTGAAATTTGACAGAATGTGTGCATTTGCGTCAAATTTTATAACCTCCGGCCATAATCCGATCCGTTCCGTATGGAACACCCCGTGGATACCTTTACTATAGGCATCTATTTGACATTGCGAGATAGTTTCCCAAAAAAATTGTTATTCGTCGCTTTATCAGAGTTCAGCCTCAGCAAGATGACTATTAATTAATAGTTATTCTTAAGGAAAAGACAGTTGTGCTGGAGGTGGGGTAAGTCTCATATAAGTACTGGAAACTTGGTTTATATCAGAGTTGAGTCCGGGGTAGAAGCTGGGTAGTCAGCATCAAACGCAAATTCACGGCAAGTATGACGAGTAGAAGAGAAACGTTGCAAGGTGCCTGTCGCAGTGGTCGAGCGCAAATCGTGTTCGCTTGTTGCGCCGCGCTGTTTGGTCTCAAAGCAGAAGCTGTACCCGTTTTTTCGGGAATCAACGACATGGTAAGTAGCGAAACAAATTGGGAAGAGGAAATTCTACCATTACTCCTGAACGATCCTATATCCCTTTCGGCATCTCGAAAACTTGGAGAATGCTTCAGAGCAATAATTAATTTCGCATGGAAATATCTGGAAGTAATGTTTCATGGAGATTAAGTCCATGCAAGTCGTTCAGCCGATCCATTTAAATTCTCGGGACGTGAACGGTTCTCTTCAACTTGACATTCGAGTAGATATGTACGCAAGAGGACTCGATGATTGAATTTCTCACTTTATCCTAATTATGTAACAATATTTTATCCATTCCAGCGGCATTTGTCTGATTCGGGGTATTTGCCAGAAGACAAACCAGAGAGCGGAGAAATCATATCCATACTCCACTCGAGGAATAATCTCGACGGTGAGTACAAATCGATGTCTCATGTTCTTCAACCAGAAGTTTTACAGCAGGACGTTTCGTGTGTCCTGTCTCTCTTCATCATAAAGATTTCGTTTTCCAGGTACTATATTGGACTCCGAACTCTCTCACGTGATAACCCTGTTTGAAGACTTCCACAAAGGCATCGTTGCACCTAAAACAGACAGTAGAAAGAAGAGATACATTCTTGAGGGTACGTATTCTCGGTAAAATATTATGTGAAGATGCATTGTTTGTGAAAAAAAAAGTTTGTTACGAATATATATCCAGTTTTAGGGCATCGAGTTCCCTCCATACAGTATATTTGTTATCTTACGACGACTGAAACAATCTTAAGGATAAAATAGGGTCATGCCTTCAGCAGAGAATCGCGGCAATTGCGATATTGTAGATCAGTTTTATGGCGATGAAATAGTAACTCTAGTTATCCCTTACAAGACAAACCATATTGACGAGCACGTTATTCAGACAAAAATAGTGAACAGACAAATTTATCAGAGATATTTGGTCAGCCGACCGCATAGAATGACAATTGCTGTGAACGAGACTCGATAATGATCAATAAAGGCCATCTAGCTTTACTTTAGGCTCATAGTCAATGTGAGCATCTAATTTGCCTCGAGCGAATTGATACCAGTTTTAACATGTTTCAGGGTCAAAGTGGGATAAGAAGACTCTGACGTATAGGATCACCAAATATTCCAATCAACTGGACAAAAAAGAGGTCGACGATACAATCGCCAAGGCCTTCGCTGTATGGTCCAGGTATACAGATCTCACGTTTTCGACGAGCAGCGGGGAGGTAAGCGACGTCCCACAATAATTTTTCAAACCCCAGTGTCTCGGGTTCCTTCCTCTTTCTCTCTCTCTCTCTCTCTTTCATACTTGCTGTCTATCTTACTTGTCCTTACCTTGTCCAACATTGTAATGGCCATAATAACGCATATCTTTCTAAATATATCATCTCGTTCTGAATAAATATTTCCGAGTTTCTCTGTTGCGTTTTATTCTGTCCGGATCGATGTCTATCCACCTCGCTTGTAGAGAAGATAAAGCACAATCGCTGAATATCAATTACATCATCGTCATTTAGGTTGACATCGAGATCAGTTTCGAGCGTGGAGATCACGGCGATGGGCAGCCCTTCCTGGGGAGTTCAGACGAAAACATAGGCCACAGTTTTGACCCGAGGTCCGGGGGCGACATTCACTTCAACGACGACATAAATTGGACCACCACCAGTTACGATCAGCACAGCCTCTTGTCAGCAGCCGTGTCGTTGACAGGTTTGTCCCTCGGTCTCAACCGGAGCAACGCCACATCGTCAGTGACGAATAATGGATTCGTATTTCGCGACCCCAACTCCGCATTGCCCAGCGACGACATCGAGGGCATACAAGTGAGCCGAAATTATTTTACGGTTTTACCGCAGTCAAGCAGACAGAAGTCGTCCTTCTTCTCATAAACGAAATCATTCAGACAACTTTTGTCATTATTTAAGGAAAACGTTGTGTCGCAAGGGGCCGTTCAGTTATCACGTAACGTTCTGTGTCAAGAATTCTATCCCTGACTTCAGGCCAGTAACGGACACTAGTACTTGACCAAACCCTCTAGCTTCCGATGGTCACATTGTGTGATACTTGATCAGCCCCTTGTTCGATTCTTGCGGTCATCTCCTATAGTTCCGTAACAAAAACGAGCGCCGTGAATTCCACGAGTATCTGTACCTAGAAGAGATATTCAAGTTCGAATTATCGACACTACATTCGCAGCTCCTTTTTCTGTCTTTAACTTAGCCCAGTGTCAGAAATAGATATTCTCCACGTAGGACTCACGCAGTGTACTTGTATGTTTCACGTAGGCACTATATGGGCCCAAATCTGTAGAGAAGGTTCCCGAAATGTGTGGGGATTTCTGGCTCGACACGATGTTCAGATCTGCCGATGGTCACCTTTACGTCTTCAAAGGTGAAAACGCTTCTACTTTATAGAGTTCTCTAAACGAGAGATTATATATGCACCGTTCAACGTTCAACTGATACATCAATGGGGTTTTGCAGGAAAATATTACTGGAATATAACGGACCCCGCAGTTCTTCCCGGGTATCCAAAACTCATCGCCACGAAGTGGAGCGGCCTTCCCGACAGCATCGACTTTGCCTACACGAATAAACTTGGGGAGACGTATTTCTTCAAGGTAGGCGCAGCTACTAGCTCGTTAAACACATTCCAGCACGAAGTTTTCTAGCCACGTACCTGTATACATACATAATCAAATTCTCATCTTTTCCATCTTTCTTTTTCATGTCAGGGTCTGACCTACTGGAAATACCTAGGCCAGCGAATGGATACAGGTTGGCCGAAGGAATTCGCCGATATCAAAACTCCTACGGAAATAGCCTTATGGAAACAACTCATTGTAAGCTGGAGACGTAATTTTTCATATGCATTCGGCTTCCTCTGCTACGGAAACAGAATTTCTTCTGCTCTGCTGCACGGAGAGAATTTCATAGTAAATACTACTAACACATTATTTTAAGAACATTACAACCGATTTCAATGGTAGCGATGATTGAATTCACCAGTCCGATGATGATCTTTTTCATATTTGTAAAAAAAAATTCACCACTCCGATGGTAATCGTTATCATCTCTTATGTTGATATGAAGCATACCAAACCATACCATTTGATACCATTCTGGTATCGTACACGCTATCATAAAATTCTCTTCATGTGTGAATAATTATGATCCACGACGAAGTTTCGTTGTTTGTACTCTTTTCTAAGCTAAAGCCTAATCACGCGTGCATACGTGATAGGAAATAAAGACTATTTGACGATTTATATCCCTTGCATTGATTCCCCTTGCCCCTGGTAGAAATATCCTGGTTGTTTCCTTAATAATAAAAAGGCCCCGACCGGGCTGAGTCTAGGCGTTCCCGGTAAGGGAAGCATAGCTAGTACCTAGCTGGACGCGTCTAAATACGCAAAAATACTGTAATGCTACTTTCCACACGACAATTACATCGTAGAGAGCTACTAGTGACACGATTCCGAACCTATAATGTATAATCTGCACCAACTATTTTCAACGAAAATTTCATATGTTTGTTTCATGCCAATCGCGACTCTAATCGGAATAGAAAACACCACAAAACAAATACATACTCAAGTTTTAATTTGTAGAAAAGTACGAGGTAACAACATAAAATAGTGGCCCGCCAAGTACCACTACCTCCAAATTTTTCGTTTTTATCTCTTCATTTTCATTTTTCTATGTTTTCTATTTAATATCTCTTCACACCAATGGAAGTGTCAATTGCCTATCGCTGTATCTATGGTTCTGCGAAGAAAGACAAGATGGCTATGGAAACCATGTAATGGAAGACTAAATTATGAATTTGAGAAAAACGTGATGTGATGCAGATAGTTGGCAGTAGCAGCTGATTTGGGATTTTTTTTTTTTTTTTTTCACGTGGGAGGTACTTTTTGGGGGATATATATCACATTAATGTTCTTGGCGAAAGGTTTTTGCACCAGAGGTGCTTTTTTGGGTCAGTCAGTCTGTAACAGTACTTGGTGGGCCAATATTTTATATCACTACAGGATTATCGACATAGTTCAGTTGCTGTTTCCTCGTACTTGTCTACAAAAGGCCCGCCAAGTACCACTACCTCCAAATTTTTTTTTTTTTAAATCTTTTTCTTTTTATTTTACTGCATAATTCGAAAAAAGAACAGCTTAGTGGATGGACATGGTTTAATGCTATCCCCTATCCCTTTTTCCAATTCATAATAGAAAATGTCGAGTATCAATAGGAGTATGTGATTCAGTCGACCGTCCAGAACTTAAATGTTCTTTAGTTTTTCGTATTTTTACAGTTTTCAGTAATCTTGAAATGAAAATCTTCTCTTATTGAGAAGCCTTGAAATGAATCAGGTGGCATTCGAAACAAGCACCAAGTGTGCGCCAACGCGACAGCGACGATGATATATCTTTACCCGTACGATGATTTACGCGTAGAGCCATCTGTCGGGCATTTCGTTAGCCGAGGACCGTCTCATGTCTCAGCTGTCAGAAATCGACAATTTTACACTATTTACATCTTTACTACCGCTCTACTTTTTATCCATTCGCCCCCCTCTTGCCTGAAACAACAAAATTTTTAGACAAAAATGTTCGTCATTGCATGTAGACTAGGGGTACGTTGCCGGTTTTTGCGTTTTCGACGCATAGACTTTGATATTAACCAAAATAGGTGACACGGACGCACTTGACGAACATAAAAAATTAATTTTTCTTGATTTCAACGGATCTCGGGTACTGGATCGAACCTATTCGTCCCTAATCATCGAATAAATCCATTATATATCATTTTTACCCATCGTTTCGGAGTTTTTTCAATGTTTTACTTTTTCCTCAAGCCGGTAAAGGTAGGACTAGGACATGCTCTTGAGGGCTTTTGAGCGCTCTTCTGTTTTACCGACGGAGTGAGCATTTTCGGTCAGTTGTCACAACCGCTATTTAGTCGACGGATCACGTCTCTATTGCTCCACTAATCGCTCTCAGATTTTGAAGGGGTGATCCTCCGATTATCAGCTAGTACTCACTGGTTTCCGAAAAGTAATCGAATGAAATTCCAATTAATCATTGATTTATTTATATACGAAGCTGTGAAATCAGCTGACACTAAACATTGCCGATACACAGACACAGGGTAGTAATAACATTATTTTTTTGCACTTCATCTGGAAAACCGGTGCTGGGGATACCAGCGCGCCGTACAGGCTCTCTTTAGCAATCTTTTGATATTATTCCGCGGTAAATCAGGGTAGCAGGAGCAACAGAAGACGTCGACTAAAATCCGAAGTGACAGAATAGCGTCGACACGAATACATGCAGAGACTGCCCTATAGATGTAGTCTTTTCTCCCGCAAAGTCTTTCTTCCTCTAAATTATTTCCTCACATTGCCACTCGTATGAAAGCAAGCTAGACACTCAGGAGCGTAAACGTTGTTTGCTAGTTATGGCCAAAAAAAAACATTTAAGAAGGTTGGCTAGCCAAATGCATATGTAGAGAAATCTTTGAAAATTTTTTCATCGAAAGATAGATGAATGAAATGCTTCCTGCCAAAATCTCAAGTCGATTCACCACCCGGTTTTTCATGAATTAATTTTTGAATTTTCTTCTTATACACGTAGAGGTATAGGGAGCCGGTAAGGTTAGTTGAAATCTTGAGTATCACTCGCGCGGTAAGAGTAGATTTCAACTAACCTTACCGACTCCCTATACCTCTACGTGTATAAGAAGAAAAATCGAAAATTAATTTATCAAAAACAAGGTGGTGAATTGACTTGAGATTTTGGCAGGA
The DNA here is from genome assembly GCA_914767705.2 of Tenthredo notha. Taxonomy (NCBI): domain Eukaryota; kingdom Metazoa; phylum Arthropoda; class Insecta; order Hymenoptera; family Tenthredinidae; genus Tenthredo; species Tenthredo notha. The sequence goes on along the minus strand of OU611923.1, from coordinate 3,569,160 downwards.
ACATAGATATAAGGTTAGTAGATTGGACAAGTTGGCCTTAAAACAGTGTCGCACCACGAATGTAGGCAGCACGACAGTAGAAAAAGCTTTTTCGTGTATTTCGCTTCAGTACTCTTTTCTATCAACAGAATTGCGTTTTGGTAAACGATCTGCACACATTGATCGATAATATAGATATTTAATTTTATCAACAGATTTTCAAAATTTGCGCATTATCCAGTGCTACCTTATCAACGTAGCATGTTATGATTTGTAGGCTTTGCCCTGGACCCGTCTCGTATTATATTATTTGCGACAATATCATCTTTGTGCTGTTAGATTCAATACCTTTCATAATTTATATTTCATAGCCCACACCTATAATATTGTAGTGTTCTGTCATTTTATCGTAGTCGGGTAAAAAGTAGTATATGCCACACGAGAGTAGCGGATTTTCACCTCGTGCTCGTGCAGCAAATCTCGCCCTCGGCGAAAATCACGCACTTTCCTGCCTAGTAGCATAATGTACTATTTCATACCATGAGATATGCTTAGACCAACTTTACTGTGTCTAATGTCATTTGATCCCGTACTTGATGGAAAACACAATAGTTTCCGCAAGGAGTTGGTATCAAAAGAAACGGAAAGGACGGGCTTTCACGGTCCTTTTACATCACTTTTCATGTCGGCTGTTTTCACAAGTCGCTTTCTTCCTTGTGAAAACAGCAGTTCGAATCAAATGAGATAGGTACAGCAATTTTTTATGTCGGTCATGTAGATCTGAATTTCAGTAAATTTCAGATGCTTTCATCGTCAGCCATTTTTCGATATCATTCGAGGAGTTTGTCGGAAAGACCTACAGGGATCTGTCTAAAAAAAAAAAAACTAATTTTTAGATACCGACGATCCGAAAACATGGAGATTCATCGAAATCAGTAGAAGTCATTTCGCATATCGGTAAAAAATAATTTTCTGATATCGGCAAAGGTGATCGAGAGTAGGTAGAAAAAGACGAAAAATAAAATAGAGTTCTCATTCGCGTCACATCCGTTATAATATCTTCATTGCCAGCAATTGTTTTCTGCCACCGATAGTGGACTTTAAAATTGGTTCTTTACCGACTGAGTAAACTTTGTTCACGATTCCGCCGGTGTAGATAATAAGTTACCTACAGCAAATGCCTACACAATCATCGGTCAAAAAATACGTTACTACAGTTATTTTCTACGTAGCACAGAGAAACAAGAACAAAAAAGAAGCCCATATAGTGACTTTTCCCATCATTCTAAAATTATCAATTTTAAATTCGATACAATCCTTCTCCTTATCTAAAGATTTCGTCTACTTAAAATTACCAACTTCTGTTGCGTACTAATCCATAGCCTAACACTAGCTCTTCTTTGTACTTTCACCTCGAGAACGCGATTCGCAGTTTCTCCCATACCACACATACTATCGAAATAAAACTTTGGGAATTATCGCTTCGTTTCAGCAGAGAGGGGCTGAGTATTTCGTTTTTCCAAAATTTTGAAATTTTTTTTACCGATTCAGTTATCATCTGAGAAATCGTTGAATTTTTCAAAGATGCACCCGATTCGTTGCACTTTTGAAATATTGAGTCATTCTGCGGTGGCAAACCACACATTTTCAACACCATCTCATATCATTCGATAAATAAATCACCGACAAACTACGATTTTCCGTCTTATCAAAAAAAAAAAAAAAAAAACTCATTAATTCAGTTAATTTTTAATAATTCAGTTAATTTCCATTAATTCAGGTAAGTAAAATTAATTCACGAGCTATTGACACGTCAATTCAATGAATTATTTCTTCGTCTCCTTTGCGCTGTGTATCATTTATCCTGTTTTTGTTCTTTGTTTTTATCGTCGCGTGCGCAGGACTGGATTGCATTAGCATTATTTTCCAAAATTCTATCCGAAGTTTGGAATAAATCCTTTCCTTCACTTTGCAGTCCTTTTTTTTTTTTTTATTTGTTCCTCTCTCTCTTTCTCCCTCTATCTCTTTTAGATATGAGGAACCACAGCGACAGTGTTCCGTTCCATTCACTTTTCAAGTAAACAACAGGATATATATCAACCGTGAGAACAAAACAGGATAACTGATTCAAAATACAAATAGCTGTTGTTACTCGCGTCAAAATCCTGTCGACCTTTTATCCTTGGTATAGGTGGAGTAGTACAAGGTGTGGTCGAAAATAAGTATCTTATTTCTACATTTATTTATTAAATATTCATTAATATTCGTCCTTTTCTTTTTCTAACCGTATGTATAGCATCGTTTTTACCCTTTGTTCGGTGCTCAGAAGGATCAAAAAAATATACCATCTTCCCGGGGGGTTGGATGTCGCATATACTCAACCAATTTAAATATAATAGAATGACTCCTGCAGGAATTTATATATGTTAACATACATATACTATATATATATATGACTGAAGGTAGGGTCCAGCGAAAAAGCTCGAAGGATCAAACGACTACCATCAACTTATGTCCTGGACTCGGGTATGCATACGTGTGTCACAAATGACGAATCACAAGTCATACGGTCGTTGATCGTTCTTAATACTGTGTGGCTGAGGTCATTTTATACATCACTGATTTTTCAGGCTTGATAGTCTTTGCAAATTTTTTTGTATAATACAAGATATATACCATGTATGTGAGAGTTATACCTACCGCAGTCTGACTAACAGATTACCGACTAATCTCTTCTTAATTCCTGCGATAATTTCAATTTTCAGATTTACCACAATTTCCAGTTCCTAATAATAAGCCTTCGCATTATGCAGTTTACTCATATGGTAAATAATTAAATGCGTTGATTACTCACGCTCAAAATGTGCAAGACGTTTATTCATATTTCTCGGACCCCTGCAGTCAATCATAAAGAGCTTTAATTTCGATAACTAAGATTCACAATCTATTCACAATTATATCGTTTTACAGCACAAGTTTGCAAAATTACCTACAGGGTGACCCAGAACCCACGGGCCACATTGAATGGGCATATTCCTTGTCGAATTCTGAGATGAAAGTTCCTTTACGAAAACTCTCTGAGGCCAACGGTTCTTGAGTTATCAGAATTATCGCGATTGACCAATCAGAGCATCTCTCTAGTCAACTGCTTCATAGTTTCAGCTGTCCAGGTTGTCCGCTCCATAGTTTTTGGCCGTTCACGTCAACCGCTTCATAGTTTTAGCCGTCTGGGTCATTCGCTCCATAGTTATGGGCCGTCTAGGTCAATCGCTCCATAGTTTTAGCGGTCCAGATCATTCGCTCCATAGTTACGGTCATAGAGAAACGCTCTGATAGGTCAATTGCGATTTTCAATAACTCGGGAACAGTTGGTCTTGGAGAGTTTTCGTATAGGAATTTTAGTCTTAGAATTCGACAGGGAATATGCCCATTCAAGGTGGCCTGTGGGTTCTGGGTCATCCTGTATATCAACTGACCAAGACTGGAGTTACTCTCATTCAATGAATACCAATTCCTAGTATAATAAAACTGAATCGAATTGATCTAGTCAATTCAAAAAAACCTTTTTTCCACCTCTTTTCACTATCTCTAACAACGAATTATCTTTTTTTCCTCATGAATCATTTCAGACTCTGTGATACAGATATTAGTTTCGTAATATTTCATGATTGTGGTAATTAATTTTAATAAAAATAATTATGGGACCCTTTTGTTCGAAATTTGAATTCAAGATGCGAGAGAGATTTTTTATTACTAAAAGATGGCAATGCCCTCTCGTCCTATGTCTGGCAACTATTTTTGACTTAAGCCAGAGCCCAGACATAGATATATGTAAAAGATTGTATAAACCAAAGGAAACATAAATTTAATATGAGGCAAAACAAATTCTCAGAACTGAATACCGAAAATATATACACGCATTGTTCTAGACTTATGTTCAACGTACTATCTGTTCAATTTTTTTTTTTTTTTACCTAACTTTAAATCGAATATTTAAAATCACTTACATTAGTGGTCTACATATCAAGTTGCAAATGAATGAAAAATTGAAAATGAAAGTATTGATATCATCTTAATGAACTTGAATTTGTCGAATTCAGTTCATTGCAACGGTTCTCGAAAATACGTAATACGATATGTCTTTGTTTTGTGCAAAACAATTGCAAATCGCCTTATTTCAGGCAACCCAACGCACAGATTCTCATCACTGTTCTAGGTATATATAGCATTGGGAATATTTGATCCATCTGATACATAGACTAGAAGTAAAATAAGATAATAGATAGACACAAATTGAATAAGAAAAAAATCTACTGGATAGCTTTGCCAAAGTTCTTTTACATTTTCAAATCATTGTCTCGGAAGATAAACAAGACTTTGTACAATTTTTTTTTTTTGTTGGGAAAAAATAGCAAACATCATCACGCGCTCCCTTGTCGATGAAATAGTTCTCAAATTCGTCACCCGGTCGGCGCCACCTTTAAAATCAAACGTTTGCTCTAGGTCATAGAACTATAGAATGAATATATGGTGGTTCAAGAGTTGCGGATAATCAGGCGTACTAAGGTACAAAATTTCAATACGTTACTCAAGTTCGTACGAATTATAGTCAACCTTATTTGCTATTTGTTTAAAAATTTATCCGTATTTATCTCAAATGTCGTCGATAATTATTCGATACTGTTATTGTTTTACAAACGGAACACAAGATCGGAAAATTGTATTCCGAAAAGTCGATGATAGTTCGAAGATTCGGTAATTTTCCTTCTGATTATTTATGGAAACATATTTTCCGATTATATATTTCTCCGTTATTCTCAGGGATTTTATGAATTTCTACCACGTGTTTTCCTCCATCAGTCAATATTATCTTCAAATATGTGATTTCAGTGTTTCAAAAAGTTTGGAAATGTTTCAAAATATTGAAAGAAAACTACACTGCTGTTATAGATATTCTATGAACAGTTTTGCTGCAGACAGAACGAGATCAGCAAAAAAAATTTCGAAAAAACGTAGCTAACTAAAATTATATTCAAAAGTTTCTCGAAACGTTTTTTATTTTTATTTTGCAAAACGTTACACCTTTACGAATAGAGTCTGTGATACTTTCTGACGTAATAATATCGGATAAAACCGTCTTTATTCACGTGGATTCTCCCTGATATTGAAATCAGGAAAAACCTGCAAAAAATTGATATATTTTTCACCTTTTCTGCGTCAGACTCACTACTCGACGCATTCAGTTTTAACGAGTTGAACTCCTTATTTTTCAACTGCTTACGTCTGAATTAATCTGCGATACGTAGTCTGATTTCGTGGCTAATTATAACAGCAGGAAAAATAATTATCTTAATGACTTTTAAGCCTCCTACTTCTGATATCCTTGCGAAGCTGGTTTCAACGAAAAACGATTCAATCTCTTTAATGAAATTTCTTAAAAACTGCACTGTCTTTAACAATATTCATACCCTTATTTACCCCATACTTTGATAGCAACATGTAGGTCAAAAAATAATCGCAATCACTGGCCTTTTTCATCTTCTCTCAAAAAGGATAGGCAAAAATTATTTTTTGATGCAGTGGGCGTAAAATGTCTATTTTACGCCTCCTTTTGCGGGCGTAAAATGAAACTGGCATTCTACGTCCACAAAATAAGGCATATCATAGGCATTTTCAACCCCCACTACATCAAAAAATAATGTTTGCATCTCGGGCGTAGGATTTACGCTCCCGTAGTGATTTTTTTACGCCCTTGATACAAAAACTACTATTTTGAAACGCACATGCTACACACGAGTGAAAATACCTATAGTATACCTACATCATAACAAGAAGGTAACTTTAGTACTGTTAAACACGTGGAGTCATTAAATATATCTACGTGTCCACGTGTTTCCAGTTGACCAAAGATTTATGTGCTTCTGTGTGTGGTGAGTGCAACGAACCATTCATGGCCAATAATGATGATTAACACTAAATCACACCATTGCTTGACTGTTTAAAGAGACATGAGTATAAATACACCGTAAAAGGGATTATCTTTCACAGCCTGGTATTTTTTTTAATCAATTTTTGAAATGTCTTCAGGTAAAGGCCGACTAAACATCGGCCTTAGCGAACTAAATGACCAGCATGACCGCTTGAGCAATAATCACATAATGATCTGCACATACTGGGACATAAGGGCCGAAGCACACAGAAATCCATAAGCCATAAGCATAATGCATAGCCATAGATATAGATATGAGATCTGCAGTGAAAACGAAGTGATGCGTATGCGCTATGGCTTATGTTTTCTGCTTATGGCTTATGGACTACCTTAATAAAGGCCGAAGCACATAAGATACATAGCCAGAATGCGATGTTGCAGAAAATTCTACATTCTGCCTAAGTATTTTATGTGCTTCGGCCTTAATAACGAACATGTATTGCTAAGGATTACCATAGCGATTGTTTGACTCGCTGGCGCCACTTGGTATGGCTTTACGTAGCTTGCAATCAAGGTAAAAAATAGAAAAAACTTCCAATAAATGAAGAGACAATTTTTTTTTTTTTTACACATTTCGGTCAATGAAATTAAAGAACGAACAAAGAGGCGTTCGTCAATTTTATAATTTTGTCATAAAAAATAAAAAAAAACACAGGATTACTTTAGTAATTCTTGCAGTATCAAAAAAAATATATATATATTCTGGTCTTCTGAATGTGTATACGAAGAGCGTTGACACGATTTAACAATGAGAAAGATATAGGAAGTTAGATCGAACTTTGTACTACATGACACACGTCTAAAGATTGAGTAAATCTTTGCTTTTTCTAAGCAATAATTCATATCTCAGGATACCGCGGTTAATGAATAATTAGTATATAAAGAGAGTTTCCAGACTTGTGGCGTACCCTATATATCCACATATTTTGTCGTATCAAGTTTTCGGAATTTGAATTATTCATAGAGGTGCTTTCTTGGCTGGTTAACGCGCTCCAGCGCTCGTATACCCACCAGTAAAACAATGCAACAAGTGATTCTGCGTACGTGATGAAAGAGATGAAGAAAAAGATATATAGAGGTAAGAAGAGATCGACAACCGGTTTTTTTTTCATGATTTTCAGTTCACCAGAGCTAGTATTGGTATTTTCTCTAAATTTATACCTGCAGTTGGTTAACGAATATCCATGCAATAATATACGCGAATTAGACATAGTGAAACTTATATAAAGATCTAAATTGATATTGAAATTGGCATTGGGATTTGGCAGTGCAGTTTGAAAACCTAATTAGCTCATTTTTCGATGAGTCAATTCTTTTAAGATTTAGTCACCGTTATTATATATTCTGATGAAATAAATGAACCCTGACATGGACCACGATTCAAAGGACTATTTCAACAATAAGGCGGCATAATTCTAACAAATAATATCAGCAATGTAAGTTTCAGCATCTGGCAACCACATCTTGGCCTTCGGTTCGCGGGAAATCGCCTGCATTATTCATTCTTAGGTATACCTATATATATACATACTCATACTCATGTATAACGCCTACAATATATCTATGGCATACCCATACCGAATTTAAATCCTCAACCGTCTCTTTGGTATTTTAACAATTATTATCCTCGCTTGCCATTCTACTCTTCTACCTATTATGTAGAATATTATAGACGAAGGGCAACGGATAGTCTATAACCGGAACTCAATTCTGTATTAATTCCTAATCCAAGGAAATCTGATGCCAATAATCTTGGTCTTGTATTTGCCAGATCTTTGGTATAAGATCCGTTAATAGAAACAATCCATAAATAATATTGAAACTCGGAAATGAAGCGTGGAATTATATACATTCGAATAAATATAAACAACCATGTAGGTATATAAGTATTTCTAAATATAACAAGTAAACCTAGGTAACAGATATTTTTCGTGTCAACACCTGCAAAGTTGGAAAGCGGGTTGATAAGATGTTGAAACTGTTCCAATTCACACCCGATTAACACCGTGTTCCCTAATACTGCCAAAAATTATTTTATCTATAAATATAAATCGCTGCAGTTTTAACGTTTTCCCGAATAATGTTTATTAGATTATTTATTGTGTAAAATCGATGTGACAGGAAGAGAAATCTAGATTACATCTGTAACCACGATAGAAAAAAAATTCCTAGCTAAATGATGAATTATTATCGTTAATTTTTCTCCTTACGGTTTATACTATCTCGCTTTTATGATTGTGTCTAGCGGTTTCCTGCCCACTCGAAGTATACGCAATACTCATTTTTTTTTTTTTTTACTCACTCATATTCCTAATCTGATTGAGACTAATCCCTATATAAGATATTCTCCGAGATGTATCATAATTGTTCGGAAAATTTGTGCGGTTTTAAAACCGAAGAGAACTTATAATTAAATTAACAAATAAATTATAAAAACGTTTGTCAGAACTATACTACGGAAGTTTGTATTTTTCCTTGTGTTGGACTTACTTCACTATATCACATATTGATTTTAAAGAAAGTCGATTATATTGTATCAAACGGGTGTATCAATCGTTGATAAATCACGTGTGACCTTTGGGAAAAGTATTTTTGATAATATACAATTTCATTTGAACTTACGTTAGACACGTATGAATCTGAGGTGTCAAGGATTTGTGATAATGGTGAGAAAATTGATCATTCAAATGATCGAGGAATTTGAGCTACGATCATTCATATGAAGAACTAGGAACTAGGAACTATAGGAATTAGATTTATCAATATATAGTAGAAGTTGAAAGGATTTAATTAAGCGAATCCACGAGAAATCCCAAGGCGCTCACGCACTCAAAGTGTACGACTACCGTTTCCTCGTTTCCTCGTTACTATTGACGCCTACTACCAAGAATTTATTGGTAATGAATCATGTGAGTCAGTGATACTCTTGCAGACGGTATCATGATCATCGGAGAACAGAACTGTAGACATAAAACTCACAATCTGTAGTCTTCGATACTACGACTAATACTTATGAAATATTTGCACAAATGTGCGATTTGGAACATATACCAAACTCGTACCTTTCTCTATGCTATGCGTTATATATGTATACAGCCGAAAGAGTGAATCAGACGAGACTGATACATCGCGGTTTTGAAATGTTCAAAAATTAGCAATGGTTAGTTTGTTCTATGATGATGAAGGCGTTAAGGAGGGTGCCAACCTACAAGAAAGATAAAACGGTCATCGTATTCAATGTTTTATTGCGGTGAGAATAAAGGGCGGAAAATAATTGTGAAAAGAGCATTTGAAAGCTACGAATTTCCGCTTCAAACTGAAAAAAAGAAAAATCAAATATCACAAGAATCAGGTCCGCTGCGTCCATTTGAGTAGAGCTCTGCGAAAAACTATTTGCGAAACGGTGACCACGTTTATAGGCAAACGGAATATCGGAAACACAAAAACCAATACTTTTTGGAATCGTCAATGTACCCTCTAAGCTTCTATGGAACGGATTTTTGATCCACTCAAACGTGGTCAAGTTACATTTCTTTTTTGCATTTAATCGCGTTTTTCGGAATTTTCGCGAACGTTTTCATCAATTTTTCAAAAACGAAAGGTCAAATGAGAAATTTGTTCCATAGAAGCTTGGAGGGTACATTGACGATTCGAAAAAGTATTGGTTTTTGTGTTTCCGATATTCCGTTTACCTATAAACGTGGTCACCGTTTCGCAAATAGTTTTTCGCCGAGCTCTACTCAAATGAACGCAGCGGACCTGATTCTTGTGATATTTGATTTTTCTTTTTTTCAGTTTGAAGCGGAAATTCGCAGCTTTCAAATGCTTTTTTCTCAATTATTTTCCGCCCTTTATTCTCACCGCAATAAAACATTGAATACGATGACTGTTTTATCCTTCTCGTAGGTTCGCACCCCTCTTAATAAGAAAAGGTAAAAATTTGGTACCGACTCGATCCTGTCAAACGGTATGTATGAAAACAGTCAATGCCCAAAGATAGACAGCACTTATATTTAATAAGTGCGGGTGTGACGGACACGTAATCAACTCACTTCTTATCATTTATCTTATTATCACTATTGGGCGTGACGTTTTTGTACGCATTATAAAATCCATATAAGCTAAGTTTCGTATTGAGAAACGCTCAACGCGATAAGCTAGTGATTAGTTAGCTGATACAATACGACTTTAGAAGATAGCTGGCAGGGTATCATCCTTCAAACTTTTCAGTTAATGTGTTGAATTTCGCCACGGAATATTTCAAGGACGTGATATAGTACGACTATCTTCAATAAAACATTTCAACAGTTCAATGGTCTGCATTGAACAAAAAAAAAAAAAAAATGCAATCGAATCTAAGTTCAGGAATTCTGCCAATTGCAGAAATTTGATGAAAATTAATGTTAGCAAAACTCGAGCTATTTTTTTGTCATAGTTCTAAAAATATCTCCTTAATCGAAAGAAACTTATCCTAAAATTTCTTGGAATCAGAATCCAATCATTTTTTTTTTTTCAAACAAGTCATTTGAATGAGGAAATTTAATTTCCGATTGACTCGAATCTTTATTTTATGAAATATATGAGTCAAATTCCATGACGTTTTCAGATCTTATATATTCATCTTTAGGAAATGAGTAATAATAAAAATGGATCATATTTTGTAGATAGTAATACGAAAACCACGCGTATTACTACGAGGAAAGTTTGTTATAATCTTATGGCACTCACTTCCCGCGGTGCGTTGTCAGTCAAGGAATTCCCCGCGGTAATTAATTGACTATTTATTCTATTTTTTTTTTTTTTTTACCTAATTTTACCTGAAACCGAACAGTTTGACTTATAATTCTGCTTGAATTGAAACTAGATTTTTGTTTTTCATTTTTTGTTTCCAAAATACGATTATTCATCATTTAAATCGCAAACATTTCTCTCAAAACTGTATAGTTCTGAGAACGACGACGTTTACAAGAAAACAATACAAGGACTAAAAAAAAAGGTATAAAAAATAGTCACCAGAATCACTGCAGTGTATACATTTTTCTACCTTTCTCACTAAAAAAAAAAAAAAAAAAAACACAGCCAAAGTACGAACTTCCAAAGCAAAACCTGCGCATGATGATAACGAAATTTGATTACACCTACAAAGTCGATGAGTAGTAGGTACAAAATACTCAGTAGTGATGGAAAAAAATAAAATAAAATAAAATAGATGGTCAATATGTTGATGCAAGGAAAAAAAGTGGCCTGCTTCACGTGAAATCCCACATCTAGGTACGCTGTGTATAATATATATGGGCTATTATTCTACGTTTCGTAAAATTATGGACACCTGATCTGCATACGAACTCCTCGTCATAGGGTCTGCATTTTTCGCAACATTTTTAGCGGTATTGCAATAGTAATGGTATTTAAAAAAAAAAATAACCCATGTGTCACACATCGTTTCATAGTGCAACAAGGGCGGTCGAATGAATGGGGAATTTTTTTGTTTTTTATTAACAGACAAATTAGAATTCAGACCAACGCTTCGCTACGATTTTAGTTGCAGGATGACCTCAGCCACGATTCCTATGATACGAAAAATGCAATTTTCCTTTTCCGAGTGGGGGTTTCATAGTTTTTTAACTTTTTCGATTGTAATTGTCAGAAACTGACACATGAAATCGAAATTTATGGAAATGATAATTTTCGTGAATCAAATAATACCGAGAATTAAAAAAAAACCTTAAGGTTTATCAACGAGCGACCCCCAAAAATATATCCAAACTCGCATCGTTTCTCTGAATTTAAATTCCCTCACGATTATCACAGATGAATATAAATGCGAATACATTTATCCAGAGTTCTTCTTCATCGTGATGTGCAGGAATTTCTGATCCACACTATCGTGCTAGTACTACTGCAGCTACTGCAACTGCTGCTGCACTGGGGTCACTAAAAATGTCCCCTGACTAAAAAAGGACAACGATAAGTCGTCTATGTATATATTAGTTTCGGTTTAAAAGGATCAAAAGTTTTCAAAATTTCAACTAAAATAAGGATATCTGTCTCTCCGATGTAAATTTCTTATACATATATTAAACGATTCTTATATACCTATTCTGATTTTTGACCTATTCCGGGAAAACAACAACTGACACGAAAAATACAATACATCTTCTCATTTTTTATTTATTTTATACACAATAAGAACGTAGATACATGAGAAGTTATCATTTTTCTTAGAATTTGTTTTTTTTTTTTCAAAATTAATCACCCACATTAGGTATTTCTTATCCATTATACATATATAAGATATTTGTAATTACTTATCACTTACCACTAATGTATGTATATATACTTTAGATCATTGACTTCTCCATAGACCATTCTATTCCGTGAAAATTTGAGGATGTGGAACGCCACGGATACCAACCCAAAACTCGTGAGCAGTAGTTTAGTAAGTCACTAGACGTTTCTATAGTAAAATCACTAGATTTTTACTGAACATCACTAGATTTTCAGTGATTTTACTAGGAAAATCTAGTAGATTACTAAACTGCTGCTAACGAGTTTTGGGTTGGTATCCATGGCGTTCCACATCCTCAATTATCCCATAAACTGGGCAATTTTGACATAATTTTATATCAGAAATTTTGTATACCTATATATCTATAAAGAAAAGGTAAATATATAATAACGTGGGCTACTTGTAAAATGTGGATAAAAAAATTTAAGCACGATCGATTATTGCCGGACATTTGTTGAGGAAGTAAAATTAAAATTGGCAAACCTCATAGTGAGTCATATAAGATCGTTTATCGAATCAGCATAAAGGGAAGGAAAATAGTACCGAGGGTGATTCGTATTACGAATCGTCAGCTCGGTATATAATAAATGATTGAAAAAAGAAAAAGAAAAAAAGAAAAGAAAAAAAAGAAATACGTATGTATATAATATTGTCGGTAAAAAACAAAAGAAATTCCATGTGAAAATAGTGAATCATCATCACCGCTGCGGTATTATATATCGTACAGGATTTTTGATTACACTTTATGAATAAACTATAAACAGATACCCAAAAGAGGAATATGACAACCGCGATTTGATTGCAGAATTGATAATGATGCGAAATGAATCAAATTAAGCGGGAAAAGTACATATCCAAAAATATAATCGAGTTAATATAGAACAAACTTGAAAAGGTCATGATGAAAGTATAAGGATAAGATTTTACTTGCGAAATTCAATATCATTAACAAATAATAGACACACAAACATTGTTTATACATTATAGATTAGAGAACTATATAATATGGCGAAACTTTGCAGAAAAAAAAAAAAAAGAAAGAAAAAAATTGACAAACGAATGAAAATAAAGTAAAGAAAAAAATAAATAAGAAAAAAAGGCGTTACAGGGTGGCCCTGAGGTCTCATTGTTAGTTAATATTTGCGACAGATAAGCGAGCGCCTCGAATTGAACTAAATAAAGTCCGAGGATCGTAAAAGCCAAGCAATAGGCTGGCGGGAACGATTAGAGGAACAAAAATCAATCGAATACGTCCTTATAGCCGAGTAACTAGGTCATAGCTGATCCATACTATAAATGAACCCTATACACAGAAGTCCTGCGCGAAAAAGAGGTCGTCTTTTTTTTTTTATATTCTACCGGAATATAACTGTATATAAACTACAGATATACCTATAGCATCCATCGAGTGGTTTTTAATTTCAGTTTGTGCGGTGAAAACGATTGAAAAATTCCTTTGCATAATTATTGATCACTCGAGCGAGTCGCACACGGGTTCTCGAATTCAAAGGCCAATTATTAAAGCGAATAGCAAAGAAATCACCACGATGATAGAAATGAAATTTTTTCAACAATGTGGAAATTATACTTTTATATATATAATATATATGAAAATCTACAAAGTCTTGTTTTTTTTTTTTTTTTTTTTTTTTGCATGAGTCGTATTCTGTGCTTATGTGATAAGAAAGACAAGCATATCTTGCATTAGATATTTTCTTTGCTATTAGTTTTCTCTGTATATATATATATATGTGCAATAATTTCATTTGATTCGGAATCATTTATTTATTATTAGTCAAAGTTATAAGTTGAATAAAAGTAATGATCCCCCCTCCATTCTGATAACTTCTGGGGATACGAGAGCGCGGTGGGAGATACATATCCATAAAGCCTCGGGATAAGCACCACCGTGAGTCAGAGTGGCGGCGGACTTCGACAGGCCAGCTCGCGATTGCGCGTTTCATTATATTAAAAACTGTAGCGAATAGCACGTTTTTCTTTATTATTATTATTATTTGACCTGCAGTATACCCGATATATTGATATCGATATTTAATTTTTTTTTTTAAATTCATCATCGACCATCAGTATTCGAGTATAGAAAAAAAAAAATTTTTAAATTAAAAAGTACCGAAATATTTAAGTGCGTCTATGTCGTATCGCAGTAAACTATAAAATTAACACCGTAATAATTGTGCGCCGGTGTACTACTAATAATCCATAAAAGAAACAAACGCGAGTGTGGTTAGTGCTATAATTATTATTATAAAGTAGAACCACGCTAATCGAATATTATATAAAAGATTGATATACGCGAGTGGCGAACTGTTCATTTTTTTTTACAATATTTTTTTGTTTTTTTATTCGGGACTAATTTTTTTTATCACGCAAAAAATAAATAAATAAATAAATATAGAGGCGATTATTACAATGCCACTAATGACGACACAAGGTGCCCTCCGGCGTGCCGGAACACTGATCATCATCATCGTTTGTTGCGTTGCTCTTTGTGCTGGCGAGGCGGAAGCTGCGCCTGTTGTATCGGAAACTGGAGCCATGGTAAGTAGTACGAAAAAACCATGAAAAACAAAAAAAAATCGCTCCATAAAAAATTCCACCATTCCCTGCATTTTATGTTTTCATAAATCTATGCAATTCCATTCCATTCCTTTGCTCTATTGTACAAAAATAACGACGATAGGATTATCCGCCAGTTTTTCATATATTCAGGCTAAAGTGATAAAATAATTGTTCAAACTGTTTGTCAATAAAAAAAAATAAAAAAAAAAAAATAGGAAATGGGTTCCGCAGGTTTTCTGATAAGTGTTTAATACTAATATCTTTTTTTCTACTTAATTTGTGTTAATTTTATAATCAAGTTGTGGTAAGAAAAAAGAATTCACTTGTCTTTATAGGAACCCGCAGGTACGAAGGACAAATTTTCTCTGGTATATTTGTCATATTCTATTTATATAACAGCAAGTTGATAATTGATAAGAAAAACGTTACCCGTTTATGTGATATCAAAATTATTATGGTGCTAATTCAACATACCGCATGCAAACTAATATATAATAAACCTGTAAAAAGAATATACAGACCAGGTATAATTTTTTTCTTTTTTTTTTTGCCTGAATTGAATTCCTCGCATGTGACGTTCCCTGTGTATGATAAAAGCTGCGATAAATAGATTACGAAGATAGGGTGGCCGAACGGTTACGGCAGAGACTACTACTCCGCTCAGGCACATATTATCACGTTTTTTTTTTTTGTTATTAAAATATTGATAGAAATTCGCGCGAAATAATCGCTGGACTAATTAAACGGACAAAAAATAAATATTCTCCGCTAATGTCTTTTATATACATATATATATATATATATACCGGTTCCTTCTCTGACGCAACGAGCGATTCCACGTGACGTCATTAGCCTTCGATGAGTACCGCACAAAGTTCGAGAAAATATATATTATATATGACTAATATATAAAACGTTGCTATGATAGCCTTTATTATCTTTCTCTTTCTGTGTATTAATTACGGTGAAAAACTAAATACACATAAAACTGTGTGTGTGTGTATATATAATAGTAGGTATAATAAAGTAGCGAGTAGAAAAGTTGAGGAATAAAATTCTCGGTAGGTTATTAAGCAATAATGAAAAACACCAAAGGGAATAATCATTATAGCTACAATAGTATATCAAACAATAAACTATGTGGTATTATTCCATCTGGGAATATATATATCTATAGATAATTTCCAAATGAGGAAACTAGTTTTAAAAGACTGTGTGGAAAGTTGCCAGCAATAATTACACTTTTATCGGGAAAATAACGCTGCAGAACTGATGCAGAATAAATAAATCACTAAGAAATAACAAACAACCGCTTATCCAATTGTCAGGAGATATTATTTCAATTGTTGGATATCTTAGTAGGAAGCAATTTTAATTGTTACTTTAAAAAAATAAAAAGAAACAAAAAAAATTAATGATAAAAAAAGGTGTTTTTCTATCACGTTGATCAGAAACATCAACACAGTCTAGTTCTTGTTTCCGTTCGCCTCCCTGACAGTGAACTAAGGCAGTTCATGGTCGGCCAAGCGACGATTCCTCGGTTATAAATTGCGACAAATAGTTAGTGCCTAGTGGTCGGAAATGAAGTAGTGAAATTCATCGTCAATGTACAAGAGGACCTGCGAGTTCGATGCGGCGCAGTAGAAACATCGATATCGTAGTCAGACCGGCGCTGTGCTTACATATAGAAACCACTCTGCACTGCTACAACAGGTAACACGTTTCCCGTTTCGACTATACTATATCGAACCTGGCTCGTTGTAGCGTGCGGAATAGCGTGTATTACCCTACCTATACGTGGGTTAAAACGCTCAACCTGGACAAGGTCTACCGTCGAGTCACGCGATTCTTTGTCTCGTCATATGCTATACAGCTTAGAAAAACGAATTATATTATCTATATTCGAGAGCAAAGAACGTCATGTGACCAAAATATAGTATAAATAAAAGGTCAGCGATAAGCAAACTGTTAGAATTTTATTAAAGAACATTAACAATTGGAATTAGAAGTTACGGATTTTAAAAGCGTTTCATTAATCTCGTTAAAAAAAAAAAATCGTTAGATAAAAGGTAAAAGATATGAATCGTTAGTCGTCCGGAAAAGACGAGATCAGCGTCATCAGGAAACCACGCGATGGCCGGAAGTAAGCGGTATCTTTGTTCCCAAGGAAAGTGTATCAATACCGCAAAAGCCAGCTTTGTCGGTATATATATATCAGACTATCTGCGTGATAATTTCGTGTAGCTACGTCGTAAATGATATGGCTTATTGAAAATCCACGCATTATTTAATAATTGTT
The DNA here is from genome assembly GCA_914767705.2 of Tenthredo notha. Taxonomy (NCBI): domain Eukaryota; kingdom Metazoa; phylum Arthropoda; class Insecta; order Hymenoptera; family Tenthredinidae; genus Tenthredo; species Tenthredo notha. Next base: position 3,552,024 of record OU611923.1, on the reverse strand, counting down.
AGTTCTAAATCATGAGAAGAATAACATTCGAAAAATTGTTGAAAAACTAGCTCTTGTTTCTTCCGCGTATCATTGAGACAATGATACGCGGTTTGAATTCTGCGCAAAACTTAACTATTCAAATTAAATCAAACGTACGAAGAGGTCGCACTATCGTAAGATACGCGAAGTCCTTGATGAAGAGAGAGAGAGAGAGAGACGGAATCGAAGGGGAATTATAGACCGGAAGCTTGACGCCATTATCTATTCCACCCTTAATCTTTAGGGATGATATGTAAAACCTGGAGTTTGAAATAAATTGTTTTTTTTTTTGTCATTTTCATAGTGTAAAAAAACTATGCCTTTTGTCGTACTAGGAAATGGTTAATAATGTATGTGAGTTGACGCGGAAATAGTTGGGAGATCATCATCATCATCATCATCATCGTTGTCGTCGTCGTGGTAATGGCCTTCGTATCGGAAGATCCACAGTCCAAACACGAATCAGCTGTCATTGGAATATTAACAGTCTACGATATACACCCGTATTACACGCACTTATATAAACCCTATAGTATAATATGTATACGAATAAGAATAAAGTATTATAGTGTAAAATTAACGTTTATATATATATATATACGTATATTATTTTCACTCGATTTATTGTTGTTGAAAAATAAAACTTCGATCGAGAAAACGTGTATGGTATAATAATTTCGAAAGGATATACAAGAGTTCGGAAAATTCCAATTCAAATCGTTTGCGATTGTTTTTATTTTTTTATTTTTATTTTATTTTTTTTTTCCGGAAGTCTACTGCCACAGAAGCATGCCTCGAGTAGATTTAATCAAAGCGATATCGCACGTGCCGGGTGAATCACCGTGGATTTAAAAACAAGAAATATTTAGCTTTGCGACGATTCGCGAAACTTTGATGAACTCCGGGGATTTTAATCAAGGTTTTCACGCCTGTTTTTCGAAATATTGAAAATAGTAATTACTGATAAACCGAGATTCTCAGAGATACCACATACCGTGACAATTTGAGGATGCGGAACGCCACGGATACCAACCCAAAACTCGTTAACAGCAGTTTAGTAACTCACTAGATGTTTCTAGTAAAATCACTAGATTTTTACTGGACATCACTAGATTTTCATTGATCTTACCAGGAAAATCTAGTAAGTTACTAAACTGCTGCTAACGAGTTTTGGGTTGGTATCCGTGGCGTTCCGCATCTTCGAAATTGTCACGGTATATAAATATCCCTATATGCAACTCGGTAAAACACATCGTCGAATCTTTCTCGGCTCCAGAAAGCACGATTCGAACGACATCTATGGCGCCTATAGGTATATCTCTTCTCGACGTGACAAAGTGGCAATTATAGAAGAAAGAAAAACAATTACGGTATCTTGAAGCAAGAAGTTGCTTATCAATATGAGAAGATAAGAGTGGTAATAAAAAAAAGGCAGTTTTAAATTCGTCATGTTTCTGGAATTCTTGATCTGCTTAAATTTTATAATAGATAATTAGTTTGTTTTCCGTTGAACTATACTCGCTAGCTAAGTGAGATTAAAACGGGGGAAAAATATAGCAAGGATGCGCGGAGTTAAGGGGCGGGGGGGGGGCAGAAAGAAGAAGAAGATACCTATCGAATAGGACAAAGACTCTTTAATATTCAAAGTTTGTCTCGAAGGAAGATACGAGGTAGTAGAATACTGATGCGTTTGAGTTGACAAAGACCTCTCTTTCCAAGGACGGGCCGCCTACCGAAATTTGAATAATCATAAAAGAATGCAAAACAACGAGAAGATCTACTATAGCCAAAGAGAGTCAAGACTAAAGGGAGAAAATAAGAAATATAAAGAAAATAAGAAATGCATTGTTTTCGAATTTCGTCAACCTCGATATATTGACCTGCCATCAAAATTTATACATTTGGTCTCTTTACCCTTTTATATGGACGTGTTTCATCCGATTGGAATTTTTCTAAGACATTAATAACAACTGACAACCGCGTTTATCTATTTGTCCATTTCTCTATTCCAATCTTTTTCGCATTCGGTTTATTAATCGATTGAAATTTAAATCTCGTTTATTAATGACGTGTTTGAGTTCGATGTGATAACGATTCCGGTAGCGTATACACGAAGTTAATAATAATTGCGCTGCATGTAAGATTACCTCGTGGCATAGTGGGCCTCGCATTATTTTCCAAGTAAAAAGTTGTGTGTCAGCGAGAGAACGGCTGGTTTTAGCTGCACCTTTTGCCTCGTGTTGTAATTATTAATAACTATTTACATTAGATATTTGTTAAATAAATTCCCGCCTATTATCACAGAACGATGCTTAACATACAAACATACAGTATATAGCATAGTAATTCTTTAGTATCAACTTTATCTCTGATAAGACTATAAGATACGAGATACATACACTCTCGACTTGCTTTTATGCTGATGGAAAATAATTACGCCTCAAAAATCTTCTTTTCACAGTTTTAGTATCAGGTATTATATAGACGCATAAGTGAACAAAGAAGAATGATGGACATCTGTCCTTTTCGATTTCAAATGAAATTTATGACGTTTTAAAGCTTGTCTCATATCCAGAACGAAAATGCGAACAGTCATAAGACTGCAGTGACCATGAAAGGTGTCAATCATATATCGCGACTCATAGGGTCATCTGCAGTCAGGTCGAATTTTATTTAAAGTATTGCAAGCGTCATTTAGTATCCACTAAACCCTATAAATGGATTTCGAAGGTGAACTTTATATTCAAGATATATTTTGTTGCTGCAAAAAATATACTGTGATTGTAGCTGCAAGTTAGTTTTATTTTTCAATTACATATTACCGAGGATTATGGCGTTAGTCGTTATTCATAGATCATATTTTTTTTTCAACTCACTGATGAGATTTATTCTTTCTTAAATACGTTGTTCGAGGTGGTCGTAATTTGTCGTGGTGATATACAGTCATCGATGATTCATCGAAATTTATTTGCCTCCAGGGGGTATCCGTGCTATCCGTGCGAGTAACTCATGGGCGATAATTTCTTACTCGGAAGGTAGTGGGTGCGTACGAATTGTAGGCTTTCTAAGAATTCTAGTATAGCATGAATGAATGACTGGATAAATGAATGAATGAATGGATGAATGAACGAGTGAGCGGTACGCGACTAGAACCGTAGTCAGTACAACGTACTACATGATGCAGGTAGAAAACCAGGAGGCACGACCAAGGTCAATCTCCAAGAAGTAGAGATCTGAGTCTCACCAGCTTCCATCATCTCATACTGATTAATGATGAGCCGATCACCCAGCGTCGTAAAAATCTTTAATTATCTCTCTCTCTTTTTTTTTTTGCTGTTTCTCGATATTTTCCTCACAGCATAACGTGATTCGCGTTTCTATTTTAATCATTCAATGTCGAATACGTCTGCATAAAAAAAATAACATTCCAATCGCCTATAGATAATCATTAAACGTAAGCGATTGTCATCATATCATATATATATACTTTCTTCCTTGATCATGATGAGGCGGTTTTAGAAGGAAATAGAGGAAGTAGAGGGAGGATAAAGCGCGAAAAAAAATAACTGTATATTCCTATAGTCATGCCTAGGTCAGGACATGTTGCGTGTATATATATATATGCATATACATATATTATATGTACATGTACCGTTGCTTTCCTAAACCACGTTTGGGCCAGTCTAGTCACGCCGAATTAGAGAGACGAAACAATCACGTTAAATGTCTCGTTGTAATTAGCAGTATAGGTACGTATAACTGTTCATCTGTTTGAGTCATTTAATCGCCCTTTGTGTCACAAAATTGGTTGACTATATTATAAATAATTTACATACTTATATATATTCGAAGAAAAAAAAGAAAAAAAAAACCGAGAAAAATAATCTCTTCATCCTTGTAATTAATTTTTTTTAAAACCGTTCGAACCACAATGGAATAAGAATCGATTGACCTGAAGCAAAAAAAATATCAGAAATTTGTAATTTTTTTGATTTTTTTAATCAATAACTATATCTATAATCTATATGCATATGTATCGATACCCAAACAACAATTGTACGTATCTGGTAAAATGAGAGTCTTGTTTGAATGATAACAATGAATAATGTGATGATAAGATAATTGTTGTGAAGAAATGCGGTTTGAAAAAAAAACCCGATTGCGACGCATATACTTCCTTATAAATCCTCGACACATTTTCGTTGTAATATTACATCGACCTCTCATCCTCTGCGGTAGAACGACTTCCTCGATTGCGATTCGTAATATATTTCCACTTTATCTAGATTCCGTTCATATAATTAACATCGTGTGTATATAATATAATATAATGTATGCTATGACCAACTCAGAAAAATCTCGTCTCAATCATCTCACACAATCTATACGATTAAACGAACAATGACTCATCCTAAACCTCGTGACTCGGTGACAAACTGCACGCTAATATTTTCCACTCAACTGTAATAACTATGTATATAATGTTATGTATATAAGTTATGTATGCGGGTGTAGTTCAGCACGGAACGTTTTCTGCCCCTTTATATTGTTTGTTTTCTTCCTCTTCCAAGTCCAATTCGTTTTCTTCCTTATCCTCGATTTAAGATTATGGTTTGGTCCATTATAAGCTACGGCGATAATTAATTATTGATTCTATAATAGGTAACATTTTTTTTCTTTTTTCCAAATTACAGCGGTACTTGTCCCAGTTCGGTTATCTTCCACCAGTGAATCCAGCAAGCGGAGGAATCATTTCTCAGGAAACTATGTCGAAGGCAATATCAGAGTTTCAATCATTTGCGGGAATTAACATCACCGGTAAGTGCCAGTCAACTAATAATCAATAATTATCAAACCGTCTCTAGAGTGGAAACTGCGATAATGACGTCATGATATAAGGACTGATCATTTTTTTTCATCCGATCGTTACGCAATCCTTGACTTGACACGTTGGATCAATTGAGGCTTGTTTTCTTATTTTTTTTTTCTTACAACCAAACTAGACTATCAGATCATCTTTTTGTACGTCTGCAGCCAAAAATATATCAGTCGCCCTAATAGGCGTACTAATTGTAATAATCAAGAGGTCATTCTAAACGTCAACAACAATGAACGTCGTGAATCCTTATTACAGCGATATATGTATATAGAGGTACCGATTAATGATGATAGGATACGTGCTAGCCTCGGCACACTGCCAAAATAGGACGATCAACAGGTACTGCGCTTTTAACTTAGAATCTGATATAAAGAGAGACAGTGTTCATTATTGTGTCCCAAAGGTGCGAATTCTCACTGTTATAATTAAATCTGAAATGAAATCATTTATTCCGCTGGAATAACGAAGGTGAAGCCATCGGAGGGAGTTATAGTAACATTATAAACGTCAGACGAAATCTGAGTTGCTTGTTTGCCAGTGTTAAACTTCGCTTGGGCACGTTCACTGCCAAGGCTAACGTCTTGGTGCAACGAGCAACGGGTAAGAAACTGGTCTGGACAAGGCTGAGCACTCGGGTAGTGAGAATCCGATAGTAAGATATGTGTCCGCAACTATAACGTAGTACATACATACATGAAACAAAAAACCTTAAGAGAAAACATCTGCAAAAAAATCTAAACGCTTCTGAGCCCAATTACGTAATTTTACGATGCTAATGATCTTGTTCAGCTTCTTCAAAAATTTTTCAGATCCTCTTGCGATGAAATTATGTTACTCAAAAATTGCTAATAGAAATTTTCATCCAAAACGCGCTGGTTTCTCTGTATACCGTGACAATTTGAGTATGCGGAACGCCACGGATACCAACCTAAAACTCGTTAGCAGCAGTCTAGTAACTTACTAGATTTTTCCTAGTAAGATCACTGAAAATCTAGTGATTTTACTAGAAATATCTAGTGAGTTACTAAACTGCTGCTCACGAGTTTTCGGTTGGTATCCGTGGCGTTCCTTATCCTCAAATTGTCACGGTATATTCATAACGTATATGAATTCGTGATGACCCAAAATCAAGGGATGCTTCGCTCTGTCTGAGCATCTAACGTATAGTTGTAGATATTTACCGGAAACAGACAATACATGTAGACGCATATAGGTATGAATAAATGATGAATAATTTACGTGTGTATAAAGCGGGTCACGCGAACCTCTATATCAAAGGTTTGTAATTCTGCAGTTTCCTCTATCGCTAGTGATTTAGCTTCGCCCTTATAAAACGAATTCAGATTATACTGAACAATTCCGTTTCCTATATGTACGACATGCATGTATATCCATTTAATCCAACATACGGTATACCTGTTGACGAACGTGCGGACGACGTACGACCTCGGTGATGTACACGCAGAGATGATGGTTGTAATATTTTTTTTTACAAACTCTTCTCTTCCCGTGGATTACGTAAAAAGGTGCTACCTAGTAGTAGTCAATATATTTAATTATCCAACATTTTCTCGCGTGGGTTACATCTGGATAAAATTCATCCTCTGTTCTTCGTTGCGGAGCTTATTACCTGCACTCGCCACGTACTAACCGGAAGAGTATTTTCTCGCATATTATTGCCCGCAATAAACTCATCATCAATGACTATATAGTCAGAGACCAGATTTTACAATTCACGATTGATAAACAGCGGATCATTTTTTTTTTTTCTTTTTCCTTTTGCCAGATTCGTGGTGTGTAATCGTTAAGTGATTTCACTCAAGAGCGTGAATCAACTTCCGGCCTAGGTTGTTAAATGCTAAATACATAAGAGGTTGAGTTAACCGGATAACTTCCGTCTTCTTCTTCTTCTTCTTATTTTCCTTTTGGATAAACGTTAATGAAATAATCTCCTTTCGATTTCTATAACTATAGATCATTTCATTCGCCTAGTTCTATAGACGTTTACATATCTTCTAGTGACCGAGTTTTCATGTGACTGTTTTATTTTACGTCCACTATGATATCCGATCAGGGAATCTATCGCAAATCGGATTCGGCTATGAAGGTATAGCGGACGTGACTCGATACTGGAATCAAAATTCCAGCCGCGACGCCGCGTCGCCGTGTCGTCGCGTGGAGCGTTGAACTGCAGGACTTTGCATTCGCCGTGATCCTAGCTGCACGTGACTCACGCGATTTGTAAACTTGACTCATCTCGTTCGAGGTTCGCCTCCGGAGATGGGCCAGGATCGCCCCGACCATGAATCATCGTCTCTTCTCTTGCCCATCTTTCATCCGATATCGCTCAGCGCCTCACACTGATGTGGGGGTTACATTCACTCTTATTCAATTCTCTATATAATGACTAAGCTCTCGAACGATATCTTGCGACTGTTTATTTTATTTTTTTATTTATTTTATACACTTAATTGAGTCAGTATAATTATTGTTTGTAGAACGTCCGGATTTTCCTTCATCCACATCATTAATGAAATATGATATATTCTAACTCAAAACGTGTGTATATACCGTGACAATTTGAGGATGCGGAACGCCACGGATACCAACCCAAAACTCGTTAGCAGCATTTTAGTAACTTACTAGATTTTCCTAGTAAGATCACTGAAAATCTAGTGATATCCAGTAAAAATCTAGTGATTTTACTAGAAACATCTAGTGAGTTACTAAACTGCTGCTCACGAGTTTTGGGTTGGTATCCGTGGCGTTTTGCATCCTCAAATTGTCACGGTATATAATATATGCATATATAAAGTATATTTTCTCATTTTATTCGTTCACTTTAACTATTCACTTCAAATATATTCATATTATTACTAAATTATATATTCATGTATCTAATATTTCATATATAAATATTATATTAATAATTGAAATTTATTCCTCAGGTGACTTGGACGTCGAAACAGCTCACCTTATGTCCTTGCCAAGGTGCGGTGTTAAGGACAGAGTTGGACCAAGCACGGATGGCAGGTCGAAGAGATATGCTCTTCAAGGTAATACTTTTATCTATTTATCACGACTGCAAAAGAAAAAGAAAAATAAAAATAAAATATATCAGAAACGGAAGAGAGGGTATTATAACTGATATTTTTCGAAGACACTTACCTAATGGAATTTTGGGATGGGTTTAACTCGAATGAATTATTATCTAATCTAAAGTGATAATTAATCTTGAATTCTTGGTGGGTTTTCGATAATTATGAGTTACTAGCGTCATAGCATAACGTTTATAGAAGAAAAAAGAAAGAAAAAAAAAAGACGTCGATTTGTATGCAATACTCGCACGATTTTAAACCGACCGAGCCATTGCCTGACTGACAACTCTGCGACAACTTTGTCGACTTCCTGTCGATCTGTAGCGCTATAACCCACGAGCGTTTATTATTTATTCGCTTTGCCTATGCGGCTGCATATCTACTATTTGCACCTGACTTTGAAGCGGATTAATTATACCTCGAAACTAAACAAAAACAATGATCACTCAAGCATGTTTCCGCCACGCACCTCAGCGTTTGCAACTCTAACTGAACATGTGTTTTGGAACGCACACGGTAAAAGATTTCGAACTCTTTGCTTCTGCCAGTGAATAGGGAACGTAATAGTATATTGTGTACCAAGGGCGTAAAGTGGGCTTTTTTAGACCAAGTGTGGAGTTTGCAGTACAAGTCAGAGGCGAGATAGCACGAGTCGAAGACGAGTACTGTAACCACACAAGGTCAAAAAGCCCACTTAGCCCTTGGTACACACGATATTTTATATAACGAAGCCATGTTTACCGACCTGTTGATGCCTCTGTATTAGGACCTAAAGTAGTACTTTTAAGTCCTAGGACTTGAATGTGGCACATTATAGGACCTAAAGTAGTACTTTTAAGCCCTAGGACTTAAATGTGGCGCATTATAGGACCTAAAGTAGTACTTTTAAGTCCTAAGACTAGGAATTACATAAAACATAAATTCTATAAAAAGAAATCGGGTTTTCTTTAATGCCAGGATTGTCGTCAATTTCACGAAGAGGACGCAACTTCTATGAAATCTGTTACGTTAATCTAGCACAGGTCTAAAAAGTGCGACATTTTTTCTTAGAAATAATGGCTGGACTTTATACGATTGACGAAATTTTTCGCCCACAGTTAGATGTGATTAAATCAGACTCGCGGATTAATTTCGGTTTTGCAATCCGCCAATTTTTTCTCCTATTTTGTTAGCCAAAATCAACTCTTCGCATACCAAGTTCGTAACGTTTTAATTGAACAAAGTTCAAGAATCGAAGTACTACGTGTGATCTCTCTCGAAACTGGGTAGTAGCTCTGTAGAAAATTTCACGAAAGCGGGTTAGTGGTGGATATCAATCACCGTGACGATTGACTATTGCATTAAATTGAAAGTATTATTTTCTCGATTCCTCCGTAATTTTGCCACGTTTACGTAATTACGCAATATCGTTAAATCCGAGACCCGCGATGATAATTATCAGAGTTAGCTAATAAAATTTTTGTGCCCCGCAACTATAACGCAATCGGTATGAAATCGCGGTGAAAATATCATTGGATAACACCCGCTTGAATAAACCTGCAGGCATTTGATCTAATCCATAATAAAAGAAAAAAGAAAATCCCAACGATTTCATATCTACTCGTTGGCTAATTTCGAAACTATAATTTATACAGCTAAACCTATACGGACGACGGAGACCAACTCTCAAACGCTGGCCTTGACTCTGGCACAAAGCTCTCGCTATACGAGGACGTTGACCACCGTTGTATAAATTGAATTCTTCGCGTATATTTTGTTCCTATTTACCAATTGTATATGTATATAAAATATACTCGCTTGTTTTCACTTCGTTTCCATTGGAATTTTTCACCGGAAAATAACGGGATAACTGTCTGTTTTTTGAGTAAAAACCTGTTTTTATTATATTCATTCGTAAATATAACACTTTTAATGTTATACATAACGTATATATGTATATTTACAATATACACGAGGAATACCAATAGTTAAAACAGCTTAAATTTCGCTCGATTTAACAACAAAAAAAAAACACACACACACACTTTCTCTCATCCAAATTCACTGGTAATTTATAATTAAACTTATACGACCAGCGTATACAGACAAAAATGAATAACAGCAATTAGACAAATACTTATCTTGATTATTAAATTATTTCACTCAGCTTATATAACGATGAATAATCAGAAGGCCACGCGATTCCGACGAAAGATTATCGTGAATAATTCGCAAAAAAATTTGACCATCAATAACCGGAAGCTTTAAATGGATTTTGATTTAATAATACAAAGAGTAAAAACAATATAAAAATAGGCGGGGTATTATTTTGGAAAGTGAAGGAAAAAAGGTTTATAATATTTTAAGCCTTCTGCATTCTCGCTTCTGACTTCTCTGCATCTTTTTCTGGGACTTCTTCCTGAGCTGTTAGAAACTTTTCTTTATCGTAAATGACTTTTATCACTAACGAGCAGGATGGACAAGTCGCATCCTCCTCGCCATTGATTAAATCTGATTTTGATATTTGGAACTGATCCCCGCACGGGCACGGGTAATAGTACATCTCCTCATCTTCGTCGTACTCAAAGTCCTCAATCTCTACCTCGTCGTGGTATACCGGCATTACGAGAAATCCCCAGTTAGTCCAGACCTTGAACATAAAAGGAAAAACATCATATCATTACTTCACACCGCGTACCCAATATGATGAAGATCTCCGTTTGCTAAGCAATGCACGTGTATTATCATCAGACATGTAGATTAACGATTTACACATTTGCTTATCGAATCACAACGGTTTGTAGGGTCCAGATGGAGGGTCAAGAAACTGACTTACAAGATCAGTAAGTACCCTAGGATACTCGACAGAGCAGCCGTCGACAAAGAAGTAGCTAAGGCATTTGCTGTTTGGTCAGAATATACGGATCTCGCATTCTCGCCGAAGAGTGGACAAGTAAGAGACATCAGTTTTTTTTTAATCTTCGTTGCTCTAGCTAGCAACGAATTAGCAGATAGTTAACCGTCGATTATGGCATCGTTCTCTAGGTTCACATCGAAATCAGATTCGAACGCGGTGAACACGGCGATGGAGATCCTTTTGACGGACCTGGTGGCACCCTGGCTCATGCTTACTTCCCGGTATATGGTGGTGACGCTCATTTTGACGACTCTGAACAGTGGAGTATCGACAGCTATCGTGGCACAAACCTCTTCCAAGTTGCAGCACACGAATTTGGTCATTCTCTCGGCCTTAGCCACAGTGATATCAAGTCAGCCCTAATGGCACCATTCTATAGAGGATACGACCCCAACTTCATGTTGGACAGTGATGACATCCAGGGCATACAAGTAAGTCTAACTTATACCGTCATATCTCTAGTGAAACGCTCGTTGGATGAAGAGTTTCGAGTTTTATTGAAGCCGAAACGCAAATAACCCAAATATTATTCAGTCTAACGCAATGTTACGTTTTTTACGTAGGCACTCTATGGTCAAAAGACCGAGGATTCAGGAAGTGGCACAAAGAATCATCACACTACAGTTGCACCACCAGGAGAGGAAGATCCCGAACTATGTACGAATCCCCAGATTGATACAATGTTCAATTCCGCCGAGGGTCACACTTATGTTTTCAAAGGTGAGAATAACTACAGTATTATATCATTTCTAACACAGAGTTGTCTTCAGATCATACTCATGAGTAGCATGAGTCTAAAATTGATACGAAAAGAATAAAACGCCATTTATTGTTTCAACAATATCTCAATGACTGATTTTTGTAGGCGAACATTACTGGAAGCTAACGGCGGACGGAATCGCTGCTGGGTATCCAAAACTCATCGCTACAACGTGGAAGGGACTTCCTGGCAATATCGACACTGCCTTTACGTACAAGAACGGGAAGACGTACTTTTTCAAGGTAAGCTGAAAACCATTTAATAGTTCGGAAACTTAGATACGTATAAAGTTTTTCAACGACGCAACTGCATTGTATTTTTTTTTTTTTTTTTTTCTGCATCTCAGGGTTCCAAGTACTGGAGATTCATAGGCAGACGAATGGACGGAGACTATCCAAAGGAAATCAGCGAAGGTTTTACCGGAATTCCTGACAACTTAGATGCGGCTACAGTGTGGACCGGAAATGGAAAGATATACTTTTACAAGGGAACGAAATTCTGGAGGTTTGATCCTGCTCAGAGGCCACCAGTAAAAAGCACATATCCCAAACTGATCTCAAACTGGGAAGGTCTTCCAGACAACCTCGATGCCGCTCTTGACTATAACGGCTACACGTACTTCTTCAAGGGTGGTGCTTACTACCGATTCAACGACAGAACATTCTCGGTAAGCTTGTTATTTCACGAGAATATGAAGAAAGAAATCTCAATTTCGGTATTTCCTACCGATTTTGAGAATACCAAAGAAGATCCTGACAGATTTTTTACCTTCCCCTCTTCCAGGTGGATCAAGCAGATCCAGCATTCCCACGGGCAAACGGATACTGGTGGTTCGGATGCCGTTCAGCGAGCAAAGGGACGCTAGGTAATGTGCAGTGGTTAGGTGAAAACCCTTCTTCTACATTTACCAAAGGCAATCTGGAGGAGGTCGGTGGCGACCTTTTGGGCGACTCGGACGTCCACGGAGACGTCGGTGACATCATTTTAGACGCAGGTACTTTGTCTGAGTCGAAAGCATTCCCGAGATAGATTTCCATAAACCAGCTACATTTCGGTCTATCAGCTACCCAGTATGACTGCTCTTGCATTTCTCACTTCTTATACTGCTAAAAAACAAGTATCTGGACGTTTTGAGCAATGCAGCTTTGTCCCTGGGTAGTCGATACATCGTTTCAACTCCGTCTTATCCGCATCAAAGTCCAAAATAATGGACCTTGACGTGTCGGAGTAACTAGCTGTTTGTATGTTTCTTCTATTTTTTTTTTTTCGCCTAATCGATTAACGGTGTTGTCTCGTACACCTGGCTGGTACTATAGGGCTAGTTGCAGCGAAATGAATGTGCGCACCTTTTGATTGTTCATCAGAACTTTTCCCAAAGAAAAGAATAGAGCAAAGAAAAAATATATTTGCGAACAGTTTTCCCCAAAAATAATACAAAGAAGACACCTAACGTGCGCACATTCATTTATCACTGCTAACATTGAACGTCAAACAAAGAGAATAAATGGTGATGGTGATGGTGCTATTGCTACGGGTAACTTTTGCTTAACAGGATTAATCACTGAACGTACGAAATCTAACGCAAATAATAAATTATTAATTAGTATGAATTTGTTAGCGTCCGAAAATGCGGCAAGAATAACCAAACTAAAAATGATTTTTCATCAATAATTTTGTGGTGATGTGTTTATTCACGACCAAAATCATTGTTGCCATTTTCTTGTATGTTCCTATGTGCGTGATACTTTTGTCTAAATCTTTTTCTACAATTTGACGAGTAGAAAGTTGATGACCATTTATTGAATGAGAATTTCGCTTACGTTTTTTTTTTTTCTTTCTTTTTTACTTCTTGTCCGTCGACCATTGTTCTTCTGTAATTCATCTAGCCCAAAGTATTGTAGCCAGGCGATGCGACGCAATTATACCGAGAAAAATACATACCTATAATATCGAAATTAGGCAAAATATAAAATTAACAAACAAAAAAAAAAAAAAAAAAAAAAGAGAGATGACGTTAAAAGTATGTAAAATCTTTTCTAAAATGCTTAACACTAAAGAGGAAAGTAGTAATATGTCACCAAGACGTCGCCGTCGCCGTCGCCGAATCCAGAATTGAACCAGAGTAAATATAACAAATAATTTAAGCTTTTAAGAAAATCATATTTTGATTTTTACCTACAGTACAAGGTTATGGTTTAAAAATTTCCGTGTTTTTATCACTTGTTGTTTTTTCTTTTTTTTTTTTTTTTTTCTTTTCTTGTCTCTTATTCTATTGAAAAGCTTTCAAAAATTTCATCTACTTGGTCACGTATCTGTTTCACTCTCGCTCGATATGTCCTAGACTGTTATTCTTCATTACTTGTAATTCTCTCTCTTTATTTATCGCTCTCATAAGAATCAAAACTTGATTTCTTACTTTCAATAAAAATTCCAGCATTATAAAAAATTTGTGTAGAGGAACGTGGTGCGCTTTAGTTTAGCTGCATGATTCTCTCTCTATATCTAATGAAATTTTTTTACCTTTTTTTTCTTTTTTTATCTTTTGTATACACGTACGGCGAAGCATCGCACGAAAATGCATTCCGCAATTGGTATAATTCATTATACCTTCAAAATTGATAAAATAAATAGCGGATATGGTGCATGGTACGAGAGAATTGGCAAACTGCGGATTATGGCGGTTGCGTTGTTTGGAACTGCAGATCTAATCAAAAGAGTATTTTGTGTTTGTTGTGTATCCCTGCTAACCAACGTGAGAATTATACCTTCGATAATACCACACAGTTTCCATCCCGTATAATATCCCCGTATTGTTTGGCTGTTTAAAAACTTATTTTTTTTTTTAGAAAAAAATAAAAAAAAAAAAAAGCAAATCTCTTTGTTAGCAACATTTATATTGCACGTTTCGTATGTTCTATTTAGTCTAACTATTCAGTCTACTATACTATCATTGTTTACGTTTCTCCTCGCACGAAGTACTTATATATACTGGTAGTATTATTTTTAGAAAACTCTTACTTATGTGCTCTAAGCACGCTGCATCTTGAGTTCTTTTTTTCATTTCTTTATTCACTTTCTTATATGTACTTGGTTATCGTATTTCTCTTTGATACCACATACAATCTACCGGTTTCTTATAGCTTGGATAACGGGAGCGATGAACGCACTACAAAGATTTGCACAACGCGTTTAAAATTATTATTTTTTTTTTTTTGTTTCTGTGCATTTATTTCCACATTTATATTATATTATTGACTCATCGATCGATCGATCGATTGATTGATTGATTGAGAAATGATTACCGTTACCAACTGAATCAGAATAACTGTCATGACTAACACGTAGAAAAAAAATAGAAGCTAAAAAACCAAAAAAAAAAAAAAAAAAACGTAACTGCTCAGATTAACAATTGTCAGCTATGAGATTGCGGATCGCGAAACAAATCGTACGCTGCTTTCGCGCTAATCGTAAATCAATTATGGCTTTTGCTTGTAAATGGTAGCCATATCGGACAAATTTTGAATTATATAACTAACAATAAAAATCATGTATATCCGACCACATATTATAAAGAAGAAGACGAGGCTGGATTTTTTCATTTTTTTTTTTTTTTTATTGCTGTTTGAATCGAACTATGATTTTGTAAGATCTTGAACCTCGTGTGTTTTTTTTTTTTTTTCCGATGTTGAAAGTATAACGCGTGCTAATATCCAGAATCTATTTAAATTCGCGCCAAAATTGATTCACACTTTTCGTTTGATGATTTAAAAAATTACAGAATTCGATAACAGCATCTTACCGACAGAGCAAAGCGTGAAAATTCCTTTCTTACCGACGTGGTACGTATGTAACTACATTATCCACAGTAAGTTGCAGAACTGTCGGTACAGAAGGGAATAACCACGTTATCGCGAGTTAGCAGACAAATGAAATGTCAAATTTATAGGTTAGGTTATGTTAGGTTAGGATTAATGCTTGATAACAAAGAGACGCAATTTCCTTAAATCGGGTGTGGTGATTATCCGCAACGTGTGGGATTGAATTAACGAGGTATTTCACCTGGTATTTCCAGAGGCACCCCGCTTTCGATTCGGGTCTTATGGATTTGAAAGAAAATGAAAAACCTCTGAATCACGACGCGGCTCTAAGTACTCGTGCCACGCAATGTGATTAAGCCAAAATAAGTTCCAAACAACATCCGCCTGTCCCGTGTGTTGTCTTGCGTTCGGGGAGGGAGGGAGAAAAGATTGGGTGAAAAATGGATGAGCAACAAAACGCATAAGAAAAGGATAAAAGATTCGAAAAATAAAAAATAAATAAATAAAAATAAACCTCACCACGTGACTCCGCGAGGTGAACATGCAAACAACGTTCAATTGTCTCGCCGCCAAAACGTAAAAAAAACAAAAGAACAATGAATATTACCTGATATTGTGTTTCCGTGCTATGCTTCGACCGTCGAACTATGGATTTGCCGAACAGTTCGAACAATGTTGATGTAAATCCAACAGGAGGAACAGACGAACAACTACTTACGCCTTCGGACTTAGGAACGATGGGTTCGTCGGCTAGCAGCCATCTTGTATCCGGCAATCTATCATGGCGGATGTCGTTGTATGCCGCGCTTGCAGTGGTTCTCACCGCGAGGTTTGTCGGCGTTTCGTAGTTGACGCGCGGGATTTAGTGTTTTTTTTTTTTTCTTCTTCTTCTTTAAAAACAACTGAGAAAGGAACTCTTCATCGAGCAACGTGTTCATCTCCGTTTTATATTAACAACGATTGTATGAACACGGCAACGATGATTAAGGATTTTTTTCAGCAAGGAGTATTCATTCGCATCTTATTAGAATTTATACATACATACATACTATGTCATATGTATAAGTACGTGAATTCAACTATACGGGACCAATAATTGCGAATTGCGGATTATTTTTAATCATTAAAATCTCGAACACGGTTGACTGCAATCGATAATCGCAGTTTCGTAGTTCCTGACGACGACGACGACAACAACGATGCGACATCCTTTATGTTGTTATAGTTAAATCTTGTTTTTAGTTATTTTATATTTTAAATTCGAAATTCATTACCGCCGAGTACGAACAATATAAATTACGCACGCACACGAGTATATTATACATTATTCAATTTTCAATTTTCAATTTTCAATTTTCAAATAATATCAATAATCAACAATTGATAATATAATATTGATATATTTTATTCATCACATATACAATCATGAATCTCCACGCGGTATATGAATAGTATATAAATTGACACTGTATACTACACGCATATATTATACGTTACCACAGAAATTTTAGTCAAAATAATAACGCATGTATACTATTTCGAAAATTTACCGCACGCACTTGTTTTTTTTTTTTTTTTTTCTTTTTTCATAAATTCTATACAATATATATATATATATATATTATGTATTATAGATTGTATATCAATTTATTATAAATTACTCTCTCAAAGATAAACTGTAAATATATATTGAGATATCGATATAATGATAGATTATTCAAACGGCGAGAGTATACACTATGCACACATTATAAGTACTACGTGTACTTACTACATACACATAGGTATATGCATACAAGTTTACTGTTTACGAAAAAAAAAAACAAAAAAAAAAAAAAAAAAACAACGACAATTAACGGTTATAATGTTATAACAATAATGAAACAATAGACAATATTCAATAACAACATCAACGTTACTCTTATTTACTGTATAAATTTCATTTGATTTTATTTTTTATTTTTATTTTTATCACTAAGCTTCGGATTTAAGATATTATTATTTAGCGGATTTAATATCTGCTACTCCTTACATCGTATAGGTATATTAAGTTACGTTGTTTTCTTTGGATAGTTTGACTGGCAAACTGAATTCCCGCCAAAACTTGAATAATTGATTTAAATACCGATACGTACTTTTCTGAAATTCAAATTGACCGTTATTACAAATTTGAATTTACTATTCATTAGAATTCATTCGATCCAGTGGTTCAGCTTTTTACTGTTAATTATTTTGTAATATTAACGAATTTTTTTCATATCGACTAATTACAAGTTTTCGAAAACAACAGAAAGCTCATTCGATTTGATTCAAAACCGTTTTAGTTTCGGGCTAGTTATAGTTCTATAACTTTATATTTCAACTATTCAATGCAACAATTCTATATATACCGCGATCCATATTATGTCCACTGCCGCCTTTTATATATTATCATAGTAGAAAGATCGAGGATTATATATTATGTATTATTATTATTATTATTATTAGTATAGTTATCATTATTATTATTTTAATGATTAAAAAATTATAGCGGCATTCAAAACATAGTTCGAAATACCACTGCTTTCTTTTTGAAATTTTGTAGTTTTAACAAATCTGTAACATATACGGCTATGAAATTGTTTTTAATAATGTGATTTCCTTCTTTTCAAAATCGAGTCGAATGAAAATTGTATTTCTCAAAACATAAAAGAGAAAAATTAATTTGACAATATTAGTCCAAAGCCCGGCTTGTATGAATTTATATAAAATTTCTAGAGAAATTTTTGCCACAAATTAGCAATTGTTTTCTTTTTTTTTTGCCTTCAACTAAAGATAAACGCAAAGGTGCAAGAGCAACGTTGCGACATGACAACTAGCAATATTTGGATAATGATGACTCACCTATTATTGTATAGATAAGCGCAAAGTGGACAGTTTTATGCGAGTTTAGGAGTATATATACTTAGATATATTAATGATAATAATAATGAATTGTTGAAAGAATACCTTATGACCTAATTGTTGTTGAAAGTTGGTGACTATAGAATTTATTTTCTAAAATAGTATACCTAGTTAGGATTTAACTATTATATAAGCATATATACATATTATAGGTATACTTACTGTAAGATATTATCGTCCCCCACGTATAACTATGTATAGTAATTAACGATATGCCTTTGTATGTGCCTTTAGAGTATATTTTTTTATCACATAAGTCGAATCCACAGCTCAAATTGCTCCGATTCAATATCCTTAGAATATACATATATGTAGTTATATAATAAGCTATAAGCGGTATTTCAACCACTCTGCGCAGCTCTTACTCTCGACAGTTGAACCATAATCTCTTGAAACCCACGAGATTATTATCACAAGTCGCTGAAAACTTTCATCTTTATTCATTCCTACAGTCACAATCAGCATATCCAGCAGTCTCACCTCTTACGCAATTAATTCTTCTCTTTATTAGAGAAGAATTTGACTCTCAAAATAATAGCGCATTCCATCATCGGAGTCAATTCTCTGATTTCAAATGGAGAAAAGCTGCACTTGCACAATATCCTTACATACATACGGGGTGAACATTAATTGAATTTTTAGTATACGACCCGTATATATGTATGTGAATAAAATGAAGAGAAGAGATGTTTGAGATATATATATATATATATATATATATCTATGAAATTATCGGTTGTTTACAATTAGTCGTAAACGTGAGATATTAGCCGCGCCATAATGCTTTTAACGCGATATATCGAGTGCCCGGAAGCTCGTACCTATTCGCTAATTATTTTTAATAATAATAAAATAATGATTGAGTATTACCTAATTTGTGAAAACGTTGTATAATTTTTGAGATATAGAATATTCACCACTATTATGATAATAATAATAATATCGAATTATAATTTGTAATTAATTGAAATTATCGTTTAGTATTTCATTGATAATAAGAATTTTAGAACTCGCCTTCTGTAATTATAAGATGGGTACCGGTGAACAGATTACAGGTGCCTCGACGAGTCTTGTACTATATTATTATATTCAAACAATATTTATTATAAATAAACTTACAACTGTTTTTTTTTTCGTCTAAAAAACAGGTGGATTACTTAATAATCATTCATTTATTATCATGAAAGAACATACCTTACCAATTCCCTTAACCAATTTTTATTGAGCTACAATCTCATTTTCAAATATCATAATTGATTCAAAAAATATATACACAGTATAAATATTTATTGTTATTATCTTTTTCAACAAACGAAAAAATATCGCTTACTTCTGCTTGATTTCCATAAGTGATTTTTCCAAGGTCGGCTCGTAAGTTAAAAGCTTACTGTACCTCCTGAGCAAGGATTTCCAAAAGCAGATAACATCAGCCATTCGCAACTTATTCCATACAAAGTCTCTACCTTGTTCTGCAATTTTCTGCACTAGAACGTCGTTGTCTTTTGCAAATAGAATCAGCTCTCTGGAAAATAGATTTTATCTGTTTATCATAAAAAGAAATGAAAATATATTTCAGTGCGATGCTTGCTGAAGACTTTGCCTCGATTATTTAGGTATTATAAGAAGCTTGTGAAGCTTACTGCAGAGTTTCTTGGCTTGCATCACTCGGAACTGGAATGTAGTGTAGCCAGGGTTTCATAGCATCGTAATAAAACTCTGTCCACTCATCTCCCACATGGAAAACTAGAGATCGACAGAGAAAGAGATGCTTGTGTCTGAAGGAAGCTGCTACACCTCTGTAGTTAAAAAGATATTTAAAATCGCAGTGGGACTCTAGAGAAGCTTCCCCAGCCGGTGGCATATTCAGCGTATCCTAAAACCAGGAGATTTTTCCTAAGTTTACAATTTTTGTTCTCGGATCAGTTTTTCTAGTAGGACCAGATCCTCACCGCTTCTGACTTCCACCCCTGATTCTTCGTATATTGAGCATCGACAAGATTCGGCTTTCTGCGGCTCAGCAAAACCAGATTGTCTCGCTCTGAGCTGGTCCGCGAACCGCGGAAAAACGCTTTCTCTTCCTTTTCCTCCCATGATCTTTTCTTGCTAGCCTTGTCTAGAGAAATTCTGTGCAAGTCCCATCGGCCAAGACCTTTTGGATATAACGATATTGCTGGACCTCCTTCCCAGAAGCTCCACGCTGGATAAGTTATGTCGTAATAATCCTTAGTCTGTGTGGGAAATTACGTTGTCAAACTTTGGTTTATCAGCTTGTATAATCATATGACTCGCTGACCAGAGATGAGTAAGAGTGAGTAATGACAACCGGTAGTAAGTGAAAGGTTGTATGAATTCAATGTCAAGAAGCACAGTCAGTATTCTGTGAAGGATAACGGTTCAACATAGTTCTAGGATTCATATACAATTCACAGAATTGAGTTCTTTGTGATAACAAAGATAAACAAAGTCACATGTGTACTCAATTAAAGTTGTAGAATGAGACCACAGCTAGAGTGGACCCTGGATAGTGTTTAAACGAATTGAGGAGTAAAGTGATCACTAAAAATGCTCATTTAGAAAGATCTTGCTGCAGAAACATTCCATCGCGTAAAGTTGACTAATCGAATACAAAGGAAATGCTACTCTTTGCTGAAACGCCTAGTCTCATAGCTCAATGGTATCGAAATAAAAAGTCTGTAGCATTCGAGGGAAGTGTTTTCAGAAAAAAAATGGCATTTCCTTTCCATTTGA
Organism: Tenthredo notha; assembly: GCA_914767705.2. Taxonomy (NCBI): domain Eukaryota; kingdom Metazoa; phylum Arthropoda; class Insecta; order Hymenoptera; family Tenthredinidae; genus Tenthredo; species Tenthredo notha. The sequence continues at coordinate 3,530,861 of OU611923.1, read as the reverse complement.
ATGGAAATATCTAATTATAAGATTGAATTGTATGATACTAGACACATCGCGTGTCTATTAACTCTGGCTGTTCACCTTACTGAATGAGAATACGGGCAAAGGATCACCAAAATGTTTGTTAGACTGTGGATAGTCTCTGGTGTTTATAACTATTTCCATATCTGGTAGATTCTCAATTATGGATAAAATAAAATGCTCGATTCCCGCGCATCTCGATGGAAACATACAGTCTTTTTCTCTGTAGAGTCTACCATTGATTACTTGATAAAATGTGCCTCTGAAACAATTTTGCAGTTCTTTTTTTAAATAATAATCCACATGGAATATCCCATATAAATTTACTCTATTCATTTGTATGGGGCGTCTCAAGACAGGAAATTCCATAACAATTTGACCACAGATTCTATTCGTATAAGGCATTCTGTGCCAATTTAACAAACTCTTTTATTACATGGAGTATTTTCAAAAAATTTGATTGACTTTTCAATTATATGGGGTATTCCACGCCGATGAGAATAAATTCTTCATTATATGAAGCATTTAATGTAGATTTTTCACTTGTATAGGGCATTCCATGCCAATTTTTTGTAATTTTTTAATTATATGGTGCATTTCGTGCCAATTGGCAAAAAAAAGAGTATTCTATACAAGTACAACAGATATTCGTGAATAAAACTTTTAATTACCTTGACTTTGCTGCCTCTATAACTTCCTTTGATATTCCGGTCTCCTTGAAAGGTTTCAAGTCATTTTTTATAACGTTTTTAAAACATGCGCAATTTCGCTGGCTACATTCCGCGATGTTGACGGTGTTATTTTCCGCGTTGCGAATAGCGTTCAAATATATTTCATACCTCGTATCAAGTCCTAGAGTGTGAATAATGGATAATAAAAATTGCAAAGCGTTGTGAAAATTCGTGTATTGAATTTATTCCAAATATTTAGATTAGGATTCTAATACATACATAAGAAACATGTAACAACCTAACCTAATATAACATAACATAACCTGAAATATGAAAATATGTTGTTATCGACTTTAGTTTTACCCTTTGTATATTTATTCTTTTCAGATTCATTCTCTCCGATACAATCATCTCTGTTATCAATTGAACAAAATTCTTCACCGTGTACGATTTCGACGAATAATATGTACAAATTAATATAACCTAAAAACCGCATCTCGTTGACAAATGACAACGACAGTTGTGACCGTTATTCGTGGTGTTTTGTTTTCACGTAAGTCTCGAAGTTCCTTATATCACCGTGAGATGCCGCCACGTGGTAAAACGCTTCGAGGCTTATCCTTCTTCTCTTTCTTCTTATCATTTAAGGGATTAGTCTGCTTTATAACTTTCAAAAAATCGATTTTTATAAGTCGCGAAAAACGAAGAAGAAGAAGAAGAAAAAATCGATTGTTTTTTTTTTTTTTTGCATTTTTCGAAAGTTTAAATATTTAACAATATTCTCTGAAAGTTTAAGGATGATCCGAGCATTCTGAATGTATTTTTTTGGTCTACGTATCTTACTACCTGAGCGCGCCAACTTAGCCCGCCCGCTGATTGCAGCCGCTGCTCGGTCTTCGTTTGTTCGAACATCTGTTTTCTATTGTATGAATCAGGAACTGATTTTATGAGTGCATTGGAAGCAAAATTAAAAAAAAAACGGGCGACAATAGTTCTGATGTACACGTGAAAAGGAACAAAGATTATACTATTATCGGTTTTGTGTTTTTTTGTTTTTACTTCATTACAGAATTATTTAAAGTGCAAAGCATGTGATGAAGATGTTTCATTCTCGAAATATTGACAACGTGGTTTAGGTTGCAAAGTGTGTGTTACTTGTAGCTGTGGCAATAGATTCATCGACTCGTGCGGGATGATTGGAACTGGATATGAACTTAATCGCCGGCTTGTATTTGTTATGCAATTAGTCGGTGTTGGAATGCACGAAATTAATTTATTTTGTGGATTAATGGTACTAGGCACGGGACTAAATAAAAAAAAATGTAACTACGACACTGTTAAACTCATAAATACTGCAGTGAAAAGTGTTTCCGATATAGCGTCACATGAAGCCATGAATGGAGAAAAACTTTTGAATGAAGACAAAGGTTTTGATAACAATTTAACTGTTTCCGGTGACGGTTCTTCGTCAAAAAAAGGCTTTAGTTCTCTTATCGGTATAAAGACCGTGCGTGAACCGATGTCAGTGCCAAATCAGACACTATCGACGAAATTTGTCCCAAGCGACAGGAAAGATCAGCCTATCAAATGCTTGGCGCGAAAAAACGAACCAATCGTTTTGAAGCACTCCTGCCGATAGAGACAATTTGGCAGCGCTAGTTGTATACGCGCACGATCTTTGATTGGTAAATTCAGCAAAAAGATCGTCGACGTTGTTGTACGGTCGGGCTACTGCAAGGGATGTGAAAAGTGGAAAGGACGCAAGAACACGGTCGTGTATGACGCCTGGGGCTCGATTCCATAACTTTGATCACTGCTATCACTGGCGATAAATAGATAGATCTATCTATTAACTGGCAAGAAATGGATAGATCTATCTATTTATCGCCAGTGATAGCAGTGATAAAAGTTATGGAATCGAGCCCCTGGTATTTGTTACACGAGAAAAACTGCAAAACCAATCATTTTGGAAGTTCCAGTAAAACGGAAGTTGATGGTATATATGAGTAGAAATGTTTTTACGTTCGTTGGAAAAATTTGTAGTACGTTATGATTCCTACATCGGCGATGGGGATTCCAAAACGTTTCAAACATTACTTAACGTTTTTCTATATGGCGAAGTTTCTCGTAAAAAAAAATTGGAGTATGTTTTGCAGGTTTCAAAACGTATATTCAAGCGTGCGAGTGAAGCTAAGAAGATTTTTACCCAAAAGAGAAAAGCTGCAAAGGAATTCGAACAAAAAACTCCAAAGGCACCGTTGAAAAAGGGAAAAAAAGACTCCGACTAAAGTTGTTGAAAATAAAAAAAAAACAGCTGATTTGACTATCAAGCTTATGAAAGAGTTATCACTCAATTACGGATTGGCTATCCAAAGAAACAAGGAATCTATTGAAGATATGCGCAAAGAGATTTGGGCTGGGTTTTATCACAAGATTGCGACGGACTCCAATCTAAAGCATAACGTACTGCCCGCTTAGCTGCTGTAAGTATCGTAAAGCCGAGGTGAATAATACTCTTAAAGATTTCAAACACCCTTCTGCCCTTTGCTCAAGATGTACAAGACATTTTAAAACCGATTTACGAGGACTGTTGAAATTGCATCTCTGACTGCAGCATGCATTTTTAATGAAGGATTCCACCTAGTTTTAAAAATTATGGAGGTAATGGGGGTTGAAATCAGTGGAACCACCGCTTTCCAATTTGCTGACGCGCGCGATTAAGCGCACATAAGTTTAGCGAACCGCCATTCGTCTGAGGCTTCTAAAGAGGGCAGAACGAAGCTCAAAGAGGATAAAATTGATGAGAGCCAACTTTTTAAAGAAGCAGAAGGCATTATGTATGGTGCCGGCATCGCCGATTAGAATTTTTCATCGAAAAGAACTTCAAACGTGTTTTTCTCATAACTATGTTTTCCGACCTTATGTTATCTGTTTCTGAGAACCTACTAAACCGATCCTCATGAAATTTTAACCACATGTTCCTTAAATGTGTGGGTTCGCTCCGAACTACAATCATTTCAAAATTTTGATTTTTACTATATTTTTTATAGCAAAAACTACTGAAAAAATAGCCTTTTCTTCTTTACAAAGTCCGCCATTCTGCTAATTATGTTCCAAAATTGATAATTGTAGTTCGGAGCGAACCCACTATTATACTGAATCTAAAGCCACTAAATTTTTTGATTTCGGTTTATTCGTTTCAGAGATATGGATAACGTAACTTACCTGTCTACTTTTGGAGGCGTTACGATTACCTGTAATTATTATGTATAAGAAATATTAAAAATAAAAAGAATAAAATTGTTTTTTTGTACTTCGAGAGTGTATTTATTAAGCCCAACCATTTTTTTGTTAATAATTTTGATAGAAACTTAAAAAAAAATTAAACTAGACTAATCCCTTAAAATAAAAACCGCGAGAATACGAGAATATAAAACATATGTCGATTACTCATTAGCTTTTCAGAATTTTTACAAAACTAATAAAATTCTGATTGTTTTATGGAAAAATTAATTCTCAGACATTGAGATAATTCGTATAGAAGCTGAACGAAATTTCGGTAGGTATATGCCGCAGATATTCTTTCAGGAAGTATAATATAGTTATACAGTTTGCGGAGAACAATTGAATTTCGTTATGGGAACGCGGGGAATAACTTGATGAGAATAGTACATACATTACGACAATACCGCCTCTATAGGTCTCCACCTTTTTATATAGCATAAGCATCGGACTTACGATAGTCATTTTCTCCGCTCGCTAATTCTTTCGTATTATAATTGGAGTTGACCGTTTTGTACATTTCCTAGTACCTACGCAAGTTAATATTATTCTTATTGTTATTGTTATTATCATAATGATTATGAACTGAAATTATGCCCCGCCGCCGCTGCCGCAAACGAGCGCGCGAGGTGCCCGCGCCTGGAGAAACTGTGAGACTATCAGCACCTGGATTAATGCATGAAGATGTTATATATGTGTATACTTAAGATAGTGCGTAAAACATTACCATCTTATGCGTGTATAACTACACATAATTGCGTGAAATCTAACAAGTTATATTCGCACGCGTATTAGCCATATATATATACCATCTCGTCAAGAGCTTTCTTTTTCATAAAATAAAGATTACATATATACTTTCATAATTAGTAAGAAAAATATGCACTGAAAAACGTAAATTTTAGATCTACGGGATTCTTCTATTCTACCTCTTCGTGTGTAGATAAAAAAAAAATAGTAATGAAAACGAATGAGTAAAATATGAAGACAATAAATTTTATAGAAAAATATTATGAAGAGACATAAGTATTTCCTGTGTATGAGTGATAGTTGTTTTTCTTTTGTTTTGTTTTGTTATGAATTTTTTTTTTCTACGTTTTAAGGCGGATTGTAACGTTTGTCTACACCTCGAAAACGGGAATCGTGAATTCTCCAAAACTATTGAATCAATCGCGATGAAACTTTAAGAGATTACACCTAATTGTGGCAGAAAGTGGCTGATTATTTCACTTTTTCAAAATTTGACAAAAATTTTTCACAGATTAGTGTACCGGTTTTTCTTATTTATGAGTGACGGATAATCGTCAATTCTCAGACATTTCGTTATCAAATGACACGACATTACGCTCAAAGTTTGTGGTTTTTCATTGCGGTGTGGCTGATTATCGGGGAAATACTATTATCTACGGCAACAGTGAATAATTTCGCGATATATGTGGTCGGTACGTAAATCTGTGAAAATTTTTGTCGAATTTTAAAAAAGTGAAATAATCAGCAACTTTCTGCCACAATTATATGTAATCCCTCAAAGTTTCATTCTAATTGATTCAGTAAATTCGGAGAATTGACGATTTCCGTTTTCGAGGTTTTGAAAAACGTTACAATCCGCCATAAGTCTTGTTAATATTATTGTTTTTATTCGTCAGTTATGATTCGCTGTAAATTTTCAATTATATCAACACATGTATATATATATATAGGCACTCGATGAGCTGGTTTTGTAAAGCCCCTCCTAGGGCGGACGTTTGGACATCCTTCCTCGGGTCTCTGAGTTTGAATTTCCGCTTTACTCGGAAATTCTAACTTCCACTTCCACTTCCTATTTGCGGTTTCTCTTTTGAAATATAATATAAAACAATGTTCATCGCGAAAGAGAAATTGCGCTTTTTTTTTTTTTACTGTATAACAATCGCATTATAATATTTCACAACATCGGTATAACTATAATACCGACGGATATAACTTAGCCGCTTATCTATACCGCAATATTTCAACGTAACAATTTTATTAACGTAAAGTAAGATTTGTCATTTGCAATTGTGTTTATTAATAAATGTTATAAAAAAAATAAATATAAATATACTAACGTTTTATAAGTTTCTAGAACTGAGAGCTACGATCAGACTCATAATTACGCTGCAGTGTATAAGCCCTAAAATATACGTATATATACAGTATAAGTTAAAAACTATATACCGTCGATCGACAAAACCCCCCCCCGCACTTCCGGTCCTACTAGACGAATACGCCACACCGCCACAACATATGGTGATCACTGACGACTGTCATGTCGGTCGACTGCAGTTAGCTGTTAGCTTGCTCCTGCGGATTATATTTAGAATTAAATACCGCCAAGGAATATGTACAAGGATAGATCAAACTACATCCGGAACCTACCCCAAACAACTGCTTTACTCACTACTTCGTGTATTGACACGACACAGAACAATTTTACTTTCAATTATTTATCAGTAGTAATTTCGTTCTTGAGACGTATGAGGCAATGAAGAAAACAATTCTATGATACAATGATTTTCTAATCTTGTGAAAAAAATATTGCCTCAATAACCTGATTCAAAACAATATCAATTATGAGCTGAGAGAAGAAGAATACAGGCTTAACATTGTACAACATATTATTCTAACTATTATCAAACTATTCTATTCACTTCTCTCGCGAGAGAGAACTTTACACATATCACCACCTGGCGAGAGTGTAATGAAGTATCAATACAGAGTAAAGTCTGAAAAATTGTTGAGTGGCGTACCAACTTGAAAAGCACCGAGCCCGCTGATACCTTCCGGAGTCCAGAACGTTAACCTTCTCCGTTCAATGGTAGTGTGTAATTTATAATCAATAATTGCAGATCAGAATCTCATCCGACATGCGATGCGACGCAATTAAACATACGAAAATATACGTATTGCGTACTTACCTACTTATGTGATTGCGGTTATCAGAAGATAACGATTATAATCATATATACAGATGATCTGTACCTGACTCTCTGATCGATCTCGACAACTTATCATATTCTAATTCCGATACATATATACCTATATATGTCTTCAACCATTCACCTATACCTAGATTGTACACGTGTTTCATACGAGGAGCACAACGTGCTTCGGCAGCAGGTTGGGGGAGGAGATCGGGGGGGTGGGGGGGTTTATAATGCATACGAATAGATACCGGTGAGTATGTGTATACCTACTGGATGATAATATGCTGTATTTGAGCGGTGCGGCGGTAGTAAGTAATAAGAGAAGGGCTGCGCACGCGCGGTGTGCCTCAGGCATGTACGGCGGGGGAAGGGGGGGGGGGGGGGGGGAAGCGAGGGAATGAGTGGGTTTGTCACTCCACTTCACGATTCATTCATATTTTTCCTTTTACCAAACGCTCCTTCCATTCACGCTGTCCCGTAGCATGGAATTACGCTATACGCGCGCGTATAGCTATCAAGTATGTATGTAACATACGTATATCGCGCATCGCTTTCCTCGCTCACATATACATATAGGTATACGTATTATGCGATAGGCATACATACAGGTGACGTAGAGAATTTACTGAGTTCCAATAAATGAATCAACCGATCAGCGAACGGACTTAATCCTTTATAATTCACTACTGCACGTATCTACAAAGTTATACGCCATGTATAGGGCATTCTAGCTAGGTTAAAAATATTCGATTTTCTTTTTTTTTTTTTTTTTATATATGATAAATCGTAGTAGTGTACATCATATCAAAGACTTTATCATATACTATATAATCCTTATTAACAGGCATTGTAAATTCATTCGATAAGCTTATCGGACGTTTTCTCTATGTTGGTATACTCGATCGCTACTTGATAACCGATAGCGGGATAATCGATCAAAGCATAGATCTGCGGGAGCTAAACGTGAACATACTCGAGGTTGTACAACTGATTAGGTGGATATAAATATAACAGTTGATTAGATTTTCGATATCAGCTATATAATCAGGTTTCGAAGCAGATAATTATTTCATATAATTTGGAAAATTGTTCTCAAACAGTACTCAGGTATATAGCTATAACAAATTTCGTACCTTAAGTCAATTATAAACCAATATGTGAACCGTCCAAAAATATAATTCACTTTAAACGCGACATCCGTGACGTGAAACGACACCAGCCAATACGATCATAGGCCGCGATCAGTAGTTCTCATTTCAGGGCAACGGCACCAATTTAATCTGTCAATATGACTCGATCAGGTACAGTAACATCACGTCAATCGACATTGCCGGGAATACAAAAGACAGGAAGAAAAAAAGGGTCAGGTAGAAAAGAACAAGTACTTGTAATTATTATTACGTTACCTTTTATACATATATTTTTAAGCACTTTACATTATTTTATTGAATGCATTATCCACTTAAAACTATAGTCTTTGAACTTGAGCCTTTCTGATTATAATATGACGCTTTACCTATCACGGGGCGCCAAGTTTTTTTGGGTACGTTACTGAGACCTCGACAAAACGGGGTGGTGGTAAAGCCCAGCAGTGCGAGCCAGAGGAACGGAGCCGCACAGACTGCAGAGTGTAGACTGTAGAGGAAGCGAGCCATTGCGCCATCAGGAAGTAGCTCACACGTATTCGGACGCATACGCGACCGGACGAGCTTAACACCGCGATAAGGAGACGCGTCCCTGCAGCTTAGCAAGCGGGGGTTTACCCATAGGTATATGTATATGCATTATGCACATAAAGGGTGTCGATGAATAAAATTCTTTATATTTTTAAGATGTTTAATGATTTAGAGAATATTGTCAATTTGGGAAAATTAAAGAATAGTTTGATGAACGCCTCAGCTGCGGAAAAAAAATAATAATTATTTCCTTGTATGCGTCATGAACAGTGATGAAATTCCTTCAGCGAGATGTGGGTACGGTTTGCAATTTTATATTATTCCAAATTTCGATTCTGACCTATGCTATGGCATCGTCGGCTGCGTCATTCGACAAGCTTGACTTTTCACATGAGTCAGCAACGATCGGACTTGCTATAGTCGATTCCGTCAACATAATTACTGCAATATACCGCTACAGTAGCTGGTATAGCTATCGCGAAAAGAAGGAGTATTGTTTCGAATATGTATGCTAAATAGAAACTGGGAAAAGAATTATCAAGAAATTTTGTTCCGAAAAGATAAGTCTTGAATTTGTTTTTTTTTTTCAAGTTTTCAATTTGCAAATCTGTTTTTCGCAATATAAAACTGAACCTATTAAAGTCTCTGACAAAAATGTTAGACTTCCGATGCTTTGATTTATACCTAACTAATGATAATGAGTCAATCTCTAATAGCGATATAACTTTAAAAGAAAAATGAACACCGTGTCTATAAAACCTCTGAAAGTAAATAATGGATATTTTTCTTATTTGTTTGGATCAAGTTTGATTATTACTAAACTGTAAGTCAGAACTTTGTACGAAAAAGGCTAGCTACGTTACTGCTCGAACGTCCCCACACACACACACAAACACATACACACGTCCGTAAATGCGTGTACAGTGGAATAAGTATCGTACGCACAGCTCGTCGGACGAAAGAGCGACCGAGCGCCGATAGTCAGGCAATAACACACACACCTACGTAGGATTTGCGCGCGCATCTACTATACAGATTCATCGTGAGCGCGAGAGAGAAAGACAGAGATAGCGACAGAGATAGAGATAACCGCGCCCCCCGGCCGCAGAGAGGCGCTGTTTCCCTTACCCCGCAACCCTTCCTCCGTGCCATGGTTCTCTCTACCCATTCACAGAACTGTTTCGTCCGTGTGGTGTCATGGAGGTATCATGGCTGAGGAGACGCGCCTAGTTCGCGTTGAAGAACGGCTAAAGATTAAAATTGGTACGAAATCTAATGAATAGGGTGAATAGAAACGAAAAATAACGATAATTATTGTCGTCGATTTTTCGATACGTTCTCACGTTTCATATTAACGGTGCGGGGCAAGGGAGAGGGGGTGCGATAATCACGCCGAGTGTTTTCGACCGTTCGATACATACGATAGTATATATATAAATAAATAAATATATAGATAAATAAATGAATAAATAAATAAATAAATAAATAAATAGATCAATAAATACATAAGTAATTAAATAATAATGTTTGTTAGTGAAAATTGAGTGTTGTAAAAAAGAAAAAGAAAAAGGAAAAAAAAAAAAAAAAAACAGCGCGATACGTAAACGCACTTGTATCACCGCGAACGTAGAATACCAGAGGGTAAATACTACGAATCCGGAGTTTTGTGCTTTTAGAAAAGATCCGAACGCGACTACATACGGCGACCGCCCGTACAGGAGGATGTCATCAGCGACACTACTATACCATTATGTTACACTACATACACACACTAAATACGTGTACTTATTCGTCTTCTTTATAATACTCCCACGAATTAATACCTACGTCGTCTTATTACTCATTACACTTACACTACGCGTAGTGTATATAATACGACTGCTGTTGTCCGAAGCTCTATGTGCTTACATACGTATGTAGTACATAGGCATAGACATTATATATTATTGCGGCAAGAGCTTTTGGACATAATTTCAATTCTCTTTCGTTCTACTAACTAACAATGAACCCTAGTCGCTAGAAAACAACCGACACGACACTCGACAGATAATGATCATAACGCATCATTGTGATCAGCACTCGCTGTCAACATAGACTATACTGTTAATGTTAATATGCATACTGCAGCACCCTGTCTACTCCTTCTCAACGAGGTTGGACACACATCAATGACAATATTTTCATTTCGAATTTTGACATTATTAAGATTACGTTTTACGAAGGGATAGAAATTGCAATGTGTGAGATTGTTCGAACCCGGAACCCGGAACCGCCTAACCCCGTGGGGTGTATCGTCGTTGAAAAAAAAACAAAAAAAAACTACACAACACGCGTCTTCGTGTGTATGTGTATGTGTATATCAATCTCTGTGTGTCCTTATGAGATAATACAATCCGTCGCGAATAATGACCGAACCGAACCGCGTCGAGTCGCGTTGCGTCGTGTCGCGTCGTCGCGAATGCGAAACACTGAACACGACCAACCCAGCGTGCTTCACGATTTGTGACCTCAATACATACGTGATACACATACATTCACACACTGTAATGTTTGACGTATGTAATACGTACATATCTACCGTCAAAAATTTTATCAATGGGAACTGGGCCCGCTGATACATCTAGAACGTCGGATATCACAACGATACGCGCATAATATATCCAATCACTCGCCGTCGTCTTACCTAAATCTTGCATTCGGCAACGTACTAAATTATATATAAATAAACCACTAAAACGATCTCTTTTTTTTTTCCCAAAATTCAAAAAACCGTTTATATTTTTTTTTCTTTTTTTTTTTTTAAAGACAAAAATTTTACTCATTTAATTTTTCGAACTGATTATCCAGTTCCTATGTAGTACAGTAGTGTTCATCGATGGTGTCTCAGTGGCTCACTATTTTTCCCAGCCTTTTTTTTTAATCAAATTTCCCTTCTACAAATATTTTATTTGCCTATGACCAGTGGAACCTTCAGGTTATTAGGAATATGACAGATGCAAGGTGGAGCAGAGTCATGAAGTAAGCCGCTGGTTATGAGGGAATAAAACATTTGTAGAAGGGAAATTTGGTTCAAAAAAAGTCTAGGAAAAATAGTGAGCCACGGGGACACCATCAATGAACATTACTGTACATACAATACAGTTTATTGAAATTATTCATCTCTAGGTGAGGCTAAAAACTTACAAAGTCGAAGTCATGGCTCCCCGGGCGCCAGAGATGTGTATTGCGCTTTGTCCCTTGACCAGGAAGAGATATTCCGCACTACCACCATGGAAAGAACGCTTAAGTATGACTACATTCTTTTCTTTTGTCATTTTCTTGAAATTTAAAACCATTGTATCTGATTTTCTTATATTTTCTTCCTTGTTTTATTTCTTTCTCTTTTTTTACTTATATATCTATCTCTGCATGATATGAACAGTAAGTTTTTCATCAACTTTTTCATTCACATGAGAATGATATATGCTTTTGAAATCTTGAAAATTTTCAAAAATGGCAGAAAAAAAAAAAACCAGTATTCAAAATTTTGTCAATGCTAACACCTTCGATAAAGTCAATGGCATAAAACTGCACCATGTTATCCACTTTTGATAATATTTGGCACATTTTTCTGCTAGCTGTAGTTAATTCAACATTCTTTCTAGCAGAATCATAAAGAGTCGCACTATTTCACTTCGTTATTATTATCCTTTTCATCATCTGGATGATAAATAAAAGACAATCTTACCTTTAACGCAGTAAATTTCGTACTGCAACGATTATCATCATATTGTAAAACAGTGAATTCATTAAGAAGTGAACTGGATGTTCATAGTAAAAAAACAGGATGCTTATGATCTCTGCAGAAGTAGTCAATAACTCGATTCTGTATTGGATTGTCGATTATCGAAAGCTTCTGCATTAGTCAATACAACAGAATTGATATGGACTTATAGAATTTACACATTTCTTTTGATAAACTTTATCGTTAGGATGCAGAAATTGACAGAAAAATTGATAAAACTCTTTGGATCGTAAAGATTGAGCGATTTTCACCTAATGTGTAATCGTTCCTGGAGAGAAAGACGGTTGGATTCATTCCTTTTTTTCAAATTCTTTGGATTCTTTTTAATCATTCATATATGTAACAACGTTTGTGATATTATTTCAGTCCTTTTTTCGGTGAAGAATTCCAGTTCGAAGTACCTAGAAAGTTTCGATACCTTAGCATATACGTATACGACAGAGACCGTCATTTGAAGCAGGACAAGATACTTGGGAAAGTGGCAATAAAACGCGAGGACTTAGCAACCTATCACAACAAGGAACATTGGTTTCCGCTTAGGCCTGTAGACGCCGACTCTGAAGTACAGGGAAAAGCGCATCTAGAACTAGCCCTACAACCGCAGGTCGGACACTCGCAGCCTAAGCTAACAGTCAGGTGAGTTATGATTCCGAGCATTTTATTTCAATAAGTAAAAAGTTCAATGAAATCAGTTTACCGCTTTAAATGTAATTACTTCTTGTCACTGGCGTAGGAGAACCAGTTTTCTTTATAAGGTAACAGTTTGCGATCGATAAGATAAATATTTAATTTTAATATCTCAGCTGAAAGTAGATCATCCTTATAGGCGCGTACAAACGTACAACTAATTGAACTATATTAGCATAGAATTAATTCACTGAATAAACCTGTTAGCGTGTTTCAATGCTGGGAAAAGAATTTCCCACTATTGTTCTTCTCACTTACTTCATAACTAATTTATTGCCCTACCTATCTTATTCGCACATAGTTATTCCATTTCAGGCCTGTTTGAAAGCTGCTATGTTTAATGTCTCTAGTACTCATCGGTTATTCTTTGTTAGCCAGCATTCAAGGACTCATTATATCAAGACTTCCACTTTGTACTTCTTGTTCTTTCTTTTATTCGATATTTCTTTTTCATTCATAGAGTGATAGAATGCAGCGAGCTGACCATTAAGAACGGAGGATGCGACCCGTTCGCAACAGTCACAGTCACATACAGTAATGGGAAGCAAATATCAAAGCGTACCAAAGTTAAGAAGAAGACAGTATCGCCTCGTTTTAACGAAACCTTTGTATTCGAGGTGAGAATGTTTACATTGTAGAAAAAATTACAGGCCTTTCAATTTTCAACCAAAGAGTTAACATTAAGAGGACGCTGTAGTCCATCTTTACCGACCGAATTATAACTTTTTTTTCGAATTTCGGGAATAACTCCATAACTGCTTTACTAAATGATGTGATATCGATTGATTCCATGATTTATGAAGAATAGATTCGATATGAAACTCGAACTTCACTGAAATCGAGAAAAATGTACTTTTCGCGCATCTCAAAGTGCGAACATGGCAGCAATTTTCAATATTATCAAAGCTTAGCTTGTCATTGATTCGAAAAAACAAATTGTAAATACCATCCCCTTAAGGAAAACATCAATATAAGTCCCTGAAAATTTTGATGATCTATCTCCTAAGGTATTTTCCGTCTTCCCAACATTCTTTCCTCCTCTTCTCAAAGAGAAAGAACATTCTTCTGTCTTGCGTCTGAATCATTTTCATTGTTTTCCATCTTGCTAGCCCGAGTTGACTGATTCAAAGGACAAAGATGTCTCCCATTACTCAATCGACGGTGGAGAAGTTGGCGAAGTTATTGTCGGTGTATGGCACGCCTCTTCAGGCATGGGAGAACAGCCAGCGTTTCTTGGTGAAGTTAGAGTAATGCCACCAGGTCTACAAAGGCAATCTACGAGCCCCACGACGACTGCCTGGTGAGTAAATTTTGTCCATATTTAACATCGGATTATCAAGTATTGTGGGAAATCATCGATAAAAAGTATGGAAGAGCATAGAATCTGGGAATCTTCTTTATCCCCATCATTTTGAGAACGTTTTCCTTCTCTCCTTCAAGGTATTTTCTACAACCAAGATCCGCTAAGCACAGACCGAGCAAGATTTCTAGTAATTCAACACCACCGGGCACAATACCGTGCATAGGATCTCTGCGTTTGAAGATCCATTACACAGCGGACCACGTATTTCCATCAGAAACTTATGAAAGACTTGAGAGTTTGTTGCTCCAAAGTGTCGCCGTTAGACCTATAACATCCTCGGCTGTTTATATCCTTGGTGAAATAGTAGCGAGTAAAATGGAGGCTGCTCAACCGCTGGTTAGAGTACTGGTACACAACGAGCAGCTTGTATCAGTCATGAGAGCGCTTGCCAGTTACGAAATATCAAAACTTACGTAAGAATAGATTTAAATCTTCTAAGGGGAAACATACATCTTGAATGTTTTTCAATCGACCAGTTTTAGACTGCCAAACTTCTGTGATAAGACTACCCAAATGAAAAAACAGGAGGCTTTATCTATACGAACTCTTTCAGAGATCCTACAACAATTTTTCGGGGCAATACGCTAGTCAGCAAAATGATGGACGAGGGAATGCGGCTTGCGGGACTCCACTATTTACATTGTACGCTTCGTCCAGCAATGGAGCAAGTTTTTCTAGAGAGAAAGCCCTGCGAGATAGATCCGACGAGAGTAAAAGACGCCAACACAATACAAACTAATCTGGCTAATCTTAAGGTAAAGAAAAAGAGGACTGAATTCAGTCTTTGGACTTTCCTAAACTCAATCATTCCCGCAGGAGTATGTACAGCGAGTATTCACAGCTATAACAACATCCGGAGTCAGGTGCCCGCCTTTAATGTGCGAGATGTTTTGGAGCCTGAGAGAACTGGCCGCGACGCATTTTCCTTTCAACAAAGAAGTCCGGTACTCCGTCATCAGTGGATTCATATTTCTCAGATTCTTTGCACCCGCTATACTAGGCCCAAGATTATTCGACATCACGACGGAGCAGATAGTGAGATATTTGCATTACATATTCCATATATTCATTCGTTTTCCAGTTTTCTCATTTCTCTTCGGTCATAGAATAGAGATCGAAGACTCAGTACTCATGGTGAATTCATTTCAGGATTCGCAGACAAACAGAACGCTGACGTTAATTTCTAAGACTATTCAAAGCTTGGGAAATTTGGTCAGCTGTAGGGGCGGGGCGGGGAGCGTTTGCAAAGAAGAATACATGGAGTGTGTGTACAGGTGAGTTAAACTGTTATTTAGGAAGGTAATCGACCACCGTATACTAAACTAAACTCTGTATTTAATTTTCAGGGAATTTTATACAGAGAATCATATTCAGGCTGTTAAACAATTTCTGGAATTGATATCGACGAGCAGCGGGAGTGGAACTATCCAACAACGACCAACGGCTCTACAGGAACAGCCAGTCGTTTTGAAAGAGGGGTAAGCCCAGTTCCTTACTCAAATTCTCATATTGTTTAGAATCTTTTTTTAGGTTTTTGCGAGCAGATTCTTTCACGTAGATCCGAATATTAACGGAATTTACTGATAAACTGTAATTCTTTCTTCCTAATAGAATGTATTCTCTTTTTCTGCCTACCGCTGACTGTGGCAAGAGGTTTGTAACAATAAATGATGATAGTTATCTCGATCTTTAGCAGTCTCGATTTAACGAAGTGCGGGAGGTAGAATCAGCACAAGACTCACTGTCTGACAGACAAAAACCTGGCTTTTTAATTATTTGATAATGTTAGTGTGAAAAATTGATGGCCAATATCGAGGAAAGGGTTCTATCGAAAACTGAGAAAATATAAATGTTTATAATCGAATCACTGAATCTTGGGAATACAAACAATCACGAAAAATGATAAAGGAAAGTTTTACTACAAAGTGGTACAAATTCTGCATTCTTCATCAGATTTAAGAATTTCATGGCTCGATTTACTCTGATTATTGAATACGCTATCATCATTAAATATTAATAAACCAGGTCTTGGGCTGCGGCTTATTGTTTTTACGTAGATTCTCTCTCCCACATTTCTTGAAGCGATCGAATTTCTGATTTAAGAAATATTTTCCAGAGTTATGATAAAGAGAGCCCAAGGCAGGAAGAGATTTGGTAGAAAAAACTTCAAGCAAAGATACTTCAGACTGACTACTCAAGACCTGACGTACTCCAAAAGCAGAGGTAAAGCAAAAGAAACAATTCTCGAACATTTTTGGTGAAGAAAATGTTGAGATTAATGATCATTTGTTTACTTAACCAGGAAAAGAACCACTCTGCAGGATACCATTGAGAGAAATTCTCGCAGTTGAAAGACTGCACGAGGACTCCTTCAAAATGAAGAATATGTTCCAAATTGTACAACGTCAGAGGGCCTTGTATGTACAGGCCAGCAATTGCGTTGAAGAAAAAGAGTGGATTGATATTCTTACTAAGATTTGTCAAACGAACAGTAATAGGCTTGAAAAATACCATCCTAGTGCCTACATAAATGGGCATTGGCTCTGGTGAGCAGCATTAGCGACTTACTCCTATTTTTCGCTCGGTTAATCCCTATTCCATGAATTTGCATGAAGAAATTCGATTGATCGACTCCACACTAAATTGCATTCCAATTTAAGCTAAATTTTCAAATTTAAATCCCCAAATAAATTGAGAATCTATGAAAACTCTGATATCAAACTTGCTTCAGCTGCCGAGCTGCGTTGGACAGTGCTCCCGGATGCAGTGAAGTGTCTCCGGGGATAGAGGCCGGATTGAAAATGTCGTTAGACCCTGACCGAGACTTGCAAAGAGTACATTCTCTAATATTCACGAATATGCCGCGGCTTGAGACGCTCATAAGTGCCTGCGAATGCCAGGCTGTTTACGGCGCTAATAAAGTATGCGTTTTACCTGGGGGCGGACCACCAATCGAGGATGTTCCTTCGTGCTTTAAGACTCTCACTTCGCTGAGAGAAACTGCGTTCGCTTTGCAACAAGAGCACAGAGCTTACTCAAGAAAACTTGCTCGCGAAACTAAATATGGGAGCAAGTGAGTGTCGCGTTTTACAACAAGAGGAGGTTTCGACTCCCTTGAACATCTTTATATAATAATCATGAGATTTTCGAGTCTTTCTATCCTCATTTTCTCTCGTTTTTTTCAGACAAGCTCCAATCGGCGATGACAACTATCTCCACCTTGCCGCTGGCGCTGGGTTCGACGGGTCGCTAGCTAAACGCGCATACGAGCCAGACAGCCCAGGTCGAAGGCGTCTGGATGTTGATCGTCGTTACGAAGACGGGGGTACATCTAAGAGGACTGAGGACAGGCGGCACGATGAGTCACGTAGAAAATGCCTCGACTCCGATTCTGTGAATCGTCGATACGAGAACGAGCACAGTTTGTTAAGACTGTACGAAGCTAGTACCGCCGAGACCATAAAAGGCATAGAAAACGATCTCAAAAGATTCGACAATAGTCTAATAAAACACGGGACTTTAAGGTCGGAGAAATCATCCGAGAGAAACGGGAACGAGAATTTTGAGAATCAAAGGAGATTGGACAATTCGAGTTTGCTAAGAAACGAAGGAATCAATCTGTCCGGTAGTCTATCAAGGAAATTAAGCAATTATACTAATACTAGAAAATTAGATGACGGGAATTTGGCCAGACGAATCAGAGACGACGTTTCAGATATATCTTCCAATTCAATAACCGGATGTGGAAACCACTGAATTTTGGAATTCAATTAAAATCATAGGCACTATTGTATCAGCTAATTGATATACCCCCTCAATTTGCTCTCCCACCGATATTGTAATCTGATAGAATGCCAAGCTTCGATTCCAATGAGATTTCTCTCTTTCATCATTGAACTTGTAGAGAATTTATCCAGGAAATTGATTAGCGAATATCGGATAGACTCTGTCCTCGACGTCAAAGTTGCGTTGCAAAAGAAATCTCGAATATTTATTTATAATATTTTATTTTATTTTATTTTATTTATTTTTTCAATTAAACTTCTATAATCTTAAGTTCGATAATCACGGTGAAAGAAAAGTCTTTTTTTTTTCTCTCAATTTAACTTCTACTAAGTTCCCTTTGCCTTCCAAATTTTCTATTTATTTGAAAATATTCTCGCCTCTTACTTTCATCGAATTAGATTCAAGTTTATTATTATCCATGCATGATCTCGTGGCTTTGAATCTTGAGTGAAAATTTTTCTCCTTTTATAAACATTAGATTTGAGTGGAAGTTAATTTGCTGAACGAAAGAAAAAATATATATCTAATATATATCTGGATTTTAAATGAATATTTTTTATCTTATATCGAGGAACGATTTTTAATCATAATTGTACCGCCTCTCATTTGTGTATTTGAACCCGATGATCAAATTGAGCGGAGCTTTCACCTTAAGTAGTAAAGACACAGTCGGAGAGCTCGTGGAAGAAGACTATACACGCATACGTTGACGGATTTTATTAGCGATTTAATCACGCCATATTAATAATAGATTAAAATAGCTTCCTTCCCTCATATCTCGATGAATTAACAAACGACTAATGAATGATAAAACGTAACGATGAATTAGGTATAGTCCATAAGAGATAGAGATATAGGAATAATTATTATTGATTATTGATTATTGATTAGTTATTTGATCAATTATGATCATTGATATATACAAACTGTACAGCAATTTAAATAATTGAATAGTTATTCTAGGCTTTAATTATTCGCACTATAATACTAATATTGTACAGTGTACAGAAATCTCCGTTTAAACGTTTTATATGTATTAAGTCTTTAACACCGATAAGATTATTGCTAAGAACTCTCTTAGGTATTAAGGATCTAACTATATAAGACATGAATCCGGGAAACTGAATGATCTTTCATATTGAATAAATTTTCAATCGAATCCTAAACATATCTAAAAAAGGCCTTGCACTCTGTTTGTATTCTCAATATTTTTTTTTTTTTTTCTTTTTATTTTCTTTTTTAAACTACTTATTAACTCTTAACGAAACAGAACGAACGAACGAACGAACGAGTGAATGACTTAATGAATTAATAATCAGTGAATGTGAATCGAGGACTTTCAAGCGTTTGTAAATTACCCTAATTTACATTCACCGTCGTTTTATCGTTCTGCGATACACTTGGGCGTAATAACGTTAAACCTACTGCGCCCTAAGACGCAATATTTCGTGTACATATGTATGTACGTTAGGAAGTACTTGGGTCTCATTGTTATAAACAATACTTTAAGAACCGATAAATTATCAATCGTTACTATGTAATAAATTATCTCGGACCTCATGTTTTTGTTGCCATTATAAAATTCCTCATCGACTCGACTGCTTATTTTCATTTTTTTCTTATCATATCTCTACGGTGAACGAAAAACCACAGAAAAATTTATCATACAGCACGCGCAATTCAGACAAAGGTTGAAAATTTGGTTTAAGTTGCTTCCCTACGCAATTCCACCAGACCTGAAAACATTGGGAAAAAAGGTGCTATTAAACGGAATATCTCTGCCTGGGCACCGAAATCAATGAAACAAAATACGTCGCGCAATTCTATGTGCAATGTCGAATACGTATGGCCCTATAGATATTCATGTAAAACGTTTTCAAACCCGTTTTACATGGATATTTTCTCTATTTTGGCATAAAAAAAACATTTTTTGGGCCGTACGTGTTCGGAGTCGCACATAGAATTGCGCAACGTATTTTGTTTCATTGATTTCGGTGTCCAGACAGAGATATTCTGTTTAATAGCACCTTTTTTCCCAATGTTTTCAGGTCTGGTGGAACTGCGTAGAGAAGCCCCTTAAGTATTTTTGTACCTATTATTATTATTTTATTTTTTATTTTTTCCTAATGATATCTGAATGAACGGTGGTCGAGCCGATGGGATAAACCACATAAATATTTTACATGAAATGATAACATTTTATCATCACATATAATCTCCGGTCTTGATTCATAAACAAATTTTTTTTCCAACTACAATATCATTTACACAATACGGTAGTAAACATAATGATAAATAAATGAATGAATTCTTTTTCCAACTTTTGCATAAATAAAAATGGTAATTCTACTTACGAACGGTATTATTTATAATAATTTTATTATTAATATTATTATTATTATTATTATTATTATTATCATTAAACTAATAACAAATTTTGTATAATTTTTTATTTTTTTTTATTTTTCTGTTGCTTTTACCAATAGTAACTGATTGTTATCTTGTGTAAATCCTCAGAGTATAGAATAGTGCCCTACGTCATTAGTTTGGGTATCTTAAAAGCCAACAAAGATTTATTTGAAAAAATATATACAGAATGCATATTTATTCTATAAGTTTGTTTACCGAAAATAATATTCATTCTTTTGCTAGATATTTGAGAATGAAAAATACATTCTAAGATTATTTTTGTATCAGGCCATTCCGATGTTACATTCAGATATTTTCTGATATTTAACGGATAGAGGAGTTTCGAGGAATCTCATTGTGTCAACACGTAAGCCAGCTGATATAATTGTTAATACGTGGTAATATCTGGCATTACGTAGTCACATCTGGCGATACGTGTCGATTTTTGGCACAATATTTGCTTAATTTATTTTTTGGCGCTTTAAAAGAGCGAGTCTGTGTTGATACTGACTTAAAATCACCTTCAATATCCTACGGCTACTAGCTTATGACAGTCGTAACGAAACTAGAAAATTGCAATGAGCCCATCCAGCTCAAGAAATTTCTTCTCGATGGCTAGATCACTGATAATAAGTTTTCTGATATTACAAAGTTACATTGTTAACGCTGAGATAGAAGATGATTATGAATCTCCAGAAGTATCAATACCTCAAGGGAATCTCAGAGGTATCAATATAGTCACTAATCATGGAAGGGTCATTAGTGGCTTCCTGGGAATACCTTTTGCTCAACCACCGATTGGAAATCTTAGGTAAGTCTATGGAGGCCCAAGGGTTGATAACTTATGAAATCTGTTGTACACCTATTTACAAATTTTGTGATATTTTTAGAACTTCTTTGAAACCTCTTGAAGTCTTTGCAATGTCTCGATATCTTAGAAATCTTTTAAAAACTTTGGAATCTTTTAAAAGCTTTGAAATTTTGAGATCTTGAAATCTTTGGAATGTCTCATGAAATCTCTTGAAATCTTTGAAATCTTTTGGAATCTGGCTGACACCGCCCCGGACATTAATGCGAATTGATTTCAAATCATGCACTTAGCCTCTGTAATATTACTAATTATATCTAGAGTGTGTGTGATCGTGAGTTTTGGTTGTCGGGAGGTGAGTGCATATCAAAGATGAATCTTTCAGAAAACTGTAGTGAACGTTGGTAGGTTTGTAAAGAAAAAATGTTAAAACAAAAGCTGTGTAATAGAGAGAATTATACATAGGGGGCATTCCATGGCAACTCGACCAGCCCGTGACCTCGACGTCTCCGATTTTTTAAATGGTTAATCTACCTCAAAAAGACACTCCAGATTTTTTTCATTATTAGGTTATTTTTAAGTCGACTCAAAAGGTAAAAAAAAAACGCTACTTCCAAAAAATATGAAAAAATTCACAAAATTTCTAAAAAATATAACGAATTTTTTCAAATTTATTTCAAGATGGAGAAATCGATAGATGGGCAATTCCACCTCAAATCGGCCGAGAAATGACCTCGTATTTTTTGAATCGCTTGAAACTTTTTTTACTTGAGATCGACGTTAAAAAAGTTGACCCGTATCTTTTCGTTGGTCCAAAAAAATTTTTTTACACTAGTTATGAATTATCGCATTTTACTGTAAAAGTGGCGCACGGGCGGCTTTGAGAATTATTATCTCGGGTCCCCTTCACCGTAGAGAGATGTTCCAAAACGCGTTTAAAAAGCGATAAAAGACACTTTTTGATAAAAATTTTCAACTTTTCAAAAAAATATAGTTTTGTGGTTTTTATAAGCAATCAAAATGTTTATCGATTTTTTTCGCAATCTAAGGCCATTTTTTAAATTCTAAAAAAAATACGATCGCATTCCTTATTCAATTCTGAGGATGGGAAATTTTTTAAATTGTTGGAGCGATTCTTCTAAGTATTTTTCTTACAATTATTTGTCCGGCGCTGCGTCAGGTTGGTTCTCAAAGCCGCCCGCGCGCCACTTCTACAGAATGCGATAATTCATAACTAGCGTGAAAAAAATTTTTAGACCACCAAAAAAATACGGGTCTATTATTTTGACGTAGAATTCACGTAAAAAAAAGTTTAAATCGATTCAAAAAATACGAGGTCAAAAAACACCAAAAATTGGCCGATTTGAGGTGAAATTGCCCAGATAGGTTTTTTAGGGATAGCACTTCCATGGTATTGAAGGAATAATTTTTTTTCGATATTCTTTCTATATGTTTTTTGGCGCGCTGAATTCGAATCCGAAGATGGTTTTTACGTATCATGATTTTACAGCTATTCGAATCAATCTTCGATCGGAATGGTTAGAGATATCGAAATAAGTTTTAAACAAAAAATATTCCTCGATAAAATTTGCACCAATGTTGTTATATGACTTTTTTTCGTATCTTGATCATTTAAGAAGATATTCCATGATTTGTGTATAATGAAGTGAATGAGGGGGTTTTGTTGTGTCGATCAAAAGACAAGATATGACGAAAAAATGAAAAAAGATCATCTCGGACACTAATGGGCATATGCATTGTTGTAACAATCTGACTTCTTATTTTCATATGAATTATATTCTAAATAAAAAAAATAAAATGTATATTTTTTCAGCCTATCTATCGATTTCTCCATCTTGAAATAAATTTTAAAAAAATTCGTTATATTTTTTAGAAATTTTGTGATTTTTTTCATATTTTTTGGAAGTGGCATTTTTTTTTTTTTTAACCTTTTGAGTCGATTTAAAAATAACCTAATAATGAAAAAAATCTGAAAAAAATCTGGAGTGTCTTTTTGAAGTAGATTAACCATTTAAAAAATCGCGGACCAAATCGGCGACGTCGAGGTCACCGGGCTGGTCGAGTTGGCATGGAATGCCCTATAGATTTTTATCAGAGTCTGAATTTTGTTCGAAGTGTGCTAACAACGTACTTTATGAAAAAAAAAAGGTTGCAAGTTTATATTATTTGTGATGGATATGAGTCCATACATTCGGTGCACCAGAGAAGATTATTAATTGTAAGAGTGAAAAAGACCAGTTTGAATAATGGCAAATCCTAATTTTCCTACTCTAATGATTAGATTCAAAGCTCCTGTACCACCAGCTGCTTGGTATGGAACGTTCAACGCTTCCAAAGATGCACCCATGTGTCCACAAATCACCAACAGCGGCGAGTTGATTGGAGAAGAAGATTGCCTGTACCTCAATGTTTTTACTCCGCAGGTAGTAAACCACTTGGATTTGTTAAGACTTAGAATTTTTTTTATCGAATGCAATCTGAAGACATCATTAACATTGTTCCTAAAAACCCCCAGGCCACACTCGTCAAGTATTTAATTGTATACTAAAATCCCAGAGGCAAATCATATACGTGAATGAGAAATAACTAATCTATATAATGCAGCTTCCCTCCACTGGCTCCAAGCTACTGCCAGTAATGGTATGGATTTATGGAGGAGCATTCTCAAGGGGAACCGGTGACACGACTGAGGCGAATCCAGGGTATATCTTGGATAAAGATGTTATCCTGGTTGCTTTCAACCATCGTCTAGGCCCGCTAGGATTTCTATCCACTGGAGATGAAGCATCCCCTGGGAATTATGGTATGAAGGACCAAGTCTCAGCCTTAAAGTGGGTTCAAGAGAACATCAAGCACTTCGGCGGAGATCCTAGTCGGGTGACAATTTTTGGACTCAGTTCTGGCTCCGCCTCAGTTGATCTGTTAACACTATCTGATTCTGCAACTGGTGAGATCACGGTTCCTCTAAATCTCTTTAAACAGTCTCGAACGCTAAACAAATTCCCGTCGATAATTAATCTTGTGAAATGATTGACAGGACTATTTGAGAAATGCATCAAAATTAGTGGATCCTCACTTTCACCGAGGGCATATGTGCCTCAGGCTACTCTTGTGAAATATAGTTCTCTGCTCGGTGAGCATCTGGGCTGTCCTAAAACCACATCAACTGCCCAAGTCAATTGCTTAAGACAATTGGACGCCTCCCAAATTATAAATACAACTTCGTTATTCCTCGAATGGGATAAGTATCCAGATATAATTTGGAGGCCAACAAATGAGCCTGATATTGAAGGAGCTTTTCTCACAGACAGTCCAGCAAATCTTTATGCCGCTGGGAAAGTTAGAGACCTTCCATGCATTAGTGGCTTAGTTCGTGACGAAGGCCTATATTATACAGACCGTAAGTATAGCGATCAGCTATGAAAACGATGCATAGAAAAAGTATGGAATAATGTCTTGCATGTTTATCTCTGTTTTTTTCCAGGTTTCTATCAAAATTCAGATTTATTTGATGATCTGCTGGACAAAATTGACCACGTCTTGCCTTACATTTTGTTATATCAACACCGGGAGGACGTTTCCGCCCATACCGCCGCCTTGAAAGCATACTATTTAAACGATTTGGCTGCTGATAGGGAAGTGGTGGGTTTAAAGCCTAGTAAATGAAAGGCAGATTGCATTGATTACGATATTATACATGTATTTTGCTTCCTTCCAGCTACTTGCAAACCTCACACAGCTCATGGGTGACGTATATTATATCTATCCGAGTTATAGCGCGCATCAGAAACAGTTTGCTCTTGGAAAAAGGGAGAAATATCTGTACGAGTTCGACTACCTAAGAGAATTTAAATATGATGACAACACTGTGAGTGGTAAAGGTGTTCAACACGCTGACGACGAATACTTTTTATTTCCCCTTACACCTAATATGAGTGAAACCGATTTGAAAATGGTAGACATCTTGGTGAGTTTGTGGACATCTTTCGCGATCAATGGGTAAGCAGAAAAAAATGTTGCATTCTGTTTATACCTGATTAGAAAAGACTCTGTACTTGTAATCGTTTGTGATTTTAGAACTCCAACTCCGCCTTCGGATAACTCTGTAACTTGGAAGCCATATTCGAAACAGGATAACTATCTCAAGATAGGAAACAGATCTAACGTGTCGCTCGAAGTGAAAACTCCTTTTCTCAGAGACCGAATGCAGTTTTGGGATAAAGTGTGGTAGTCATTACGCCAGCCGGACAGATTTTTATCAAATTTTTTGAACCGTCGACCGTTTATGAAGCCTAGTGGCGCAAAGTATTTTTAAGAATTCTTGCAATCCTTCGTTAAAAATTGTAAAAAAGTTTTGAAAAACAAAAAAAACTAATCAAAATTCAAAACTAATAACTGTAAAACACGAAGACTATCTTTATCAATGAAACATAAATATTCAATATCTTTATTAGAATTTTAGAACCAAACACACAGACTTAAGGAGAGATTCTTTTTCTCGTGAGAAAACTTGAGATCCAGTATAAAGATCAAATATATCTGAATCATAAAGACATAAAAAGATCTGAACATTCTCTTGAACTCAAAGTGTTTGGTAAAGATATAAAATATTCAATTATGGAACTTCCAAAACAATGAAACCAAAAAAACTGTAGTTATTTGACACGCAAGTGATCATTTGATGATATATTTTTTGCGTACATCATATTATAATAAATATCGTTAATCAAAAGTGGAATTAACTTATTTCATCTACGCATAAACAGATAAGAGTTAAACGTCGATTTGACCAACTGCAACTTAAATTCAGTTGATGAATACACGAGCAAATTCATTTTCGATAGCAGGAACATTAGGCAATGTAGGGGCTAACGGTTGCTTATAAAACACGATTTTTGCAGTTGGAATTTTCCAAACCTAGTTTCTCAGTGAAAACACATCTGATTATTGCGAAATTGATATCAGTGATTGAGAACAAGTGAACGAAGGGCATGACGCTCTTTGATTTAACAATTTGTTGCAATGCGTGCATCATTTATTTTTCAATACCTTAGAAGTGGGCCGGTAAGAGAGATTCTTATTGTCTCTTATTTGATGCTCGATCGGTAATGCAGAAGCAACATAATATCTATAGCGACACTCGTAGCAGACGAAAATAGTCGAGAATATATTATCTCTCTCTCTTTCTCGTCTTCAGTCTCTATTCTGTCCTTCTTTGATCGAATCCCGTGGTTTCCACATGAAATCACGACGCGATCTCTTCATTTAATTAATTCGTTTTAAAAACAAAACAACGTTTAACAATATTTTCAATCAATCATATAACGTTTAAAATTCGAAATCATGTCAGGAGATGTTCAGCCCAGACGGCGTAAAGACAAGAGACGTAAAAAAGGTAAATTAGCTATTAAGTTTCGTAAATAAAAAAAGTGAACAGCTAAATTCCCCGGTACATACAATATACAGATAATTTCCCAGTTTTGTTTCTGCTCAAATATTGATGATGTTCAAAATTCATTCACCAAGTTCTCTCTCACACATTTTTCTGATCCCATTTCATCACAATTCTCAGCTAAACATAACCTATAACTCGTCCAGTGATCCAGTCATCGCGTTTGGGGGCGCTTTTCACAGCTCAAATTCCGAAGCTAGATTTACCTCCGACATCCTCATCTCTTAAGCCATCGGAATTCATTTATTTTTAAATTGATAAGATAAACAGGTCGACGATCATTTCTGGGAGAGTGGAAGCCTGTTGATCTATGTGACCCTGATTCTAAAATACTCAACGACATTGTCCTCCTAATTCTTTTAAGACGTTGCCAATTATGTTGGGGTATGTCTGGCATGTTGTCACGCTTAGCATCACTCATTGGATTCGATGAAAGACCTAGGGCTGGTTTAGCCGCGGTTTTGTTTCAACCGACATACATTCATGTTCCAATTTTCTGAGCAGTTAGGATGTACCCGGTTTTCTTTATATCGCAGTATATTGCATCCTTCTTTCATTTGGCAATAGGAATGCAGGAATTTCAATACTCATTGTTTTTGTATAAATGGAATTCACATTTCTCAACCGTACCAAAGAAAAATAAGAACAAGAAGAAGAAGAAGGGACACAGTTTCTAGATTCAGAATCAGCCTGGCACGGGCTGCCTCTTATACTTTACCAAAATAGATTCAAACTCTACAATCCAGCTCAAAAGCATTAGTTCAAATATTATTTATAAACTATACTGTATTACTACTGGTTTCCTTTTATTGCAAGATATCTTTATCCCTATTAAATACATTATTTAAATGAACGAATATCCTATACATTAACAAATCTGAATTACTTATAACTTTTTTTTTACAAGAACCAAGTATTTTGTTATAATGTATTTTTCATTTCAAATTCTACTCACTATTATTATTGGGAACTTAAACTGTCTTAAGTTGAAAGTATACATCTATTACAAGAAGCCAAATCCAAGAAATTCAAAATGTATAGGATTCATTTCATAAATTCATGAACATTCCACTATTTTTCGAATTTTTGTCTTCAAACTGAAATTCACCCATCGAGCACAATCTTTTAGAAACTTTTCCCTACGTATTATACCTGTGGTATAGAATCTAAGTAAAAATAAACACTTTTATGTGTTATACCAGAGGAGGAAGATGCGGGAACGCCTCCACCAACTCTGATCAGTCCTTCAGCAGACCCATTAGCAGAAAACCTGACCATCCATGTTCACAAAGAAGGTGGAACTGGAGGTCACTGGTGTGCGAGGATAATATTCTTCTCTCTACTTGCTATCCTGGTCGGATTGATAGGTGTTATTCTCATTGAACATAGAGGCGCTGCAGATGGTGAGTCTCAAAGTCTTCCACAGTTCATTAGCACACTGTATTAAAAAATTTCTGGAATTTAGTCGACACTCCAGTGGCCGAATCTCGTTGGGCAACTGTGTTTAATGGCTGGGTTGATGACGTCCAAGAGTCACATGACCAGGCAGAGCAGGTTGCTAAGGATATTGAACATCATGAAGAAGAAGAAGAAGCGGAGGAAGAAGTAGAAGAAGGAGAAGAAGGAGAAGACGAAGAAGAAGAGGAAGAAGATCATGAAGAAGAGGAAGGAGCAAGTGAGGAGACTGATCATGGACCTGAAGAAAGTGACGAGGATAATGTAGCTGGAGATATTCAAGAAAGTAATGATAGCAATGAAACTGAGGGAGAAGATGGCCAGGAAGATGACCATGGTTTAGATTCTTACCAGGAGCCAGAGGAGAGTGAAGAGCAAGTAGGATCGGTTGAAAGAGAGAACGAAGAGCAGTCTGAAGAGAAAGGTAAAAAAGCTGAGGTATTCCTTGGTGGTTTATCAACTCGCTTTTGTCCTTTTGCAGAACTAGATGAGGGTAAGGAGTCTGAGAACAATTTCAGTGAAGAAAGTATGGAACCAGGAGAAACGGACAATGATGAAGATGAGAACGCAGCGTTGGAAGAGGTGGAGGAAAATACCAGCGGTGAAGAAACTGACGCTGCTGGAAATGAGGAAGATGAGATAATAAATGATACAGAGAACGAACTAGACGCGAGCATCGAAGGGGTCGATACAACAGGAGGGAAGCAGACTGACGACAACGACGACGATTCGTCTGCAGAATTTTTGGGCATTCCTGGAGTGAACGAAATCGAAGACAACAGCGCCGAGCCATTGGAAGAAGTAAGCATCAATTTATTCATTCTTACTGATTTGAAATGAGAGTGTCTTAACTTGCAATGCGCCATTTCATAGGTCGAAGATGAAGAGCCAGAGGAAATCTTGAATGAATCTGAGATTGAGCCGGAGGTTGAAGAAGTTGAGGAAGAATCTAGCTCTGGTGAGAAATTTAATTCCAATGAATGTCTCTTGTCCCTTTCATCTCTCTTTGAAGATTCTCCATGTTCTGTTATGTTCTGTTCCCTGATATGTATTTCTGGTCGGTAAAATTCAAAGCTATATATAATATGTATGCAGTATGAAAGAGACGGGCGAGTCTCAGTTCTCAGAGTTCAACTCTGAACTCTCTAAGATAAATTGACTGAAATGATATTATTTAAAATGGTGGGAAATAAAATATGGTGGTTACAGTGGCAGTCAAGTTCGGAGTTGGCGTTGCGCTCGTTGTGGCAGCGCACTTCGTTCTCGTTAGACGATGGAACAACGGTAAAAGACTGTTCATTTCTTATCTCTTGCGCACCTAACATTACGCTGTTATCTTAATTGTAGATTTTGCCTTGATTAAGTGTAATCTGTGCTCCGGTTTAGGAGAGATCTCAAGATTTTCCATCTATTGTCTTGCATCAATACTTACTCATCGTCGTTTATCTATAGCGTTTTTTTTTTATTGTTTAGTGCGCTTGAGTAAACAGTTTTAATATTGGCATGCTGTATGTTGAAGCACTGTTAACCGATGACTAACTAGCGTTGTCCAATTTCCCACCATCAAATAAGTGTATCTTCATTCTTGAGTTGCGAATCTCAACCATTTTTCAAATATCAAGACAAACTTGTGGTTCCCTTGCAGTACGGTAAGTGTGTATCATTTATATGCAGCTGTTATTTTTCAAAACTATCATTTCTATATAATTAAACTCGACATCTTGAGTGTAAAATCTTGAAATCCCTTTAAAAGACCCATGTGGACATCATTTTGTTACTAAAAAATCCGTGTTTGCATTGCTTTTCCATTAGTTATAATCAATGTACTTTAAGGGTGTCCGAGAGGATGAACTAACAATAGGTGAACATTATTACATCTCAATTCTTGCTTATCTAGAAGCAATTCTTCAGGTCATATGTCCGAATATCGAAATTTACCATTTGTCTCTACCTATTTGTTTTGTTGAGAACTTGGGGGGGGGAGCAAATTTACTCGTAGGCGTGCACATGTGTGCCTGTTAACATGCCCACCATTGGACCCCCTTGGACACCCTGAAAATATGTCGATGGAATAACACATTGCGCTTGCGAACTGGTCAATTTTCCTCGTTGTCTATTTCATAGTGGAAAACAACGTTTCTCAAGAGTCAACCGGGGGCCGAGATACCCCGGATTTGTCACGCCGAAACACGATCATTCGCCCACCATGCGCCGAGCGAATAATATCAACAATTGACAAGGAGCAAGGGGATGAGTGTAAAAAAGTAGAAGCTGAAAGCTATGAGAGTTTAAGAAGCAAGTATAAGAAATTGGAGAGCGAAGACGACGGAGAACCTTTGATAAAAAGTTCAGGAAAAGATCTACACGTGGTGAAAATAAAAAGAAATGAAGGAGAAGAGGAAGATGATGAAGAATGGGAGACTTCAGATGGGGAGCGGCTTTCTGGGACAGAAGAAGACGAGGATGAGGAGGACGAAGATGAAGAGGATGAAGAAGATGCTATCGATGATAGTGAATTGGTTGCCAAGCTCGAAGCTAAGTATGGCAAGCTTCCTACACCCCCTGAAAGCGAAGATGAGGAAGAAGAGGAGGACGATGGAGAAGAAGAAGAAGACGAAGACGAAGAAGAAGGGGAGGACGACGACGAAAATGAGAAAGACGAGGACATCCAAGGCTGGAAACGTAAATAAGGCATCAAATAGAATAGAAAAAAATTTTTAAACCCATCAAATTATGACAATAAAGTAATTTCTGCATATTATGATAATCGTGCTGGATTATGATAAGAAAACAATTAATTACATTCCCAGCACAAGTCTTTTGGGCCTGTGACCCGCCGGACTTGATTTCGATTCAAAAGAGATTTGGAGAATCTTCCAAGCCGAGTGAAATGTCTCCCCTCAATTCCATACCACATAAATAATTGCTAAGTTTGAATAAACGGTATTCTGCGCAGGAGTAAAAGCGCCACGAGTGGCACAAGCCGAGTCCGATGCTGCTGCTAAGCCTGTGCCGCAACCAACTGTTTCTCGAGCTAAACCAGTTCCAAAACAAGGCGGTGCTAAGGCCTATGAGCTTGACGATATCACAAATGTCGATGATGCAGTCATTAGAGAAGAACTCGACGCAGCTGAAGAACAGGTTTGTAGAAACATGGTGAAATCGTTGATCTAATGTTGTCTTCAAATTGTCAGAACGTACAAATGTTACTTAAAGTCTCCGACTATTGCAGAAATTTTTTATTCATTGATGTCTGTTAGAAAGAACATCAACAAGTGTGATAAAGTGATAAAAGAGGCATAAGAAAATAAGTTAGAATTAAACTGTTCTCAAGTATAATGATGTCTGTAGGGTTTCTCAAACTAACTTTATCGCTCATTTAACTGTATCCAGTATCCACTTTACCTTAAACGATATTTTTTAGTTGATTTGTTTTAGTTTTTATTGAAAAGATTTCAGTTTATTGATCACTAATACTTAACCAGAGTGCTTTCTAATATTAAGTACTTGATTGAAAAATGTCTTTATCAAACCATCGCGGAACGAATGTTTGACTAGCTTGCCGTTTATACTGTCGACTCAACTACTACTCATTGAATGCTTGAAAGTGTGTGCGTGTGTGTGTGTGTGCGTGCATTGTTGTTGTTATTGTTTTTGTTTTTGTTATCCTCATTTTTGGATTAAAACTGATAAAATTTTATGCCCGAATTCTTTGCACCCACATTCACCAACTTGATGACTTCGGACATGAAATTTGACGATTTTAATTCTCAATTACATAAACTTTATTCTAATATTGAAAAAATTGTCTAACAACATTTGTTTGCATTCTTATCCCCGCCTCTAATCCATCCTGTTTTCAATACTCTAATCTATTAACGAAAATTCAATCGTACTGTGCATCTGAATCTAAAATCGTATCACGTTGCTTTTCTATATTAAAAACACTTGTTTATTGCTCTACGCCTGTTTCTTGAATAATATTAATAACAAACTGCGTAACTTCTTGAAAAACACACGTGTTATCCTCTCTAAAAAACTTTCTCGAATTGTAACAATTTCGATTGACTTTGTTAACACTATTACTTTCAACATCTCATCCATCTTAAAAAAAAACTCCAACTTCCCATCCGAATTCCACGCCAAGACAGCAGAAAAACGATTCACGTATTTCACCGAGTTACTGTCCCGCCATCCTACATCACCGAGAGCAAGATACGAGCTAGCTAAAGCTCTGGACAGTCTGGCTGAAGAGAAGAAGAACAATTTATATCTCCGGAAATCAATTGCTGCCTACCAGAGCGTCTTGGAATTAGGCACTCTCGTACCACCGATGCTATTTCGAAGTGTGGGAGAACGCTGCATCAATAGACTGAGGTTTATAGGTAAGATGCGAAACAATCTTGGAGAGGTATATCATCTCTTTTCTGCTGTCATTTCAATCAATGAATTATTTCAGGACAGTATAGCGGAGCTGAACCTGTTCACAAGACTCTAATCGCAAGATTTTCTGACGAACCTCGATTGAGGAATGAATTGGCGGTCACTTACCTCATGCAGAATAAGTATGAAAGATAGAAAGTTGATCAAGTTTAGCAATTTTAAATATAGAACCAGTTTTTCATTTGGAATTATCAAATTATCACATTTTTTTTTTTCTTTCCCTACTTATTGACCCGCAGCTTTTCTTCTGCGTTACAATATTTGATATTGATTAGCTCTCTCGATAAGGTCTTAGTTTTTCAATTGAATTACCCGATCTGCGGAAGACTGAAGAATCTCCTAATCGCAGTAAACTTTAATCAGATTATCAGAAGCTAGAAAAGTATTACAAGAAACGCTGGGTCGGTGGCCAAACGATGGGTTTGCTTTGGTGCATTATGGTTTTGTTTTAAAAACTGGCGATGGGAATATGATTGATGCTATTATGTACTTGAAAGCTGGTATAGACACCGGTCAAGAGGGCACAATCGATGGTAGATTTTTCTTCCATCTAGGCGACGCTCTAGTCAGATTAGGCAGACCAGAGGAGGCCAAGAAGGTAGGTTCAGGCTCTTGAAAACAGCTCAGTTGGATTACAAGAACTTTTCAAACTAAAATCTACTATTGTAACGCGAGAAGAAAGCGCAAGGAAGCTATTCGACTCTTCTCACGCTATTCATTTCTATTTTATGCACTTTTCAGGTCTATCAAACCGGTGCCGAGAAGGGCCTTTTTCTCTCCGCCTATCAACGATCTCTTTATAACGTTGATCGTCTGACTTCTCGCCCTTGGTGGACTTTGGAGGAAACTACCTACAAAGAGTTCTTTCAAACCATTCAAAATAATTGGCTTGTTATTAAGGCCGAGGGTCTAGCTGCGCTTGGTACAAATGGCCAATACAAAAACGAGGCTGAAAATCTTAAAGACAAAGGCAACTGGCAGCAGTTTGAATTGTTCGCCAGAGGTAAACTTGGAATAAAAAGCCATCGAATACTAAGGGTGCCGAATTCCCTTCTATAGTCTCTCTTTCGTTATTCAAACAACCGTTTATTTACCAGGTCGTAAAGTATCCGAAAACTGTGCCAAAGTACCAAGAACTTGCTCTTTGATAGAGAGATTTTCGGCATCTAGTGGATGTCGGAGAGGGCAAGTCAAATTCTCTGTTATGTACCCTGGAACTCATGTATGGCCTCATTGTGGACCTACAAATTGTCGTCTGAGGGCTCATCTGGGTCTTTCTGGTACAGAGGGAACATGGATAAGAGTTGGAGACGAGACGAGGTGAGAATGACGAATATCCGTAATTTTTTAGCAGGAGAATCACTTGTATACTCATTCATTCGTTTTTGTTCTAGGACTTGGAAAGAGGGAAGTTTTATGGTCTTCGATGATAGCTTCGAACACGAGGTTTGGCATAACGGAAGTTTGACTAGACTGGTGCTGATCGTCGACGTCTGGCATCCGGAGCTCAATGAAAACGAGAGACGCGCTTTGCCTGCTATATGAAGAACAAAGTATATACATAAGCCAAAGATTTAATATAGGAAAGACTCAAATGTTTCATATCACGTTCGATCAACATGTTATAGTACGTTTATTAATACTTCATTTCTGTAATCTAGATACCATAAATACTGCTATTAAGGCGGCTTTTAAACGTATCGTTATTATAATAATATTGATTAGATTTAATTGTGTGTTTAAAAAATGAAGAAAAAAGAAAAATATGGAAAGTTTACATCGAATCTCCGCAATTATTTTTATTCGGAGGAAAGAATTTCAGCTGTACACGCACGAATGCCTTTATATACATATGTTATAATAAACTGAACTAGTATCGAATTAATCTTGTTATCAATTCCCTGTTTTTTGACACTAAGGAGTCCTTGCAACACTCTGAGCGTTGCTTGAAGCGATGAAATACAGTTTAAAAAACGAAAATCCAATCACTGATCATAATCAGCTGTCTGGATCGATTAGAGAGACTGAAAAAGTTTAATAAAAGCTGATTTTCCTTATGCCTACAATCAATATTCATTCAAACGAAAGGGCGATAGCCCGCCCTTCAGTCGATAAGTTAGGCACCTGTTCGATCAGTCACATAATCAACCATGGCGCTGTAGACCGCATAACTCACAGGAAGTATGCGTAGTCTTCGCCAGGGGGCGAATAGCAGTTAATTTTCTCGCTAGTAAAATTACACCGCTTTGAGTATAATACGGCCGTCTTCGCATGT
Source organism: Tenthredo notha (assembly GCA_914767705.2). Lineage (NCBI taxonomy): Eukaryota > Metazoa > Arthropoda > Insecta > Hymenoptera > Tenthredinidae > Tenthredo > Tenthredo notha. The sequence goes on along the minus strand of OU611923.1, from coordinate 3,495,789 downwards.
TCAAATTACTCTGGTTTCCCTTCAATATACGAATAAATCTTTCGCCTTTTACTAAAGATTTCCGTGGAGGGGAACAACTTGATGAGTCTATAGACCCATTTTTTGAGAACCTGGTGCAAACCGGGTCATAATACAATTCAAACATAATAATACTGCGGAGTTTACTATGCTTCAAGTATGGATTTAACGTTCCATCTTAGATCTAATGATTTGTTGGATCAGCCATCGCCCACATAGACACTAATGCACAACGCTGGCGTTGTGCGATAATCAATTTTACATTATTCAAAATCTATTTTTTTGACACAGCGTGCGGGAAGTGATTGTTCCTTGAAGTGAACCGTAATGAGCCACGATAATTGTCATTGTTTGCATTATCGCGCGATGTATATTTATATTTATATTTATACTTATAATATTATAATTACTCTATAAATATTATATTATATTATATTATATATATTATATATCATATTTACATTTATACTTTTGCGATGTGGGTGAAACCATCGCTTAAAATATTTTTATAAGAAACAATCGCGCTGGCTAAATCTTTCTGATGCAGACATATACCCATTCGCGTGGATTTATATCGATAATTTTATAAGATTGGGTATGTGCATCAAAAAAACAATCCAACAGTTTTTTAGTCATAATTACAATCTTACTTCGTTTGTTTATAAATATTGATTTCACATCATAAAACGTCGGTCCTTCCGGTTATTTTATCTCCCCTGACAACTACCCAACTACCCAACTACGTAAAACACTTTGCGGGAGCACAGTGATGCCTCGAAGCTCCAACTGAAATGGCACAGGACATAATAGAATGTGGGTCCGTTACACACCACTATGTCAAAATCTGAGAATTCATGTCCTAAGATATGGAGCACACTATTGAATCTATATTAGCATTTGCTATATTTATTGCGCGCTGTACTAAAATGCATGACGAATATAGGTATCCTCGGTATAGTAACGATTCTCATATATAATATTGGGTCGTACCGTATCGCGTATACAAATAGAGAGAATATGGTGCATAGAAATTATAACTACATTCTATATTGTGGGTAGAACGATTCCGTATGTTAATTGAAGAAATAATTATGTTTCGCCTCGATATAAATGCTGATTGTAAGATGATATACTTGTTATTTCAACTATTAACTCTAGCTACGTCCTGATGCGTTTCGTCAGTAACGTTACTCCATTTCTTATACTACTGTACTAATCGTATGCAGCTCAGTATCTTTGGAATCGCTATCATTCCGATTTATACTCAATATTGAATGATATGATATGAATTAAAAGACACGACCATTTTTGTAGGATATCATCGTATACGCATAGCTCTGGAGCTCAAAGTGCGGAATACATCGAAATCACTATACCAAGTATAAGAGCCTGAATCATAAATTTTTCTCCGTGCACCTTTTTTCCCAATGTTTTCAGGTCTGGTGGAATTGGGTAAGGAAGCACCTTAATGGTTTTTGTTTATTTTTCTCTCCTTGGTTGTTTCTAAAATTAGCCTGTTGGGAGACTTTTTCATGTAGCATTAGAGCTCACAACCAATTCTTGAAAACTGAAAAAGTAGGATCTACATTCTACAATTTGTTTATATCGACGATGTACAGAAATATTAAATTGGTTCATTGCACGTTAGTTGAACCTTATGATTAGTTTGCAATGATAATTGTACCAAAATTCAAAAAATTTACCGAATTATGCCGTTTTAGTAGAGAAGTTAGTATCGTAACCCAGGCTAACATGCTTTGCATTGTAACCCAGGGAACCATCTCCGTATGCTTCTTCTTATTTAATTTTTCCTACTATATTGGTTTTTGGATTCCTCGAAGGTAAGTAATTTGCAACTGTCGACCCGTCGAAGAAACAACGTGTTATACTATTTTGATAAAAATTCTAAGTTTTTTGAGGAGTCAATTTGTATATTTCACTCATTATTCTATATTTATTTCAATAGTCGGTTACATTAATTTAAAAATTAATCGGGTCCATTTCTCTGGCTAATTTCAAAGTAATTTCCAAAGTAGAAGAATCGCTGTGCCACTTTGCAGTAGAAGTATGTGGATCCGTAGTGTGTGGAGTTGGGAGATGGAGACGATACCTTGAATGCGAAATGGAAACGAAGGTATAATGACTGCATGTGAGAAATTATTCTAACGTTGTAGAAGCATCGAAATGCATGTCTTCGTGTTTCTACAACGTTTCCATTAACTTTTTCAAAGCAGATCGGATATGTGTGCAGATTTTCAGTTTCATTTCATTCGTCTTTTACCTAGGACTGCGAATGTCAATGACCTCTGACTCAACGTTCAATTCGACTTTTTCGCGCGTTTCACCAGGCAACTTAACGAAGACGGATAACCATTCGCAGGAAGCGGAACCTGGGGTTTTGCAATTCATCTAAAGTCAAATTTAAAAATCGCATATCAATACAATGAATAATGTAGACAACTATAGATATAAGTGATAATTCCCACTCGCGAACTGCATACCCCAAGAAATACATCCTCCGTGGTAACCGCTTGTTTAAATTTCATTTCGTACTCAGGAACTTCCCGAGGATCCAAGACTTCCGCGGAAACTGGTGCAGCAGCGATTTCAGAAGGATGCCAAATGTTATCTCCTTCACCCTTCAACATAGCATGCGGACCACTGTGTTCGGGATTTCCCGAATTTGTTGGACCGATATCTCCGGGGCCTTGAGTTCAATTATTGATAGAGTTGCATCAATATAACATAATATAGAAACTATCAAATAAGATTTTGGACTATATTGAACGAAAAATAACTTATTCCGCGTCAGGAATAATACTTTTCATTATATTTGGAGCCTAAATCACTTGAAAAATAGATGCTCACATAAAAGTATCTAAAATTCGATGAAACAAATTATTTATTATGTAAATTAAACATAGAATTGATAAAGAATATAAAATCTTGCGGATGTGCCAACAAGTCTCACCCAATTTCCTTGCTCCAGCTTGCGGCAAATCGTCGTCTGAACTTTCGTCGTCATTATTATTCGGTGTAATAAGTTGTTGCAATGATTTGATATCGTTATACGAAAAGCAGCCGTCCATTATACAACTTTGTCTCTCTGTAAGCTCCGTAGCTGTTAAACAGCCCGCAACATAGAACAAGACTAACTAAACGCTAAAAACGATTTTATCAATACATATCTGCGTACTCGTTTCTATAGAAACTCAGTTTGTCTGTTTGAATTTCTCCCGCCCACATGAATCGATTCAAATCAAACATCACAGATAGCGCATGCGCAGACTAGTAGCGCTATCTATGTCACAATCCACAAGGCGCGTTGTTTGAAAAGCTAATACAACAACAATCGAGTTTTCCGCTTTATCGTTTCTCTAATTTGTACAACAGATGGCTCTACGTTTGACGTTTATACCAATGTATTAAACTCTTGGCCAATCAGATTTTATTCTGTAAATTAACTCCGAGGTTATTTTAACTCATAGAAGGCGGTCAACCCGAGTCAACTATCCTGCATTTCCTGCTGTACCCCGCAAACATAGTGATTCAAGTTCTTTTAATAAAAGGTAGCCAACATGGCTGATTCGGTTGATGAAAAACTATCAAAAAAGTGAGTATAAATCAGTCGGATTAACCTAAATGTTTGTTTTTCTATATACAAAGACGATTTATCATTCCTCAAACCCTCCGTATTGCTTTCTTTATCTCAAATTTTCGCCCCTAACCTAGGTCAAAATTCATGCCGTCTGGAGCGTGAGCCCCCACGTTGTCCCGCTTACATAGGATCGTACTTTGACGTACTACATACTGTACTAAAATTTATATGTAAAGAACAGAGAGGAAAAAAAAAAGAACGCGGTATCACAGATATCACAAGTTATCTAGTTTGGTGTATATCTGTGAATGCAAATTAGAGAAAAGTTCACATAGTTATTATTTTTTTCTTTGTTGGACAGACTATAGATCGCGTTATGTTTCGTATCCTAACCAAAAACTATATTCGTAACGTGAACTCTTCAGTAGATGATTTTTCTTCTATTATAACTGTATCGATATTAAAACAGCTTACCGACGTACGTCGTTCTTTTTCAAAGTGGGTATATGTGAATAAAAATCATAAATTACTTTCATATTAAACAATAATAAAATTATTCTATCAATTTTCCACAGTGAATTGAAGAGACGGCTTAAAGCCGAACAAAAAGCCAAAGAAAAAGCCGAAAAAGATGTTGCCGCGGCTGCCGCCGCTGCTAGTAATGTGAAGTCGGAATCTAATCAGAAAAAAATTCCTAATGACGAGGAGATTAGTCCAAATGCAAGTTCATATTCACGATTTTCTTTTATTTCGATTAGTTCGATGTTTGAAAACTACTTTTGTCTAAGACGGATTTTTTTTCTCAAATTTCGGAACGCATGTTATGTTCTGCTGTTATTTCCAGGCTAGAAGGAATCTTGAATAAAGGAATAACTAATCTTATTTCTATTCCGATGATCTATCTTCTAGTATTTTTCATTCCTTAAGCTTCTGACTCGAAAATGACTAGCTGAGTATCAGAATTGCATCACTCTTGCATCTGTGATAACATACAAAGTAAACAATCGATCCAATAAAGACAATGAGAACACTAGACAAGATAATTTGACCAAATTTAAAAATTTATTGATTAATAACGGATTTGAAAATTAGCAAAAATTCACATCATTTCAAATATTTGTAAAGATTTCTATATGATTTTGAAAAGTCTTGAGTAAAATCTACAATGCTATATTCCCTATTCTTCGAATCTGTATTCAGATACTTTCTCAGGTTTCATAGACACCTGCCCTGTTATCTAAATCGGATATTAACTCCCCAGGAATACTTTAAGCTGAGAACGCAGGCGGTTAGTCAGCTCAAAGCAGCCGGTGATCATCCGTATCCCCACAAATTCCATGTTTCAACATCTCTAGCAGCATTCATTGATAAATTTAGTCACATTAATGATGGCGAGGTACTCTTGGATGAAACTCATAGCATCGCAGGGCGTGTGCACGCTATTCGTGAATCCGGGGCTAAGCTGATTTTTTACGACCTGAGGGGCGAGGGAGTTAAAATTCAGGTGATGACCAACGCGAGGCACTACCAAACTGAGGAGAGCTTTTTTGCCGATACAGCCAAAATCAGGAGAGGAGACATCGTCGGTATTGTTGGTAATCCGGGTAAAACAAAGAAAGGAGAATTCTCGATAATGCCTAGAAGCATAACGCTGCTCAGCCCATGTCTGCACATGCTTCCTCATCTACACTTTGGTCTTAAAGACAAGGTGAACATTCTTTTTGATGAAATTTATTAAGAAAAAGTCTTTGACGAACGACTAATATGGTAGGAAATGTTTAATTTCGGCAGGAAACGAGATTCCGTCAACGTTACCTCGACCTCATTCTTAACAACAAAGTCAGGGAGACTTTCTATGTTCGTGCCAAAATAATCGCATACATAAGACGGTTCCTCGACAATATTGGATTTTTAGAGGTCGAAACACCGATGATGAACACAATAGCTGGCGGAGCAACCGCCAAGCCTTTTATCACCCACCACAACGATCTGAATATGGATTTGTTCATGCGAGTAGCACCAGAACTTTACCACAAAGTACGCTAGCTTAGCTGATTTAGAACAACGATGATTTCGTCCAACGCAGTCCTTATATGTTTATTTATATATCCTTTCTAGATGCTCGTAGTCGGGGGAATAGACAGAGTTTATGAAATCGGTAGACAATTCAGAAACGAGGGTATCGACTTGACCCACAATCCGGAGTTTACAACTTGTGAATTCTACATGGCTTATGCAGACTATAACGACCTCATGACTATCACTGAAGACATGGTGTCAGGTATGGTGAAAAGCATCCATGGAACTTACAAGATAATATATCATCCGGGTGGCCCTGAGAGCGAAGGAGTCGAAATCGACTTTACACCACCATTTAAGAGGGTTCCAATGATCAAAACACTGGAAGATATGCTTGGGGTGAAACTGCCCGATCCAGAGAAACTCAACACTCCTGAAGCCACGCAGTTTCTTAGCGATTTATGCGCTAAACACGGAGTTGAATGTCCGCCGCCTCGTACCACAGCCAGACTTTTGGATAAAGTGAGTTTAAAACGGCGTCAGAATGTCGGAATGTCGATTTTTTCGACCAGAGTTAATCAGATCTCAAAAACGGCGTATAACTAAGCGTAATTTCACTGTCTACTCGATTCCAGCTCGTAGGTGAATTCATAGAAGAAACTTGCATCAATCCGACTTTCATAATAGACCATCCTCAGATAATGTCCCCATTAGCCAAGTGGCACAGGTCTGCGGTCGGCCTTACAGAAAGGTTTGAGCTATTCGTGATGAAAAAAGAAGTCTGCAACGCTTACACGGAGTTAAACGATCCCTTGATACAAAGAGAGAGGTAATTTAAAGCCGAGAATCTCTGATCAATCGAAAAGCTCAATAAACTCATAATTTTGTCCAGGTTTGAACAACAAGCAAGTGACAAAGCGGCCGGCGACGACGAGGCCCAGTTAGTCGATGAAAACTTTTGCACAGCATTGGAATACGGATTGCCTCCAACAGCCGGTTGGGGAATTGGTGTTGATAGACTCACCATGTTCCTTACGGACTCTAATAACATCAAGGTATGTATTCCGGGAGTATTAGTTATCAGAAATGTGATGTAGGATAAAATGATCATTTTTTTTTCTCATTTATTTCATTTTAGGAAGTGCTGTTCTTCCCCGCTATGAAACCGGATGATCCTAACAAAGCCAGGGAGCAAAACGACGATGAAAAATTAGCGGAGACAAACTGCTCTGATAAACAGTAACAGTACTAATGTTTCATACAGAGAAGATATTATTTATGAATTTTATTGACAATGTGCCGAGAGTAAAGAATCTCGCAGATTTGAATTGCACCGTATTCACCATCTAAAGAAGTTCGTTTCGGAGCAAAAATCGTCTGTTATTGTGAATAAGAAAGATTCGTATTGGTGCCCATTGGTATAATTGTGTTTTTTTTTTCTTTTATTCCATCCTTCTCAGTACAATTATCACATTACAACAGAAGACCTTTTAAACAGCTTGAAATTCATGTCCTAGATAATTTATATATTTAATTATTAATTCCATTAACATGCCAAGTAGCTATGTTCTTTTCAAAGAATACATCGACGATGTGGTAGTGAGTTGGTTTTATCTGTGATCTTCATCCGCGGATGAATTGCAGTACTTTGAGTCAATGATCTTCGGCTATATTACAGTTATTCGATCAGCTCTTTTCATCCGTAACATATTTAGTTACGGAATTATAGTGGGCACCGAGTCCGTACATGTGGCGATGATACGTTAGAGTTACCTTCTTTCCGTCAGCTTTGTACTCTTCACCAATAACGTAAGGGGATCCAGTCCCCTGTATAACTTCGATTGGACGTTTCAATACTTTCGACAAAACTTGCAGCTGTTGAAAAACGTTAGTTTATTAATATTTCAGTTAGTTTATTCATTATTCGCGCCATCTAGGATCTAATATAAATCATTGATTCATATGATCTGGATCGCAATGAAGAAAGTATGTACGGGCTTTGGGATCAGCTACTAGAACTGAACAGTAGCCATACGGATACAAACTCTAATAATGAATCTGTGCGTGACTCTGATGGAGTAAAACTGGAGCAAATGCAGACTGTATTCATAAAACAAACAGGTGTAAGTGTATCGCGTCTCTAAAAATAGTTCTGCCTTTTTGGCATTAGAGATGCGTTTGTACCTCAACTGCGCCACCCCAAGCAGTCGACTCTGCAACATCATTGCAGTATTTCTCGTACTGTTCAGGTGACAGCATTTCCTCTGATTCGGCATTAGACAAGAAAGGAACAAAATCGATCATGTTCGCTCGGAGATGTTGAGAAGTTTTTACCCTGAGTTCCTTAAAGCCACAGGGAGTTTCTCCAATCTCTCTAAGCTGATGTGAGACAGCGTTATACAGACTGAAATTTACAGAAAATAATTTTCTCCCTTTTTCCTTACGTTAGTAAAGTATGTAATATAATTATGATATCAGGGAGGATTGATTACCAATGACCATCGCTAGGAATCTCGTGAATCTTGAGATGCCGTCCTTGGAGAATTTTCTTTATCGATTGAGTCTCCACGTTTCTTTTACCAAATACATTTTCGGCCTCTTGTTCAACGATTCTTTGGTTCCTCTCCCTCTCAGCGTTACTTTTCTTTTCCCTTCTTTTCTGCGCTTTGGATATCCGCTGTACCGGCTCTGCGAGATTTCCCTCTTCTACAATATCTCCGTTTGTATCTGACCCTAGATTATCAGTTTCTTCTTTATCGGCCGACCGAGAGGAAGACTTTGAGCCTATTATTTCTTGCTCTTGTTTCTTGTCAAGGTCAATCTCTAGCTGAGCTATTTCCTCGGTTATTTCTTTCTTCCGTTTTTTATCACCCTTGCAAATTGATTTTTTCAGATTTTGGATCTGAGCTGGAAAGCGAAATTAAATATGACAAAACTTTGAAGGTTTATTTTTTTCTAAAGCGAACTTGTATTTTTGAACGAGGGTAAATCGTAGAAAAAAAAAACCAATAGAATTTTCTTTCAATATTCATACTATTCACAGGTTACACAAATTACAAAAACCATAAAGCTACGAACAATGCCGAATCTAACTATCTATCATGCAATTAATTTATATACCTTGGAGTTCTTTTCGCTCCTTTTTATGCTTCAGCGACAATTCCTCTCCGGTTGTTATTTCATCTGCCATTGCCGTATTTATGTATACCTTCAAAGGACACCCTTTTACCTAAGCCTTCAAGTAATGTCAGCTGATTTAAGTTACGCTGACAGCTAGTCAGTAGTCGCATGTAACGTAACTGACGAAACTGAAGAAGAGTAATTCGAATCAGAAAAACGACACCTGATTCTAGTTTGTTGATGTATTCAAAGATGGCGGCCATATTGTGTTTTAGAAGTACTTCATTGTTGTATCATTGTAACCATAGACATGGAGCATGGACTGCCCATTCGGACCGAAGATCGCTCAGTCCGTAGAAAGAGAGAGAAACGGACGCGGCCAAATCTGTTTCTTTCTAACCAATCGATTCTAACGATCGAAGCATAAAAACAATCATTTAAAAATCGAAGAACCCATTCCTTGCGAACATCAAGAAACCGATCCATCAACGGATCATCAATCAGCAACCAATCCGCCTCGTACCAAGGTGAGAATAATCCTTATAAATCATTTAAGACGATAATCCTTCTCGAAACTTTAAATCTCGTTCATTATTACTGAGCTCAATTCATAAAAACAGCATTCAAATATAAAAGCATTCTCAAGCGACGATAACCCTCGGATTTAAATAGTTAGGTACAAGCATCTGTAGTTAGACGACGCGGCATAGTGAATTTAACATCGAGTTGTTCCTATTCATTGTACTTTAGTACACATATGATATCGGTATCTGTCCGTATGAAGTTGGCCCCACAGTCTTCTTTCTCTTTTTGTCTCTATGTAACCATGGAGGATAGAAGGAGACAAAAGACTTTGGTGCCAACTCCATACGGACGGATACCGATCATCATGTGTGTACTTAATCGATAATTGGTGACCCACACTACTGAGTTTTGACTACATGCTCACATGAGCGTTAAGTCTAAAAGGAAAAGATTGATTGATTGATTGATAATTTATTTATGCCTTGGTGAACCTTGAGGCAAATTTCATAACGAGGTACATAGAGAAGATACGAAAATCAAAAAGAGTAATATTAGGTAAATAAGCTTACAAAAGAAAAAACAAACAGTAGTAGGAGCAGCAGAGAAAAGAGAGAGAGAGAGAGAGACAACTACTGAGTGAACGTCTAGGTTGTTTGTACTGCTAAATTCCAGTAGATTTTTTTCCAACGATATTGTAACAGCGTTCTACATTACCGACAGTTAAACCAATTTCCGAAAACCATTAGACACATATGATCGTGATTCGTGGTTCACTCAATGTTCATAAGAAGCAACAGCTGTAAAACTCGTGTGTTGTCAAATGCATACAGGGGTCTAGTTCGTCGATTCTTCGATAGATCATTCAGATCATTGCAAAAAGCTAAAATACCGTGTGAACGTAAACGTAATAGAAATTGTAACAACATATTATACTAAAGCCGGTAAAATATTATTGATATATAATATTTCGAATAAGAAATATAAAATAAATTATTTCGGCTAGAGTTTTCATTGATTCATTAATATTTAAACGAAAATGGGAATTCAGGAGGCTTTAAATTACGCATTGTTTTCGAATCCAGTTAGCTCTGGTGCATTCGGTATAGCGAAGACCGCAGTGACTGGCGTAAGTGTTAATAATCACACGTGATTTAGCAGTTTTATTATTATTCGTTTATTAGATTTCTTCTAGTGCATATTGAATACAGAACACGAATGTGATTTTGTCGTTAATTTTATTCCATCGTTGTATCTCCTTGCAATCATCGTTTATCCAATTGTAATTTATTTTCTTATAATTTACAACAACAGAAAAATCGACATTATTCATGCCGAAATTTACCCATTTTTGTTTTTGTTAAGAATCTTCCTTAATATTTATTTTCAAAATCGCAGCTTCTTGACGTTGAAACAAAAGGGATAATTTTCAGGTAGCAAACTACGTCGGACTCGTTCCAAAGACAGAAATTAAAATGGCAGTATCTTCGCCTGTTCCATTATGGAAATTGGCTGCTGCTACCGGGCCTTACGTCAAACTCGCAGCTTTCAGTGGAGCTGTGGCGGTCATCCTTGGTGCTTACGGATCTCATCGTGAGTTAAATTGGCTTGTCACAAAGCTAAAAAGTCTACTAGATAGAAAGAACGAATATTATCCCGTCACAAATCTCCGGGATACTGGAAGGGGTGTAACTAGTAGCACTGCTTGTCCAGAATGAGATAAAACAGAACAGAAAACAGTCCAATATATTGACAAACAATCACAAAAATGGCAAAAGAAATCAAAAAACAAATTTATTTCAAATAACTTGGTTCAAACTGTGAATAAAACTGTCTTGTCATGTAGTGTGTGTGTTTGAGAACCTAATATGCTGATTTTGTTCCATTATGATACAGGACAGTACCCAAAAGACACTGCGAGAGAGAGTATGAAGGTTTTTGAAACTGCGAACAGATACCACTTCATTCACACGTTAGCTTTACTTGGGTTACCACTCTGCAGGGCGTCTAATGTGGTAAGAATCATCAAAACAAGGAGATATAGAATAATAACTGAACTAGTTATAGTTGCAATAAACTCATGATTTGAAGAAACAACTTAGCACGAGCCGTAACTCGATATTCACAAAACAGATCGAAGATATCAATGATAATTTCCATAATATAACGTTTACAATTAATTTTGTATTGTCTAGTTCAAAAATCGCTTTCAATCTCTGAGACTGAACCCCTGGTCACAGAAAGAGGATCGACTGTGTATTCGGAACAAAGTCACATTCTAATATATTTTGATAATTTTTTTCTGTAGGCCGGAATCTTCATGGTATCTGGGATCTTCATGTTCTGTGGTCCGTGCTACTATTATGCATTTACATCCGACAAACGATTCAGCAAAATCACACCGTTTGGTGGGACGTGTTTCATCCTTGGATGGCTCTCGATGTTGTATTGAATATTACTGTTAAATCTAATTGATATTTGTGAGAAACTAGGCGACTCAACGTTTCGTAATAACACAGCATGTTCAAGTTATCAAAAGTCGCAATAAACTACTTATAATTACTATAATCATCCTTCTCTATTCCCTATAATTGATCTTTCAATCGGTTATCAATATTTGTGAGATAATTATCTTTTGGGAGAGACTGTGACTAAAGAAAAATATTTCAAATTATTACAGTATGATTTTATTTGATTTAATATTTTATCGATAAACGTATGTAATATAGATTTATGTTATTGTTTATTGTTTATTGAATATAAATTTGAAGAAAACGAAACAATTTTCTTCAATAAAATAATATTAATTTTTTGTTCTTCATTTATGTCCTAATTAATTGATATAAATATAACTTTCGTTTCTGATATACGTATAATATGGATGGTGCAGGTTCCGTATCGCATAGGTATACTATGTATCTATGTACAGAGCACGTACCTTTTCAACGCATAGTTCATTTATTCAACTCTGAATCCAATACGATTATTCGCTCAGAGATTATGATGAAAAAATAATTGCTTAGTCCCACATCACCAGACCGACAATATACACGATTATAGACTTTATACAGTGCTTACATATGTAGTTCAATAATCTGAAAATCTATAAGTACATAATAAGAATTTAATAACTAGTTTGGCAAGCAGTCATTCTACAGAAGAAACATATTTTTCTCTATTTTCTTCAATCCCTCAATTGAAAAAGGAGACACAAGAGTATATAGTATATATGTAATCGCTAGCTAAGATGATAAATCAATGAAAACTACACGCTAGTTAAGAATAGGTACAGAGAGGATTATTAAAGACGTCAGATTTTCTGGCATTTTGATATTGAGTTGTAATCTCGCTGATATCTAGTCAGGCAATAAATCAGCTTCTTTATCAATATTTAAAAAACAAATAAGAAGAACTAAGATTGGCGTGACGATGAGACAGAATGAGAAGGACTATATTTTTGATAATATTGAGCCTTCAACTCTAATCCAAAATTTGAGAATAATGAAGCGATATACGAATGAGAAATTTTTAGTCATTTTTCTACGGCCTTTTACCTCGTTCTTTTGATCTTTTAAAATAATATGGAATGGTCAATATATTCTCAAGTTTCGACCACACATTCTCTTCATACCAAGCCACTACATTCAAAGAAGATTCTTTTCATTCCGTTCAATATATTTTCTAAACAAGTAAAACTTGTTCTTCTTTAGGATTAGTTGATAGATTTCATCGAATACCAAAGATTCTTTTCAGTTCCAGTTACAACGATCTTTGTTTTTTTCGAACTTGGCTTTCAGATTAAATGTATGTATACAGGGTGAATCTCCCCTGGTATCGCATGAGGAAGGGGCTTATCATTGCGGACGTTCCGCCCCTTTATATTCATACTTGTTAAAATCAATTTTGACGCCGCGCGAAAATGAAAGTGGGGTTCTCCGACGATAATAAGTATGAATGGAAAGGGGCGGAGCGTTTGCGATGATAAGTTCCTTCCTCATGCGATGCAAGGGGAGATTCACCCTGTATATATAGGGTGAGTTTTCTCCGGGGTCCGGAGAGGGTGTGGCTTAAGTCGGCTGAGACTCCGCTTTCATCTATTCATACTTATAATTTTCAGAATAACAATTCTCAGTGATTTTCAATTACTATTTATCTGGCTCTCTTGCAGCGTTATCTACATAATAGACGAAAATACATGTAGCCGTATCAAAACAATGAGACACTAATTTCTGAATGGTTTGTTTATTATATTAAGGCAATCATTCCCTTGTTAATAACAAGTATGAATAGTAGGAGTCGGAGGTCTGAGCCGATTTCAGCCCCACCCTCTCCGGACCCCGAAGAAAACTCACCCTATATAAAACCAATTCTTCACTGTAATAATCATTGATCATTGATTGAGTAATAAAATCTTAAAATGATTTGATTTGGGTAATATAAGTAGGTAATACATATTTAAAAACATGTTTACCCTTCATTAAACTCAGAAGTGCACGATATCCTCTTTATTAACGTGAATCACAGTAATACATCGACGCAGCGGGAAATACGGTCTGATGATGTTGGCTATACTCTTACTAAACTAAGTAATATAATCAGACTATCTTACTTATAATAGAAAAAAAAAAAAAAAATAATACAAGAAAAAAAAGACTAAAAAAAAAACAAAATTCAACTAATTAATAATCATAATAATAATAATAATAATAATAATATTAATTAACAATATATGAATTAAAATTAAATATATATTTATAGTATATGTGTCGCACATGTGACGATTAGGTCGGTTACTCTTCCACTTTCACTTTCACTTCCACAAGAAAGAAAGAAAGAAAGAAAGAGAGAAAGAAAAAGAGAGAGAGAGAGAAAAAAGAGAGAGGTGTATATATATATATATATAAATATATATATATATATATATATGTATAGAAAGATAGATAGAGAAACACCTAACGCAAATAAAGCCAATCAACAGCAGCGAACACAAGAGATCGATTATAAAACCACAAACAAGAATACACTAACAAAGTTATGTTATGTTATGTTATGTTATGTTCAAGTTTGATTTATAGTTGTATGACTCATATTTGATATTAATTACCATGTCTGCAATAGTTATTTTATATCTTATGTAATTATCAATAAACATTACGGTGTAAAGCGTGTTTATACTTTAAAAATTACTCTTACCCAACAATGAACTCCATTCATCGAACAAAAGTGGTAGAAAAAAAAAAAAAAAATAGGTAGACAAAAAAAAAACAGTATTAATAATAGTAATTATAATAATAATAATAATAATAACAATAATAATAATAAAAGGAAAACGAGAAAACAGTTCATTTATATAATTTACACTTGTCTATTCGGAGGGCCAGGGGCGATGGGGAGGATACAACAAGAACATATATAGATTTCGTAGAAAATAAAAGAAAAGAAGAGAAGAGAAGAAAAATAATATATAGGAAAGGGGACGGCGGTTGGATATATTATAAGGAGAGACAATTAATATGTATAATAACGTTGTTTGAGAAGAAAAAAAAAAAAAAGCTTTACATAATCCATAGCAGAAAGGATTATCACTATTATTATTCTTGTTATTCTCTCAGTTAGATCAGATCCAATATCTGTTCACCGAACGGTTGATAATTAGATATTAAAATTTATCACTCTTTAATATTGAAATCAATATAACTATACTATACTATACTATACTAATGTATGTATGTAATGTAATGTATTGTAGATTGATTATTTGAAAATTAATTTAATAACTTTGTATAAATTTATGTATCGTGAACGTAAGACAGCAGTGAATTACACAGAGATGTTGTGTAGAGTACAGGTGATGTTCTGGTACCAAAATCCCAGGGTTTCTATTTCAATCTAAGTACCGCCTGAAATCGTCTTCGATATTTCCCATTTTAATGGAAAACTATTTTCGACATTTCGCGCTCAATTTTTCTTCTTCCTATTGCTATATAGCTCCGAAAAGTCTAAAACTCTGTAACACTCCTTGTCTGTAGTAGTAGTAGCAATAGATGATACTTCATGAAAATTTGACAGATTTCTAACAATATCATTTAGATTTTCGAAGAATTATGCAATAAGTGTGCCGGAGTTTCAGATTGAGAGAAGCGACAATACGATAGAAAGTGAAAAAAATAAAAATAAAATAAATAATAATAATAATTCCAAAGTACTAAAAACAAAATCGTGTTTTTTTTCTTTCAATTGAAAAATTCAAATCCTTTGTGGCAGTGCTTGGAATTGAGATAAGAACCTGGTGTTCTGGCTAAATTATTTCTTATATATCTGGAGACGTTCAAGCCCATCAGAGCATCGAAGATCAAATATGATCAGAATAAAGACCATATACATAGTTATAAAATCAATGTTCATTCGTTATGTATCTGTGTGTATGTGTGTGTGTTTATTTTTTAATAATAATTCTATGAAGTAGGTATTTATATTAAAGAGTTGCATTATAACAAACTATGTCGAGTACAATAGTTATATTTACAACTTTATTATTATTATTATTATTATATATATATTTTTTTTTTTTTTTCAACTTTTTCGTTTTTTCATTTCTTTTCTTTGCCTTTTTTTTTTTTTTTTTTCTTCTTCTCTCACCATAACAAATCGAAGACAAAATCTCTCCTCGCTTAGCGGCAATTAGCCCAGACCCTTTTATCCGATGGTATTCCTTAATCGTCGGTCACTTGTTATATATTTCAGTAAAATTATCTTTATGGTATGGTATGGTATGGCATAGTATAGTATATAATTTTATATTGTATGTGTATGTGTATGTGTTCAGTGTAATGTATAATGACGTATGTATATATTTTCATTATATATGTGTGTATGTTGTATTTTTTTCTGCGAGTGTACAATGATTATTATAATAATTTATAGTATATTACAATTGAAATTGGATTAACGACGTAAAAAAATATCCCTAATAAAGACCCAAAAACTGGAATTTATTATTTTTGAACATTTAAAAATGAATTTATTATTATGTTTTTTGTTTTGTTTTGTTTGTTGATCTTATTTTGTTATTATTATTATTATTAATATTATTATTATTTTATTATTATTTAATTATTTAATTTTTTTTTTTTTAATTTAATTTATTGTTATTATTTATAACTTATTTATTTTTGTTGTTTTTTTTTTTCAAATATAAAGAAAATAAAGCAAAACATATACGTAATATTATATATAATATATATAGCATATATAGAGATATTAGGTAGATAATATATATAAATTCAAACTAAAGATTGTCTATTTCTCTCAAAAACGAAAAAAAAAGAAAGAAAAAAAAACAAAAACCCCATCATATCTTCTATATTATTATTATTGTTATTATTATTATAATTAGTGTGATAAAAACTTATCGATTGCTCAACCTTTCTCCTATTTCTTAATAAAAAAAACTGACTTCTTTGTTGTTTTTCTATTTTTTTTTTTCCTTTTTTTTTTGTTCTTTATAATCGACCAAATCTGGACATATCTTTATAATGTGTGTGTGTGTGTTGTTTTTTTTTCTTTTTTTTTTCTCTCAAAAAGCCAAAAAGATAATAAGAAGGGAAAATGGGGTTGGGGTCGGGGGGTAGGGGGGTCTGAAGGTAGATGTACCAATTTCTAGGAGAGATGGAACGAGTGCTGACCCTCTTGCGCAGCCATTCGAAGTTTATCACGCATTATGTCAAGCGTTGTATAATCTGGCAGTTTTAAATAGTTTACACATGTCATTACAGACGGTAAAAAATCGTCTGTTTTCATAGACGGGTCAAAGGTCTTGCGAACAATTGTTAGCGGCGGTGTTAGACTTTTGAATCCTGAAACAAACGAACATTTATTTAATTTATTAGTTGATTAAAAATCTAAATTTTTGTTCTCTTTTCTATTTTTCAATCATTTATTACCTCCAACAGGTAATCTTGGAGATCCCGTAACGAATTGAACAAATTGACGCTGTTCTTCGCTCTTGTACTCCGACATAACTTCAAATAAAAATCTGATCGCTCGAGAATCAGGCGTGTAGCCATGGTCCGTCCTGCAGCATTCCAAAAGTGTTTTAATGTCCCAATGGCCACCGGTTTGAGCATGACCGCAAAATACTGCTTCCAATTCCTCGGGAAAGAAGAGTCGTAGTTGAGCCGGTGGAAACACCGACTCAAATCCCTCTCTGAATGCTTCCATTTGACGGAATACTCCTTCGTATAGAAACCAGTGAACTACGAGCTGTGAATGTTTTTTTTTTATTATTTTTTTTCATCAAAGAGAAGAAATTTAGTTGATTTTATGTGAATTTCTTTCACATTTATACGAGAAATTGTATATAAAGTAAAACGCTAAATCACACCTTTATATATTGATCGAGATTTTGTATATCGACTGTAACTTCGCTGCCCCCTTTTCGTAACTCGACATTTTCGTATCCAGGAAGTTCAAAAACGAGTCCAAGATCGTTGATGGGACATCCGTCTAGAGATAGAGATTCGATCAATTGATTTCGCTCTGTAGGTCTGAGTGTCTGATCCCTTTCTATGGCCTCTTTTCGTCTAACAATATCCTGGAGTTTACTGAGCGTTCGATAAACGTCCGGACACACATAGCAGAGATCGCTTAAAGTCAGGGTATGTTCCTCGCCGAGTAGCCAACGATAGAAAGTTAAACTGAACGGCAAATCCAGCTGGTGAATAAAAAGAAAGTTATATTTAACATTGGATCTTCATTCAATGGATAATTATTTACCGAAAAGGAGATTACTCACCATTCTGGAATCGTATATTGCCTTGGCCATAAATTTTCCAAGAAATTTGAACTTAGTTTTGAGCTTAGCAAGGTGAGAAACTTTAGTGTTCCATGGAATAGGAGTCGGGAAGAGGCCGTGAGGGCTATTTACATATCCTCCCAGACTCGGGGCTAAGCTACCGTGCCAAAGTTCGAGATCTGAGCGCTGTAGCTCTCTGGAAACTAGGGCGTAGAATTCTAGGGTAGGTCCGAGGCCCGTACCGACCTGAAATAGGATAGAGTTTTTAGATGAAATGTGTCTTTAAATTAATCAGAGCTATTATTGCGCAGGCAATTACCTCGTTGACGTACTGCACCTCGAGCAGAGCCTTGCTCGAAGCTAAATCCTGTATTACTTGCTCCGCCTGTTTGAGAATGTCTGTCCTTGATATGGTGCGCTTTCTTCTTTCCAAACGCGGCGTTACTCGCTCCTGACTATCTGACCCGGAAAGTTCTGGCGCAGAATCAAGGAGTCGTTGTAGCGCTCTGTCCCGGTCAAATGACGTCGCATAGAGCAGCAATTGGCGTGTTTCAAAGGGGAATAGGAATGGACTGTAAAGAAAAGAAATAAATAAGTTTAATAAGTTCTCAATCATTTGTTTGGAAGTCAATTCCAAGCTGCATACTTCCCCGAGGCGAATATCAATCCCATAAAAACTACAAGACAACGATAAACTGTATAATAAGATAAGATTAATCTCACCAAACAGCAGCAATTTGTTGTAGCCAAGAAGGAAGATTCCCCGTCATAATAACAAGCGGATCTTGAAGCTGCCTGCTCGCTTTAGCCGCGATTTTATTATTGACAAAATCTTGAGCAGATAAAAGGCTGACGCTTTTAAGATGTGGAAAAAGTACACCCCAGTGTCTATTAAGCGAATGTAACAGACGCAGCAGGCATAAACCGTCTAACGAAGCATCTGCTATAGTTACAGAAAGAGGTAAGGTCGGATTAAGATATGGAGCCAAGGGGCATCGCGGGGGTGGAATAGTTCCCTCTAGCCACAGACTGTCCTCCTTTCTTTTAGAACTAATTTTAGTGCTTTTTCCCTTTCCCTTGCGGCTGCTACTGCTTTGAGAACTCGAACCGGGCTTTGAAGATATTGTTGTTTCATCCTCAGGAACGGGCCTGAAAAAAATAGTTAAATTAAACAATAATTCACATTTTTTTATTAGCCAAATGAAGAAAAACAGGTCCCATTTTATTCACCTGTAATAAATCGTGTGAGTTTGAACCCAAACTGCGTCGTGACCTAGTGGAGCTTCTCCGTCAGCTTCGGCCTCGGAATGATCCAATCCGGAACAACCAAACTGTCTCACAGCTTGATACACGGTCATATTAAACGGCAGGACTTGATCTCCGATGAGAAATTGAAGTTTGTGCTTAGCCGACCCCTGGCTTATCACCACCGCGGCCTGTGGAATAATTAGCTCATTATAAATCGGTAAAATCAAGTTTCTGAGAAAATAAGTGATTGACAGTTTATTTAATACCATTTCGTGATCATTCATAACTTACCAGAGTATCGTCTATGTCATCTTCGCTATTATCGTCATCGCTAACCATAGATTCTGCGTCTCTGATTCTCCCGTAGCCTCGAACCATTAAGTATCGTTCAATGGCTTGAACTAGAGCAAGAGGGTCGATCTTCACGGTGCCCCCTTTCCATTGTTTGAGATTATTGCAGTCTGGGTGCCGTTGGAGATTGCACTAGAAAAAAATTTCAGTCTTTTATTGATAACGAAGATAAATATTCCATTCCCAAAAGCTCCGGAGAAAGAGGAAATTCCATTTTTGAGCTCGTCTTTCACTAAACACATACCTTGAGCTGGTGAGTGTTGAAAAACTTCAATGCACTTGTGCCTCCACGACCGGCTCCTGATCCCGCTGGTAAGTCGTGTACCTTTACGGGAAACTGTTCCAATTGAGCAACGCAGCTGTTGAGCTTAGCTACTAGCGCTCCAAATGCTCCGGCATTCAGGTCTACCAAGATTCCATTGTCTTGTTCGATCTGTTGAAGGAAAGAGTTGGTTTAACATCACGAGTCTCTTTAATTGTTCCCTAAACCATAACTGCGGCATAAAACTTACGGTAGAATCTGCGAATAGTTTCCAAAACATTCTTAAACGATCGTAACGATGACCTGGAGCATCTGTTGTGGTGAGGTAGTTGAGAAGGGCCTTAATTAATCCGCTATAATTCATCTCAAATGGTGAAATATCACTTTCTAATACTATGTCTCGAAGTTCGGTGAGCGCGGACAACATTTCGTCCATTTCCTGTACGTGAAAAGTAATAGATATGAAAAGTTAGAAAATAAATAATGAACAATGAATAATAAATTATTCCCCCACCTCCTCCATCCTCAACTCACGTTTGACTGAAGACGTTGTATCGCCGCAGTAAGTCTGGCAAGTACAGTTAGCGCGGGATGTGTGCAGGGAGCGTCGTCCTGATATCTGGCTAGGAATTGAGAGGCTTGTTCTCTGACCCAAGCTTTAGCTTTGTCACGATTGCCTCCAGTTAGACTAGGGTTGCTCGGTGGTTTGGCTAGACTTGTTGATGAACTTGAGTCGCGTTTATCACTGGCTGCGCTAGACGAAGATGACTTTCTGCCCCATCTAGCTGGGTTCAAATTACCTAAGAAGCGACTATTCTTAGGAGTAAAACCAGTGAATAAAGATTCTGGTTGTTGCGTCTGTTGAGGCATCGCACTTCCTAATCTGGAGAATCTACCTTTTTTGTTCTGACGTTTTCGTTTTAGAACATCTCCGATCCTTCTGAGAAATAGCAATTGATTATTTAGTTTAGTAAGAAGATTAGATTATCTTGGGGATGTTTTTTTCTTTTCTTTTTCGTTAGATTTTAGTTTCAAACTCTAATAAAAATAATTATTTAAAAATAAAGAGCAAAGCGCAAGAAAATATTAAACTATGACTTACAAATGAGCACTTTGTGGTGTACTAGCATCATCGGCGCTAGAATTTAAATCAGTTCTGCTCCGAGTCTCCATAGTGGCAGTGAGACTCGGTTTTAATTGGCTAGTAGCTATAGCGCCGATTAAAATATTTCCATTAGTAGTTGGCGAGGCGATAGGAGAGGTTGCGCTGCTAGACGACAACGTCGTCGTGGAAGAAAGCGGTGTATTTGATGGTCCAGGTTGTGGGCTTGGTAAAGAAAGTCCTAATAAAAACCAAAAAGAATTCTTTAATACCGCGTCCATTGGCTCTGTCGAGCAATAAACTTACCCGAAGGGCACTTGGGAGGCGAGACACCGAGCGGTATTTCTGGGTCTGCAAGTTGACGCACTTGATGCAAAACTCCCTCGCGGTGAAAATGAACTCCGAATACTTGCGGTAGCCTTTTCATCAATATACTTGCCATTTGCAAAGCTCCAATGACGATTCTCAAGTCTTGAGAAGCTAGCATACCGGCTATGTGAGAAGAAACTACCTGGTTTTTCAGCACCTCCTAAATTATCGAGTAAAGTTAAACGATTTTACATTCATTCAGCGTTGTCTTAGAAAAATATTTTGACTTCCCAATTTACCTTAAGTAAATCAGTAGATGCGTAATAAACCATGCGAAGAAGAGCTCTTAGGCATTTGCATTTAACGGCAGGTCCGGCCGAGCTACTGTACACTTCGTATAAAACGGAGAACAAAGTCCGAATGAAAGAGACTAGCCATTCGTTGGTCTCAATTACCGGAGGCACTACGTCCATGCTGAAACCGGAATTCATCATCTCGATAGTTAAAAACCAGGAAATTGAAAATAAGAAAATAAGAAAATGAGAAATGTGGATGCGGTAGATTTTTACCTGGATAAACAATTGGGAGTCTTTCCTTCCGCGGGATTTGTGTTTACTCTGCGAAATATACTCCTGGCCATTCCTATGTCTTCGTTTATCTGTTTCATTACAGTCAGATCTATTGTGTAAGTCCGACCCAATGTAGACAGACATATCTCGTCTTCTCCGTTTTGAAAAGCCATCTGATAAGAGAAAAGAGAGATTAATTTTTTGGGAGTTTTTATGTTTTCTGAAGAGCATAAATATCGCCTGATATTGACCTCGATAATCCTTGAATCTATGGTGCTAAAAGGATGACAGCAGTGTCTCTCGTCTCTCCATTCCCAGTGTACAGTTTCTTGATGATTATTGGTCCTTTCGAGTAAACTATTTACACTAAATATTCCATCGGTAGGTAGCGGTGGCATGAGTTCCTCGATTAGACAAGTAATCTCGTACCATTCTTGCGGGGATCTTGGTACAAGTTCAACGTCTTCAGTCTTTACCTCCAGGGATCCAGTCAGGAGATAACTTAAGGTGAAGGCAATGTTTTGTTGGAGTAGTAGCTGCGCCAAATCAGGACAGCGATTTGATATCACAGAAAGCATTCGAAGAACGGTAATAAAATTTCCAATACTGTTTACCGGCGGAGTTATCATGAGCTGAAAAAAAAAAAAATCGGTGAGCAAATGATTTAACAAGTTCATAGTTTTCCAGAAATTTTCATTCGAATATATACTAAGAAATATATTTCACAAGCTTACCAATTGTTGTAAATTCTGTAAAAGCTCAGCGTTTATTATCTTGTGAAGCATTGTTGGATCGTGTTGAAAACTGTCGACGAGTCGACTAAAAGCCTGACACACACACTCGACGCTTTTTTTGTCTTGATTAGCCAGCCTGCTGGTTAATAGAGGTAAACTGTCGGTGACTAGATGAAAATCGTCGGGGTGTAAGTTCTGACAACAGTTAGCTGTGATTGTTAGAGCCGCGCGCTGAGCAGTGATGTTAAAGAAGTCGACGAACTTCAAACACGCCGAGACACCACCCTGGAATTATTAATAGCGCATGGGTCAGATGAGGGCAGAAAAAAAAGGAATGAATAAGAAGTCGAGGAGATTTTTTTTAACCATTTCAGAGATCCCATTGAGTAGTATTTAGGAATTTAGAGATTTACTTGTTTTTAAATGATTTATATATCGCATTTTGTCTCAGATTTGATCAAAATATCAAGAAATGTGTTAATAATGATATGATATAAAAAGAAAAAGAAAAAAGAACGAACTATTCTCACCGCGTGTAGAATAGTTTTGCTATGTCTGCGCGAAAGCATGGCAAGAGCTGTAAGGCATTGTTCAGCGACATCCATACATTCTATGGATTCTAATTTTTGTAAGAATACAGGTACGGCGTCAACAACGACAGTCGAAGATCGAGGTAGGGCTTCCATCATATAAGTTAGAGCGCGACAAGCGTGTGTCATGATAACAAAGTTGTGTTCCATTCCTAGTAGGTTTATCAGAGTTGCGACGACCTGTTTGACCGGAAAACCAGTCAGCGTATCCTCGTTTCCCATCACCAATATTTCTCCCATTCCTATAACAGCTTGAAGCTGTTCTCCTTCATCGTCGACGGCCTGCAACCCGGTCAAAAGTTGCTGCGCCTTTGCGGCTGAAATTTTAGAAATAAAATATGTTAAACAAAGTGTGGAATTCAGTGAAATTAAACTAAATACTTCTCTCGGGGCTTAAGAAGCCGAGTATCCATCCTTGGCCGTAAAATTTTGAAAATTTATTCAGTATTATGAAAAATGAGTGATAAAATTTTTAAACAAATGTGATAATTCAATTCTAGCCAGATTTGGGCTCGGTTAAACTTTATCTCCATCCTGGGTGAAAATGAGACAAGCTTTGACGTATCGGTTGTTAGATTTCAACCATTTATATATTTCTGGTGACGAAAAAGAGGGAAAAACGGCTACCTGAACTAGCGCCCATGCTTCTGTTCAAAAGATGCTGCATCCTGGGTCCCAACGCTCCGAAAACGTGCGGGGGCAGTCCTCGAGCTTCCAGGAGTGCTTGAAGTCGTCCGACTTCGCCATCGTCGCTTTCACTGTCTCCGGTTGTTCCTGACATTCCGGACGGACCTCCACTAGCTGTTCGTATCATAAAACAAGAGAAATGAAAGATGTGAGAAAAGGAATGAAAAGAATTGATAAATTAACACTGTTATGGAAAATTATCTTCACCTCTGATTTCTGGGAGGAAAATTAAAGCCGAAGACAAAGGAGGAGGCGGAGGCGAAGGCAGAGGATGGATAAGCGGGATTGGGAAGGTACAGTGTCTCGGTGATTCCGTGTTGTAAGCTATTCAAATATTTGGATGGTCAAGCATGTATTTCTCATTCCTGTTGATCCTGAGGATATCTTTGTCGATAATTACCTATTGCAGATGTGGCTGTAGAAGCAGATTCCTCCTCACCAGTAGCGGAGCTTAATTGACTGCCTGGAACAGTTGACGTGACCGAAGTTGGCGTGGAACTATTAGCCGCAGCTTCACTGCCTGACATGACGACTCCTGCTCCTCCAGAACCGCCTTCGACCATCGGTTTCCTAGCCCGAGACGAAGAGCGATGCCTATTGAGAATAACGACCGGTTTTCTGTATTGTCTTCATATACATTGATTAAAATGAATATTTAGATATAAATTACCTGGAGCTAGAGCAGGAGCCCGTTGTAGAATCCTTCTTGTGATGTTTGCCGCCCTGAGTCTTCGTGCCAGTTAGAGTTTCCTTAGTTTGATCGCTAGAGAGCTTTACGCGTGATCTTAACAAGTGTTTGTGCGTTGGGTGAGACTGAGAGGAGTGGGCGGTGGTGGACGTGGGCGGGTTAGCAGTCGGTGCAGCCGTTGCGCCGCTTGTACCTGCCCCCTCATGTGCCAACGCCCCTCCACCGCTCTCCACAGAGTTACTTGCTGCGTTACCCACTCTGATGCTGGACTTAACACCCAATACCCGACTACTCGTACTGCCGATAGAACCGATGCTAACGCCTTGTGATTTCTGGCCTGTAATTAGCGACCAAAATTCTTCTTGACCCTCGTGTTTGTAAATTGACAACAATAAGTGAAAAGATCTGGGACAGGAGGATTCAAATCGTCCAGTTAAGCTGGTAGTTTCTTAATGCGACTTTGTGACTTAACGAGGGTGTGAAATAAAAGGCGTATTATGCGCTGCATTGTTTGCATCTAATCTGTGAGTGTGCTTCTTGATTTATGAGCTGTCAGATACAGTCTATAGCATTTAAATAACATGTCTGACTATTGAGTGTTATTTTTAATCGCGATTTGAGTCGGTTCGATACTCTGGATTGTTGTGTGTATCTTCTGTTTCATACATTTAATGAAATTATCAAGAGTTTAAACCTTGAGATTATACAATATAGTCAATATTTTATTTTTCCTTAAATTATTAGCACCGATATTAAGGTCTAAATAACAATCACTACACGTAGTATTAGCCAACACTTGATGATAACGTTTCATAGATAAGTTGAACATATAGCGCATGCGTATTATCTGAGAGCATGCAGGATACCGAAGAAAAATAGACCAATCAATACATTGTTATTTTATGTCATTCAATTGATAACTTTTGAATTAGGGAACAATGTTGGAGGTATAAAACGTCTGAAGAACAATTAGACGGGCTAAAAACCTCGTTTATTATTAGTATCAGACGATGTTATTTTGTGAGAAATTTTTGAAATGAACTCTTTCTCAAAATCTAAGAAAATCTAAGGAATCGTAACAAATGATTTAAGAAGAAAATTAAACCTAAAACTAAGCTTCGAACTATTATGACTAATCCAGTTTATGGATAGGAAGTGATAAAATGTAAACAAGGCCGTTGTGGTATGGCGCGACAAAGGAATATTTATAAAGTGAAACATGCAGCGCCGACTCAGCGCAATATCTCATGTCGATTTAAATGAATAATGATAATATATTTGCCAATTATATAAAACTCACCTCTGCCTCTCGAAGTAGACGGATAACTGGTCAAGGGAGTGCCTTGGTGTTGAGGTGTAGAGTTGGTGTTAGAATTGGATGATTTCCTAGTTGGATATCCGCTAAAAAATGGTATATCGCAGCTGTTACTGCCCTGATTAGAATTCTGTGAACTTTGCGGAGTGCGAGACCTAGTGCGAGATGCGACGCAGTCTAATGGCGCCGAATTCAGTTCTGGCAGAGAGGATCTTGCCGAATGACGACCCCTCGTACTTCCGCTCTGAACTCCGGTGTTAGACTGATTCGCCTTAGGTTGTTGCCTCCGATCCGTGTCTGAAAATTAATCATCCACATTTATAGAATATAGATTTGTTCCCAAATTTAAAATATGGGTTTGAAAAATCTAGAATATTCACCCGTGGGCGGCCCTAGGCCAACGGCATGATGATTTCTGCGTTCTGTTTTGTTCCTGACACCCTCGCTCCTCGAGGAGTCAACAGATCGTCTGAGCGTATTGTTTAGTATCTGTAGTTGAGCCTGGCTATTACTGCCAATATTTTGTCTCCTTCTTTTCTCTTCCAATGTACCTGTGGTCTCGCCGGTACTATGTCTCTTTCTGTATCCGCTTGTATTTGTATTTATATTGATATTGGCGTTGGCGCTGGTATTGGTGTTATTACTACTACTACTACTACTACTTCCGGCTGCGACAGTCGATCTGTTGTATATATTATATCCTTTAACCCCTTGCTGCTTAGAGGCGTCTGCCAAAGTATTGGCCTTCTCTACAGACCCCCCTGACAACGACTGATCTTGTTGATCTGCCATAGATTAATCGACTCATGCCACTATTCTGTCTGAAAAATATTAAACAAATAAATGAAATAAATGACATAAATAAAGAAAACTAAAATACTAAGAATTGTTGTACTTTTTCCACAGATATATTAAATGAATCATCATCGCAACCATTGAAGGTAAAGAAATTCAAGTATAAAGGATAATAATAATGACAAGGTTGTTTAAATGACGATAGTATGTCAAGATTCTATGTTTCTTGTCTTTAAACTGGAAGATATGAGTTATGGATTGATATATTCATATGTGTGTGTGTGTGTGTTTATGTGTAAGAGATAAAGGTATGATAATAATCGTGAAATTTATAGGATTAAATTTCTATAATTGTATATCTAATGAGGAATGAATATATATATATATTATATATAGACTAGTATAGTATAAATAAACACTTACTGACGATGATGTTATCCGTTAATAATACTATGCGCAATGAATATAAAGATACTGTTATTTCTTAGTTAATATTTAGTGTCTCTTCGCTTGTGTCTCTTTGTGTTTTCCTATTTTATGTTTTTTTTGTATGATATTTTATTTAACAAGTATTATAAAAAAAAAACGATCATAACAAAGAGAAAAATGAAATTTAATACAAAGTAAAACTAAATGACAACCCCCCCCCCCCCCCCCGCCGTCCTTCGTATTGTGTATTAATTTTTTTCTTTTTCTTCTGAATTTCTTTCATATGTGTCATGAAACAAGATTGCGTGTAGAAAAAGCTACGAAAAAATCAAAAAAATCAAATCAGACAGCGAACAACGATAACTAGTCCTAAGTCCTTTAGCTCGTGTATTATTATTATTATTATTATTGTTATTATTATTATTATTATTATTATTTTGTGTGTGTGTATGTGTATGTATGCGGAAAACGAACCGCGAGACGTAGCTATATCTATCTAGTATATATGTATTTAAGAAACGTTTTAGATTTTAGCCCAAGTATAACGAATATAATAATGATAACAATGATAATGATAATGATGATAATAGCCCAGCTGTCTAAGGTCCCTAACGATACAATACATACACAATATATAACTGGCACTTGGATAATTTTTTTTTTTTTTTTTTTTTTGTTTTCGTTTAGATTGATTTATTTCTTTGATTTCTTTTTCTAAATAATAACAAATAGGTATATATCATAGAATGATTATACACGTATATTTACGTAAGCAAATAATAATGGACACGACGCTATAACAAAGGCTTCTTCGAGCCTCCATTTGCTGCAATGGAACCCACTTCGAATGGAGGTTCTCTTTTTCGTATGTATACATACATATACACACACATTGGTATAACAGGGGTGGGGTGGGGTGGGGTGGGAGGGAGGGAGGGAGGAGGAAGATAAAAAAAAAAAAGAGCGAAAAAAAGGTGAAGAAAAATTGAAAAAAAAAAAAAAACAAAAACAAAACAAAACAAACTAACGTCGGGGGGGGGGGGAAAAGATAGAGAAAGATAAAGATAGGGAGAGAAAGAGAGAGAAATAGAGAAAGAGAGCGAGAGAGATGGGAGAGCACATGGGTCATGATGTGAACTCAAGGCGATATTAAAGAGACGTACGTCTAAATTTCAAATAAAAAATCAAGGATGACACGTTACCTTAGTATCGCAAGAACATTGCTGACCGAACGAAAAATCTTACACTCAGATATATACTATATATGTAACAGTTTAATTTTAACACTATTAAACACACGATGAAAAGAAAAAAAAAAAAAAAAAATATCTCTTTCAGTATAGGTATAGTATTGCACGAATAGAATGAATATTGATAGTATACATGCACCGGACTAACAGCAACGCGAATGATTGGTTAGGATCGGAACCTCGAACGCTCCCTGCCCCTCCCCCTCCTGCACCTACAACAACCATGACGAAAATTTACGTCACTTGAACAGCAGCTCCACTCCACTACGATCAACTCTGAACTCAACTCAAGTCTCAACTATGAATTGAACTGAGGTCTGAACCGAACTGAACTGAACTTAACTTTGAACTGAACTGAACTGAACTGAACTGAACTGAAACTCGAGTCGTACGTGCGCGATGTTGGGGATTTCCGAAGAGCTTAGAAGATGAATATATTATGTATTTTATGTTTTTCAGACTTTGTTTATTCCTAGATTTTATATTCCTTATTTTCTTCTTACTTTGAAGTAATACAAATATTTCTCAACACCTTGTTTATTTTTTTATCTTCTTCTTCTTCTTCTTCTTCTTTTTTACTTTACTTTCCTTTGTTTTTATTTCTTCATTTATCTATCTTATGACAGTTCCCCGGGGAAAGGGGGGGGGGGGGGGGGGATATTTGAAGTTTATCAAACTGTATAATTACACGGAAATTACTTTTCTTTTTTTTTCTTTTTCTTCTTATGTCAACTACACCAAATTATCAAACTGTTTCTTGAAAATGATCATGTCCGTTCTCTAACAGCTGTCTACGTCGTACCAAGGTTCTTGGATAATTCAGGATAAGATATAGGCGCTCTTATTGGCTGACGGTATTGTTTTTCGCCCTGCTATTGGCCGGTGATAAAATACCCCCAAGGTCTTTAGAGCTGCTAATGCTTTACCTGTGTCAAAACACTTTTTGGCTAATCAGAGAATGGAGCTGCGTTGTGATCGATATATGGAATTAGACTGGTGGTCGATGCTACGTTTTTTTTTAATTTTTTTTCTTCTCTTTCTCTCTCTCTCTCTCTATCTTTCTCTCCCTCTCTCGCCCTCTTCCTCTTCCTTTTCCTTACCCTCTCTCGCTCTTTCTTTTCAACATTTCATTTTCATTCCTAACTTTAGGCCCTATAATTTCTATTCGGTTTAATTATACTCACCAAATATCGCGAGCTCCTCCCTGGAACTCTGTGAGACTTCGAGTTATGCAATGAGATGCGCAAGTAGTAGACACGTGAAAATTTTAACGTCCTCCTGTCAAGTCGACCACTAATGTCGTCTGCTATCGAGATTATACCCTGTTTTCGATAAACTGTTTTTCTATCTCGATTTTTTTTTTGTTTCTTTAACCTTTTGTTTCGAATCATACGTTCATTTTTATTCAAAGGGGTTACAGAAATTTAAAGGAATAGAATTAATACGGTTTATTTTTTCGAACTATTATCGGCAATTATTATTATCACTTTTTTAACCCATTATATCGCCGCGATTTATTTCTAGTCTCTCGACTATAATCCTGCGGCTACTACTACAGTTTAGTCCATAAACAAATTTTCTAACAGACGCGAAGTAGAGTAAACGTTGACAGAGAGGAAACTCTGGTACATTTTTCAACGACTTAATTATGTTTGGAAATGGCGGCTCATTCAAAATCGGAGCTCGAACATTTTATATCCTTTTTAAGCGAATATAGGTATTTTGTAAACATATGTATTGTATTTATTTGTATACGATATATGCGAATACATACCTATACGCATATGTATCTTTTTATTTAGTTTTATGACTTTTTGAATAATCCTACATAATATATGCATACGAATTGTGACGTCATTATCATACAACGTGTTCGAAAACACGATACAATTTACACAATTTTGTAGATATCTTCAATTTTATAAAAACCGTTACGATTTGTTGGATTTTTGAATAAAGAAGACAAAAAGCAATAAATAATTATTCGCTTTTTCTCAGATATCTTTAGCAAAAAAGAAAGGAATAGAAAAGAGAGATTAAGAACAAAACTAACATGAAATATTTATTTAAAACAATTTATACGAAGAATTAAATATCAAACAATATAGAGAAATCAATCGTTTACATTATTTATATACGACATAGAAAAAATGTATCTGCAATATGTATATAATATGTATTGTAGTATCTACTTTCTACTGATATATAATCATCTTAAGATTCTTTGAACCGTTTTGAAAATAGATGAAAAATATAAGGTACCTGAGGGCCCATCGCTAGTCGCCCACCTCCTTTTTATACAATGTGACACATTTCGATTATTATCCGAGCCCAGGCGTCAAAGACCAGACTAGAGATGGGCCTTAAGGTGTTCATATTAAGTAAATCTATTACCTTATGTTAGTATCCTAATTGTCTTATCCTTGAACACATATCATTGTTGTTGACATTATTATTATACAATTGATACGTATGAAGCGCAACGGAAATCTTATATAGAATTACTACATGATAATTTTAACGTTTTACGTTTTGTAACTTAGCTAATGGTATAAGATTTCTATACTGTTTCTGCAGTAACATCCAAATTACATTTAAAAATGAACACATATTATATAAAAATTGTACTAAATTGTAACGTATGCTTTTAAAAATCTTAAACTTTGAAACATTTCTGTATGATGCCACAGAGATGTTACATATCAAACATTTCATGATATGATATACTTTTGTACAAATGTTACAATTCTGGCTATTTTTTTTTTGAGAAATATTAGAATTGACACATTTTTTATGGTGTTATGCACGAAACCTTCTGAACAACTTGTGAAAATATTACAAACACAACGTTACATAATTAACATTATGAACATGTTTCGTAACGCTTTTTACTGTCTGGGTTATTAGTCAAGATCAATGAAATGCCTCCATCGAAGCTATTCACCTATTTACATAATCAGATATGCAGAGTTCTCTAACAAACTGAGTTAAAAACTCGTATAATCATTGCTGTTCGGTTTCTGTACCATACAGTAACTGTTTTAAAGATTCTTCATTGATAGTGGGAAGAGGTATAGCGCCTCTACTGTTATCTGCTCGAAAATTATCTTGCATAACTTTGTTTATACCATCTTCGAAGTTGCTTCCCGCTTGTAAAACTTCAGAAGTATTTTTCATTTCTAAGAGATTTTCGTTACTTGTGGGAGAGGAGAGCCTCAGATGTTCCATTTCGCTAGATGGAGATTGTATCTGGTTCTTTGACGGCGAAAGCACCATTGAAAAGAAATCGTTCTCTCCATCCGGTTGAAACTCGTGGTCTGCAGCAGAGTTATTTTTCTCTGACATCTCCATAGAATCCTTCAAAGTCGTTCCGTCGGGTATATTGTGACCCCACAAGTCCTCGATATAAGTTTCCCCGTTACCCTCTTCATATTTGTTCAGATCCAAGCTTCGCTCAGCCTCCATTCTTCCCTCTGCAGTTTTGTTATCGACTTCGGATTGCCTAGTTAGAACATGTTGCCCCTGATTGTTGATTATCAAAATGTATCTATTATCCTCGTTCGGAATGCAGGTGATGTTAGAATCGTTCTCTTGCGACAAAGTGCCCTCGTTGGTTCCCTCTCTTTCGCCAGAATCTCTTATCTGCGATACCTGCAGTAATCGTTGTACCAAATCACTAGATTGCCGTACCACTGTCCCTGGGGGCTGGGCGGTACATTTGTGCGTTCTTTGGCTGACCTGTAAAGTAAAAGAATCGAATTTTAGAAGGTATCAGAACGTGTTCGAATAGCAGCAAAACCGCTTTCCAATATAATTAATGAAGGAATGTTTTCTTTTTACTCGTTACTTTGTATCTGAAGCTTTTGCCGCATGCGGTACACTTGTATGGCATTGCTCCAGTGTGGATTCGTCGATGTACCAAGTACGAAACACGTTGGCGAAAGCATTTACCTGAAGAAATTACAGCCGGTTTAGATAAAACATTTACTTCTATTAACGCCGAGTATAGATGATTCAGAGATTTTTAACGGTAATTGAGAACGCAACTTACCAATTTGGAAGTTAGAACATGCATCACTCTGCTAGGCGTTACGACAGATATGTGAATGCATAATACAATCTGTATTACATTGTTAGTAATAACTGAAAACAATCAGAAAGCTAATTACTTGATTAAAAACTGGCATCTACTGCGCAGATACGATAGATAAACACATTAATTATCGATATATTAGACTTACCACATGTTTCACAGGCGAAAGGCTTTTCCCCGGTGTGAATTCGCTCATGATTATGTAGTGTAGAAAGTTCCTTGAACGATCTACCGCAGGTGGAGCAAGCATGTGGTTTGTCGTCCTTGTGATAGAGTCTGTGCTTGTGGTAGGATTGCTGGAAGGTAAATGTCTTGTCGCATATGTTACATTTGTATGGCATCTCGCCGGAATGTAATCTCTTGTGTTTTTTGAGGAAATATTTGGTGGTGAACATTTTACTGCACACGTCGCACTCCCATTGTTTACCCTCATGGGTCTTTAGGTGCTGTGTAACGTGCTGCTCCTGTACAAAGTAGAAAGAATTTTATAAAACATGTGTAGATGAAGAAAAATTACTAGCTAGAATTCAATGCTACATTCGAAGTCTACCTTTTTGAAGTTCTTTCCACACGTTGGACAGTTGTACCCATTTTCCCCAGGGATCGGTAAAGGATCTCCGTCCTTGGGGAGCGAGCCTATACCACATAGCACGTTATTACTTCGACAGATTCGGGTACAAACGAGTCTTACCTAAGTTATAACCGATATGCGCTACCCTCATATGAACCATCAGGCTTCCTTTCATCTTGAACACTTTGGGGCATAAATGACAGGGGTAATTTTTCAGTAAATCCTCCGGTTTCTTGTTTAAATCCTTTTCGTTTATCATATGGACCAGTTGTTTATGAAGAGTTAGTATATTTGGATCAGAAAAATAAAAACCACAGACGTCGCATCGCTCAGTTTTCTCTTTAGTAGCCAGTGCTCTGAACGCTTTCAATTGTGGCAATACTCGACTCTGGTCAGGGCTGTGTCTTTGATTTTCCAATACCTTTGCTGAATTATTCTCCGCAATATGTTCAGTAGCGACAGACTCCAGTGAAACTTCGTCAATGTTTGTAACTGTCTTCGGCGTTATGGTAACAATTTGATGGCTGGCTTGTCCCGTCGTTGAATTACTTGTGCCGATCAAAATCTTCTGAACACAAATATCCTGCTGCGAATTTTCCCTCCAAATTGGTTGAAACTGCAGAATACTTTTGGCGTAACTTTCCTCCGAAGGTTCCCCAGATTTTGTCGATAAATTCTCAACGCGTTTCAGCTGCTCTCCCTCTTCCTGCCGCTTTGCAACTTTCTGCTGGGATTCTGATTTGACGTCGTTAAATTCCGACGTTTGTCCATCCTGAGGTATACTTTGCAGGTAAATTTCATCGGCGACAAAGTTATTTGTATCTCGACTAGAAGGCGGCTGCAGGTGCTGCGAACTCTGTACAAATATGACTTGATTCGCTGTCGTTATCAGTGGGGATGGGTCGTTTGATTGGACTGTAACTTCCGAGCAGGTCTGTGAGCTCGTGCTGATAGTACCATTCTTTATATTAGAAACGTTGCGAGCGCTGGCTATTTTTCGCAAGGGTGTAATAGGGACTTTATGTGTGGCCTGCGATTTGAATTTGATACTATCATTTTGGGTGAAGGATTGTTTGACTTTGGGAGATTGTTTATTGAGTAAATTCCAACTTTGTATCGGTATGATTTGCTCGTTTCTAACATTATCTTGATTCTCTCTGTATGAATTACCATCGCCGTTGCTTTTTCCATCGTTCGACAAGTTTATCGCATGGCTGAATAAATGAATGGTAAGTTTGTCGACGCCAAGTAACACTTCGTTGCAAACTGGACAGGCCAATGGACGAGTAGCGACGCTGATAAGTCCTGTGCGTAGCGCGTCAAGAGTCAAGAAAGCTGGTTGAGAGCAGAGCGGGCATGCCAGTAGCTTGGCGCACATTTTTATAAACTATTTTTTTTTTGTTTATTTTTCTTTTCTTCAGATTTATTAATAGTCTCGAGGCGGGAGATCAAACGAGAGTTGAACGGTTTCATACAACTTATAATTTATTCTTACTCGTGTCTAACATCTTGAATAATGACATCTAGTACAAATTGAATTAACAGCTAACTCGTATCAAGATATACAAACTGTAATGACCGTCGCAGACCTGTGAACGTGGTCCAAGTACTATAATTAGAATGAACATATGCCCTCGTTCTCTAGGCTCTATGTGATCTTGACCTGTTTAATTGCTAATTAGGTAAAACGGAGTCAAGAGTTAATTTTACTCAGTAAAGATACCAAAAATTATGTAAACTAGTATCGTTGTAACATAATTGGTATAATTATTATCGGCTATTGAATTACCCGATGATATTGGGCTTTCTAATAATAGATTACTCGAGCTGGATACTTGTTTTGAAACTAAACTCACTCCCCCCCTCAAACGAATTCTATATTTATATTTAGACCAGGGCGGGAGGTTCAAAGAAGATGTAAAGGTATCATAAGTCAATAATGTATTCAATTCTACATAATATACAAAAGAAAAGAAATCATACACCAAACTATATTATCATTCATGTCAACATGGTCTCAACTGAGAATTGGACACTTGTACGGCATCCCATCCTTGCAGCAGTATTCTCTACCAGCGGAAAGATTTGTGTTCATCCACTCGTCCTTGCAGTTTTTAATGAACAGATATGCCTGGAAGTAAATTATGATGTAAACCATAACGAGTTTGGCGACTCTATATCATCGCAATCATTCAAAATGCATTTTAGTGCCATCAGTTCGGTCGAGGAGTCTTCGATAGATGTATGTCATACCGAGACCCCAGATACAAGGAATTTCGAAAATTTCCTTGCTCATGAAATGATAAATTACATAAATTACATGCAGAAACTCACCCTTTCCTTGTGGCAATCACGATCTATAGACCCACAGAGAATGGCCGGACTGTTGGGCAGGTGTTTAACAATCTGTAACGTGATATCGAAGCTTGATTAATTGATCGTTCCATAAACACGTTCTGTTATAAACTAATCCACACTTACAGTATCCAAGCACTTATTTGTGCAGAGTTTATTCCCAACAATAGAGCACGGAAAGGTATCAGGATGTTCATGTAGCAGAGCCGGATTTCCCTTGGGTTGTTCTTTGCTGCCTTTTTTGAACTGCCCGCTCAAAAATACTCCGCAAACACAGCCAATCGGCGTCTCGGTAGTCGGTGCATCAGAGGGTGCGCACGTACCTCCCTGGGTTGTAGTTTCAGCGGCGTAGATTTGCGCCGCGCATAATATAACTGCGATAATTTCTAAACGCATTTTGAACTGCGAACAGAAGATGATTGAGGAAATCATTTGTAGTTTCTCGTCGGATTGATATAAATTAAGGATTTGTGTAAAATAATATTATCGGAGAATAGGATCAGTCAGATTACGTTACATCCTTCATAGAATGAAATTGAATGAAGAAAACTGTAATAAGAGAAATGACTTTGAGCTAATGTGCGTTTCTACGTTTAGTATTAGTTTTCAAACAGAGTTTGTTGGAGGAATGGTTGTTTAGTAATCCACCAGGTTAAACTCACCTGCAATAAGGCTTCTTGTTAGTCGAATAACGGCAACTTGAATAATGAGCGAAAGAATTGACGCCAGTGACTTAGATACGGTGCTTGAGCTGTATAATATTTCAAAATTTCTATACAATATTGCGATACCGTTGACGTCGGCGAATGCATTGAGGTCGAAGTACTGCTTGCTCTGCAAAATACCTCCGTAGTTGCATCATTGCCAGTCCCTTGTATGAATTTGCTAATTTACTGCTATAGTAACAATCAATTTGCGAATATTATTTTCTACATTTTCTGGAGATCAGAATCTCTCTGTTTGTCAATAAGGTGTGAATGATGCTGCAGATGTGTAAAGAAAAATATTTTGTATTTAAAACACATAATATATTTACAGATTTCTTGCTTTACAGTTCAGTATGAAACAATGATCATTTCGTAAAGCTAATTTTCTTTATACTCAACGGACCCAAAACGAGCTTTGCCTCTCCCTCGAGAACCAATCTTTCCATATTAGCCACGCAGCTATATTTACACTGTATAATCTTTCTAACGGACAAAATTTCCACCTTTATCACAACAGAGTCACCCGCATAACAAGGCTTCGGATATCTGATAAGTTGTTCTACGACTATAGTTCCGGGACCTGGTAATTCGGTTCCAATAACACCGG
Organism: Tenthredo notha; assembly: GCA_914767705.2. NCBI lineage: Eukaryota > Metazoa > Arthropoda > Insecta > Hymenoptera > Tenthredinidae > Tenthredo > Tenthredo notha. The sequence goes on along the minus strand of OU611923.1, from coordinate 3,459,056 downwards.
CAACTAAGCTGTTCAAATAAGCCCCATGGGCTATATTCTTGGGGGATTCTGTATGGATTGGATTAAAGTCACCAGTCAGTTTGGCAAAGCTTAGAATATCCTTTTCAGTTATTATCTTAGTTACTGTCGTCAGATTTCCCGGCTTGAGAGTCTTTAAACTTTTCTCGGCAGCCAATTCCGTTGGAATTTTCGTACAATAAAATTTCATTTGATTACGCAAGAGGCTGAACAGTCTAGACTTCATTCTTGGCTGTCTAAAGTAGGTCGTCTAGGGCTTGTTCTTTAGAAAAGCATTGATACTTCCAAATGAAGGTAAAAGATGATGGATTTAATGAGGCAGCGGAATAGTAGATATAGAAACAGCGGGTGTATTCAGTTTCACAGCTTCAACGTCAGTATTTGAACAATAATCGCTAAGGAATATAAGGGCCAAATTTTTTATTCTACGATTAGAATTGTTTGAAAAATGGATCATATAGTTTATAATTTCAGGACTAGTTATCTGAGGCTTCGAAGCTGGAGTTACTAAGAACATCAATGTGGTAATAGCTGAAAGAACTGTTTCTTCGTCTGAAGATTTTAGGAGATATGATATTATCCGAGGACCTTGACTGTGGATTATGTACTCTTTGTTTTCCGGGTCTGAAATAGAAAATCATTAAAAATAAAACTGGATTATCATACGTTAAGGATTACAATGATTCTCTGGTCTGATTAAAACAAGAATCTTGAATTATTATTGAATCTGAAGACCATGTAATCTAGATGAAGATAATGACATGAAGTGTATAAGATATAAGACTGGTATATGAAAGATCATTATTAAAGTTAAAGTTGCATAAATAATGTGATGTCATAAAGTAGTTATAACAGATTTTAAACATTGAGCAATTGATAAATGAATTTCAACTGACCTAGAGCCAAATTGCAGATACCGCCGATAGCAAATTGGACAAAATCTTTGTCATCTTCGGATATTAGGTGTAGAAATAGATCGAGTACTTTTAGTTGACGAAGATACTCGTAGTTAATAGGATCGTAGGCAAAATTTGCCAAGTTAGCTAAAACCTGGGTCTTTGCTTCTAAAATATAATTTTTTGATTTTTCATTATTGAGACTCTTAGTTCATCTATTTCTATTATTAAATGAAAACTGTCATTTTATTTGAAAATAAAATAACCGAAATTTATACCTGTAAAAATATTTTCACTTAGATTAAAAAATTTTTTGTTTAGCTTACCTTTGGATTTTGATGTCTTAAATTCGCTTACTAAAAGCTTGAGGAACTCGAATCTACCGACTTTGTTTTTTCCTGTACGCGATATCAGCTGTTCTTTTCTAGTAAACATTTATAGTTTTGTTTGGTTATGTCTCGCATTGAAAAATAACGTCGATAACATCTCGTTCATTCACGCGCGATACATTTTGTCTGATTGCCGCAACCCGTAACTCTTTCATGTGTGTTGGGTTGCAGGGGCGTATTTATGAGGCGCGCGAATATTCAAACCTAAAAGTTCTATTTCATGGGCAGCAAGCAACAGCAACGGTTCAGTAACTAACTACACGTTTCTAGTGATTTTTAGTGATTTTTAGGTGATTTTATAGCGATTCTGTTAGAAATATCTAGTAAGTTATTCTCTCTCTCTCTCTTTCGTCCTTTTACGACTTATCGCTCATTATCTAGTAAGTTATTACAGTGCTGCTGCTGCTTACTGCCCATGAAATAGCATCTTAAGGGAAAATGAAACACGATTTTTGCACTTGGAATTTTCCAAATCTAATTTCTCAGCGAAAACACATCCAATTATTGCAAAATTGATATCAGTGATAGAGAACAAGTGAACGAAGGGCATGACGCTCTTTGATTTCCAAAAAGCGAAAATAAAATTTACAGATTTTTATCAAGAGTTCTCTGTAACGAATAATCATTGTTACTGACGTTGTACTTGATAAATATGAAAACATCCGAAACATTTTCACTTTTAGAAAATCAAAGAGCGTCATGCCCTTCGTTCACTTGTTCTCAATCACTGATATCAATTTCGCAATAATCGGATGTATTTTCGCTGAGAAACTAGGTTTGAAAAATTCCAAGTGCAAAAATCGTCTTTCATTTCCCCTTAAATCTTTTTTTAAAATAATTTTATGTTAGATTGTTTTGAGAATTCGGCGCTATTGTTAATATTTGACTAAAGGGCACATAAAATACATGGTGAAATTAAAACTCTTATATATAATACAACTTGTCAACAAGTGTTTAAAATTTTCCGAAATTAATATTTTCTGTGAATTCTGTTACCGTATGTGAGATAATTAGTCAATTGTTATTATTTGCAAATTAATAAACTGAATAATTTCAATTGATATAACGCCATGTGTAGATATCGTATACTTGTATCAAGTGATATACAAACACATGATGTAATGATGATAATTATGACAGAACGTCTATCTGGGGAAATTTTTATGCTAAGTAGGTATACACCTAATTATGTATCTTGTTTGTTAAAAGTATTTATCTGGCCGTGAAACTTGTAAGGTAATTCGAAGCAGCGGATGTCTCGACCGATCCGACGAGGAAACACTGAATAATGTAATTGGTATCCCTAAATTAACACTACTTGACCTTTGGTCCAAAACAATGGACGCCGTTTCCCTTCATTAAGATGTGATATTATTTACTTAAGGAACTATAGGTCGAACCCACAATATTTATACTAATCGTTTTTCTACGGAACTTTGAAGAAAAATATAATTAGGCTACCTGTATGTTCGATGTAGTTAAATTCGCATTCGCTTTGAAAACTGGGGTATCATTACTCATTTTATTTCATTATTGAATCAATTTTTGCATTATATAATAATACATATTACATTATACTATGTGAACATTCGAAAATTCAGGAGCTGGGGCTATTCGCGCGCTTTTTATTCAGTCACGTACCAAAATACTTATTCAGGTGAATATACTGTGCGTAGTTTTCCATAGAAATTCTTCAACCTCGTGTATAATAAACAAAAATCCTTGCGTGGGTGGAGAGGTGAATTTTTTCATCCCAATTAAGATAGCATATATGCAACGTCACGGACCGAGATAGTTAAATCTAAATTAGACTCGACTTTAAGGAAGGTCGTGAGAAAATTTCATCGAATCTTATAAGCCCTCGATCCAAACCCGATGTGCAATCATTGCGATGAAGCCAACGATATCACATTCACGTTTAAACACAAACATTTATGCCAAAAACTGTGAAATAATCAAGATTAAGCGTATTTTCGAAAAAAAATATCCACGTTTTTGGGACAGTAACATTCGTCTCTATGATCACTTGCAGGAAACAACTACAAGACGTATATTACGATTCCAGAATTCTCCAAAAGAATCGACTCGTCTTTCAACGATTTGGATCTCTAATTGAAGAAATCGGCGGAATAACGGTATAATAAGTCGAGTTATACCGTTTTTTTCTTTCTCAGTGACCATAGAAAGGCTTTTTAGGATAAACAATTTCCGGACTTGTTATTAGATTTGAGAGAAAAAAAAAATGTCAGAGTTATTTGCAAGGGGACTCTGGCATAGCTTTAATCAAGATAATGTCTCAGATTTTTATATACTCCTGGAACTTCAGTTATACGCTGCATTTGCGCGCAAACGCAGCTCGAGAAAAGCGTGAAAAAAAAAAAAAAAATGTAAAAAAAATAAAATAAAATAAAACTAAAAAAGGGGCAAGAGATTACGACGAAGACGCGACAGGTCTCGGGTTGCACGTATTCAATGAAGTTAACGGAGTACCGGAGCACGTATTTTGCTGATTGCCCTAGTCATTAGCCATATATAAGCCGGCCAACCTCATCTCTGCATTTTCCCCTGCCGCCTCCTCCACCCCGTTAAAACTTAGCCGGGTTCATTCATGCGCTGATCCGTTCATCTTCCTGCGAAGCTTGCCTATATAAGCGCGGATACCCTGTACGAAGAACTTTCTGGTCTCTGTGGTCCAAAGATATGGTTTGACACATCGTATTCCTCGAATGTACTTAGATATTGAAAGTTAGAAATCGAAGAATGAAAACAGTGTCTTTTTAATGCATATATACATGTATATATATGTTTTAATTAATTAACAAATATATTTAACTAATTAATAAACAATCGCATTACACCACATCGCACGGTGATTTAATCGAGGTAAAATCATGGTGCTACGTTTCTTACTTACGAGCATTGCTATGCTACTTGCTTTTGTAGCTTCGGAACGTCCGCGGGAATATTATACCCGCGAACCAACACCCTACCAGACACCTCCTCACATTATCATCATCATGGCTGATGATTTGGTAAGCTTATTAATCACTATCGTCAACCATTAAGTTATTTAATGAATAATTATTTTAGGGTGTTTTTTTTGGAACGACTATTTTTTTTTTTTTCAACTCCCCATTGAAAATCTTGTAGTAGACGTCGAATAAGGAATCCTGTCCAATTTTTAGCTCTTAATTCCAATTCTAAGAACTCGCACTCTTCTTTTTAAGTTTTTCTATGCTAAAAGCATGCAAATATTACTACTTTTTCTTTAGCCGCGCACAACTCAGCCGCATTTCAATGAATTGTTCTCATCCAAGACTCATATGACAGAGAATTTAATGTTCTTCAAAAGTGCCCATGATAGTTTGATCGATTCGAAAATATTGAACTTGACATTTTGTTAGAATTTTATATTTAAAAAAATCAAAGTCCTTCTATCTTTTAAAATATACTGGTTTGAGAGACTTTATTCATAGGACTTTTTTGTAGAGAAATAAATTTCCTACAAAATTATCAAAAAGTTTTTTTTCTCCAAGTCCAACTGTTTATTCGCCCACAGTAAGAAAGAAGAATTATGCATAAAATCGACTTTGAAGGCTCACACAGGTGCAGCGGTTGAAACCATAGCCAAACTATCTCAGGCACTTTTGAAGAACACTAAATTCTCTGTAAAATGAGTCTTGGATGAGAACAATCCATCGAAATGCGGCTAAGCTGTGCGCGGCGAAAGAAAAATTCGTAATGTTTACATGCTTTTAGCATGGGAAAACTTAAAAAGAAAAGTGCGAGTACTTAGAATTGGAATTAAGAGCTAAAAATTGGACAGGATTTCTTTTTCCGCGTCTACTACAAGATTTTCAATGGGGAGTTGAAAAAAAGAAATGGTCGTTTCTAAAAAAGCACCCTAATAATTATGCACCTAAACCTTGATGAAGACTCTTCTTTTAAAGACCTTTTCAGTATAATCAGGTAACAGTCATGATTTTTGAGTAATTGCATCCCGTAGTTACATGCGGTTGGAGTAAATTCAATTGTCTTGATGACTAAGATCCACCAATGCTTTGATTTTGAATTTCTTGGTCTTTGATTGTTCAGTAATGTTCATTAATGACTTCGCGGTGGCTAACTATTTTTTCTGACTTTTTCGGAAACGAGACTCAATTCTAGTCGTATTTCATGTGCCGATGGCCGAAATTATAATAATAATAATAATTATGACCCTTATAAAAATAATATAATATTATTTTATTCGATTGTGTCCGAAAAAGTCCGAAAAAAACAGTTAGCCACCGCGAAGCCATTAATGAACATTACTATTCAAAGAAGTAGCCTTCTTTCGATGATCAGCGAACTTTTTGATGCTACCAGAGTTATCGCGAATGATAAACTCATTTCTCAAATTGTTAGATCTAAAATCCACACGTTAATGTTTTGTCCGTTCATATTGTGGTCGTTTCTTTTCTGAACGATCAGAGACCAGAAAATTTGAAAGCATCGGTTGACTTCAGTCCATGTTTTCACCTTGTTGCTTGTCGGTTATTACCATAATGATTTATGTTAAAGTAATCCACAGGTATTACAATGTTTTGAAAAGTTCAAGTCATTTACAAAATGAGAAAAAAAAGTAGATGCCCATGGATCTCAAATTTGCTAAATAGTTAAATTAGACGTTCCTGCGCCCAATTCCTGAATTACCATTTTTACAATTGGTACCCGCAAAGCCTCGTAGAGATATTATGTCGTTGACCTTATATCCAATTAATCCACGTCTGAAAGTTATCTGTTGGCTAAAAAAATCGGAGACCCATAGAATAAGAGTGTTGATAAAAAATTACTTTGATCTTGTGATACAGAATACTATAAGAACAAAGATCGAAGTAATCTTGTTTTCAATTTAATTTTTGATCAAGAAATTTTCTCGTCAATTAGCATGTTTTTTTTTTGTTTTTTTTTTTGTTTTTTGGTTTAATGAAATTCGAAGATACGCGAAAGATCGAAACATTTCAATGTCCAGAGTTAAGGAGGGCGTGCCACCGCGCCATATGCTATGGGGGATCGACAGATATCTCTATTCCTTCTAGCTATTTAATATTCCACAAGAATTATGCAGAGGATGGTAGGCACGCGGCAGTTCTTGACTCGGATTAATAATGCACGTCGAGTTAAGACAATTACCTCCTTCTAAGCCGCGGAGGCTTCTACTAGTTTACTTAGAACCACCCACGCCAAAGATAAAGGAGGCATGTGCAATGAGGATACAGACATGGGCTGCTGACTCATGGCGAGCCAAACAAATAAAATTTCTACAAAGTGATGACGAAATTAATTTCGGGTTGCGTAATTCCAGTTGTTTCTCTTTAACCCGTACGCCTTTTTTTTCCAATTGCGACCCGTGTAGCCGATACATATGTCTGTCTATCTATCTATTATATGCTCATACACCATCATACGCAACTTTAGTTAGGCGAAGTCACCGCTAGATATCGGATTCTCTCGCAACTAAAGTAAGACGATCTAAACTACACATGACACAATTTTTCGGAACAGGAATTAAGCCTCGTCATTGCTCGTCATTGACTCATTTGGACGGAAGGTCCAATCTTTTCGTAAACTTTGATCAATTAATCTTTAGGGCATTTTTATAGCGGACGACTTTCAACGATTAATATAGATTTTCCAAGAATCATTAGGCATTAATGATTGTATATTTAGGGATGGAACGACATTGGGTTTCACGGATCGAATCAAATACCAACCCCGAACATAGACGCGCTCGCTTACAACGGTATAATTTTAAACCGGCACTATGTACTGCCTTCGTGCACACCATCAAGAGCCGCTTTTCTCACTGGTCGATATCCCATTCGAATGGGTAAGTGTTTCTTCTATCAATCAGGTATTAATTATATTCACCCAATATGCAAACTGTTTTCAAATATGGTATAAGAATAACTATTATATATATATTTCTTATAATAACTACAGGGATGCAGGGCGCGGGAATAAAGGCTGGAGAGCCACGGGGAATACCCCTAGACGTACACACATTACCCGAACACCTCAAAGGTCTTGGCTATGTGACCAGACTGATAGGAAAATGGCACGTTGGTTATCACACACCGCTTCACACACCGATGCAGCGTGGTTTTGACTCGTTTCTCGGCTTTTACAACAGTCATATAACATATTACGACTACAAATACGAGCAAGGGGTAAATAAAATGATTAAATCATTTGATTATTCAATTATTGATGATATAAATGTTCCTAGACGTTCTACGAATCTACGATAATAATATTTCTCCATAGTATAGTAATTAGATCGTTAAAGAGCTTTTTTTACATTTTTTATTGGATCGTTTTGTGCAGAATTTGAGTGGGTTTGATATGCACCGAGGAACTGAGCCTTGGAGATCCAGAGGCGAATATGCGACGGATCTTTTCACTGAAGAAGCTCTAAGGGTAATAGATGAGCACGATCCAACGCGGCCACTTTTCCTGCAGATTTCTCATCTGGCTGTTCATCCACCCCTCGAAGTTCCTGCACAGGATTTAAGGACCGAAGAATTTTGGCATATCAGAGAACCAAACCGACGCACCTTCGCAGGTATGTATACTATGTATTCGCAAAGACGATAACACAATGTAAATATCAATAAAGATGAGATTAATATAATATGTGTGTAATTTTTTAGCGATGGTTACCCGCCTCGACGACTCGGTAGGTCGGGTTGTAGCCTCTCTTGGTTCGAATGGGCTTCTGAAAGACTCAGTGATATTGTTTATGACCGATAATGGCGCCGCTTCTATAGGCAAGTTTAGAAATTTCGGATCAAACTGGCCACTTCGAGGTGTAAGTCAATAACTAATACCATTATAGTTCAAGCTTTTTAACTGAATGAATAAATCAACGAGTGACTATTCATTCAATAGACAAAGTACACCCTCTACGAAGGTGGAGTACGTGGTACAGCTGCAATTTGGTCACCACGTCTTCACGAGACAACGCGGGTCTCTGAACAGCTAATTCACATCACAGACTGGCTTCCAACTCTCTATTCAGCAGCCGGTGGCAATGTGAAAGAATTAGGAGATTTGGATGGTGTTGACCAGTGGCCATCTCTTAGTGAAGGTCGTGGAGCCGCTAGGGACTCTTTACTCCTTAATATTGATGAAGAATCTCGTACAGAAGCAGCGATAAGCAACCGTTACAAGCTACTCCGAGGTTTGTGGCTATAATAGTATATTATGTGGCATGCCCGTAAACCAAGTGTTTTTAGGCGAGGATAATGATTTCAGTACGAGCTAAAGGCGAGCCGGAAGCGAGTTCTGAAATCATTATCCGAGTCAAAAACGGTTTACGGGTGCGTACCATACTTTATTTTTTTCGAAATAGGCATGGAAAGTCACTTTGACCCCAGTTGAGATCCACAGACGTAGAGAGTGAGGTTATGGTGTGACCGGTCGCGCACTTTGAACTGCGCATCGGAACTGCGGTATAAAGACTTTATACGGCAGCTTTGGAATGCGTACTTCGGACTGCGCATCCAGACTGCCGTATAAAGACTTTATACGGCTGTTTTGAAATGAGCCGTATAAAGTGCTACTTTGTGGATCGAAAACAGGCGTCATAAAGTGACTTTGAAAAAAAAGAAATAGTAATTCATTTCCGTGATGAGGTGATCTTGTAGTATATTGACAATGTTTAAACTAGAAGCTTAAACTTAGGTGAAAAAACTTTCATCTCTTTCTTCCAGGTTCTGTAAACCGAGGATACTACGACGGATATCATGGGGAATCGGGTCGTTATCTTGACGGCACACTGTACAATACCACCCTTGTATTAGGCAGCACGGTTTCAAAGAGCATCACAACTTACCTTGGGGGTCCGGTCACCCAGCCGAGTGCAATGGTCACTCTCCGTTTAAGAGCGACTGTCGAGTGTGCCGGGTACTCTGGTCAGATGCGCAAAAAGAACTTCGATTCTTGCAACGAGACCGATTGTCTTTTCGACATCATCAACGATCCGTGCGAGACGACGAACAGAATCAAAGAGTATCCCGCTGTAAGTTGAACGCGCATGTTGCAGAAAAGTTTTCATTTTTTAATATGAATAATATTTTTCTCAATATTATACAAAATTCCGTGCAGGTAATTGCAGGATAACAAAGTTTGATCATATCAGGTTTTCCCCACGCGTTCATCGTTAGCCACACATTGCACCAGCACGCAATTTTCTTACAGCGTATTTACCCGAATGGTACTCACAATCAGTCTTATTTTTCTTCAAAGTTTACTGAATCGCAAGTTTGTAGTGAGGCCACTGGGCGGCGCGTTGGCGTTCAAAGCGTCTGATTCTCTCGCTAGAGAAGTAAGACGAGTAGTTATTACGCTTAAACTGGATGACTAGCGGCTTAAACGACCAGAAATTGACAGTAGCTTAAGGCTGTCCGAGGGGGTGGTAAAGTGGGGGTAACGGCACATACACATGTACACACCTACGAGAGAATTTCGCACGCTAAATTCTCGAGCATAAAAAATTATTTCGATAATCTGAAGTGTGCGAAATGTTCCTTGAGCAAAATTGTTTTGGGTGAAATAGTGGAGGTTAGCCACAAATGAGCCTGGAGCTGTAATAAAATGTCATTAAAATTTGGTCATAACAGCTGACACACGGATATACACACTGACACATTAAACATGGCTCCCGCGTCAGACGCCTGGAATTATATTTTGGCGATAAAATGTTTTTCGGCACTCACTGGTTACTGAGGACTATTTCACCCACAACAATATTACGGCCAAAATAGCTCATTCACGATCTCAAGTTGCAAAACAATCTGAATTCTGAGAATTCAGGGTGCGAAAATTCGCTGCAGATGATGAGCTCCGTGTTAGGACCCATAGCCGGCAAAAATTATTCGGAGGCCCCGTCCATCTCACTCATACAGTCCCACACATTTACATTGAATATAAAACATATGCGAATAAAGAGGGATAGCCTGCTCCAGTATTCTGAAGTGTGACTTAAATAATTAATCATTAATAAGCAAGAACTTGGATTTAATAATAAAAGCACCACATGTTTTCATAAACTCGGTCCTGCAGGCTACAAGTTCGAAAAATAATACATAGGGGCGCTAGTTCCCCCTCGGACAGCCTTAACCCAATAGTCCATCTTAGAAACCTTCCAGTCTTGTTATGTTAATATATCAAGTTACTTACCAGAAGAACACTTTTTTGTAAACTGTTTCAGATTGCAACAAAGCTGGATCTATTGATTGAGAAATACAGTAACGTTTTGACAAAACAGGCTTTAATGCCAGTAGATTGGCACGCTGATCCTCGTAGTTTCAACGGAACCTGGGAGCCATGGTTAGGACCTGGGCCGTTGCTGTACGCGTATCCAAACGCCGCGGCGGTTGTAAGTACCCTAGCAGTCTGCGCCCATATCGGTATGGTTTTGCTGATCGTTGGTCTACGAGCATTTCTTTGACTGAAAGATACATTTCCGGCTAAAAGTAACACCGCCAATTTCAACCGACGTACCAACCCTAAAGACGGCGATAAAGGCGCAGACGGAGCTGGCGGTAAAGTAGATCGAAAGACCTGTAGAGAAAAGGAGGATGATGAGGAAGAAGAGGAGGACCTAGTAGAGATCAGTTTCATCGACGACGATTAGGGATATGTAAGCGACTTATACGAAGTTGTAAAACGTTTTTATTACTTATTATATATTATTTATGATACACACACATATATATATATTTATATAAATGTATAATAACCTGCGACGATTATCTGCATATATAATATAATCTTTTCATCGTCTTTGAGACATTGCCTAAAAAAAGTCTCGAAAAATATATTTTTTTGTCGTCTTTAAGTGATAGTGCTGTCTGGGTATATGTATCTATTAGTTAACAATTGACTAAAACTTATTGTGAATGTAGATATACGACAGCGATGAAATTTTTGCAAAAATACCGAAGTAGAACGCACATTATTATTGGGAAACTGAGCATTCTGATACGCAGTCTGGCGATCTAAATTGGAACTAGCGATTGTAGGATAAATAATCAATGGGATCCTTAGAATCTCGATAAGCCAACTAGTGGCGAAAAATATAACTGCTGATTGTAGGAAACACTTCCAAAGCCACACCCATTCCAAGGATCCCAATAGGATTATTATTTGCATAATCTATATTAACAGTTACCTGAAAAAAAATTCTTATATATTTTATAGACTTGAATATACACATATAAACACACACACACATACACATATACACACATACAACTACTCGCATACGAACACTGAATCATAATCCATAAATATATATCTAGATATATACATTAATATATGATCAATTTTTGTAAATATTATTTATGTAAAATAATATTGTAAACGGTATAGGTATATATTCTTGATATAGTATATTTTTAACGCCTCACGTATAACGGATATAATTGCAAATAAATATTGGGCTCGACGTTGATTTTTACCCAGTGAATAAAAATTTGAAAATTTTCTTCATTCAGAAAAGTTATTACGAATTGTTAATATTTGTAGAAATTTTTATCTCCACCTAATCACAGATTTTAAATCGAATAAACCCTTCGCAGTTGAAAGGATGAAACTGACGCATTCTGTAACCCGCTATATATTCCTACTATAGGTTGTTCGAAAATTTGAATTAATTGATGGTAAAATTTGAATTCTTCGCGGTCGTTGTTTTTCTCAATATAATAGCTAAAAATGGTTAGTTATATCTGATTGCTGCCCCTCCACAGTTTCCGAATACCAAACACAGTATATTAGGAAGTTCATCGTGAGCGGGAAGAGTAAAATGTGTGATTCCCCCGCTACAGAAGGTTCGAAGTAGACAGCTGACGAACACTTCTACATTTTGCGACTCTTTCGGTATTATTACAACCGCAATACTTGACTCTTTCGCAAAAACAGTCGAACAAACGTGAAGTTTATTGCATAGTGATTTAAAAATCTTATATTAAATTATCGCAGTGTATGTCGAATTCGAATTCTTAATTTATTATACTATGTCTAAAATACCGGAGTATAAAATGCAGATTTCTGAACTTACAATCAGAACTAAACTAGTGCTATTCACTATTTTGTGTTTCATTTGCTTGGACAATTTTTCGCTACTGCGGAAAGTTTCCGCTGAATATATTGCAAATAATAAACAACCGCACATCGTCATAATTATTGCCGACGATCTGGTAAGACGATTACACATGTTCAATTGTATCGTATTTTAATTATTGTCAATATTGTGAATAGGAAAATAGTACATTGAGTGTCATAAGGAATGAAACAATACACCTTATACATCACCCGTGCCTGCATTTATGTTTCATTCCGTGTCAGTTAATTATATTTTTCATAATATAACTATATATACAGTAATGTTCATTATTAATGGCTTCGCGGTGGCTAACTATTTTGTCTGACTTTTTTGGAAACAAGACTCAATTCTAGTCGTATTTCATGTGCCGATGGCCGAAATTATAATAATAATAATTATGACGTCTTATAAAAATAATAGAATATTATTTTATTCGATTGTATCCGAAAAAGTCAGAAAAAAAAAAAAAAACAGTTAGCCACCGCGAAGCCATTAATGAACATTACTGTATGCTTGAAACTTCAGGTCTCAATGTTTGAGGCAACTCGAAACAAGGGAATTCGAGATTAGTGGTGTGTGAAGCTGTCGGCGTATGTTTGAATCACGAATCACATCATAATCGACATAAAATTTTATTTAAGGTGAAACGAAACACGATTTTTGCACTTGAAATTTTCCAAACCTAGTTTCTCAGCGAAAATACATCCGATTATTGCGAAATTGATATCAGTGATGGAAAATAAGTGAACGAAGAGCATGACGCTCTTTTATTTCAAAAAAGCGAAAATATTTCAGATGTTTTCATATTTATCAAGTACAACGTCAGTAACAACGATTATTCGTTACAGAGTACTCTTGATAAAAATCTGTAAATTTTATTTTCGATTTTTGGAAATCGAAGAGCGTCATGCCCTTCGTTCACTTGTTCTACATCACTGATATCAATTTCGTGATAATCGGATGTGTTTTCGCTGAGAGACTAGGTTTGGAAAATTCCAAGTGCAAAAATCGTGTTTTATTTCCCCATGAACTCAGAAATCTGGCGTGACATTTAAAATATAATTGAGTAGTCTAAAATTTGCAGAAAATAATTAACATGCTAATAGGGCTGAAATAAACATCAATCTAGCTTTGGCGGGCAGAAAACGACTCTTTTCATTCCTAGGGACGAAAAGAGTTGTTTTCTACCCACTAAATCATACCAAGGGATAAAAAGAGTCGTTTTCTGCCCGCAATATCATCTCACTTGAAATAAGCTTGTTTCGACTGGTTAAACAAGCATTTCAAGTTGAAGTCTCAGTGCACGTTATTACATCATCGCATTATGTATATGTATTCTATTGTGTGAATGACAAGGTCGTGAAATGCAACACTGGTACGTTTTATCCTTGAATTAGGTATTGCATTATTGATAATGATTATCGATACCCATGTTATAATATTGTATGTCGTAACCCATATTTACATTTCGTAAAATTTTTCAGCAGACATTCAAAATGGTTCCTTATATTACCATTGCGCAGATAGGACTCTACGGTTTTGAGTATTTATTTAAAAATAGTAAATCAACAATCTGACCGCTAAAACTTGAACATAAGTTGCAAAACATTATTATCATTCCGTTAAAAAAAAAAAAAAATCGATTTCTCAAATTTTGTGGGATACGACATATTAGAACGTGGGTATCGTTATATTGACCTGGCGATATTGAAGAGGGACTAGTTGGGAGCCAAGATCAATATATCTTGTTATATTTTTATTTTCCTTATCAAGTTCCGTATGGATATCACAGTATATTGTTTGAGAGGAAAATTTGGCCGCGATTTAATGAACAAATAAATACACACAAAAACTGTTGTGAATGTCGTTTACGTTGTGTATCAAGTCAAGAGTCATCACGACGCTTGAATCAGCATTCCAACGCATACAGTTGTAAGATTAGCCTTCAGACAATGAATACCTGTTTGTATACCAAAATGTACATACAAACCGGTTATTTATACCAATAATATATTCAATTTTACAAATTAACGATGAGTAGAAGAAAAACAAAACCGCAACACTTTGATATTTCCAGATCAAAAGCACGCCAGACACTTTGTTACAAAAAGATCCGATCTGAAGTAGTTAAACGCGAAAGTTTCATACAGCGTATTATACATACACGCAATTTTTTCTTATCGATTACACGAATCTAGGTTCCAAAAAGTTTCATCATGTTTCATTTTTTTTTTTTTACGTATTTGCACGTAATGTGAGCCAAAATAATATGTCAGTCGTGGCACTCACGCAGAATGAATGTAAATGAAGTTAAATGACTAACACCTATAGTCATACTATTATTATAAGGGTTGGAACGACGTGAGTTTTCATGGATCAGACCAGATACCAACGCCAAACATCGACGCTTTGGCATCAAATGGAGTAATACTGAACCGTTACTATACCCAGCCGACTTGCACACCATCAAGAACCGCATATCTCACCGGACAGTATCCTATTCGCAATGGTATCAGACACGGATATGTTACATCTACCGTGAGGAAACGTGAAAAGAGATGGTACCAAACGCGCAGGCGCTGATTTATTCGAATATAACGAGGGCCGCCAATTTCAGACTTGCTACGAATATCCCTAGAGTCCGTCTGCTATTTGTTTCCAATTGTTGTCAGATACAAATGGCGGCAGACCGTGGCAGGAATAGGTTATGTTTATTGTGAATCTAGCAGACGATAGAACTAGGGATATTATATTGAAAAGTTGGTAGAGTTGCTAGCGCGATTCTGCCGACCAACGATATTCGAATAAATCAGCGCATGCGCGCTTGCAACCATCTCTTTCCACGTTTCCTCACGGTATAGTTACGTACTGCGAGACGGTATAGTTGAAAATAAATAACATGGTATGATTAATTCCCAGGGATGCAGGGTTTTCCTCTAAAAGCTGGGGAACGCTGGGGGATCCCATTAGAGACTCCCTTACTTCCAGAACACCTTCGTAAATTGGGATACTCGACTAGACTTGTCGGGAAATGGCACGTTGGTTATTACACGGTCGACCATACGCCGACCCATCGAGGTTTCGATTCTTTTTTGGGGTACTACAATGGCTATATAAAGTACTTCGACCACACCATCAGGCAGGATGTTAGTTTTCTCAAATCTAAATTTAATAAGGACTGTGTTCAATAATTCCGTTCAGGCCAACTTAAACTCCTCAATTCTACCTTCACATAAGACACTAAAATTTAACTTTTGTTTTACTCTTTCATGCGTCTTTAGAACCTTACCGGATATGATCTACATCGTGATAACCCGCGTAGATCAAAAGTCGAACGCAATAGACGTTATTTTACTGATGTGGTTACGCAGGAAGTGGAGAAAATCATCGAACACCACGATGTATCGAAGCCTCTTTATCTTCAGGTTGCTCATCTCGCACCACACTCCGGTGAGCCTGAGGAACCCGTCGAAGTTTGGAACTTGAAGAAAGTAAACGAGGCCTTCGGCTACATCAAAGATATTAATAGGCGAAAGTACGCTGGTGAGATTAATTCGCAAAGAATAGCATGAACTGTGTTTTTAATTATTTTTAAGATTATGAAAAAGGCTATAACATAGTCGTCTGATGCAGGAATGGTCAAAAGATTAGACTATTCGGTGGGCAGAACCATTCGAGCGCTTAAAAAGACTGGAATGCTGGAAAACTCGATCGTAATTTTCACCACAGATAATGGGGCGCAGACTGAAGGTCTTCACGAAAATTATGGCTCGAATTATCCTCTTCGCGGGGTGAGTATAATAGAATGACGTATGATTTGTATTCACATCGAAGTGAGGAACATATAATAACCAGCAAACATTCTGAACCGATGCACAATTATCAGAATTTGTCAATTCTCCAAATTTTCAAACAATTCACAATCCGAATACAATTTTTTCAAATAATCTTTGACAGAGGAATTAAATAGATATTTTTTGCCCAGAAATTATTGCGAATAAAATGTGAATATGATGATGTAATTTGTGGTCAGCCTCGGAGTCTTTTCAGTTACGACACTATTGTTTGAAATGGAATTTCTTTGTTCTATTTTGCATAAAAGTTTAATTGTTAGAGGAAGTCGACTCCCTTTCAAATCAACCATGTGCGTTCTCATTCTGATAGTCCTGCAATCATGAGAAATGCTAATCTGAAGTAGACGTTTCTAATTGTAAGATGAGAAGATCTCACCGATAAGATTCAATAGAGTCTCATGGTGACTCAACAGCGGGTGACTTAATAGTTGCTGTTAGTTTGTGACAAAACCGTATAGCTAATAGTATCAACTTTTAGTTAAACGTGATTGTCCTGAATAGGAGCTATAGTGTCGATAACTGTAGTGTGAGCACTAGATAAAATCATTGAAAACTGATTAGAGGGGGAATCGCAGCGCAAGATGGCCGCCGTGGCCAAAGATGTGGCCCACCTCACGATTTGAGTGTACGTTTTCTTTGAGCCGGTGTTGATATTCCGAATAATTTTAGCATGGTCGCTTTTCTACCGATGGAATAATCAGAGAAAAAATTCACACTGTATATTTCGATAGAATAGAACGACCCTGAGTCGCTACAGAAAGTTGGCGGAGTGATATAACCTCACACCAATGACTGTGGATCCTGATTAGAATATCGAAACGATTTCAGTTAAAGTTCAGCTTGTTCGATGGTGGTGTTAGAGGAGCTGCGTGCATATATTCACCACTGTTGAACAATGCCTCGAGAGTGTCCAACGAGCTGATGCACATCACGGACTGGATGCCGACCTTGTACTCGGCTGCTGGAGGTAATCTCAATGATCTTGGTGAAATCGACGGCGTCAATCAATGGCCGTCTCTGAAGGACGGTGAGGACAGCCCTCGGAAATCGGTGCTCTTGAACATAGACGAAGTCCTTGGAGTCGCAGGAGCAGTTTTCGGGAAGTACAAACTACTACAGGGTGAGTCACTCTATCAGGGATTCTGGCTTCACCGATATAGAACGAACCTTTGCGCAATGCTTAATCTTGACGCTCATAGAAAGACAAACGCAGATGTAAAGAGTATCGTTTTAGCTACTCGTTCTCCACGCCTCTGCTCTTTTTAATCTAGGAAAACAAACTGAGTACACCGATTTTTACGGTGACAGTGGCAAGGGGGATGGCTATCCTCATTACAACGCAACTTCTGTCGTGACATCTGACGCAGGACAAGCGATTGCTAAAATTTCCAATCGCCCTGCAACTACGGAGCAGATAATCGGGCTAAGGAAAGAGGCCCAGATCTATTGTGCACCGTTTGACAAGTACACAAACTGCAGTGACAAATGCCTCTTCGATATAAGCCAAGACCCATGCGAGACCGTCGACATCTCCGCCAAAAATCCCGAGGTGAGTCTATTCACGTTTTTTTACTCTGGATTCTAATTGGTTATTCGAGTGTCACAAATATATCGTTTTAGACTACATGATTTTATTTTCACTCATTGAACACGATGGATACAATGAAACGAACTCAACGAATTATCTCCTCGAATTGTTCTCACTGTGTTTCGCGCTTTGGATTGGCAAAAGGGTTTCTCTAAAGGATCAGTCAAACACAATTTGACTGAATGATCGATGATGATTTTCATTTGATTTCAGACCGTAAAACTCATGGAGGATTATATTGCATCGTATTGGTCAGATTTGATCCCACAATCGAGCTCACGGTTTGACCCGGCATCATCTCCTCTGAGGTTTGGCGGCGTATGGAAGCCGTGGGTCTGTCCTCAAAAGAGCTGGCCATCTGATCCATTGTGAGTATCTTACCGTGATCTGATGCTTTGCGAACCATTCAAGTACAGTGGACCAAAGTGGATTGATCAATTCTATTGCTGACAGATCTCGGATTGAATAAATTGGAAGTAAATGATTTTGACATGGAATAAATTCTCTCCAATTCGTTTAAATTCAAAATATTTCCTTCCTTTATAAAAATATTTGCCACAAAAGTACACCAGAAAAAGTCACAGGAATTTGTTTCGACTATGAGGTTTAACTTCAGACTAATTTTCAGAAAAACATTTCGGACTAGGATCTGCACCTTCAATCCGTCCGCCCATCAACTGCACGAGCACGATTGAAATGATTGAAACTTCTCGTTTAATGTATAAGCCGTCAATTTTTTCGTGTGATGGCGAAAAAATGTCGACAAATGTACATTGTTATAATAAAAAATAAGTTAACTTTTAGTCGGATACTTCTTACATTACATAGTCTCATGCATACGCACACACAATTCATTCATACATCTAGTATTTATCGAGAAATACACGTGTTAACATGTCATCGGGTTCTTCAGCCATTTCTTTTATGTCAAATATTATTATAATTATGAGCGTTATTTGTATTCTCGATAAATATTTTTCATTCTTTAAGCAATTCCTCAAAGATACTTACACGTCATAATTGAAAATTGGAAATAAAAACGGTTCGACGTATACCCAGAAGACGAAAAAACAAAATTGGAAACGGCCTCATTTTGCAACTTTTGAATCTTCATTTTCTGAAATTTGATTCTTGCTTCACCCATTATGAATCTGATTTCTCCCACATATTATTCTCGTGTGTTGTGACGCCTTTGACCTGTGGCTATTTGGCGGGGATTTGATGACGCGAATCTTGCCTATCATACGCCGGTCTACAGCAATTTGTCGGCGTTTCGTTATCACGAATCTTGACCGACATGGTCCATACTACTACCACCACCTCTACTACTGTTTTGCCTTACTGACTGATCTTCGGTGTAATTATCAGCAGTCAAGTTCTCGCCCTCGTTTGTCTTCTTTTTCGTTTCAGTTTTTATACTAAACCATTTGAAATGAAGTGCTGTATAGTAACAGCTGCGTGCATGTCAGTACTGTTCATAATATTTTTTTGGATTTGTATTTACACTTTGAAACAACGTGAGATTCCTGAACATCTTACACGGCTCAATCGACCGCATATCATCACAATTATTGCTGATGATCTGGTGAGACTACAGTTATACAAAATCTGTTTATACCAGATGTTTTTTGTTTTTTTATTTCAACACCTGATGTTTAGAAGAGCAGAAAGTGATCATGATCGCTTTTATCCGTGATCACGGAGTTGCCGAATACGCATCTCACATTATCAAAACAAATGCAGTGTGTATTGTTATCGTATAACTGCCCGTGAGAAGTTTCACATCAACTCAGCATTCCGATATTTCTTGGTTTACTGAGAAAACTAATAAAGATAACGATTGTCGAATTACGCTGCAGCGCGTGATAGGTCATGTCATATGTACCGTGTATTATCTCAGAAACGCCTCGGGAATGCGGATCTCGGAGCATCAGGCTGCTGGTAAACATATGCCGCAAAATCATCGGTGTCAAACAAGGTTCAAGAGAGAAAAGAAAAAAAGCAAAAGCATGCACGGCTCACATGCGAGGTGTAAATTCTACCGAGTAACCTCCTCCACGTGGTACAAGTTGGTTAAATCTAAGGCCGGAGGTATCGTTTCGATTTTCCGTTAGTGTTCAAAGTTTAATAACTTGACGAAAAAAAACCGTTGAAAAAATCCCGAGTAAACACTTCGAAGCGGGTACCTCAAATTTGAAGATGGTGTAATGGGCCACTTTTGCCGCCATTTTTTTCGCGAGCTATATGAGGTCAAAGTTTAAGTTTCTGGTATTGAATTCGGACGGTTACATTCGGCAGGTAACTACGTCTAAAAAATTTAACGAATCAAAAATTGGAATGGAGGTCCAGCAAGATTAGCATTCGAGTTTCAAAACCATGTTTCGAAAGTTTCGATACGAGGATTTCGTTCACCCGGGGCGTTAGTTCAAAAATTTCGGAACAATTTTTGGTTCAAAGTCGAATAACTCATTGAAAAAGAAACGTAGAGCAAATTAAAAAAAATCATTTTAAAGAGGACACTTCAAGCTTCAAAATTGTTGTTCCAAAAGTCCAGTTTCCCGGCTAACAGTTGGCATGCGATGTTCCAAAGTTGGAACTTCACTCCACAGATTCGACACGAGTTTCTTCGAGGAAGTATAACTTGTGAACAAAGAAACTTAAGCTCAATTGCTGTGAATGCACCTGAAAAATAGAACTCCAAGCTTGGAACATTTTCAAAGATAACTCTCTAGGTCCATTTTTCACTGAGTTATGAGACTGTAAAATAGGACATTTTTCGGGGGAAAAATTGGGTGATGACCCGTTAATTTCTGTGCGCAGTGCAGTTTTTGAATTAAACGTGTTCGTTTTTTATAATGAGTTTCTTCTGTAATGGGCTCATGCTTGATTGCTATTTTTATAAGGGTTGGAACGACGTGAGTTTTCATGGTTCCCACCAGATACCGACGCCAAACATCGACGCTCTAGCATCAAATGGAGTAATACTGAACCGTTACTATACCCAGCCGACTTGCACACCATCAAGAACCGCATATCTCACCGGACAGTATCCTATTCGCAATGGTATCAGTCACGGATATGTTACATCTACAGGGTGACCCAGAACCCATGGGCCACCTTGAATGGGCATATTCCTTGTCGAATTCTGAGACTAAAATTC
This sequence comes from Tenthredo notha, assembly GCA_914767705.2. Taxonomy (NCBI): domain Eukaryota; kingdom Metazoa; phylum Arthropoda; class Insecta; order Hymenoptera; family Tenthredinidae; genus Tenthredo; species Tenthredo notha. Next base: position 3,437,999 of record OU611923.1, on the reverse strand, counting down.
CTATACGAAAACTCTCCAAGGCCAACTGTTCTCGAGTTATTGAAAATCGCAATTGGCCTATCAGAGCATTTCTCTATGACCGTAACTATGGAGCGAATGACCTGGGCCGCTAAAACTATGGAGCGATTGACCTAGACGGCCCATAACTATGGAGCGAATGACCCGGACGGCTAAAACTATGAAGCGGTTGACGTGAACGGCCAAAGACTATGGATCGGACAACCTGGACCGCTGAAACTATAAAGCAGTTGACTAGAAAGACGCTCTGATTGGTCAATCGCGATTTTTGATAACTCGAGAACCTTTGGCCTCAGAGAGTTTTCGTAAAGGAACTTTCGTTTCAGAATTCGATAAGGAATATGCCCATTCAATGTGGCCCGTGGGTTCTAGGTCACCCTGTATAGTTACGCACTGCAGGACGGTATAGTTGGAAACAAGTAACATGTTATGATTATTTATCAGGGATGCAGGGTTATCCTCTAAGGTTTGGGGAACGCTGGGGAATCCCATTGGAGACTCCCCTGCTTCCAGAACACCTTCGTAACTTGGGATACACGACTAGACTCGTGGGGAAATGGCACGTTGGTTATTATTCGGTGAACCATACACCGACCCATCGAGGATTCGATTCATTCTTCGGGTACTACAACGGCGGTATATCGTACTTCGACCACATCTCCGGATTTGGTGTTAGTCCTGAAAAATCTGAATTCATGACCGTATTTTTGTTCAAATTTTTAGCTCAATATTTCACATTTTTTCTTCTCTTTATTGCGCTTCTTTAGAACCACACCGGATATGACCTCCATCGTAATACCCCAGACAGTTCAAGGGTGGAGCGTAACGGACAATATTTTACTGACGTGATCACTCAGGAAGTGGAACAACTCATCAAACACCATGACGTATCGGAGCCTCTTTACCTTCAGGTAGCTCATCTTGCCCCGCATTCTGGGTCGCTTACGAAACCCCTCGAGGTTCACAATTTGACGGAAGTGAATGAGATTTTCGGCTACATAAAGGATGACAATCGACGGAAGTACGCTGGTGAGATCAATGTGTAAAAAATCGCATTACTTGTGGGTTCAATTGATTAGAACATTGTGAAAAGGGCTATAACATGTCTTTCGATGTAGGAATGGTCACACGTCTGGACTATTCGGTGGGTCGGATCGTGCGAGCTCTGAAGGAAGCTGGAATGCTGGAAAACTCAATAGTAGTTTTCACCACTGATAACGGGGCACAGAGTGAAGGTTTTTTAGAAAATTTTGGCTCCAATTATCCTCTTCGCGGGGTGAGTAGTATAGGACGACGTTTAGATTTATTTCTTACATGACTGAGGTCATTTAGTAACCAATTTTCTTCTCGTCGTTGAAAAAGTGACTATAGTATTTTATTGGAATTGTTTAGATTCAATAAAAATGCTTCATTTTCTTCATTTCGTATTTGACACGTACAATAGGGTGAAGCGAAAAATACTTTTTTCATTTCTGGATGGTGTTTGGCAACCGAACTTCAGTTAACAACGATACCCGAATGTGTTACCACTAAATAATATTATTGGAAAGCTAATGCAGTATACAATCGCTAATTGAACCGTGAACACGATTTCAGTTAAAGGTCAGCTTGTTCGATGGTGCCGTTAGAGGAGCTGCGTGCATATATTCACCACTGTTGAACAATGCCTCGAGAGTGTCTAACGAGCTGATGCACTTTGTCGATTGGCTGCCGACCCTGTATTCAGCTGCTGGAGGCGATCTTGGTGATCTTGGTGAAATCGACGGCGTCAATCAATGGCCGTCTCTGAAGGACGGTGAGGACAGCTCTCGGAAATCGGTGCTCCTGAACATAGACGAAGTCCTGGGAGTCGCAGGAGCGGTTTTCGGGAAGTACAAATTACTTCAGGGTGAGTCACTTTATCAGGGATTCTGGCACAACCGATAGAACGAACCTTTGCGCAATGCTTACTTTTGACGCTCATAGAAAGACAAACGCAGATGTAAAGAGTATCGTTTCAGCTACTCGTTCTCCACGCCTCTGCTCTTTTCAATCTAGGAAAACAAACTGAGTACACCGATTTTTACGGTGACAGTGGCAAGGGGGATGGCTATCCTCATTACAACGCAACTTCTGTCGTGACATCTGACGCAGGACAAGCGATTGCTAAAATTTCCAATCACCCTGCAACTACGGAGCAGATAATCGGGCTAAGGAAAGAGGCCCAGATCTATTGTGCACCGTTTGACAAGTACACAAACTGCAGTGACAAATGCCTCTTCGATATAAGCCAAGACCCATGCGAGACCGTCGACATCTCCGCCAAAAATCCCGAGGTGAGTCTATTCACGTTTTTTTACTCTGGATTCTAATTGGTTATTCGAGTGTCACAAATATATCGTTTTAGACTGACTACATGATTTTATTTTCACTCATTGGACACCATGGATACAATGAAACGAACTCAACGAATTATCTCCTCGAATTGTTCTCACTGTGTTTCGCGCTTTGGATTGGCAAAAGGGTTTCTCTAAAGGATCAGTCAAACACAATTTGACTGAATGATGGATGATGATTTTCATTTGATTTCAGACCGTAAAACTTATGGAGGACTATATTGCATCGTTTTGGCCAGTTTTGATCCCACAATCTAGTTCACAGGATGACCCGGCAGCGTACCCTGAGAATTTTGGCGGCGTATGGGAGCCGTGGGTTAATCTGACCTTGAATGACGTGAGCATGGTCCCTGAAGAGCGGAAGATCAGATCCATTGTGAGTATCTCACTGAGACTAGTGCGGTCGACTGAAGCGGATCGATCAATTCCATTTTCAAAAGATTTCATGTTGAATAATGAATCGATTTGAAGAAATTGATTCCTACGTGAATTCAATTCTTTTCAATTCGTTCGAACGAAATATCTTTGAAGATTCAAATTGAATGATCCCCTTTCGTTTGTTGTAAACCTTTCAGTTGTGGTAACCATTACACAATCCATTATAATTATGAGGAACTATCATCCAATTTTTAAACAAAGTTAGCAGTAGAAGCATAACGTACAGTACTTTGATTTTATCGTAATTTCAGGTCGACATAAAATTCCACCTTGCAGATGCAGAAGCTGTGGATACTGGACGTATATGATTTCGAGTATCGGTGGTCCGTCTGATACATGCTTTTGCCGTGTCCTCATGATACAGTGGCGTAACTATCAGGGGTATTGAGGGCGTGAAAAACACGGGCCTATGGGGTCCAGGGGCCCACGCACTAGGGAGACAAAAAAAAAAAATTTATGATCTCCGTACTAGAATAAACTGACTGAACCGGATAAACGCTTTATTAAACCAATGAAATTAATTGATTTGTTTGATTGATTACGATAATTAGTTAAGGCCCATCCATAGCCGCCCACTTCCTTTTGGTCGTAATGTGTCATATTTCGATTATCATCCAAGCCCAGGCATCGAAAAGTCAAAAACAAAATGCACAGCGCTAATTCAAATTCAATTCCGAACACATACGTCCGAAAACATGTTCGTTTCATGCGAAAATAGAGTCTGCAGATTGTTTTTACGTAATTTGCTGAGAAAATCGACATTTGAATTACATAAATACAATATGCAGACTCTATTTTCGCATGAAATGAATATGGGCAATTCTACCTCAAATCGGCCGAGAAATGACCTCGTATTTTTTGGATCGTTTTAAACTTTCTTTACTTGAAATCTACGTCCAAAAAGTAGACCTATATTTTTTCGTTAGTCCCAAAAAAATTTTTTACGCTAGTTATGAATTATCGCATTTTACTGTAAAAGTAGCGCGTGGCCGGCTTTGAGAATTAATATCTCGGGTCCCCATTACCGTAGAGAGATGTACCAAGACGCGTTCTAAAGGCGATGAAAGACACTTTTCGATAAGAATTTTCAACTTTCCGAAAAATATAGTTTCGTTGTTTTTATGAGCAATCAAAATGTTTGTCGATTTTTTTTGCAATCTAATGCCATTTTCAAAATTCTAAAAAAAATATGATCGCATTCCTCATTCAATTCTGAAGATGGAAAATTTTTGAAATTGATGGAGCACTTTTTCTAAATATTTTTTTTACGATTATTTGTCCGGCGCTGCGTCAGGTTGCTAATTTACCCTGTATAACGAGGTGGAAGAAATCAATGATTGAAATTTGCCGTATAAGCCGCACAGAGCGCTCGTTCGGGTATTTAGACTCGGTCGAGTCTCGCGCGGTACATAGAAAAAACTTTTTCATATTACGTGCACGAAATGAGCCTTTCTTCATTGCTTGTCGGGCGTGGAGGAAATCACGTGCTTCGAACGTGAGTTCGGAATATCCAATCAGCGTGAGGGAGTGTACTTTTTTGACACAGCGTGCGGGAAGAGCGTTTTCCCATGCCTGTGGAACGTACGGCAAGTGATTGTTCTCTGAAGTGAACCGTAATGAGCCACGAATTTTCATTGCTGTATTATCGCGAGAGTTAACACTCAGTCACAGCCAATTCGTCATCATAACGCTCCAAGGTTTTCGTCTGTTTATTGCAAGCTGGTCATCCGCTTTTTTATTTCTCGAGCGTATACGCGCTTGGAAATACTTGGTTATTATGTTATGTTACGGCTTCTTCTCGCAGCTCGTGTCAAAATAGTACATTATGTTACAAGGGAGGAAAGTGCGTTATTTTCGCCGAGTACGAGGTTTGCTGCCCGAGCACGAGGTGAAAATTACGCACCTTCCGTGTGGCATATATTACTTTTTACCCAACTAGATAAAATGACCATACTGTATCCACGAGTCAAACACAGCAATTTAATCAATAAAACTTAGAATCGGTCAAACTTGGAGTTTTTTTCGTCTCGCAAAATGTACTTTTTTGCCGGCTAATTTACTTTTAAATTTTTATACATTTTTTTATATTGTTACTGAGTGTTTACTCGCGCGATAATGCAAACAATGAAGATTTCCGGCTCATTACGGTTCACTTCAGGAATCAATCACTTCCCGCACTCTCCACAGGCATCGGAAAACGCTCTTTCCGCACGCTGTGTCGAAAAGTACATTTCCTCCCGCCCCAGTGCCATTCCCAATCCGATCGACGTGCATCAAAGAAGGCTCATTACGTGCCCTTATTATAAACAATACAGTGTGCAAAATAGTCCCCCCCCCTCCTTCCTAGTTGCACAATATACTATTATTTGTTGATATACTTGGCGCGCGCGATTCTACCGAGTCTGTTGATAACGTCGACCTTGGGAAGACAGCCAGGTCTATCAAAGAGATATCAAAGTCTGCACGTAATCTTTACAGCGATGATACAAGTCGTTCGTATAGATGTCTATGGCTTATCGCTTTGGTCTTTAATGATCTATGGAACAAACTTGGGTCTGACCAAGCTGAGTAGGCTTCCTAGCTGCTTCCTTGATCTTTGGCTATCGCTAATCGCATATTGTGCGTATTATTCCGTATTTATTATCTTGTATTATTTTGTGGTGTATGATAACATTGGTTTATTGTACATTTTGAAGTTAACAATTCGAACTTGTAGATATGAGGAAAGGTCTTAATCAATCCAGTCGAGTCAGGGCTTAAATATGTGGCCTGATGTTCCGGCAGTGATCTTCTGCCCTAATCGGAGGCTAAATTTATGAATAAATAAAACTAATTTATAATCAAAATATGTAAAAATAAAATATACGCATTTACGGCACAGAGATTGGATGTCAAAAATTATAGAACCAATCTAATCAGAAAAAACAACAAAAGTCAAAACAAAACAAAATTAAATACAGGTGGATTGCACAAATTTTGAACACATGATTGCCTTATAAGACTGAGGCTATTTTCAATGAATCACGTCTGTATAGGATAAGAGCAAACGAAGATATGATCGTTTGAAAGTGAGCGTGTCTTCGATTTTTAGCAATTTAGCTGAATATTAACCCCGTCTAACTTCCGAAATAAGGCCTCACAAAAAAAAAAAAAAAAATAGCACAAAAATTGGAAACATCGAAGTCAATTTTTGATTCGTGACGTTCCATTTGACGTGGACTGACTCCTATAGACTTGCAACTGCAACTGAATATAACGTTTTTTTATACTTCATTTATGATATGCCTATATCAATACACATCGTTTGCAGCCAGGTCTATTGCTGCAACGCTGCACTGCAGAAGCCATCAGCTTCAGTCACCCCAAGTGATTAATAAGGGTCATTAAAATGATTACAGCTCCTCACATTATGCGGTTCACCAGTTTTTGTTGTACATCAATATTATAAGTAAAGGTGACAGTAAATGTCGATAAATAGGTCAAAAAATCGTATTTCATAAGTAAAGAGTGTGATGAACAAGAAAGAAACTTAATATGAGAGAAAAGGTGATTTTATTCTTGGAAGTTAGAGAAAAAATTTATCGGATGCACAAACATACCCAGACATCAATCTTACAATGATTGGAGGTAATTTTCTGGGTTTCAAGACGTGCAGATCTTGTGGAAAGTAAATTTTTCATTTTTCTTGATTATAAAAACTGCAAACTGCAAACGCCATTTAAAATTTTCTAATTTCGGACCTCAGACTAGATATCAGCGACCCAAAAGACCCATGTGCAACGTGACTGATTTTCATACACATACTAATTGTTCCAGTCAGGTTCGATGTTGATTTTTGAGCGTTAATGAAATGAAAAGTCTTCTAATCTATTGCGAGATTTATCATTTATTATTATTTATTATATACTCGGGAACTCGATCCGGCCAATTCACTTTGATTTACTACAAAGATTTTGGTAGAAGTTTTCAATCCTCAGTCTTCAACTACGGAGCTTGACCACCGGCTATTGCACAGCCCCAAATATGTGGATGAAATTGTATTTTGAAATTTTGTTGCTAGTTTTTGCAAACTTGTGACTTCCTACTGAAGCCTATCTTCTTCTCCACTGTTGAGACTGAATACTAATTAAGCTCATCGTGACATACGAAAAGAATTTCTTAGTTATACATTCTACAGAATATTCAAAATACAGATTTAGTCATCATTGACTAGAATATGGGACAAAATCGTTTATGGTATAGATAAAGGACTACGTGGTGGCAATATAAACCACCTGCTCAAATCAAGCCTCAGCTAAAATTCTGATCATTTCTAGTCATTTTTGTCATTTATTATAGTCTCGAAATGCTAAAAATAATTTAAAAATTCACCGGAATGCTTTACCTTACTAATTCATCATACTATAATTTCCTCTAGTCAAGTCTTCGTCGAGATTCTACTTTCCTTTAAACATTCGGAATAAAAAGGTTCGGAATAACCGTTCCGTGTATACTTATAGTGCTGCTGATAATCATTAGTTGGATTTGCGCTAAGATTTTAGAGCAATACAAGAGATTCCCGATAACCTGCATACACGGTTCAATCGACCACACAATATGACCATGACTATTGCTGACGATCTGGTAAGACGGTTCTAAAAATCTGTATTTTCCGTTATTCAATAATCACACATGATAAGTTTGTCTGGTTTTTTGAAGGGTCCTACATAAAGCGTGTGATTAGTTTTCATGTATATAAAATAATCGAGATCTTATCGGAAGTTTTTTATTTTCGCCTCCATAATACGTTGGTTAGATCAGATCATCTCTCCCCTCCATATCTGCTAACTATAGATAGTATATAACTAAGTTTCTTGCGAAAGTTTAAACGACGATAATTTCTTTGTTCGCTATAGAATGTTGAAAGTATGAAGTTAACGGTTTCTCTCGTATATTGAGGCTAGTATTCGGGATAATATTACAGCTAGAATACCAATTTTTCCGTTAAAACAGTGACGTATTAGATAAACGTGTCGGACATTGACGACCACTCAAATTTTCGAACACGATAGCCGTTAGTATGCTTATTCCTATTACTTGAACGTAGTAATTATCTGCAGTCAGTCTTACCTTAACTTCATTTTATTTTTATTCTTCTTAAAAATAGTAGTGAATAATATAAAATGCAGGATTTCGGTGTAACGATTACGTCGTGTAAACTAGTGTTGTTCACAATTCTCTCTTCTATTTATGTGAAAAATTTTGCACTCGCTGAGAATTCGAGTGAAAAGGAAAATTCTAATCGGCCACACATCATCACAATTATTGCCGACGATCTGGTAATTATGACGACTATATAAGTTAATACCGTATATGGATTTATCGTTATCAAATGATTTGACGCGTAGATGTAGATGTATATACTTTTATAGTTCGCGAATTCGTGAAAGGCAGTACTACTGTGACAGATGCAAACAAGTTTCCATATCGAGCTAAACACTCGATTATCAATGGTGATGAAGTAGCCTGATCAGTTTCAGACGTAATAGTACTCTTGATGGGGTCATACCTGTGGGAAATTTAACTTATTACGTACGTTACAAGTATTCTTGTTATGTCACCTATACTTAGCGAGGTTCATTCTGGCCCGGTTCGGTTTAGCGTGTTAAATCGTATACCAAACGATCACTTTTTAGATGCCGAAACGGTGACCGCGGAGGAATTTTGCACCTCATTATGATTAGATATTAACAAATCTCGCATAAAATTAACATTAGGTTAGATTTAAAGATTAATAGCACGTTTCGCACGACAGTTTAGAACAGGCTGATTTATCAAGGCGTAGCACAGAAATTTCTTACAGAATATCTCACTGGATTTTTTCTTGTTAATTATTTGTCTTTTATCATACGTTTCGCCATGTGACGATTGATAACTCAAAGGTGTTTTATTTCTCTTTCAACTATGATATCATTAACGCAATTGTATCCTGATAATAATTATTATTACTTAGGCAACGAGGACAAATTATTTGCTGAATTGTACAATTGATTTGATCAATTTTTCCTTTACAAGAAAGTGTACGAAAAAATTGAAGTACGTGGTATATTTGGCGGGACAATATTTCACATATCACTATACCGTGACAATTTGAGAATGCGGAACGCCACGGATACCAACCCAAGACTCGTTAGCAGCAGTTCAGTAACTTACTAGATTGTCATAGTAAGATCACTGAAAATCTAGTGATGTCCAGTAAAAATCCAGTGATTTTACTAGAAACATCTAGTGAGTTACTAAACTGCTGCTCACGAGTTTTGGGTTGGTATCCATGGCGTTCCGGATCATCAAATTGTCACGGTATATCGCATTAAGGTACTTGGCGAACGGTTTCTCCACCGAAGGTGCTCTCTATGGGAATCCCACCAGTTTTTTTTGTAGAATTTGATTTACCAATATTATTCTCGTTCGTTATGAATTGTATGAATTGTCTGACCACTCTAGATGTTGAAGATATACAGAATGTTGTACCACTTTTGGCGTTCTATTATCTACCAGCTACCTCGAAACAAAAGTCAATCGCCTTGTAACTGTAACGCATGTAAAATTTCAAAATTAGTTCGTAATTTCACTGTTTGGAGAATCGCACGCTCGAAGTGTTATACTCACTTCAGTTTCTAAAATTACTGGTATTATTGCGTTTTTCTGTATCAAAATATTTTTGACGTTTGAAAGACGTTTTGTTATGTAATGTTTGAACATAGTCAAAGCTTGCCTGACTATGTTTATTTTGAAGAAACATATTCATATTCATGTACGATAATATTTCATTGGTAGCTTTCAAATTACTTCAATTCTCAGGCACAATGCGACACAAAGCTATGTTATTGGTGCTATCCAAAAGAAGTGACCAATGACACAGCTTTGTGTCGCACTGTGCCTGAGAATTAAAGTAATTGGAAAACCACCATTATAGGCTCCTTTCATACCGAGAATATTCGGTGAGACGACACGATCCCCTTCCTATGGCAAAACCAACACAGGTGCTCACCGTGTGCGTGAGGCTCGTTCGAGAGGGGATGCAATGCTACTGGCACCTCATTCCGTCCTAAACTAGCCTCACGCACGCGGTGCGCTTGTGTTGGTTTTGCCATAGGAAGGGGATCGTGTAGTCTCACCGAATATTCACGGTATAATATTTTACTATAGTTTAGGCATCTGGACCCCTGGACCCCTATTCACGAACTCCGATTACAATCGTACTGATGAGTTCATGATTGAGTGTGACGTCAGCGACCAATAAGGTTTCAAGAAAGACGAATCTACCGAGTAGAAAACAATACGATCGTAATCGGAGTTAGTGAATAGGGGTCCTGTAACTTTTCGTTAACGAAACGATCGGATCGGATCGGCTTGTTTTGTCTTGTTTTCTATTAGGTAGATTTGTCTTTCCTGAAACCTTCTTGGTCGCTGATGTCCCATCCGTGCGGAAAGTTATCGAATCGATCGGATAAAAAATTACGGAATAGGGGTCTTGAAATGTGTCACTTTGCGGCCGAAATCCAAACGCTCCAATTGAAGTGAACTTTGAAACAATAGATCGCGTAAAAACTGTTATCAATTTAATCTCTAGTATGGGAAGCTGTGGAAAACATTATCTTTCCTACTCCCTATTGCCTTTGCGGTAGAAGAGACTCGGTGGAATCTCGCGGCGCACTTGAGAAAGTTTTTTTTTTTTAATTTTTACATGCAATTGATTTTCGATCGTATCCCATGTGGGGTTTGCCAATGCTGTTAATACGGCCCAGTGTTGGGCCAGAGTTGATTGTTAACGGTCGAATGCCAACCCTGGTATGGGACTGGCCCAGCGTTGGCTAGAGCTTCGGCCCAGATCTGAGGGCCGACGCTGTTGCCGAGACTTGGACGACGGAACCGATCCAGGGATGCTTCATGGTCTGAATGTCGGGTTCGGTTCGGTGCTGGGCCAGGGCTAGTCGTCTACGTTAGGATTCACACTCGAATCGGATACTGGCCCAGCACTGACGAGAGCCTCGGCCCGGAACTGGATGCCAGGGCCGCTATCATGGTCTGGATGTCGGGTTCGGTTCGGTTAGCATAGGTTAGGTTAGTCTCGGCGCCGAAACATCCCCCGCCAAAACGACCGGCGCCGAAACGGTAGCGCGAAAACGTAACATACCCGATTTTGGTCTAAGCGATTTGAGCGCAAAACAAGGAGATGAAGAACAAAAATTTGCGATGAAAACGGGCGTATACCGAAACGTTGGATAATCATATCTCAGCTATCCATCCACCGATTTCATCGAAATAGAACTTAAATGAAAGCTGTTTTTGGCCACATTCTGCGATAAATATTCCAACCGGTTGTCTATAGTGGGGCGGTGGTAATTAATGATCATAAATCGCTGTATAGGTGGTAGAGCTCTCTGGCGGGGAATAGAAATAACATTTTTTTTTGATACAGTGGGCGTAAAATAGGCATTTTAGGCCTCGTTTTGCGGGCGTAAAATTCCAGTTTTACGCCTCCGGGGGCATAAAATAAAAGTTTTCGGAAATCATTAATTTTCATTTTATTATCAATCTAACATGCAATCTAGTAAGGCATTTTCCACCCACTACATCAAAAAATACTATTTGAAATACAAGAAGCAGCTATAAAGTGAAACAAAAGTAATTAACGATCATTTATTATGTTAATTGTTGATGATGATAATGTAGAATGAATGTCAGATGATAATTTCGATTATACTGCCATAAATTAATTTTTTTCTATTCCAATTTTAATAATATTTGTTTCAAGTCAGGGGGGGAGGCTTCACCCCCCACCCTCCGGCAGGGGCTTGGTCCCCTGGACCCGCGCCCCTGAACCTGCTTGCTCCAACCCATAACCACCCGAAACATTGCAATGATCGGTGTATGATTATTATTTGTATTATTCGTATACTATATTGCAAGAATTTTCTACGAATTTTCCGCCCACTCCATCAAAAAATAATGTTTCCATCTCGGGCGTAGGATTTGCGCCCTTGATACAAAAACTACTATTTTTTTTTTCATGTACAGTACTACCTCTCTATAAACGACTGTTAGGGCGGTTAGGGGAATAGGATTCCAAGAAATTCGTCACCGGAGCAATCCCCTACTACTGGAAAATCGCACATGTTTCAGTGCGTCACTGAGCATCACCACTGGGAGTACCTTGCGTATACACAGGTAGAGTGGGGGAAGTTACAAAGCTCGCTCAAACGGAACGAAGGGGAAATTCGCTTGTAGCGAGGGAGCTTATATCGAGGTAGTACTGTACTTGGCACGAAACTCTACCAAGTCTCTTGATGAATTTTTAGATGTCTCTTTCGGGCGTTCGTGAGATAACTTCGTGCTGATAGGTCCGTAAATCTCTGGAGCCTCTAGCATCTGCTGATCAATTTCTTTCGATACGGCTCTTCAGAATCATGTATATCGTGTTTGAATAAATCACTGCTCGAGATTCGTGAATCTGACAAAATTTCAGTTCTCAAAGTTCACGTTCTCGCTCTTTGTAATCACTTTCTTCTAGAATGTACAAGAACTTGACGCTGAATGATGCCCAGACAGTTTCAAGTTTCAACTTAGTTAGTCACTCATTGTTAACAGGGTTGGAATGACGTGAGTTTCCATGGATCTGACCAAATACCAACGCCAAACATCGACGCTTTGGCATCAAATGGGGTAATATTGAACCGTTACTATACCCAGCCAACTTGCACCCCATCAAGGACCGCATATCTTACCGGACGGTATCCTCTTCGCAATGGTATCAAACACGGACATGTTACATCTCGTTACATACTGCAGGATGGTCTAGTTGAAAACGAATAACATCTTATGATTAATTCTCAGGAATGCAGGGTCATCCTCTAAAAGCTGGGGAACGCTGGGGAATCCCATTGGAGACTCCCCTGCTTCCAGAACACCTTCGTAATTTGGGATACACGACTAGACTCGTGGGGAAATGGCACGTTGGTTATTACTCGGTGAACCATACGCCAACCCATCGAGGATTCGATTCTTTCCTCGGGTACTACAGCGGCTATGTAAAGTACTTCGACCACACCATCACGCAGAATGTTGGTATTTCAATTGTTCAATTTGATAAGGATTGTGTGACAATTCTGTAAAGGCCAAAAGAAGAAAATGAGTAAAAAAAAAAACAGAATGAAACCGAAAGTTGACCAGGAATTGTTTCGCAATTCGTACAACTGAATTTTCATTCAACTTAAAGTCATAGAAATTTTATTTTCGTTCGACTGTACGACGCAAAAATTTGATTCGCAATCAAGTTCTTTCTTTCTTGCATTTTTAGAATTTCACTGGATATGACCTTCATCGTGATACCCCGGATACTTCGAAGGTTGAGATCAACAGTGAATATTTTACTGACGTAGTTACACAAGAAGTAGAGAAGATCATCGTAAACCATGATGTATCAAAGCCCCTTTATCTTCAAGTGGCTCACCTCGCACCACACTCAGGAGAAAGTGACGATCTCCTCGAGGTTTGGAACTTGACAAAAGTAAACGAAGTCTTCGGCTACATAAAGGATATTAATAGGCGGAAGTATGCTGGTGAGATTGATGTACAAAGACTTTCATCATTTGTGGTTTCGATTGTTTAGAACACCATAAAAGAATGGTTATAAGGGAGAGTGGGGCAAAACAGTTCATATTCATGCCCAAGTATTTTCATCGTCAATCGGTTTGTTTTTTTCAGTGGTCCATTTTGCCCCACCCTTCCCCCCCTAATATATGTTATATGTCATCTAACGCAGGAATGGTTGCGCGATTGGATCATTCGGTGGGCCAGATTGTGCGAGCGCTAAAGGAAGCTGAAATGCTGGAAAACTCGATCATAATTTTCACCGCAGATAATGGGGCGCAAACTGAAGGTCTTCACGCAAATTCTGGTTCGAATTATCCTCTTCGTGGGGTTAGTACGAGGATGAGGTTTTATTCTTTTTTCCTACAAGCTCGAGATATTTTTGTCACCAACTCTTTTTTAATCCTTGAAGAATAAGATATAGAAAATTCGTCAAGACAATTTCTCCCAATAATACTTTCCAATTCTGATGACCCTATAATCATTAGACATTCAAATCATTAGAATGCATCGATAACTGCAGAGTGAACATTGAATATAATTATGGCGGTGCATGATGGCTGCCATGAACCAAATTGCAGCCCACCTCAAGATTTCTGCATACATTTTCCCCTTGATCAGTATTTACAATCCAGAAAATTGATGCATTGACATTTTCTCTACCTCGGATATGTTTGAAAAACGTCTACAGGTTGTATTATGACGAAATAGAAAGCCCTAACTTGCTACACGAAATCAACGGGGTAATATAACCTCAAACCAATTAAAACGTTTGAATGATTCCAGCTGAAGTTCACAATGTTTGATGGCGGCGTAAGAGGAGCCGCGTGTATATATTCACCTCTAATAAATAGCTCCTCGAGAGTGTCCAACGAGCTGATGCACATCAGTGACTGGATGCCGACCTTGTACTCGGCTGCTGGAGGGGACCTAGATGATCTCGGTGAAATCGATGGCGTTAACCAATGGCCATCTTTGAAGGATGGTGTAGAAAGCCCGCGGGAATCGGTGCTTCTGAATCTCGATGAATTTCGTGAAATCGCGGGAGCAGTTTCCGGAAAGTACAAATTACTTCAGGGTGAGTTACTCGATCAGGGATTATGGCGTGGCCCGAAACAAGCCTCGATGCGATTTACGAAGACACACGAAAATCGCAGATATCAAACAGTATAGAGTCACTCACTCAATTTTCACGCCTGTGCTCAACTTATTTCAGGATACCAGAGTGAGTACACCGATTTTTACGGCGACAGTGGCGTTGGAGATGAATATCCACGTTACAACGCCACTGCTGTAATCACCTCCAACGTGGGGCAAGCGATCGCTGAAATATCTAGTAGCCCGGCGACTGCGGAACAGATAATCAGGCTAAGAAGTGAGACCGAGATTTCTTGCGAACCTTTCGTTAAGTACGTAAACTGCACTGGCAAGTGCCTTTTCGATATGAGCCAAGACCCGTGCGAGACCGTCGACATCTCCGCCCAACATCCAAAGGTGGGTGCATATACACGTTCTCTGATTTGAAATCTGATCGGTCTTTCAATTACAGAAAATATATTATTGCGAAGTGATTATGTAGATTTATTTTTACTTTGTGAACACAATGCACGTAATTATATACAGGGTGACCCAGAACTCCCGCACCATCTTGAACAGGTAGGTTCCTTATCGAATGCTGAGACGAAAGTTCCTTCACGAAAACTCTCTGAGGCCAACGGTTCTTGAGTTATTAAGAATCGCGATTGACCAATCAGAGCGTCTTTCTAGTCAACCGCTTGATAGTTCTAGCGTTCTAGGTCGTCCGCTCCATAGTTTTTGGCCGTTCACGTCAACCGCTCCATAGTTTTAGCCGCCCAGGTCATTCGCTCCATAGTTACGGTCGTAGAGAGACGCTCTGATCGGTCAATTGCGATTTTTAATATCTCTAGAACAGTTGGCCTTAGACAGTTTTCGTAAAGGAACTTTCGTCTTAGAATTCGATAAGGAACCTGCCGGTTCCGAGTGGTGCTGGAGTTCGGGGTCACCCTGTAGACTTGATTCAACTCTTCTTCGCGCGCTTTGAGTTTGTAAGACGAGATTCTCTGCATATGATTGATCCAATGGTTAACTGGTTTGATTGCGTATTGCACTTCAGTATTGCCTGCACAATCCCAACATCTACTCGGCTAATGATTGTTGTTTCATTTCAGACCGTCAAATTTATAGAGAACTTTATAGCGTCATATTGGCCAGTTTTAATTCCACAATCGAGTTCACAATTCGATTTGGCAGGGTCTCCTGATAATTTTGATGGCGTATGGCAGCCCTGGGTAGAACTAATCTCAGAAAATGTGACTATGTCCCCGAAAAATCCGACGATCCGATCTATTGTGAGTACTACCCTACCATGATGTGATGCTTTGACAATTATCCAAGTACTGTGAACCGAAGTGGAATGATGAAAACAATTTGTTCGCCGGTGAAATTGACTTCTTTCAACTTGTTCCAATCGGAAATATCGAAAGAATGGAATAGTTGACTCTGTGCTAATTCACCGAAGACTTTTCAATTTTTTTTTTTGTCTTCACTCACAGTAATGGTCAATATACGTTAGAATTGCGATGAATTATTGTCTTTATTTCATTTCATATTTATTTCAGGTTAACGGAACGTTCAGTATCACAGATGCAAGAATTGCTGACGTCTGACGTTAGGCAAGTTTCCTTATTTAACAACTTGTTAAATATTCGTAGCGTATCTCTACGGTCTCCCAGCAACGTATTCACAATCTCATTGTTGATTTTAAAAATGAAAAAATAAAGAAAACAAATATCCCTTTCATATCTTGTCTCTGTAAAAGGCGTGAGATTAACATTTCTCCTGTGAACCTGCAACCGTATATACATCTCACTACTCATCACATATGGTGATATCGCTATCAATTCGTCCGTCTATTATTTGCAGAATTTTTACATCATTACTTTCGGTTATACGGAGGTCATCAACATGTGATTGTATACCATTTCGTTTTCAAGTTATCCGTCACATTTCATTGTCCAACATAAGAAAGATGATAAAAAATGTTGATAAATGTCTGTATGGGTATACCTATATACGTATATATAGTAATATCCCTACTCGAAGGGGGGAAAGATCTTTTTTTGCGTCTAGCTGCGCTACGACGCGATCATTGTATAAAGATTATGCAGATGAGGTGGATATTGTTTCGTACGAAATCGCTTACGCCATAAGACGCGTTGATATCGTTTTAATATCCCCGCCGGTATCTTTGGTATAAAACGCGCCCGCCGCGCCACAAGAGATTACACTTCGTTGGTACATAAAATTATAATTTTAAACCCGTAAGCTCCGTTAAACTGCAAAACGTTATACAAAATATATCGCAACATCGCTGTAAAACTTGAAAACAACGAGCAAGATAAGAAAAAAAAATTATTCAAATATCTAAAAAATTCCACGAAGAGCGCCGAAATGAATCCATTTTTTTTTTCGTCCTCCGCATCGCAAAAATCTTTATAAAATCAAGCCAAATAATCAGCAACTCCCAAAGGGGCAGCGCTGTCATTAAAGTCTAAGTGGCTTATATGGTTTTTTCGGGTAAATTCCAAATTCCAAATTCCAAATTCATACAGGCAACTCAAACATCAAGCGATTAGGTTTCGTTATCATACGTATGAGAGATAGAACTTAATCGCCTGACTTCTGAGTTGCCTGTAAACAGGCGTTTTCACTTCCCTATGAAGCGTTTCCACGAATATTACATGTATGTCGATTTGTTTTGGCACGTACCCCATAACGTCCATTTATAATTAACTTATATATTTGTAGAATTTAATGAAAATATAATACAGAAATTAGATGAGAACGCTTTTAGCTTAAACTAACCTAAAACTTCTTTTCGTAGTTCAAACGTATACAATTCATATACAAATTACACAATTATAAATACTATATCTATGAGATAAAATTGATTATACAAACTTAACGTTTATAAGTATTATATCGTTCCGCAGTGCAGTATAACGTTCTAAAGAGATATATTAATTAATACGCTGTGAAGTTGAAGCGTCAATAAATCTCTACTGTTGGTCGTCGTTATATTATGCGGTGCTTCCGTCGGTGCATAAATAACCCCGTATCATTAGGCTCTGTAGTAGAAGTCTTCGCCCACCCCTAAAGATTCGCGTTCGATATAACTAATGCGCAACCGTCTGCTACGAACAGCAGTGCGAGAGTTGAGTAGAGTAGAGTTGAGTTGAGTTTTTGTTTTTTTGATTTTTATCAACCAATCTCTGACGTGCGTTACGCCTCATTTAACAATCTTCATATTTGCGGGCATGGGATCCTTATTAAGCCGAGCCAGCTTCTCTCCTCCTCCTCATCCCTGTGTAATACTTATAACTATATTTACGTGTGTATATACCTAACCTATACACATATATACTTCACAAGGGGTTTTCGCATACGACGATGTTCAGATTGTCAAGGATAATGCAGGGGTAAGTCGCTTTTAATAGCCAAACCTCGAGCAGCTGCCACTGACGCTTTGATATCGTTGTCTCCACATCCCCTTCCGCTCATGCATTTCAACTTTTTCATTTTTGTGCTCGCGGGGCTGCAATAAGAGCATCATTATCGCAATGAGAAGAGTGGACTTCAAACTATAATATACTGTATCGTACAGTAATGTTCATCGATGATGTCCCCATGGCTCACTATTTTTCCTAGCCTTTTTTTGAACCAAATTTCCCTTCTATAAATATTTTGTTCGCCTATGACCAGTGGCTTACTTCGTGACTCTGCTTCACCTCGCATCAGTCATATTCCTGATAACCTGAAGGTTTCACTGGTCATAGACAAATAAAATATTTGTAGAAGGGAAATTTGATTTAAAATAAGGCTCGGAAAAGAAGTGAGCCACGGGGAAACCATCAATGAACATTACTGTACACTAAACGTAATGGATTCTGAGCCGGATGTGTTTGATAATTCTAGAAACAGCCAATCGGCGCTCTGGATCACAAAAATGCAAAACGCCGATTGGCTGTTTCTTCAATTGTCGAACACATCCGGCTCAGAATCCATTTCATTAAGCTTACATCGTAGGTACGATTGTTGCTTTATCATAGCGTTTTTTGTTTTTTTTCCGTAGCGTGATCGCTTTTCTAGCTAAATTTTTCGAAAAGCATTAAACTATCTTGCGAATAAACTTTTCGCACACTTCGTACAAGATTACATAACACTTATTGCACACACAGCAATCGTTTCCACTCAGTCACAGCCAACTTGGTACACGCCAGGTTTTTCGCCTGTTTATTGCAGGCTGGCTATCCAATTTTCTTTTTTTTTTTTTTTTCTTTCAAATCGATGTCTTTCGAAAGCAAATCAATTCAACTAGATAAAAAATGCAGATGTCCGGGCTGCAATATAACAGACGAAAGTCCCGGAGTGTGCCGAATTGGCTTTGACTGAGTGGAAACGATTGCTCTGTATATTTATGCACGGTGTGAATTATCGACATGGAAATTAGCAGAGAAAATTCTTTGATAACGTGAAAATCAGATTGGTATAAACGTGGTGATTATGGAAAGTGAATTGAATCTTTGATAAACAGAAATTCCTGTGAATCTAATACAATTTCCGTAGATCGCACCCTTGAAATCTCTGTCTATAATATTGATGTGAAATTTGCGGTCACTTCCGGATGATCGGCGCCAAATCGGATCGGTATTCAAATATGTCGATTAAGTTGTATTTTACGGACAAATAATGAATGAAAAACATAATTGAAAGCTAAATTGATCCAAGTTTGAATCATTTCGTAAACAATTTCCCAAACTTAAGGTCTAAAACTGGTGTTTCAGAATTTCGGAAACTATAATTGGGATAAGTTTAACGATTCTTAAAAAATCTGGATACTTTTGGACGTCTCAGATGTCCTTGATGATTTTAGTTGCGAAAAATCTTCAAGTTAACCGTTTTTTTGTATACTTCTATATGTATACAGCTTGAGTTTCATCTATATAGAGTTGATGGCGTAGCATCTAAACCGCTTCGTGTCGGTTGGCTACGGGGTCTGATCTAATGACTAGGCGGCATCTTTGTGTTCGAAACCTTTGCGTGCCTGTCCGCCCTGGGTATCTTTCTGTTTCTCTTGGACTTTCCCCTTAGGACGTAATTCTCTCCTTGTTCTCGTTCCCTTACTCTCCATCTCCATCTCCCTCTCCCTCTGCCTGCCCATTGCCCCTCTAAAATCTTAGTTCATACCTGTGGCATACCTCAGTTTCATTCTCTTCTCTTTCCTGCAACAAGGTCTTCCGCTCACTTGAAAATCACTAGCGAACCAGCATGGCATTCGGAAGGTTCTGTCTAATAGCCCGCAAGGCAGGCGTGAGAATCTGAGAATCAAAGCTGTATGGTCCGCGTAATCGCTTCTCGCCTCTCTTTTTCATTCTTTCTTTCTCGCTCACTCGCTTTTTATTATTATTTTTTTTCTTTTCATTCTCTTTCTTTTTTTTTTCATCTGCAAGGTATACTGGCTCATCCTCTATTGTAGCTCCTTATGGATAGAAGACCATCGAAATCCGCTCCTCTGGTATTCATGCGGATATACGTGTATTTTGTTTTTTTCATTGTAGTCGGAATTAGAGGAGAATTTGAAATTCGAAAGAGATTTTTTCGTTAGGGAACGTTTGGTGTTGATAAAAGAAAAAAAAATTCACACCATATTCAAGTCATAATTTCCTATATTTTTATATTTAATTTTTAAGATTTGAAATTTTCAGCTATTGTAAGATTATTTTGGTATTTTTAAGATCTATGCTTGCGGATTTGGAGGTAAAAATCATTCCTGAAATATTGAGAGTAAGCAAATTTAAACCACGAGATTTTTGAAATTATAAGAGATTTGCAAGACGAAAAAAATTGAAGAATTGATGGATAGGCAAATTTGAAATTTCAGAATTCAACGTTCTTTCTCCTTATTCCCAAATGCAAAAGCAAAAATGCAAAATTCAAAAATTTGAAGATGCCGAATTCCCGTGATTTGAGATCGACAGATTCGAGCCAAAGACTTGAGAAGTCAATAATTGACAATCTGACATTCAGGTCTTCGAGTTGCTAGAGTTAAGAATTAAAAAATTCACGCTTCTCATTCCCGAAATGAAAAATGAATAACTACCACCACTTATATGATTGGTGAGCTAATCAAGTATATAATTTAAAAAAAAAAAAATAAAAAAAATAAAAAGGACCATCAAAAGATGCGAAAGCATGTGTTTAAAGACTTGAAGAAACTCCTAAAACGCTCTGAAATGAAAATTGCAGTAGATATCAGGAATATTAGATAATTAAGCATAAATCCGAATAGGTATACTATAATAATAATAATAATAAAAAAAAATAAAAAATAGACTACGATATCGAAAATTTGAAAGTCTGAAAATCATTTCTAATGCTGAATGGTGTGCCTAAGAAGGCGGTATCCACCGTCCGTGGTGGGGTATCCATCGAGTAGCTCCTGAAACTCTGACTTCCTGTCGGTCAGTGCAAGCTCGTCCACGCGCCGACGCCATCCGGGGCGCATCGGGATCAGTTCGTGATAATATACACAGAGAAGACAGGCTACATCCCCACATATATACAAGTCCCTGCACTCTATACCTATATAAGGGTAAAAACACCTGTTTTAGTGTCACGCGCCGCGTTGCGCAAGGAGTAAACGCGCGCAGAGATCCTTTCGGATCACTTTACAAGAAGAGGACATCATCGCTCCGCGGGAAACCCCATCGTCCTTCTTCGGTACTCGGACAGCGAGGATCTCAGGATAGGACATAATAAGGGCGGTTTAAAATATTCGCGGCAAAACGGACCAGTGATCAAAGAAGTGCTCGTTATCCTCTTATAAGGATCAAGATTTGAAGGGTACAAATTTTCGCATAAAGATTCAAGATAATATCCAATTTTTGTGAAATTAATAAGAAGAACACAATACGTCAATTGTATATGAAAAATTCAGGAGTTGGAACCGGAAGTATCAATCACGGTGCGAAGTTTGACTGACATTAGTGCCGCGTAATGACATCTAATTCTTTAATTTTGTCGATAAGCTTAGCCTGCAGCACGCTGGTCTGAATTGTAAGGATCCTTTAAGATCTCATTGTGAGAATTTCGCTCATAAATACAATGAAAAAGTGTTGCGGAATTGGAACCAGTAACCGTAACAGTGCAGAATTTCACCGCATGGAATGAAGCTCCATGGAAATATCATAATTATCATTATACAAGATCCCATTATCACCTCGTCAGCTAGAACGATGTGAGAGACCATAAATAATATTCGAAGATGTGTGAAATGAAGAATTGGCGTATACTCAAAAAATTCATACTCTATTTCATAATACTGATAATTTTCGTACAGAATGGAACGTGCATCAAGTGGTTGTGAGTATATAATATCGATATACAAATTATACTTACGTGATAGAAGATTTATTCAATTTTTTCGAAACAAAAAAAAACAAAAAATTTACAATAACTTTATCAAATATTTCTTCGGATTTTTAGGGGGAACATAATATGTAATGTACGTTCAGGATGTAAAAATTAGACACATTTTTTCGAGGACTGTAGCTACTAGTAAGGTAAAGAATACATAGATATCATATTTCACGCCTTTATTCTATGTAATGACAGCTACAAACCTTGATGTTGAAAACCCTCGCATCTTACATCACATGGCTACTATAGGCACAGATTTAAGCAAGCTCTGTAAACATGACATATTAACTGTTGACTGAATGACTAAACTTACCATCAATCCAAGCGATTTATTTATTGTTTGGGACACGAATTTCTTAACACGTAGTTCTCCCGTGGATGAGAAGAAGTTTTCGAAAACGTTCGTTCGTTTGGTTGCAAAAAAAAAAAAGAAAAATTATGGAATATTTCAATTTTTTTTTTTATACGGACTTTAATAATCTGAAAATGTATAACAAAAATCAAAGATTTCTTAATAATCCTAGTTCACGTTAGAATTACATTAATATTAAATACGCTGACGAAGCTAGATCAAATTTGAACTAAAATTGACCGTGAAACAGAGTCAGCAATTGACTCATGTCATTTTTACAGAACTCAATTCAATCTGTGCTCGTGAAGGGCACATGATGTAAAATGCAGGCGTATTCAACGTCAAGATTTGTAGGTGACATAGGATCTTCAAAAATATGTCCAATTTTGACATCCTGAACATGTATATAATATATATACATGTGTACCCCCTCGAAGGATTTCGAAGGATGCTAACCCCCGCGAGATTGTACGAATGACGATGTTTTTTTATGACAAAATATAAAACAGTCATTGTATAAACTAATACTAAAGATTAATGTAGTCAGCTTAATGAGAAACAAATAGATGGGGGTACGGCGGTGGTCTCCTATATCATAATCTTCTACCACTAGATCATCTTTCATATAGCGCAGACTCGAAGACTCGTCTTGTTGCGGTAACATCCCTGATCTTTAGGACCGCCCATGCCTAGACGAGAATCTACTATTCATTTCCTCATGATCAAGATCCTAATAGTAGTAGTAGTAGTAGTAGTAGGATAATGGAATAAATAATAAATTGAGCTGGGATATTGCTAAACTGTAGTTAAAATCTCAATGGGATGAACTAATATATGGAAAATGAAGAATTCCTGTTAATATCACCGATCACGATCAGTCAGAAACACTAATTTCGTTTATTGCACCGCGGACCGTTTGCAATAATAATTATACCCTCTGGTGTATGTAGGTATGTGTAATAACAGCCCCGAAAGCTGTTATTAAAGGATATCCCCTTTTTCTCAGCCTCGTTCGTTCTTTTACGTTCGTTCGGTCGGCATAAATCACGGAAATAAGACGCATGCACACCCTCCTCCAATCTTCTCCTCTTCGGGCAACAGCACCCTGCACCCACCCCTGCACCCCGCCCCACAAACCACCGAGCTAATATATATATATATATGATACGTAGGTCTCGGGTTTTTGGCGTTAGCTGCTTTTCTCTACAGGCACGCGAAACGGCCATCACTCTGCAGTTCATCAACCGCGGACGTCCTTCCCCCTTCGACCATACCGCATACGGCCACCCTTTCCTCGAACGATAGAAGAAAAACTCCAAGACCCCTAGTTACGGTATACTTGTAGGAAATAGAATAAAACAAAACAAACAACAAAAAAAAACATTAAAAAGTTTCTTCTGTTCATTTAGGTATTTTTTTTTTCCCCTATTAATTTACTCAAAATATTCTTCATTTTTATATCCCTTCAGAGTTTGTGCGATTAATTTTTTTTTAGCGGGAAAAATATATCACGGCTGTTTTCTTGAGACTAGTAATCACGATTGTCATATTACAATAGCTAAGCAAGAGTGGGATAGCCTATAGAGTGATGGGGAATTAATATTTATTACAATTTGCAAGCGTAATCGCGTCCAGACGATCACATCGGTGGATATTAACGGACATTAGCTAGTTAAATGCAATCAAGCAAACCATATGTATCAATTAGACTCTACGGTTTTTTTTTCAGCTACTATTAAACGTATGTTAGTACATAACATGTATGTATATGTAGATATATGACTTAGAGACTCGCTGGAGCAAGAAACAACCGCAATTTAGTCATGTATACTATATAGTATATACAAATGCATACCCATCTAGCTATCTTTCATACCGATCAGTCAGTTGGTATCTCAATTAATTTTACCCCGCAGCATTGGTTCGAATTATAGTTTTAGCAACTATATAATCTCATACGACTACCACCAGACGTCGCATGTCTCTAGCAAGCTTATAAATCCGCCGCGCTATTTTTCGAAATATAAGATAAAGCTAAAGATAGTAACAACAACAACATACCTGTTTTTGACAATAAACTCAATAATTTCTATGCTTTTGTGTATGAGATAGTTTTTACGTATAATATAGTATATAGAGTTAATAATACATATGGGTATATTATATACTTTACATTATACTATGTTCGAGACGACGATCAACGACGACGAGTGGGAGGTTTTTTTCTCGGGCAGTAAAAACCCCGCAGTGTCTTGTTCCTCGTAAGCCTAAGGCCACTTAACACCTGGCGCATAAAGGTGCGCAGAGAAGAGATATTATATCGTTACAGCGTATGGTATAATACATTTACTAACCCCTTTTCTGCGATAGAGATATATACGATCACGTGCAGATGTCTTGTGTGTGAAGACTTGTGTTGTAGATTTCATTAAAGGTACTATTACAGTGCGTTGCCTGATTCAGGAAACACATTAACATGAAAAATCTAACAGAAGACAATCTGACAAATAAATAAATGAACATGTATGTAACGAATGTGGTCATTCGGGAAACATGTATAATAGGGTGCTTTTTTTGAAACGACTATTTATTTTTTTTCAACTCTCCATTGAAAATCTTGTAGTAGACGTCGAAAAAGGAATCCTGTCCAATTTTTAGCTCTTAATTCCAATTCTAAGTACTCGCACTTTTCTTTTTAAGTTTTCCCATGCTAAAAGCATGTAGACATTACGAATTTTTCTTAAGCCGCGCACAACTTAGCCGCATTTCGATGGATTGTTCTCATCCAAGACTCATTTTACAGAGAATTTAGTGTTCTTCAAAAGTGCCTTAGGTAGTTTGGCTGTGGTTTCAACCGCTGCACCTGTGTGAGCCTTCAAAGTCGATTTTATGCATAATTCTTCTTTCTTACTGTGGGCAAATAAACAGTTGGACTTGTAGAAAAAAAACTTTTTGAACATTTTGTAGGAAATTTATTTCTCTATAAAAAAGTCCTATGAATAAAGTCTCTCAAACCAGTATTTCAAAAGATATAAGGACTTTGATTTTTTGAAATATAAAATTCTAACAAAATGTCAAGTTCAATATTTTCAAATCAATCAAACCATCATGGGCACTTTTGAAGAACATTCAATTCTCTGTCAAATAAGTCTTGGATGAGAACAATCCATTGAAATGCGGCTGAGTTGTGCGTGGCTGAAGAAAAAGTAGTAATATTTGCATGCTTTTAGCATAGGAAAACTTAAAAAGAAGAGTGCGAGTTCTTAGAATTGGAATTGGAATTAAGAGCTAAAAATTGGACAGGATTCCTTATTCGCCGTCTATTTCAAGATTTTCAATGGGGAGTTGAAAAAAAGAAATAGTCGTTCCAAAAAAAAGCATCCTAATGTATAAGCACCAATAGGCGGAGGATATACGAATTTAATCCAATCTGAAAGCTGCTTTTTTTCTGTAACTCGACTCTATCCTGACGTTATATATAATATATATATACAGTCGTAATGGTAAATCGATAGATCGTTATAGTAATAAACGTGGATAGTTATTAGTTTGAAACCGTTTTTCGTATAAGTCTAAAATAATTTTAGTTATTTTTAACTCGTTAGTCGAAACGACTTCTGCATTAAGTTACGCCGAGGATATAATCGCAGGGTGCAGCGTCTACATAGGCATACCTAATTGAAACGCATGTTTGTATGTTATAGAAACGTTTGATGTCCTACTCGTCAATACACTTTATATAGATATATGTATAACAGACGCAAAAGTGCATTATGAAAAGGGATGGCTATTCTATCCAGTATTCTATGTGCCATTCTGAATCCCGTGCAATCAAAGCCACATCTCTCCCTTCCTGTACGTTTGAAATTTGAATTTCGAGCGCCCTAGCTCCCCTCGTCTATACTATATCCCCTAAGTAGTGTCCTCGTTCAATTTATACTTAACGATGTTCACAGACTGGCCAAAAAATAAAAGAGAGAAAGAAAAAAAGAAAAATGTCTCCACCTTTTTTCCATCCTCATATTGTTTCCTCATCGACGTCATAAACTTGTATATAGTTTCGTTTCTTCTTGAAAGTCAAATATCTCGAGATATTTTGCGATGATGACAATTGCAATTGCAATTGCAAAAAAAAAAAACAAAAAAATATGAAAATCGTTGGTTTATACAAAAGCGAATAATATAGGTGGTGCGGTTTATACTTATAGCTGTTATATACTCACGTGTGAAATATACGGGAGCAGGACGTTTCGGCGCCGCCGTTTCGGCGCCGGACGTTTCGGCGCCGCCATTTCGGCGCGTGCCCGTTTCGGCGCTTGGACGTTTCGGCGCTGGGACGTTTCGGCGCTGAGACGTTTCGGCGCGAGGACGTTTCGGCGCGAGGCGTGATTCGAGCGCTAGGATGTTTTCTCCGAATTTTTCTCGCGCTGCCCACACACACACACACACCTACACGTGCGAATTGGCCAGACAGTGACCGTGGCTCCCGAAAGTAACAGGTTAGAATAGGTTAGGCCACCCTACTGATTCCACACACACACACACATGCGAAATACCCAGGCGGTGGCTGTGGCTCCCGAAAGGTTGGCATAGGTTGGAATAGGTTAGAATGGGTTAGAATAGGTTAGAATAGGTTAGAATAGGTTAGAATAGGTTAGAATAGGTTAGAATAGGTTGGGCCACCCTACTGATCCCACACACACACACACATGCGAAATACCCAGACGGTGGCTGTGGCTCCCGAAAGGTTGGAATAGGTTAGAATAGGTTAGAATGGGTTAGAAAAGGTTAGAATGGGTGAGAATAGGTTGGAATAGGTTAGGCCACCCTACTGATTCCACACACACACACACATGCGAAATACCCAGGCGGTGGCTGTGGCCCCAAAAGGTTGGCATAGGTTAGAATAGGTTAGAATGGGTTAGAATAGGTTAGAATAGGTTAGAATAGGTTGGCCCACCCTACTGATCCCACACACACACACACATGCGAAATACCCAGACGGTGGCTGTGGCTCCCGAAAGGTTGGAATAGGTTAGAATAGGTTAGAATGGGTAAGAAAAGGTTAGAATGGGTGAGAATAGGTTGGAATAGGTTAGGCCACCCTACTGATCCCACACACACACACACACATGCAAAATACCCAGGCGGTGGGTGTGGCTCCCGAAAGGTTGGAATCGGTTCGAATAGGTTAGAATGGGTTAGAATAGGTTAGAATAGGTTAGAATAGGTTAGGCTATCCTACTGATCCCACACCCACACACACACACACATGCAAAATACCTAGACGGTGGCTGCGGTTTCCAAAAGGTTAGAATGAGTGAGGTCACCTCACCGATTCCACACTTGAATCATGTCCCACCATGAAACGTCCCAGCGCCGAAAGGCCTGGCGCCGAATCGTCCTAGCGCCGAAACGTCCTAGCGCCGAAACGTCCCAGCGCCAAAACATCCCAGCGCCGAAATGTCCAAGCGCCGAAACGGTGGCGCCGAAACGTCCGGCGCCGAAACGGCGGCGCCGAAAAGTAACGTACCCGAAATATACACCGTATACGTGGGTGGTTGCATGCTGGAAATGTCTGGCAATAAACGTTGAGCAATACAATAACCGAGAAGCAGTACGTAAGACGAAATACACCATATATATATACATATAAAGAGAAATATAAAAGACTGACAGAACAGGGTGCAGGTCGTTACTCGTTGCAGTACATATTGCGAAGTAAAACGTTCTTATAATCATATGTTGTCTACAGCGTGATCTCCAGCTTCAGGTACGAGTCATTAGTTGCAGTAGGCTGTGATCCCTACTACAGATTGCTTCCATTTTTTTTATTTTAATTTTTTTTCCCTCTACTTTTTGTTGTATAATGACAAAATATATGCACTATTTACTTTGTCATGCAACATATTAAAATTCCATTAACGAAGAATTTACACCTTGCTAATTATTATTTCTAAATCACTTATGGCATAATTTGCAAAAAAAAAAATATATTCCAATTGCACAGTTTTTTTTTTTTTTGCTACGCTATATTCAGGACATAATTGGAAATCATTCAATTTTCGAAATTTGAATAAAACATTATGTAGAATGATGTACTTTTGCGGTAAACGAAAACTCATAAAACTCAAAATAAATTTAAACATGAGTCCATATAAAATATGTCAGCACATTTGTGAAAAAAAAAAAAAAAAATGACGGACTCGTAACTACTTTGAAAAATTCATATGTTTCATTATTTGGAACGTCGTGAAATCGCTGACCTTTTCATCATTGTTAATATCAGTGATTTTCTGAAATGAAATGTCCATTAGGATTATATTTCCAAGTTTTATCTCACCGTGGGACGTGCCAGGCGACCATTTCACCACTGTGTATGAGGTAGTTACGTTTAAAGAGTCCATAATCTGTTAAATAGAGTCTAGACGGTTCGAAATCGTTCGTAGTTATACAGGTGTTCGTAATTGCCAGTCATAACCCGAATATTATTACGATTTGCGAGGTTCATTTGACGCGTTTTGTGACTTGAGTTTTACGGGCCCCTGAAGCTATTATACAGCTGGTGTATAAGGGCTGTACTGTAATTTGGGAAATTGCATTCTCGATATCAACAGCGGACGTAAATTCATCACAGGCTTGCGTATTTCAATATATTATCTTTATAGATATTTCACGATCGACTTGTGGTTAATAATAAGCAATATTTAATCATAAATGAAATATATTGCAAGGATCAGGTCACTCGTTTGTGGTGTAATAGCAAAGTAGTATCTAGGTAGGCGTCCACTTAGCTACTTGTTATTATCCAAAGTCTGAAATATCGCCTTGTTTAATTCCACAAACTTGACTGGATCGCAAATCCTTTGATTTGCAATCATGATCAATCACTTTTGATTCTGATTAACAAACAAGAACGTTACTCTGAAAAAAAAAATTGCTGGGTTTCCTGAATCTTTTGTTTCAATTCCTGTTTCAATGAATCCCTGCATTGAAACACACAATCAAGTATTCGGAATACTTATTCCCAATCCGAACGTATTCTAATTAACACCAAATGGAATCTGTTAGTATACGAATTCGTGGTTTTAGAATTCACAAAAAACGGTTCCTATCCGCGTCGTTGAAACAAGATTCATCGAATTCCAAATTTCCTATTCTTTCCAATTTGCTTCATTAAACTGTTTCGTACAGTCAGTTAATTTCGAGGGATGTAGAACACCTGTAAGTACTTCACATTTTCGAACATCATCATCATCGAGTTCCTAGTTCCGAAAATAGTCCCATAAAATAAAAATTCTCATACTTTTGCATTTACGGGATCAATTTGATGCTTTATTTTGACTCTTGCCTGCGCTTTTCATGATTTTCTCTTTCTCCAAGGGGTCTCGGACGTTCCAGCGAGGGGTGGAATTGGTCGAGAGAGTCCTGCACCGGAGCCAGAAGCTCTGGTCTCCTGGAGCGTAAACAGGCTCGAGTGTGTCGTGCGGCTCCCGACGTTATGCCAAACCTGGTTGAGGCGGCAAAGGACACGTCGAACGTCTGCCAACAGACCTTTCGTCACCGTAGATGGAACTGCAGCAGTATTCAACTGGCTCCAAATTACACCCAGGATTTACTCGGAGGTTTGAATATTTTTTTGAGTAATAAAATGAACTTATCGTTATTATATTATAACAGTTATTCATTTCTCTAAATTGTTTTTCAAGCGTATCAAATTCCATATCTTCCCCTCATAGTTACCTGAACGGGTTCTCTCCGCTTTGGTCTTTACGTTTAGTTGAATGGGAAGACCCAAATGGGGAAGACGCGGGTCTTAGTTCTTAATTATGACCGAGAATTTATTATCGAAGGAAG
The DNA here is from genome assembly GCA_914767705.2 of Tenthredo notha. Taxonomy (NCBI): domain Eukaryota; kingdom Metazoa; phylum Arthropoda; class Insecta; order Hymenoptera; family Tenthredinidae; genus Tenthredo; species Tenthredo notha. Next base: position 3,407,828 of record OU611923.1, on the reverse strand, counting down.
GCAATTATGGCTCTGAGCGGGCAGTGGCTTCTCTATATTCTTTCTTCTTTAGTTTCTCACCGAAATAAGCCTCAGGGTGACTGACGGCTATGGACGGTGCCGCATCTTCGGGGAATGGGTTAATGCGCTTTCGTCTGGTCGCGTTTTAATTCAAGAGACGTTTTCATCATTTTCATTTCTTGTTTTCTTTTCTTTTTCTATCTGTTTCTATTCTGATCAGCTCACGCGTGATAAATTCTACATAGATTTACTTATTCCGAACTGGAGGTGCGAATTTCAAAAACATGGAGTTCGCAGAGTCGAAATTAGCGAAGACGTTGTAAACAAGGAGATAAATCTAACAAAATCTGGCAAATCAGGGGCAAAGTCGACGAAAGTATGATAAATTAGGGGTAGAAATTGTACAAACATTGTGAACAAGGGCAAGAATACAAAAAACATTGCAAATCTGGGGTGTAAATTGCTAAAAAATGTTAACTGCTGAAAAGTAATAGTACAAACAAAGAGTTCGAACTATAGTTTCAAATTGAAGATACTATGATAAAATAAAAAAAATTATTTGATTAGAATCACTCATCCTAATTGTTTCGGCTAAAGGAACGCGAGAGCAAGCTTTCGTCTATGCTATGTCGGCTGCAGCGGCGGTCTGGAGATTGGCTCGAGGCTGCGCTCTGGGGAGTCTTGCTGCCTGCTCCTGTGCGACACCTCCAAGAAGAGAGCCACCGTCACCATCAGCCCTGACTTCGTCATCCGTTGCTCTCGGAGCCTTGGCTTCACGTAGTTCCTTTAAGTGGGGAGGTTGCGGTGACGATGTTAAATCTGCATCAAGAATCGCTAAACGGTTCCTTCAGGCTTCGAGTCTCCCTGGAAGTGGCGCCCTAGGAAAGTTTATGCATGCCGTAAACATGCACAACAACAGAGCTGGGAGAAGGGTGAGTTCAGAGAAGGAAATTAGGGGCGAAATGTGTAAAGCGGAGTTACGAGTATTTCATGTAAATTGGGGTTGAAAATAAAACAGAACATGTTCAACTTAGGAGCAAAGATTATTATGCATATCGGCAAGTCAGGAATAAATCTTAAAAAACATGCCAAAAAAAAAAAACGGGTGAACATTTAAGGACATGTGTAGTTCAAAGCGACAATCTTAATCAATCTAAAACACGATTCCTAGTTTCTCCTATACCAAACAACAAAAAATATTAAAAAACTCGAAGTTCTATCTTGAAAATGATAAAAATATGAATTTTTTTCTGAAATGAAAAACTCTGCTATTGTTTCTGTATACTTTTTTCTTCTTTTTTTTTTTCTTACGCTTCACATCTGGATGCAGGCCGTGGAACAGTCTTTAATATTGGAGTGCAAATGTCACGGAGTATCGGGCTCCTGCAGTGTTCGTACATGTTGGCGTGGGCTTGGTTCTTCGGGGCCAGCGGTAGCAGGAAAACGACTTCTCCAGAGGTACGCTACGGCAGCGGAAGTCAAGGCGAGGCCAGGTGGCCGTTTGCCTCCACTTTACCACCACGATAATCTCCTCTATACAACGAAAAGCCCCGACTACTGTATTTCGGATGAAAAACGCGGGAGCCTTGGGACAGTCGGAAGGTAATAATCGAAATTGAAATTCGAAAACGTGGGCGAACGTTGATTCAATTGACTTTCCGGAAGTCGTTATAGTCGATGATTATTATAACAAATACACACTTCTCATTCGAAATTATTGGCAAACGAATAAAGACTCAAAATCTAGTTATTTATACAGGGTGACCCAGAACCCACGAATGGGCCACCTTGAATGGGCATATTCCCTGTCGAATTCTAAGACTAAAATTCCTATACGAAAACTCTCTAAGTCCAACTGTTCTCGAGTTATTGAAAATCGCAATTGACCTATCAGAGCATTTCTCTATGACCGTAACTATGGAGCGAATGACCTGGACCGCTAAAACTATGGAGCGATTGACCTAGACGGCCCATAACTATGGAGCGAATGACCCGGACGGCTAAAACTATGAAGCGGTTGACGTGAACGGCCAAAAACTATGGAGCGGACAACCTGGACCGCTAGAACTATGAAGCAGTTGACTAGAAAGACGCTCTGATTGGTCAATCGCGATTTCTGATAACTCGAGAACCGTTGGCCTCAGAGAGTTTTTGTAAAGGAACTTTCGTCTTAGAATTCGACAAGGAATATGCCTATTCAATGTGGCCCGTGGGTTCTGGGTCACCCTGTATATACGGGGTAGTTTAAAGTAACAAGAAAAGAGATAAATCCATAACATGCATCATATAATATATTCACACGTTTATTGGAGAATTTATTATCCTTTCTAAGTGTATATGTATAGCTATAACAAGTTTATGTATATATAGAGGCTGGTTGTACGGAAACGAGACAGACTGGCAACGTTTTGTAAGACCGTGATTGCATTCGTCATGGAATTTCCATCAATCAAGAAATGGGCGGATGGGTGTCCACCGTTACCCTATTTTACAGACATATATGTATATGTACCTGTACTTATATGTTTGCTTCTGTGTCGCTGATACCCAACACACACATACACACAATTCAGATCTCTCAACGCTCACGCAACGAATGAAAACCATTTAAAGTTTAAATTTTTGTAGTTTAATATGGCTAAGATTCTACATATATGGCTTCAATTTTGTTTTAGTATAAAATTGGGATAAAATTTATAATCGTCTTCCGGTTTATTATGAATACATAAAACTGTATGGTATTCGAAATATTGCGTTGCTGGTACTCAAATCTGAATATACCGTAAGAAAACGTGGAGAGAGCGATTTTCATGCGACTTACGTTAGCCTACTTTCTACAATTTGACTACAGATTGGAAATAAATATCGATAAATGATAATAATTGGATCATTTTATTTCAGGCAATGCAACGCGAGCAGTTCTGGTTACGAGGGTTGCGAATATCTCTGCTGTGGACGTGGTCACGTTACAAAAACGGAAGAAATACTCGAACGGTGTCAATGCAAATGGTATAATTGTTGTTACGTTAAGTGCAAGACTTGTCGTAAGTTCGCAAATACTCATGAGTGTAATTAGCAGCGGAAGCTAGCTAGTATGATTTACTATTTAAAAATTGAAAATGATAACAAGAAAATTACGTAAATCGCACTACTATATAATATGATCAACAATTCTTGCGAATGCGGAAATCGAGATTCTGCTTGGTAGACCGCAGAACGAATTCAAAATTAACGAGCAATTGGTAATTTCGATATTTTACAATCCCGATTTATCGAGATCTCGAATTGGCCAACACAGATTGCTATCCTGTATTCTTTAGGCAGAGAGAAATCATATTTGGCGTATTTTCTATTTATCATTTCCTATTCCAACGAATACGCCTATTAGTTTCTGTTTTGGTATGAATTCCGATGAATCCCTACCTTGAAACATGATTATAATCATTAGAAACAAATGAAATCTGTCAGTACTAATGCTTAGCTTGGGAATTAACGAGGAACGATTCCTATCCGCACTTACCAACTGAGTCGATTCACCCCAATTCATAGTCGCCGCTAGGTGCAATCGTGGCGCAAAACTCTCTCTCTCTCTAAAAAAAAAAAAAGAATATTGGCACTTCTGCACTATAAGATCTGTTATTCTCTATAAATGAATGATAAAATGTTGGAACCAAGAAACGAGAGTCAATGGATTTCAGACTGTATAATTCCTTTCAATTGATTCCGGTTTACTGGAATATAATCCGCGTCATATATCTGAATATAGTTTTAAGATCGCCAAGAAAACGAAGACAGGGGCTTCAGCAGCCTCATTTTACGTACTTAATTCTATAATTTATATGTTCAATATATTTATTGGCTCTGTGTCTATAATTAAATATAGTATATTATATTATATTTTATTTTATTTATATTAGATTTAATAAACTACGTCTATAATAGTGTAAATAGAAATAATTTTTTTTCTCTCTCCATTTTTGTTTCTGTTGTGTATTTTTTTTTTCTTTCTTTCGTTTTCACAATTTAATATGTATAATCGATGTACAATACAAATTCAACCACTAGAAGAAAAAGTGAAAAAAAAAACAAAAAAACTGTTTCCTTCGTTGAAAGCGATCTCTTCTCCTCGACTTTTTCTTTTATAGCTGTACCGGCTCTTCTTTATCTTCCTCGTCTATGTCTAAATCCTTCAAAAATCTACACCAATCAATACCAGCACCACAGTCTGGCTCTTTTTCGGATGCCCACCACAAATCTGACTGTAACACACACATCGTTTTCAGAGTCATTAATTTTTCCTAAATACAAATTCTCAGAGCTGTAATGATAACTTGAATTCCATATACAACAAGGTATCGTTCTGGATATTTAAAATATAGGAAATTAAAACGCCTGCATGTAGGCAACGCAGGAAAAAAAAATGCACGCCATATGCCTATCAAAAACTTTTCTGATGATTGTTTTACCAGTTCGTTATTTAAAATACACTGTAAGACAATAAAATTTCCGGATTAGCTTGTACAGCTATTTTTATATGGTGTATGATTCCAGTATTCAGAAAGATACCTGCACATAGAAAAGCAGTAAAGTCGTTATTTTATAATTGCGTCGGTAATCCTACCTTCACGTTAATCGGAGGCGTCGGTACAACAGGATTAACTTTCACATCAATGAACTGCAGTAGATCATTATAGTCGATTTTTCCTTCTTCATTTTTGCAGAGACTATAAAAGAGGTGAATACGTATATCTTGAAACGTTTAATAATTTTATGAATTCCTCAATTCATTTCTTTTCATAGGAGCCCACAAAGAACTCGGTATTTCAATTGTTAGCCAAGTTACAATTTTTGTAGTAAGAATGTTTTTTTTTTTCCTGTGTTATTTCGTGTCAAATAAAAAAGGAGAAGCTACTTTATATTAGAATCTATCATTTGGATTATCAGCCGTCAATAAAATCTAAGCAATGGTTATTTGGGACAATCGTAGTCTTGATATTCTGATAAACTCACTGATCTAACATGGAATTTATCAATTCAACATCCAAAGGAAGTCGACAGCCACGAATTATGTTGTAGAGCTCTTTACGAGGCATGTAGCCCGATCGCGCTCTATCTACATGGTGTAAGTCCTCCTCGAGCCTCTCCAACTCTGTCCACAGTTGTCGATTTAGTTCGCCATGTACCAATGACCTAATTCAAAAACGTATCTATAAGAGTGTTGAAAACTCGCTATTTGTCCATCCGATAATTCAATAGGAATAAATCGATTCGCCAAATTATTCGATTCGATTTGAATATCGAATAATTCATGAACTCAAATAATCCGAATATTTGAATGAATTCATACATTTAAATAATTCGTTGATTCAAAATCGAATAACCGTCAGTCAAAACGAATTGACGCTGCATTATTACTTCGAAAGAGTATTGATAAATTGCACAACTTAACGATTAAAATTTACAGCTGTACCTACGTTTAAGAAAATCCTAAAAATGTTGAGAAAATTTAAGATATTCTCGAAGAAAAATTATTCGAACTATTCGAAATTTCAAATTATGTTCGATTCGATTCGACCACGAAATAGACATTTTCAAATTTCACTTACCTAATGTATTCTCGCGAATGTCTCTCCTTATTTTCGTGGGATGAATAATGACGCGCAACAGTGATCATCTCATGTTCAGTAATTTTGTCAGCTGCATACTTGCACAAAGCTTCTCTATAATACATGATTTGAAAGAATGATTATATTCGTAGAATGAAAGGGCAGATGATATTGATCAATAGAATATAACAATCGGATAGCGAAAAATTTAATTGAACTTTTTAATTGAACTTGTTACTTCAGATCCACATGAAAAATATCAGAATTCCGAAACGCATAGACTTGCAAGTCTGTTTAAAAAATGGAATGATATTTAAGTTGTATCGTATTATGATTCAACAAATTTACCTTAAATGCTTGTACTGAATAACTTGGGGTTGGCAATCTGTAGATAGAGGAGAGTATTCCTGGATGAACTTCTTATATGCCGGTTTTAAAGCTTTCTGAAGTTTCTCCATTATCAGTTTTATGTTAGCCTTAGGGAACTAGAAAATAAATTTCATGATCGTAGTGCGTTGTCAAATCCTTATCACATTTGGTAGGAAAATAATAAAATTTCACTTAAAAATTATTGTAAGTTGTTTAAAAATGATGATACCTGATCGCAATGAAGTTCCATGTAACGTAGCGCGTAAATATCCGCTGATGTAATTTGGAAGTGAAATTCAGAAAGATTGACGCGTGCTCCGATGTAAAAATGATGGGGTTCGTAGTATCTAGGCTTCTTGCTCGTGTATGTGTCTTGCCCAGGCATCATTACCTGCATTCTTTTTTGAAAAAGACATCGCTTGAAGCCTGATTAAACACAGAAACCAATTAGTTATACAAAAATATTTGATACTTCCACTATAACAGACATATTGTTGATGAATATTATTCCCAAATACCTGAGTTCCGAACCGCTAACTCAAATATTGCAATTGTATTATCGGTCAGAAATACTCTTATTATAAAATGTCTATCATTATTTTCTGGTATATTTGAGATGAGTTTAGCTCTGAAGCGAAGAACGTGGCTTTCAAAACCATACCTGTAAAAAGTTCAAGAATTCTAAGTCACAATTACTATATCTTTCACCATAGAAATACTGACTTGTCGTGATTGAAGAATTTCACGAAATCTATCTTCGGTGGCTTGGGTATCATGCTGAAGCAATTTCCAAGCGAATCTTCGTAACTACCAAACCCGTTGTACGGAGGTATGTACTTTTCAACAGTCGTACATATCGAGTCCCTCTTTGTTTCAGGCTTTTCCAACGGCGTGAAATTGTCTATCCCATATTTGATTCTACGCAGATAAGCAAGAGACGATAAGCTTTCAGTTGCACAATTGGGATAAAAAGTTGCTAATTCCATGAAATTTTCATAAAATCCCATGAGTTTTAAGAGGATCTTGAAAATTCTATGAATTACTCTATCTTCTCAAGACTTGCAACAGTTTTTTTGAAAACATCCTTTCTGCTCTGCTTAGGAATACCTGTAATATTCTTTGGTGTAGGGGTCGAGATCAGTTATGACGACTTTCCTACCAAAGACATTGATTTGAGCTCCGATCATCAGATCTCTGTCCGTGTAGACTTCCCTTGCGTTTTTTCCAGTGTCTAATGAATCGACGATGTACCAACTGGAGGCAGTATTCTCTCCTATAACATTGAGCACTGTGAAAGGATCCTGAGCTCCGGGGGGATCGATTCTAGAAAAAAACTGAAGCAAGAATCGACTGAAGTCTACTATATCGAACTTTCGAAATATGATACAATACTACGCATGTCTCACTTTAGGTAGATTCATCCTTTTTATGAACATGAAGCCTGTATCTCGGCCAGAGTTAACAGGGACGTTTTCCTTTATCTCAATAGTGTCGTCGGCGAGATAAAAATGCAGTTCTAGATCGTGGACAACGCCATACATGGACTCAGTGTCGTCCCAGTAGCCATAAAATCGTAGCACCTTTCTGTCGTTTGATAAAAACTTGGCCAAAGTATCTACCTTGCGATTTGGCTTTTTTGGGAATATTTCCTGAATATTTAGAGCAATGGTTGGCTATGAATTAATCTTCTAAGATTCGAGTTCACTCGAGTGTATCTCAACTCGTGCAAACCATGTAGATAATGTTTATTTCAAATTACTGCTACCCTGTGAAGAAATATTCTATTTACTTGATTCTTTGACAGCCGATTACCAGTATTCTAGGACACAATTCAAAATTATTTCACATTTTATGGACTTTGCCTTTCCCCGAATATTTCCTCCAAATTTCAAAAGGTTTCGACGAACGATGTGGCTTCCAGCCGGCGACAAGCACTTTTTCTCTGGAAGACTCAATCTAGCTGAGGCAAAGTCCATAAAATCCTGAATAATTTCAAATTATATATTGAAATGCGAATATTCAGCTGTGAGAGAACTGAGTGAATAGAATATTTCTGCAAAGCGTACCAGCGATTTGAAAGAAATAGCCCTTTAATACTTTATCATAATATCTTACAACTTTACGTCGCTCGTTGTAAGGATCAGTTGGTATTTCGATAGGATCGGGAACCGGAATACCGCAGCGGTTCAAGAATCTTCTGGTGAACTTGTCGCAGTCAACGATCTTGTAAACCCGAGAGAAAAATTCTGGTTCTTTTCCTATATTGAGATCTATGATATCGTAATATCGATATCTCGCTGGGCCTGGCATCGGTATTCGTTGTCGTCTAACCAAGACACCTAATCACACGCATTAATGAGTGCATTGTCCAATCATTGGTACCGGACTATGTATACCTTGTTCTAGGCCGCTGTTGTCGACCTCTGGTTCTGATATTTTTATCGTACCGTCTTCAAGAAAGAAACTTATGATTACGACTCTGATTTGGAAAGGAGACTGCCATCTCTCCTGTACAGTTTCTTGAAAATATGCCTTGAACATTAGTCTCTAAGGACAAAAATGATTCAAAGTTATGTTTGAGTTGGCAACTTGAGTTGGCAGCTTGATCAAGATCAAACATACTCCATAAAATATTTCGATACATACCTGGTTATCGAATGCAAGCCATGAAGGCAAGACTTGTGCCTCTCCTCGAGGATACAACGAGGGATAGCGATTCTGATCAGCGAATGGTAAAGGCCCGCCTCCGATTCCGCACTTTGCTTTTTCCGATAAATAATAAACACCTGTATGGATTTTATCGAAGTGTTGAGGCTTGTGGAATTTAGTTCGCCCGATCTGTAAAAGGGTTGTTTTTCGGTTTTGGAAAAAGAAAGATCAGGAGTATGGAATGAGAATGGTTATAGAAGACAGAGTCGACTATAAAGAAGGTATATTTACTCTAGTATCAAAGTTGAAGCCTGGAAGAACAGGCAACGAAGGATTTCGCTGCATTTTAAATAAGATATTGGCGAATAATGAAAGGCGATGACACCATGAACCCCATATGATAATAGCTTTGTTTTTAAGCTGTATTTATTTGCCATGGTGTTGTTTCCTAGGCAACTGTAGTAATATTAAAGATCAATAAATATACGATTTTAAATACTGAATATCTTTATTATAATATAATAATATTCTGTAAGTTATAATATGGATAGCAAAAAAAATGGCATGTAATAATAAAAATGTGTATATCAATTAGTATAGCGTAGTCTTGCTTAGGTAAATATATTAGTTTATAAATTTCTGATCTTTGTAACATTGTTAAGGGGGCTTTGTACACCTTGGAGATCCATTTCTTTCAACTTACTAGTCTTTTCATAGTTGATAACAAGTATGCTGAGATACGATTAAAAATTATTCAATATTTTATTCTAAGAAAGAAGAAGTGGTCTTAGAATACAGGTCGCATCGTTCTTCCAAACTTCTTCAAACTTGGGGGGGAGGGGGGGTGTATTCTACATTGATGTCATTCCGGGCAAACCAATGCTATTCGATGAATTCGATTTTTGGAAATAGGAGTAATCAGGTATGAAAAAACTAATGTTCCTTCACAGCGTGCCAGGGATTTGTAAGAGAATTATTTCCAAGGTGTATGCGTGTACCCCCTAAAAATATATTCTATAATCTATGATGATATAGTGAGGCCGGCACTATTGTTAATTTAAATAATAATCATAAGTACATAGACATAGAGTTGATTGGTATAGATTCTTTTACATAATGTCTTCAAACATTATTAATATATTAACTAATACTTGTATATTCTGAGATGAGAAACGCTCTGTTATTGAATAAGGTGTAAATAATGATTAGCTTAATTTTACGCCCCAGTAAACTGTGCTCAATAATAACAGATATAATAATAACGATAATACTATAATAAAGAAGATGCACGATTTTCTTGAATCATATTACCTACAGACATATTAAATTTCAGAGAGAATGCAAGAATATGAAAAAAAAATGTCATAAATGCTGTCACGTATTAATTGACGAAAAAATAAAAAAATGTCTAATAATATTTCACTGATGACTATAAATCAATGAATTGTCACCTTGTGGCTCGCTCGACTACCGTTTTTTCAAATCTACTGTATTGTTCCGAATACAAGTCGACTTCTACTTCTCAAAATGCATTTCAAGACTTTTTTATTGGATATTTGACATAAGTCATGCTTTATGACATAATGGTCATCACAAAATTATATATTCATGGGGAAAATGGGGAAAACTGTATTTTTTAGGGATAGAAAGTTGAAATTTATGGTGGCGCAGGAAGCGGAAGACACTAACCATTTCATAAACAATTCCGAATGTAAGTCAAAGACAATTCAGCTAGACTAATTATTCGGAATAATACGTATTGTATAATAATATTGTATAAAATGCAGAGTATACATTATAAAAAGCAAGAAAAAGAAAACAAAAAAGACCCAACAGTCTTCGTAATATATCTTTGTATAGATAGTTTCGAACAAAACACACTGCATCTTCAACAAGAGATAAATTTACTTTCAAACGCACGCTTTTTCGGTAGATAATATGAGTCTCAACAGATTAGACTCATTCGCAAAGTATTCGATAAATTTTTCTTCATTTAGTAAGCGATTTATAACGTTTTGTCTTCGTTAGCGAAATTGCCTAGTTCATTGATATCATGTTTCAGTGAAGAATTGGTGCTTCTGATTAATTTTAATCATTCGAAAACTGATCTTTCGCTCATTCTATCCACCAAATTCAGAGAAAAATATATAAAGGAACTAATTATGCAATTTCGCTCTTTTCATTTCTTAGTCTCGATTAACGGGCAATAAATCATACCAGCTCGTAATAGTCTGCGTAAGATCGATGTCCCCCAAATTCAGATAAACTTGGCCAATGACGTTCCCACCTGAAGAGAGCCAGCCCTTTTGGGTGCAGATCGAGACCTCTAATCTCCTCGTATTTATATCACCTTGAGAAATAATGTACTCAAATTGTTCGTCGTAAACCGGGTTACAGTTGTCCTTCATCACGACAGTCTTGCGCTTAGTTTCCTTGTGCCGATCCGGAAGTAGGTAAAGTTTAACGTAAGGATCTGGTATGCTGGTTGGATCGTTTGTTGGAAGCGGAAGATTTCTGTGAATGAAAACCGCGACAATATTAGAAAATTTTCCTCCTTCTAAGTCCCAGAACATATTTTAACAACTCACGCAATCTTGTGCACAACTACGACGAGCTTTTGCCTCGCAACGCTGTAGCGTAAAGTAAGCTGGATTCTTCCCAGTCCAGCTTCTCCTGCGGATGAAGTCATGCTGAGATTTCTATGGATCAGATTCGGACTCGCAGACACTGGCAGCGAACCTATTGAGGTGGCTATTGGCTCTGAGATTAATGTCGCCTCTTCTTCCACTGGTGAAACCGGATTTAGACTTCCTACGGAAACGACGCTGCTCGCCACACTCCGAACGGATTCTTTGGACGGTTGCTTTTTCAGAGGACTCGGCGGAACTGAAGCATCAATAGAAAATCAATAGTTAGATGGATTTCACGATGCAGTAGGCTCAATAATCGAATCCTAACAACTCGTGATATCTTGGAATGCAATTCCCCCGAAGTCGGCTGGCGAAGAATGATCAAGTTGATGTGAAAAGACCCAATAACATTAAGATTTTAGTCAAAATCTTCGTTACTTCAATCAATAATTACAGAATGACAATACTTACTACTGCTTGATGGAGTGTTACTTATACTGGACTCTTGGCGTTCAATTTGTTTGTTTAGAACAGTGATATCGATGTCTTCTTCGTCCTCTGACGTGGGTTCTGGATTTTCGTATTTCAAGATCTAGTCACAAAATGATCTACAGTTATTTTCGACTATCCAAAAATACGTGCAATCTACAGATGTGGCAGATTTTCATTGTTCTTCACTTTTCAATATCAAAAATTACAACTTTCTCACCCTTAGTGTCATAGAAAGAATTATTCTGCTGTCTGCCTGTGCGTGTCGCAGATTGTAGGGCATTTGAGAAATTTCAAGATTTTCTTTCTCCATTAGGCCAGACAAATTATAGCTCAGCACGCCGACGTTCATCCCTGTCTTTTCGTCAACGATCTGAGAAACGATCGAACGCATTTTAGATGATAAGGTTTACTCAGGAATTTAGAGAATTGCTCATAGTTAGTCAATATGGTGGTAAGTTTGACTTGATTACTTTCATATGCAGCGTATCTGTTTCTGGATTTGCTACTAAAAACGTGAAGCCTTGTTCCCATATCGGGTCGCAAGATCTTAACTGTGTGGTTGTCCGTTCAGTCCGATTCCCCAGCAATGCTTCTAGGTAAACATCAGGCTGCTTATTCGCACGCATACACTGTGGAGAAGCATATTAACTTTGTACTACTTGTCCCGAATAGAGTGACTAGGAAATGCAGATGCATGGATCTGGTGACAGTTCTAGATCTATGAAATGAGACGTTTGGAAGATAAGTTTCTTTGCTGTGAAAGAAAATATGATTTGAAAACATCGGGATCGCGCAGTAAAGAGATATTATAGTAGTATGATTTCAACAGTTCAAAGACTTTAAAAGTTTCCACTGGATTTCGGAAGATTTCATATGAACTTGGTAAAACTTCATGAGACGCCATCAGATTTTATAGGACTGTATAGGCTTCCGGGGATTTTATAGATTGCATATGATTTCAAAGATTCCAAAAGAGTGCACCGAACTTAATGAGATTTTATTAGATTTAGTCACATCTCATGAAGATTTTAAAAGACTCCATAGAACTTCATGGGGCTTTAGGGATTCCGAAAGGTTTCATAAGTGTTTAAGGCCCATCCTTAGTCGCCCACCTCCTTTCCGTACAATGTAACGAAAACGGGGCCGGGGAGACACATTTCGATGATTATCCGAGCCCAGGCGTCGAAAACGCAAAAAAGGCCAACGCTGCGCGAATTCTATTTCAATTCCAAACACATACGTCCAAAAAAATTTTCGTTTCATGCGAAAATAGAGCCAGCGTTTGGTTATTTCTTTTTTCCATTGTCTAAATGGTTTTTCATTGTCCTTGGCTTTAGACAATGGAAAAAAGAAATAACCAAACGCTGGCTCTATTTTCGCATGAAACGAAAATTTTTTTGGACGTATGTGTTTGGAATTGAAATAGAATTCGCGCTACGTTGGCCTTTTTTGCGTTTTCGACGCCTGGGCTCGGATGATCATCGAAATGTGTCTCCCCGGCCCCGTTTTCGTTACATTGTACGGAAAGGAGGTGGGCGACTAAGGATGGGCCTTAACCCCCCGATTTAAACTCAAACTCACCGGCAGGTTTTTAGCCGAATCAACATACAGGATCAGAAGGGCTGTGCTCATTGAAGTTACTCTCAGTTGTTGCGTCTCAGCTAATGCCTGTGAATTGAAAATGAATGTAGCTCCTGAATCTTATTCTTAAGACTTTACCAATATATTCAAAAATGTATGCTTTCCGTGTAATTCACTTACAGCAGAGAGATCGGCAATATCTTTAGAGAGCTGTAGCCATGTGAGACGAAGATGGACCATGCCGTGCTTCGCCATCTCCAATGTAATCCACTGGAGAATTATGATTAGTTATAGTATTGCTTCTTTTCTTATCTTTATAAATATTTAGGGTGTCCAAGGGGGTCAACTAGCGGTTGGTTCTTCGTACACTTATTAGTGCTAATAACATTTGTATCCAAAAAACCATTGACACACAATAGATTCTCGGAATATTACTCTATTCTAAAAAATTTAGGGAGCGAAATTCACTTGTAGGTATGTACATGTGTGTATGTGCCGTTGTACCTGCTATTGGACCCCCTCAGACATCCTTAATGCTGAAACTTACAATGTCCAGCGTTCCTTTCCTCTGAACACGGTAGACCTCAATTGTAGCTCTGTTACAAGGAACGTAAAATAAGTAGTTAGCGTTATGTATATTGAATAGATGCACGAACAATGATAGATGTTAAACCTTGTGTATGAATCAAGTGTGTATGATGTATCTGTGGTGAAAAAGCTGCAAGGCTGATTTCATGTGTTAAAAATGCCACATCAAGGCGTATTTCGAACAAACATTCACGAGTACATCGATAGCAAATGCAACGCTCGGTCATTCGGTGTTATGCACATTACAGTAAATTAAAGAAAGGGTGATATACCACTCATGTCAGTCAGGCTGTAGCAATTCAAAGTATTTACAAGTTTCACAATATAAAGGTCAAGCGCAAGACACTCACTTTTTTTTTAATTCCATTATTCATGTTTTCTACCGCTAAGTCAAGCCTAGAATCATTCTTCGCAGCTCCCAGACACTGTGCGTTGTACAAATAGCAAGATTTCACAAATAGGGAAGTTGCCTAATTCTTTAATATCATATTTTCGTGAAAAATTGATACCTTAATTAGTAAAGAATTATTGAAATCAATTAATATTCAAAAAGTTCGCCACTTCGAGCGCAAACGTTGACAACACACTCTTTTCGTTTGACGTCAAAAGCGTTTCGAAGGTAAGTCATGCGGGATCGCATGTTTTGTCGGAGCCCACCCACCCGGTTTTGGTTAATAACACGCCTGTGCAAGTCACAGAGTAACGTTGTGCGCAGGGATTTTGAACCGGGCATTTTCGCACAAAATTCGAATACGTCATTTGAAAAATTAATTTATTCGGAAATTAGCCATAATAAATTTGATGCGATAGATTTCCACTAGTTTTATCCATTAAATCCACAGAAAATAAGAATCAAAAAAAAATTATGCAGCTTCCCCATTTCGATAAGTAATATCAAGATGCACTCTTACTACTGAATGGTTCGAATAAAATTCTACGAGATATCTACTTTTGTAATACAACGAATTTAGTATATGTGGATAATGTATTCAGATTTTATATTTAAGATTCTTTATTTAGATACTTAGCGGCAATACCTTCCTAGCGGATCGTCGTGGCCTGTGTTGTCTTTGTCAAAGAGGCGGGTAACCACCTTGCTGTATAGCCCCGCACCCTCATCTACCACAAACTGCCACACAACAACTGTTTTAGTGATTATCTACTCGAAGAGCGTAACTTTTCAATGTCTTGCAGTTAATCACGGAGTAGGAGGTAAAACCAGAGGGTGAAAAGTGCGACGACAGCTATTTTTTAAAATATTTTCGTTTACACTCATCTTTGCCACTATTGAAAGTAGAAGAAAATATCACAAAACAACGATAATGCACAAAGCATGATGTCGCGTAAACATTCCTCTCTCTTTAACGCAGTTCATGTTTTGTACGATACGTAATCCTTTTCAGATATTTTTCTTACTTTAACAGATGCGAAGATATTCGTCTACTTTCAAAAATTCATATATACTCGAAAACTTCATATACGTATGAGAACAAAATGAATAAAACGAGTACAAATTTATAATTTGAAGAAGATGGCAATACCATTTAGATTTTTGTGTAACAATAATCACATAATATGAATATTTTGTTTCTCTATGCAAGAATAGATCGATTACTGGCAGTGAATAAAGTTCAACTGTGTTAGAAATTTGGGAAAAAATTTTATTGAATAACTGTTGATATGTGGAAGATTTATCGATATATCTGGACTTTTGGAATGTGTATTACTTTCTGTGCTAATTTTGTTAATAGTTAATCAATTAAATGAGTTGTTACTCTATGTAATACACAGAGTTATTTTTTTGGACTGTACTTTTGCTTAGGGATATGCAAATAATCAAAATTGCTGAATGATTCGTAGATTCAAGCAATTCGAATGATTTAGATATTTGAATAAATTGGAAATCGAATGGATCCATATAATTTGGAAGGATTTTTATTGAACACTCTAATTCCGCAACATGTTAAAATTCAATGGCAAAAGTTCCTAAATATCAAGCCGTAGGTCAGGTATAGTTTGAAATGTACACGTTTATTGTGTTAGTGCTAAAGAGTTGTAGTATAGTGAGTTGTCAAGGCGGTAACAATAAATAATAGTAATTATCATCAAATTTGATAGAATATTGTCGAAATGTAGTAGCAGCCACACACGGTAAATGATCTACAAAAAAGCTAGAGCCATTCAAAGCATGTTATTTTTTACTACCTTCCAAGTAAGTCGTCAGTTCGGATGCCAGGACATCCTGGATCCCAATCCCACAGAGACGAAGTTACCTGCTGCGAATCGCAGGAAGTGATCACAGCCTGCGTGCCAAGACCATGATGTAAGATCAAGAAAGATTTTAACTCAAGAGAATCTAGTTTGCACAGATTTCATCAAATATCTTTTTTCAATTCAGGGAAAAAAACATCTGGCTGCTATTCAAAACGTACAAAATATTGATCTGTGAATTCATGAATTTGCCAACGCAATAACTTACAGCAGATACATTGCCAGACGATTGATCGATTTCTAATCATTTGATATTTGTAATAGTAAATAAATTTCATGCTTATGCAGGATGAAAGTGTCGAATATATTTAGAAAAGGTGGAGTTTATTCTCCTAAAATCCAACTAAGGGATAGTTATTCGGTCCTTTGACGCTTTGTACTCTCTGGCAAACTATAGAGATTTGCTCGTTACCGTATGACGTCTAGTGGACAAAATAGCACTACTGTAACCAGGCTCTGTGTTCGGGAATGTTTAATTAGGTTCTACATTCATTACATCTGATCAATTCACATGTAATCAATAACTCAAATTCAATGAAACTCAGAGCCTACTTTCATATTTAATGCGAACAATTATTCACACCTATACTATAGAGCCGCTATTTTCGCTGTATGGCATTATGAAGACAAGTCCCAATAAATTCTATACATGTATACATTCTTCAGCATTTATAATGTTGAAGAGTAGATGTCAAATAATGAAAAAAACATAATTTACAAAGAGAATAAGAACAATACCAAAACCAGAATTAAAAATCATTAGCAAAAGTGACAAACATAGAGTTGTAGTATAGCGAGTTGTCGAGGCAGTAACAATGAATAATAATAATTATCATCAAATTTGATAAAATATTATAAAAATGTAATGGCAGTCACACACGGTATACGTTCTACAAAAAAGCTCAAGCCGTTGGAAGCGTGTTTTTTGTACTACCTTGAAGGAGCTGAATAGTATGAGTAGACACACAAATCACCATTGTACTCAGGTACTACATACACCACGCGCACAGATAACATCGATATGATACCATCTATTATGATTATTGTAAGATTTTCTTCTAGTCCCCGTTAAACTATACACCAGCATGCGTGTGAGAGATGTTTTAATATCGTTAAACTAAGTATATTGCGTGTTTCTATGAGAAATGAATGATACTTTAATAGGGTATCCAATTTCGGAGATCCTTTGTAAAATATTTTACACATTATGTTACAATTCTCAATCTTGATTTCAAAATTTTACAAAAATAATATTCTTTCTTTATTGTCTTCTAGCAACTGACCCAAAAGTCTTCCTCATTATATCCGATCACCTTCCTTCGAGCGCAAGTTATACAAAATTGCAAATTCATTATATGATCAAATAAAAATTGTATAACTTTGTAGCACGAAGGGTGTGATCGTTTCGAGGGTGATAAATATGAGGGATGATGTCTTACCTGCCGAGACTCTCATCATCCTTGGGTTCGTCTTGGTCCCAGAGTAGCACAGTCACCTGCTGAGCAATGGCCGACGCCACTGCGCACTAATGCCATACAACACATCACGCATCACACATACATACCAGGGTCACGGTACTATACGTGTACTAAGTTACACAGGAGGATAGTTCACCGCTCATCCAGACATTGCCTCAGTTCAAAAAACGAATTTATATTACATTGGTTCAAGATATACGATTTTTCTCATACACGAAATTTCGAACACCAATGCACAGTGTAGGAATTCATTCTGATTAAAGATATTCACAAAAATAAGGTTTTTTTTTTTAGTACCCGGTAGTACTTTGAGAGTGAGGTAACGTCTCAATGAGCTGATGAAAGATTATTAGAAAATTATGTAAGGTCTCCTGATGAATCTAATGTTGGATAAACTAATCAAGTCTGTATCACATGAACAAAGGACTGACTTACTAAATAGTGTTTGATTAACGTCACTATGTGCAGAGCAGAAAAAGTGACCTATAGTGACACACTTATAAACACTGATCAAAAAAAAACAACCTGATTAAACATGTTCTACTTGGTAAATAAACAGATATGTACTATTTCTGACCAGCTGAAAATCTTCCAAGGATGAATAAAAATTCTCTGTAAATAGAAGCACTTTGAAAATCTGATAAATTTGAGCCACGGTAAGTTATCTTTTTATATAAGATAAAAGCGTAAGAGACCCTGATTCGAAAAATTATGAGGTCTGCAATCTTTGAATATATTAAATCGGGTTAATTGGGAATAAAATATATATGAAATATCCCCATTATTGTAAGTTATACTTATATTTGATTCCTAATCGAGTAGCTTGATGCCGGAAGAAATTAATCGGATAGTTTTTCAGCTCTCGATTTATTGTGATAACGAGTAAGATAAAAACCAACACGAGCGTAGTTTTGCCCGCATCAAGGTCCGCGATTATCATCAAGGACAGATTCTTTTTGTTTGGACAGTTTCCTATGCTTGTAATAATATTGCGAGTTAAATCTCGAATTTAGCATTCTCCATAACTGGCAATGACCAAGTCTTGAACAAAGCACATGCTATAAACTCCGTATAAAAAGTAGTGTAGAGTTGAATAAAGTTC
The DNA here is from genome assembly GCA_914767705.2 of Tenthredo notha. Taxonomy (NCBI): domain Eukaryota; kingdom Metazoa; phylum Arthropoda; class Insecta; order Hymenoptera; family Tenthredinidae; genus Tenthredo; species Tenthredo notha. Next base: position 3,389,062 of record OU611923.1, on the reverse strand, counting down.
TTTTTTTGTACATACCTCGCACCAGAAATCCCACTTGGGATTTACCGTGTTGTCTATTGTTTTTGTCCTGAATTCCTGGGCTCCAACATTAATGATGGCATAAGGATCGGACTTTCCTTTACCCAGCATTCCAAAGTCTTTCTTCATCAGATTTTTCGCTTCTATTACATGGATCCTCAGCACACCCTTCAAACAATACCAATTTTACTTTTACCGTCACTGAAGTCAGTGAGAAGCAATAGAACAAGTCAGATTCTTATTTCACCTCTGGTTCGGGAGTTTTTAATAATTCCGCAGGCACTTCGGGGCTTAGTGTTATCGGTAGTTTGTTGGGAAGCACCATAATGGCACCAATTTGCTCAACTATCGCCTTCCTCAATATTTCACTGCAAAATTTAAAACAAAATTAAGCCAAGGATGAAGAAGGAAGGCATCTACTCGGACCAATCTTTTCCGTACCTTAAACCAGGCATATCTAGAAGATCAGCTGCTCCTACTAAATTGAAATCTACAGAAGGCATGTTGAGAAAGAAGATTTGGAGACCTCCGACTAGTGGCATAATAGACAACAGTGGCTTCATCACCACTCGTATCATGCCACGGATCTGTAAATTGGATTGCAGGTAGATCAGAGATTGGCGAATCGCATTAATGCTGGTGAACTTTCGTTTTCAGTGTTGCTATGCATCAGTAAAACGTCTGTTTTATCTCGAAGCTTGATATAGCGCTTGTTCAACAATTTTACCTGGAAATCTTTGATGCCTCCTCTGATATTGCCACAACAGAATGAAATATCACAATCTCCTGCATAGCTGTAAGTTCCAAGTAATGAAAATGAGTTTGGCTAAGAAAAAAAGGGGAAACTATATTCAATCTTTGGAATACTTCAATGATGTTGTTTTTTTTTCTCTTTCAGGACTGATTTTTATGAAGAGTTTCGCTTATTTCCATCCGAATCTCATAATTCTGGTAAAATATCTTCAAATTCCGTAGTTTTAATGAAACATGTGAGAATCTGATGAAATTGACATAGTGCTTTGACTTTTTTCTTGGGATTTAGCAAAAAACAAATAGAGGATTCATTCATTTTGTTGATTTTCTGAATCCTGAATCCACATTATATTATACACTCCGGATAATTGAAAGAAGATGAACTGGTTTATAACCAGACTCACAAGATATCAGCATCCAATATGATCTCATTCCTGGCTGTATTTTTGTCATAAACTTTGATTCCGCCAATTCTAGGAGGCTGTAAACAAAGAGGATGTTATCGTTCCGTTTATTCTATGACAAAAATTTCATCAAAACTTTGCTAAATTCTGAGTAAACTAATGATTATGATGAAATTAATTTTTGGATAAAATTTTTTTAGATGAATATCATGTTGTCAAAATTCGAAGAATAGATTCCTCTAATTCTTAATGGGTTACTAATGACTCATATATGAATCGTGAGATACACATCGTTAGCTTTGAGTTGAAACAAGTTTCGATTTCTTTGAAATACCAAACTGAGTAATAACTTTTCATGTATTCATGTCTATAATTGAAATTTCCGTGTGTGTTCTAAATGAGTCAGACCATACTCTGAAATTGGATACCTTCACGAATATTGTCCCTGTACGAAAGAGTCTAAAAATAAATTTAACATTCAAGATAATTTAATTCTTGTTCCCCCTTCATCTTATCGCTTAAATAATAAGTTGCTTACAATCCGCCCAAGGACCAGTCTATCAAATGAAAATCCCTTAAGTTTGTATTGTGTCAATCGTGCGGCAACGGCAGGTTCAATTTGCTGTTTACATAGTTCTTTAACGAACTGATTCATGCTGGGCCAAAGCTTGTAGAGTATCTGAAACAACGAGATTAAAATTTAGGGACTTATAACGGGTCACGAAACTCTTCCGATACATGGAAAAGTGATACACGCAATCTTTCACAGCGATGGAACGAAAACAAGAATTTGAAATGTTCTCACCCTGTTAAGCCACTCGGCTCTATCAAAGTCAGGGAAATAAACCCAAGATGGAAGTTCAGACATTCTGCTAACAATGGAATGTTGTTCTCCAGCGAGAACAGCTGCCTGTGCGCCGAGTCTCCGCTGATCGCTTTCCTTTTTCCATTCTTTTCTCAATACTGACAATATTATCGGTCCGATAAACCATGCGATACTCCAATTCATGTATCCGCATCCCCACACCAAACCGACGGTTGCAAATTTCTTCAGAAATGATACTATCAGGCTTGTTATATTCGACATTCCTTCGGACGGCGGAGTTAAATCAACATTCTTTATTGCATCCTCAACTTTACTAGCACCTGCCATTTTATCTGTTACCTTTTGGTTTTGTTTAATCTATAGATAATGATTTTTGTTTTTGTTTTTTTGTTTTTTTTTAACAATTACTTTGAATTGACTAGATAACAAATTTCGTTGTTGTCGATGTTGTTGTTGATATACCCACGCATAGGGGAGAAAAAATAAACGAAAAATGATGTGTGATCATTAAATCGATGATCTAAGATTGTAAGCTAATCAGTGTTTGACAGTAACTAAACCGCAACTACGATAATAAATTGTCGGTTCAACTCCGAATATTACCGTGAAACTATTTTCCGTGTTTAATGTTACAATCAGGTATTGCGAAATGTATAATAACTGAGTCGCGCCCGTGAGTAGGATACCGGGGCTTTATTACTCCCGAGAGCCGATAAAAGGCTTGCTGTTGGGTGAGATCATTGTATTATTTTTATCTCATGCGCTGCACCTGTCAGAATAAACTTGGAGTGGGATGTCAGAATTATCGCGCTGAACGTTAGCCTTGTAACATAACCTGTCAGAAAATTGTTTCGAACTATAAATTTTTTGTCTTCTTCATTAAATTTTACTGCTTTTATTCTTATACTATATTTTATTATGACACTATTTTTTTTTATTTATCTATTATCACTAATTGGCACGTAATTCAATTACATACGTTTCCGTTATCGAACTTGCCAACGCTAATTACAACAGCAATTCAAAGTGTTAACACCTAGCGATTTCGAAATGCGTTATTGGGCATGCGCAGTATGGTGATAATCGATCTGGATCGATTATTTGTTAATGTGAATCGACTCGAAATAACGCGATTCGATTAATCGTTTGAATCGATATTATTTTTGACATTTGTCATGCGCGTGCGCAATGAGGTTGTAGATGTGGTCATGTGATTAAAACATTGATCAACATCAAATCACGGACGGTACGCCATTGTTGCGATAGTGATACGATAGATCGTTCATCTGTTTGTTTGCTGTCGAACAGCAGGGCAGTAATTTATTGATTCATTCTGTACTCAAGATTCAAGATTTGCTTTGCATTGTTTGCATGTGTTCGCAAGATTGACGCCACGCTTTACTAGTTAGACTGCGTAAATTGAACGAATTTCAATCACAACGTCAAAGAGAATAACAAAGAAGACGAATTTTGTCGAGACGGTGATAGTTGGTCTGTGATCATGGGTCTTGTCTGTTCAACGGCGCAGGTAATTATAAATAATAACCATTTGTTGCCATTATTTAGTTCTTTATATTTGCAGTTAGGAAAGTAATATATGAATATACGGTTCGTTATGATCACTGTCGTGTTACCCCCTTCATTTATCGTCGTATGACTCACAACAGGATAAATGTATAATCTTTGCTAATCCGCTAACAAACAGTTGCACACTTATTCTTAATGTTTCAGCTATTTTATTATGACCCTCAAGATATCTGCATCTGCAAAAATGAACTTCAGCAAGCCGTAACTTGTAAAGGTTTACTCTGAGCGACAAATGTTATTAGACTTTTTTCTTCCTCTCTCGATTATCTGATGGCGATATTTTTTAGTTTTTTTTTATTTTGATTTTTTGAATTTTTGAGTTTTTTGTTTACTTTTTTTTTCCAAACACGCAAACCCTGTTTTCGCGTGAATTACTTCAATGGCGAGACTGACTTTGTAATGATTCAATGATGATTCTTTCTCGATTATCTAGAGGCGACATTCTCTAGTTTATGTTTGAGACTAAGGCACTATTATCCACATAATCGCTCTGTATATAAACACCACTAGATAATCGAGAAAGAATCATCATTGAATCATTACAAAGTCAGTCTCGCCATTGAAGTAATTCACGCGAACACAGGGTTTGCGTGTTTGGAAAAAAAAGTAAACAAAAAAACTCAAAAATTCAAAAAATCAAAATAAAAAAAAACTAAAAAATATCGCCATCCGAGAATCGGAAAAGAGAAAAAAAAGTCTGATGGAATTTCTCTCTTAGAATGACCGTTTCGAAGTAATGTCGTGCTGAAGTACTAATTGACAGAAAAACGGCGTTAGCATCGGTTTGAAAAAAAATCTAAAAAATATCGCCATCAGATAATCGAGAGAGGAAGAAAAAAGTCTAATAACATTTGTCGCTCAGAGTAAACCTTTACAAGTTACGGCTTGCTGAAGTTCATTTTTGCAGATGCAGATATCTTGAGGGTCATTATTTTATTATTCGTATTATGCGTACGTTATACATGCGACGATCAAAGAATATAAATGACAAACAGAACGCGAGAAACAAGGGGAAAAAAAAAAACCATTCAGTTCTGAGAAATTTCATGAAATCTTATGAAATCCCTGAATACTAATCAAATTATAATAAAATTTCTCGAAACTCTATCAATTTCTGATGAAATCCTGTTATTCTCTGTGATACATTTTTCTTAAACCTTTTTTTTTCCTGATAAAAATTCATTAGAATCTTATGAAATCCCACGAAATTCAGCGATACTGAGAAACAGTTGTATGCTCATTCTCCACACTTTGGTAATCTTATTTTTCAATCTAACATAAGCATTAGGTATGTATATATGCGCTAGACATCCGACTTGGTAAACTGTCATGATGACCCGTTGATAAAAGTGATTTGAAAGTTGTAAAAAAATAAAAAATAAACCATCCACCAGTACTGAAAACTATTATCATATATTGCAAAGCAGCCAAGTCTAACATTGTAACAAAATATTCAAATAATTTTTTTTTTCTGTATACTTGTTACTCAGATTATTTAAAACATTTATCTCTAGCTCGCCTGCCTGTGCGGTAGCACAGCATGTAGTTTCTGCTGCTCGCAGTGCCCAACGTGCCGCAATAGCACCAGCACTCGTATTATGTATGCTCTGATGTTACTGCTCGGTACCATCGTTGCCTGCATTACCCTCTCACCTGGGCTCCAGACTACTCTGAAAAAGGTGAAAACTGAAATGAATGTATTTTGGAGAGTTCTAGCTTGGTCTTTGGAAAATTAAAAAGCCTAGAGTTTTCTGAGTGAAAACGTAGACAATTATCCTCAAGGATAAGCGAGGATGATTATTTCATTAGCAAATGATATAAAGACTAATAATTTAGTTAAGAATACCCTCACATCGTAGTTCCATCTTTAGGTACCATTCTGCGCCAACAGTTCAAGTTATGTTCCATCTTCGTTTACCATTGACTGCCAATCCGCTGTTGGATATCTGGCCGTATATAGGCTCTGTTTTATCCTCTGTCTCTTCTTTGTTTTGATGTCAGTGATAATGATAAGAGTGAGAAGCTCCAAGGATCCTCGAGCCGCCATTCAAAATGGGTAAAAAAATTGCTACAAGTTTATTTGTTTATGCATTAAGTCGACATAGGCAACCAATAGCCGCTATAAATTGATTAATCGTTTAGTTTCTGGGCTATCAAATACCTGCTTGTGATCGGTGGAATGATTGGTGCCTTTTTCATCCCTGAAGGATCCTTTGGCATCACCTGGATGTACTTTGGCATGATCGGCGGGTTCCTTTTCATAATAATACAACTGATTTTGATAGTTGATTTTGCTCATTCCTGGGCTGATGCTTGGGTCGGTAATTACCAAGAAACCGAATCTAAGGGCTGGTAAGTTTCATGCTTTCAAAATACCAGGAGTGCTCAGTGAAGACAATAAAATGACAATGAACTAGAGTTTATTACTCTTTTGTCAACTATTTTTAGGTACGCCGCACTTCTAGGAGCCACTTTGCTCAGCTACGCAGCTTCCATCGCTGGCATTGTTCTGTTGTTCGTCCATTTCACTGCCGTAAGCATATAATTACGTATAAAATGTTTACAGCAAATGGTTAAACTCCAAAACGTGAGAATTTAAATTGATGTGTGACAATTGGCTCAATACAGTCTAGCGGCTGCGCGCTGAACAAGTTTTTCATCTCCTTCAACCTGATTCTGTGCGTGATAGCAAGTGCGATTTCAATTCTACCAAGAGTTCAGGAAAAATTATCCAACAGCGGTCTCCTCCAATCTTCCATAGTCAGTCTATACGTTATATATCTGACATGGAGCGGAGTTTCGAACAGTCCAGGTAGCTGGTAACACACTTTGTTGAGATATGCTCATCTCAATTTTGTACAAGCTAATTAACAGGTTTTTGTGACCGATTTAGATACTGCCTGCAATCCTGGCTTCCTGGGGATAATTGGAAGTACCGATGTAACCACTCAAAACAAAGTCGCGTTCAATAAGGAGAGCATTATTGGTTTGGTAATATGGATGTGCTGTGTGCTGTACAGCTCTCTTCGAACAGCTTCAAAATCGTCAAGAATTACTATGTCCGACAATGTTATGGCTAAGGAAAACGGAGCTGGTAAGTATCAAGCTTAGTTATTGCTTTTCACTTTATTTACAATCTCATTGAATCCGCATTTCACTTGCTCATCTTTGTGTTACCTATTTCATATCCAATCTTTTCGCCGATTATATGCAGCTGCTTAGTTCATTCTCAATGTTCGTGGAAAATAGTAAACGAATTCTAAAAATGAACCGACTTTTCTTCCGCTGACAATATTGTTGCTTTGTTGATATTGCCCAGCTCATTATTTAACAGTAAATTCATGTTTTCTTTCTATACAGTCAGGAACCAGGCCGACCAATCTCTAGTCAGCAACGAAGGTACGCACACATATTACCATGCCGTTTGCCGGGTCAAACGGGGCTTAGTATTACGTTAGAAATTCCCCATTTATAGTTTCAGATTTGAAAATCGATTGGATGATACTTCTAAGATTCATTAATCACAATACTCACCATGCCTCTCTACACAAATCGTTCATACCTATTCTACCGTATGCTTTTGATCGAATTTCTCAATACACCTTTATTTCACTTTATTCATGTCATGATTTTACTCAATACTTTATTTCTCTGTTCAAAATAATCGCTTCCGCTTATAGATTATTTATTTCCATCATTCGATAATTGCATATTCGAATTTCCAAAAGTTTCAAACTCATTACCATAATCATCATCAAGTGGCACGAATGAGTTCTCTCAGTAGTTTGTTAGTGTGTGCCTGCCTTCTTCAGTTATATCCCCCGTAGTCAGACGCTTCTCGATTCTTTTTCAATTACGTTTATTTTTTTCTACTCATTATTGGTTTTGTGAAGAGATTATGATATTACATATTCATTGCTGGGAATCCAGTATGCGGTATGTTTCTTTTTCACTTTTATCGTTACTCAAAACACGATTACATACACGTTCATATACTACAAACAATAAGGAGAATGAGGATTCCTTTGCAAAACCAGTCGCCAGAGAAATAAACTTTACTGTTTTTACACTTCATATCAATTGTGATCAGACTATGTTGCAGTAGAAAGTCATGGCGGAGACCAAGAGGAAGGTGGCCAGACCAAAGTGTGGGACAATGAAGACGACAGCGTTGCATATAGCTGGAGTTTCTTCCATCTTATGTTCGCCCTTGCTACACTTTATGTTATGATGACTTTGACCAACTGGTACAAGTAAGTACATCAGATAACTAAAAAGAACAACGAATAACATTTTCAAGAAAATTGATGATCTCTTTTCTTAAACAAATACTTGTTTTCAACAGGCCTAATTCAAGCTTGGATACGCTTAACGCAAACACAGCATCGATGTGGGTGAAAATAATATCATCCTGGATGTGTCTTGGATTGTATATGTGGTCTATGATAGCGCCAGTCGTATTGACCGATCGCGATTTTTCGTAAGCTAAAAAATTCATTGATGCTCCTTTTGGATGATACTGAAAGACGAAGAATAGTAATAATCTAAGACAAGTAGCTACCGCGATGAAATTTAATGAATTTGAAACAGCTGTGAGGTACGAAATAAGCTTATACAGGTATAACTTAATAATCACCAGTCTACTTAGTTGTGTCTACTAAGGGTTATCCTCACTGAAATTAATCTCACAATAAGTACTTTAATTCGTTGTTATATTTGTTCTGGTTAATCTGACCAGCTAATAATAATTTCTTTCGAGCCAGTCATCTTCCTATGTAATATTATTGTTTAGATATTTCCTTATTTATCTTAAATTAGTCTAGTTCCAGGCTGAAATATACTATATATGATACTATATGAGCCGTTCGCTCAAAGAATAACCTAAGTCGATTTAGGTCGTTGTTTGGATTCACTTGTCAATTCGTAGACATTACCCCTGGAAATATAAATGTAAAATTTCATAACATTTTATCAACTTTTGACCTTTTCGTAAGTGGTTAAACCTGTGCGCGCTTATGATATTACTGTGCGATGCTGAACTTTTGAATTGCTTTTTCTCGAAACGACCGAAATCGACTTAGGTTATTCTTTGAGCGAACGGCTTATATCTAGATCCTAAAATTAAATAATAATATTAATCACTGCGATTACGTCGCGATATATCTATACGTATGTGAAACGAAGAGAAGAAGGAAAATAAAAACGAAAAGAAAATAATGATAAGAATCGTTATCTATTAATTTAGGTATATGAGCGGATCCACGTCACCTCACTCAAAAAAAAACCGTCAAGACACGGATCTTTGCGCCATTCAAAACATCTTTAGTACTATGGAAAACAAAAATACAACTTCAAGGATTTTGAAAATTTTTCAAAAATGGCGGAGTTAGAGCTATGTGAATTTTTGTAAACCGCTCGCGCTGTTGCAGCGCTATTTTTGAAAATTCATATCTCCGAAAGTATTCATCGGAGCGGACTGATCCTGGAATCATTTTGTTCGTGAAAAAACGCGCTTTCATATAAAAAATTCAATTTGAGGAAAAAAAAACTTCTTTTAATTTCTTTTCGTCGTTTTTATTTTTAATTTCACTGCCATTTCCGCAGGACTCGCAGAAATTCATAGAGATAATTTTTTTTAGATACCTGGATCCTTCCCCTTTAATCCTAAAACAAAAAATATATGAAGAAAATACCTGGGTCGGAGAAAAGAACCAAAACGTCTAGTCGCGCGGCATTCGCGGTTCGAAAATGCCTAAAAAAAAAATTAAAAACACGGTTGTCGAACGGAAATTTTCTGAATTTTTCAAAAATGATCATTTTTTTTTCACTCGTCATTTTTGACGCGTAATTCAAAAAATAAAACTCAAAATGTCAATTTCACTACGTTTCCCAACGTTTGTTGATGATCGTATTTTTTTTTCCTGAAAGTTCAGGAAATTTCCGATGAAAATCATGTACGAAAATTTTTCAGTCCTTCACCTCCAAGGCACAGTCACGATTTGAATCAAACTTCAGGGTTTTGTGTGATTATTTGTGCATTTTGATGTTAAGAATGAAATGATCTCGATAATAATAACTTGGAGGTCAACGAGCGGAAAATTTTTGTACATGATTTTCATCGGAAATCTCCTGAACTTTCAGAAAAAAAAATAAGATTATCAAAAAACGATGGGAAACGTGGTAAAATTGACACGTTGAGTTTAATTTTTCGAAATACGCGTAAAAAATGACGAGTGAAAAAAAATGATCATCATTTTTGAAAAATTCACAAAATTTCTGATCAACAACCGTGTTTTTAATTTTGTTTTGAGGCATTTTTGAACCGCGAACGCCGCGCGCGGACGTGAATCGGCGTGCGCGGCGACGCGCGACTAGACGTTTTGGTTCTTTTCACCGGTCCAGGTATGTTTTCGATATATTTTTTTTTTTAGGATTGAAGGGGAAGGATCCAGGTATCTAAAAAAAATTATCTCTATGAATTTCTGCGAGTCCTGCGGAAATGGCAGTGAAATTAAAAATAAAAACGACGAAAAGAAATTAAAAGAAGTTTTTTTTTCCTCAAATAGAATTTTTTATATGAAAGCGCGTTTTTTCACGAACAAAATGATTCCAGGATCAGTCCGCTCCGATGAATACTTTCGGAGATATGAATTTTCAAACATAGCGTTGCAACAGCGGTTTACAAAAATTCACATAGCTCTAACTCCGCCATTTTTTTTAAATTTTCAAAATCCTTGAAGTTGTATTTTTGTTTTCCATAGTACTAAAGATGTTTTGAATGGCGCAAAGATTCGTGATATGACGAGTTTTTTTTTTTTGAGTGAGGTGACGTGGATCCGCTCATATGCTTACATTAAAGATTATGTGTACATAGTATAGTATATTTTTTGGTAAAGAGATAAAGTGAAGGCATTTGGTCTTTTTTATTCTTTTTTTTTTTTTTATATCGTGTCTGTTAGAGGTGTGTGTTTAGCGAATTGTGTAAGGTTTCAGTTATTTTTTCATACGAAATTAATAAAGAGACAAATAAATTTGACAATTAAAAAGTAAAATTCACATTTTATTGATTCTTAATTGATTGTATAATTAGAAAGAAAAAAAAATATATATATACATATACATATATATATGTAATATATCTAGCAATTAGTAATACATACCCAATATATCACTTAGCAATTTTTCTAATATCTACAACCTGTAGGTAGGGGGATTGAAAAATTAATGAAATAATGAAATTAATAACATTTAATTAATTATTTCAAGCGGAATAACTTCAACACTGTATATCTACTATTATTGAAAATTGTGAAAAGTCTTTCAACAAATTTTCATATAACATTGAAGTTTTAGTTCTTCTCTCCGACTCCTATTGGCTTTTATAATTAAGTGATTTTATTTATTGTTTTTGTTTCTTCGAAATAAACGCTAAGAGAATATTAAAAAATTATAAAAAAATTTATATCATCAGTCTTGAGAAAGCGTCGCTAGAACTCTTATTGTTGCCAATAACTCGCTTACCCCGATTATTAAACTAAAAAAAAAAACTATTTACAAATTAATATTAAATAGTATAAAGGGATTTTATAAATACGTACATATATATATCGTATATCGTACTATTTAGGAGAGGAAATTATCGACGAAATAGAAACTATTTACAGTTTTTTTTTGTTTTTTTTTCTTAGGGATATAGATCCTCAATATTACAATAAGCCATCTTCGGACGTTAGAATTATTCGGCCTTTGATTTATCTGCCGTTATTTCAGCTACCGGTGTCTTTCGTTTTCTTAATATATGATTCTTGATGTTTTGGAAAGGAGTGTCGAAGAGCAGCGTCAATACAACCGATGTTATTAGTATCCACATCAACTCGCTGAAGTTCAGCTGTAAGTAACAATGGTATATCATTATTTGATTTAGCGTGTTAAGGCTCGTCCCCAGTCGCCAACCTCCTTCAGATCGAAAGAAGGGGGGAGGGGCACATGTCGATTATGATCCGAGCCCAGGGCGTCGAAAACGCAAAAACAAAATGCACAGCGCCAATTCAAATTAAGTTTCGAACACAAACATCCAAAAACATGTTTGATTTGATTTATTCCCGGTAAAAAAAAAAACATCTGAAGAGTCTTTGATAATGATTTGAAAAGAAACCGTATATACCGTGAATATTCGGTGAGACTACACGATTCCCTTCCTACGGCAAAACCAACACAGGCGCTCACCGTGTGCGTGAGGCTTGTTCGGGAGGGGATGCAATGCTACTGGCACCTCATTCCGTCCTAAACTAGCCTCACGCACGCGGTGCGCTTGTGTTGGTTTTGCCATAGAAAGAGGATCGTGTAGTCTCACCGAATATTCACGGTATGTTGATTATGTGCTCACCATCATACGAATGAATCCATAGTACTCGGCGCCACGCGTCATTCCGACATTGTAGAAGAAGACTGGAAACTGCGTGAGGTAAATAGCGTAACTTAGTCTTGTGCTGATCAAAAATCCCCTCCACGCAAACATCCGGCTTATAGTTCCTGATAAAAATGAAAATGTACAAATCAAGTCGTTGTAAGTCGGACCGCTTCTTTTATGTCAAGATAAACGTTTGATATGCGGAAGATTTTACTTACCATTTGAGTTACCGGTATGAGAGAGGAAGGCCACCCAGGCAAAAAGGACGCACCAACCGATCGGCGAAAAAGCGTTGTAAATCGCAGCGTGCGTTGGGTTATAGACGTAATTAATTGATCCCATCGCTGCCGGTCCGACGAAAGCTCCGATGAACATCAGGGATGACAAGATCCATCCGATTTGTATAAAAATCTAAGAAACGGAGAGAGAAATGTTGAATATTTACAGATTTATTTTTTAAGTCTGTCTGTTTTTTTTTTTTCTTTTTTTTATAACGAGATCATCTGAAAGGTTTTTCAAAACCAAACCGGTCAACTTACGGAATTTATTTTGTAGTCTCTCGGGAAATTTCGCAGCAAGTATCCCGTCAGAACTCCTATTATGTAGACCGTCAGTCTATGCGTTGGTAAAATGTACGAGTGATTTGCTGTGTCGAACAACTGTTTGATCCTATGACACAAGCAAATATTATAAGTAGGGTATTTCAGACTATTTTCGAAAATTGTTTACATTATGTTTGAAAACAGATATTATCACATCTTTTATCAAATAGTTCGGCAGGATATCACGGAATTCATAAAGATTTTCGCGGGATGTCTCATAAATAAATGAACATTAAATATAATATAAACAACATTAATATTCATTTATATGAAATTATTCGTCTTATAATTTTCGGAATGTGATTATGCAAAAGCAATTATGGCATTATTTAAAGTTTGCAGAATACAATAGAACGTAAATAATTATACTTACGAAGTGCCGAAGAAAACGTAGTTGTTCAGCTGTCTGTCATATGTTACGCTATAACGAAGTATAGTCGATAGCACAGCCAGAGTAGTGAGTAGGATGGTACCAATTCGCGGCCTTTTCCAAAGCAGGACAACTATCAGTGGCGATACAGCAAAAAGCTGCGTGTCGATGCCCAAGTGATGTGTGTGCGTCAGACACTTTGAAAGTAAAAAGAATTTTGTTGAAACGATGGTAGAAATTAGTGTATGAGAATATTTTTTGTCCGTTTTATTCATTGATTGATTTAATTTTATCAATCATGCGATTGTACATTCATTTTCAAGGACGGCTTCCACTAATTGGATAAAAACCTCAAACCTTGTTGAAGCGCTTGTCTTATTCTAAGATCACCATGTCGAAGAATTTTCCTAATAAATACCCAAGGTGCGGAATTTCTTTCAATCTCATGAAAGATGGCCTAGCATGAAAGTTGATAAAAACTCACCATGTTTTCAAACCCAAAGTAGTTGTGGATGAAGAGGAAATTCCGCCACCATGTCTTCTTGCATATATCAGCATGGTGGGTTACTACAAGATTCCATTGCGGACCAGAACCGATAAACGGCATAACGTATGTGCAGAACATTATCAAAGCACCCAACGTCGGTACTAATCTGCAAGGGAAAATGAATTGGACTTGTTATCTGATCGCAAACATAATTCATTCGAAGTTCTGTCCCGTTTGAACCTGCAGCTGGACATTAGGGTGCTTTTTTTGAAACGACTATTTTTTTTTTCAACTCCCCATTGAAAGTCTTGTAGTAAACGTCGAATAAGGAATCCTATCCAATTTTCAGCTCCTAATTCCAATTCTAAGAACTCGCACTCTTCTTTTCAAGTTTTCCCATGCTAAAAGCATGTAAATATTACTACTTTTTCGTTAGCCGCGCACAACTAAAGGTGCTCGCACATGAAACGACGTTTGCCGTTTGACGGATCACCTACAGGCCGTAACGGGGCCGTGCGCTCACTCACACATGCCTGTGATTGGACGGCGCATTGTGTGAGTGAGCGCACGGCCCCGTTACGGCCTGTAGGTGATCCGTCAAACGGCAAACGTCGTTTCATGTGCGAGCACCTTAAGCCGCATTTCAATGGATTGTTCTCATCCCAGACTCATTTGACAGAGAATTTAATGTTCTTCAAAAGTGCCCATGATAGTTTGATTGATTTGAAAATATTGAACTTGACATTTTGTTAGAATTTTATATTTCAAAAAATCAAAGTCCTTATATCTTTTGAAATACTGGTTTGAAAGACTTTATTCATTGGACTTTTTTGTAGAGAAATAAATTTCCTACAAAATTGTCGAAAGTTTGTTTCTCCAAGTCCAACTGTTCATTCGCCCACAGTAAGAAAGAAGAATTATGCATAAAATCGACTTTGAAGGCTCACACAGGTGCAGCGGTTGAAACCACAGCCAAACTACCTGAGGCACTTCTGAAGAACACTAAATTCTCTGTAAAATGAGTCTTGGATGAGAACAATCCATCGAAATGCGGCTGAGTTGTGCGCGGCGAAAGAAAAATTCGTAATGTTTACATGCTTTTAGCATGGGAAAACTTAAAAAGAAAAGTACGAGTACTTAGAATTGGAATTAAGAGCTAAAAATTGGACAGGATTCCTTTTTCGCCGTCTTCTACAAGATTTTCAATGGGGAGTTGAAAAAAAAAAAATAGTCGTTTCAAAAAAAGCACCCTAGTGGACATGTTTGTTCGAAATATAGTCGTAATAACCGTTACCTGAGTATCCTGGATAGGTACTCGCTCTTTACGTCCAATTTTCCGGTTCTGTTCAATCTTCCAATGAAGGAATATGTCGTCAGAAGTCCGGAAAGCATGATGAACGGGTCTGTGTAAAGACTAGCAGCGCGTCCTATCACTGTCCAAGGTTTCCCAAGGTACTGAAATTGGGTTTTTAATCACTCAAGTCATTAAAGACCCAGGCAGTTTGCTTAAGACCATTTTATAACCTACTAGTCTCTCACGTTTATAAAAAGACTTGAAATTTTTTTTATTACGTGTTAAGTGAAATACCTGTTATATAATTTGATTTATAGACGTACCTCCGTCATTTCGGTTCTGTTGATGTAGGGGTTGAAGAATAGGGCCATACTTTTATGAGCGACAATTAACATCATGGCGTTCAACGCTCTGACACCATGCAGAGCGGCGATGTCTCCTTCGCCTCTCTCAAGGGATATTAACTTCTTGAAATTTCGCTTTAAGGAAAATGACAGAAGCAATTCACTTGCAGAAAGTCCATAGTGGTCATAAATGGCCGCGACTATCGCCAAAACGAAGACTCCGAGGAATAAGCCACTGTTTTAAAAGACAAAACGTGACATTAAACTTATTTTGCTATCCAGAAGTTTGTGAGACAAGAATGAAACAGTTATAAAAATAAATTTTAACTGCATATTCATGTCTTATAAGCATACTATACATATTAAGGTGGCCCTTATTTGGGGGTCGGTGGAATTTTGTCCGCGCCCTCCCCCTAGATTTGTTCGAAATAAATTCAAAAAAATCTGGGTAAAACTTGGGCTTTCTAAATCAACGGTAAAGCGTGCCTGTAAGTTCGTATTTTGTCCCGTTTGCATAACATAAACTTTTCAAAAATATTTCACAGGTCTTGTAAAGATTTCTTCTGCAGAATGTTGAAAAGTTGACGAATTTGGATAAAAAAAATTCTCTACGGTGAATTTGATCGATATTCCCGAGAAAATTGAATAAGGGGTGAAAGAACGGGTCGAAAAAAGATGATTTCAATGACTCGTATATAAAATCCGCTTTCATAACAGGTAATTTTACGGTCTGAAGTTTTTTTCAGTCCATAGATGTGGGCCATACGGATAGAGACAGACACTTTCTCAATGGTCAAGGACACCGTCCCGAAAGAACGGTTATCATATTGCGCAAGCCACTAGTGGTTAGTGAACCTGTTGTACGCCAACGTTAAGGCATCATAGTAGTCAGTTGCATAAGGTATGCTAAATTTAAATCAAAGCCAATACTATAGTAGGACGTCAAAAGCGAGGTGAGATGTGACCGATTGATAAATACGTTGTCCGAATGCTCAATTAGAAAAGAATAGTGCAGCGCTGCAGCCTTGATCGTTGCACACCATATCCGTTGATACACGTTTCCGAAAATTAGCGGAAGAGAGTTCGAGGCCTAACGTTAATTTTTATTGGCTCAGATATAACTTGAACATGGTTTTTTTTCAATACATTGAACCTATAATATGGTTTAATAGAACCCTACAATTTGACCTTCGAATGGTGCACTGCGTTCAATATGGTTTGCTTATTTCCAGAAAACTATTGTTTAACAACCCTTCCTGGTCACCACGGGTCAAAATGACCCGAGCATCAATTTTGAAGGTAAATCCCGGTAAGTTCGCGACCGAAGAACGCAAAAAAAAATAAAAAATTGAAAAATTATAAAAATCAAAAAATCAAAAAACCCGAAATGCATTGACCTTTTGACGATTTTTTTTGAACATGTTGCCATGTGAATTTTGATATGCTGACTTTTGTTACATCTTCTAGAATGTTTAAAGTATTTTTCAGTATTTTTTCGGTGCGAATCCGACCGATCGTTTTCACGAGGCAACCGTTCAAAAATGGTTCGGGTGAATTTGACCCGGTGTGACCAGCTTGATTGAAATCGGAGGTGTGACTACGAAGGGTTAAAAAAAAAAACTCATTCGTCGCGCAGCTGATTTCTCGAACTGAAAAATTGATTCGGATAGTTTCAGTTCAAAACGAAAACCTATGTGACGAAGGGACCATACACGATTGAATTTTGTGGAGATGGCTAATGTAAGCCCCAAACAGTTCTAGGATTGGCACCGTGATATGTATAAGTAAAAGATTACCTCACGACTTTCGTCTCGATTGGGTAAGATTCCTTTCTTCGTCGTTGACACATCTCTGAATCCACCTGGACACTTATTTTAAGCCCAGTCCGAGCCGTGTGCTCTCCAAGCGTGTGTCGTAACGATGCTTCGACATCCTGAGCCGAGCATGATGCCGGCGTGCACACAGCCCAGTTAACCGTACTAAATCGAGGCACGCGATGACCAGGCTAGAAAAATTACATCATTGCACACGCGGTGATATGGATTGATTTTTCCGCCTCCGATTTGAAGAAGTTTATTATACTTTAGGCATAGGAAGTCTGTAAATTTTAAGTCAAGATTTATCTATATCAAACCCAACAGAATTAGATTCGCCGAGTGTGTATTAGGGTGCTTTTTTTGGAACGACTATTTTTTTTTTCAACTTCCCATTGAAAATCTTGTAGTAGACGTCGAATAAGGAATCCTATCCAATTTTTAGCTCTTAATTCCAATACTAAGAACTCGCACTCTTCTTTTTAAGTTTTGCCATGCTAAAAGCATGCAAATATTACTACTTTTTCTTTAGCCGCGCACAACTCAGCCGCATTTCAATGGATTGTTCTCATCCAAGACTCATTTGACAGAGAAATTAATGTTCTTCAAAAGTGCCCATGATGGTTTGATTGATTTGAAAATATTGAACTTGACATTTTGTTAGAATTTTATATTTCAAAAAATCAAAGTCCTTATATCTTTTGAAATACTGGTTTGAGAGATTTTATTCATTGGACTTTTTTGTAGAGAAATAAAATTCCTACAAAATTGTCAGAAAGTTTTTTTCTCCAAGTCCAACTGTTTATTCGCCCACAGTGAGAAAGAAGAATTATGCATGAAATCGACTTTGAAGGCTCACACAGGTGCAGTGGTTGAAACCACAGCCAAACTATCTCAGGCACTTCTGAAGAACACTAAATTCTCTGTAAAATGGGTCTTGGATGAGAACAATCCATCGAAATGCGGCTAAGTTGTGCGCGGCGAAAGAAAAATTCGTAATGTTTACATGCTTTTAGCATGGGAAAACTTAAAAAGAAAAGTGCGAGTACTTAGAATTGGAATTAAGAGCTAAAAATTGGATAGGATTCCTTTTTCGACGTCTACTACAAGATTTTCAATGCGGACTTGAAAAAAAAAATAATCGTTTCAAAAAAAGCACCCTAGTGTGTATTGGTGCACACTGTACATGTACTACAAACATGAATAGCTTATTTGACATCTTATAATCATACCACTTCTCTATGCATTATTCAATTATTTACAAAAATAAGAAGAAGCATCTTGAAAACAAAGTCGAAAAGATTAGATTGTGAAGAATCGCTCTAACCGAAAACTAACGTGTTATTTGAGGGGTCACCTTTGAAATATAGTGTAGGTGCACCTTCTTACGAAATCTTTGGATTCCTGAGAATCAATTTGAATCTGATTAAGTATGTTGAAATTTTGAAGGTATCCTATTTCTGAAGATGGATTTTCCGTAGTTCATTGATACCTCAAATATTTGAAGTGTTGTAACATAATGTTGATATTTTTTGAACTTTTTTGAAAGCATATAGAAAGAAAAAGAAAAGAAAATAAAAAAAAACAAAAAATTGCATTTCGTTGAAGATTTACTGTTGAAGCCGAATTTCACTGAACTATATTTTGATCTTGCAAATCCTCGATTGTATTAAATTTTATCCGATCATTCCGGATCTTGCAAAGCCAAGGTTTGGTGTTCAGTCTAACCCCTCGGTATTCATTGGGTCTACAATAATAGATGGTTAGCATTGCGGTATAAATAAGTATCACCATAGCCTCGATTAGTATATTTTTTCAGGTTAATTGAAGAATAAAATATCCCGCGGTCGTAAAAGAGCTGTAAATAGGTATGTACAATTCAATAATGGTATTTTTATGGCAGAGCTATTGTTGATTGCAAATTTGCAGGCAAAAAAGTGAAGAAGAAGAAGAAGAAGAAGATAAAAATAAAGAATTATTAATGAATGGAGAAGTTCCGTAAACGTGTATTCACATTAGCAAATAATAGTGATTTTTGCGAGACGTAAGCTATTCACAGCTGCATGACTTTAATGGGTTGTATAGATGTTATCCTTCCATTTCCTATACGTGATCGAATAAGATATTCGTTTCGCTTGCTTTTGGGTATCTCAAAATTCAAATCATTCATAGATAAATTAGAGATCTAGAGAATATAATATAATATAGGTATACTCAGTACCGTATAAAATAATAATTATAGTCAACTCACGTCGGACAGGTTACTCTTGAAGGCGTAATGCGCATGCAAGAGTTTATGAAGATGTTTAAGATCCGGGCGTGACTCATCAATATCTAGTTTCAGGTATGCGAGGCAGTATTGTCCTTGAATTCCCTCACTTCCTTGGACGCCTACGCATTCGTCAAAGTCTCCGAACTGGTTAACATTGCCGTTCAAAAGTCCAGATGGTACTTTGGCCGTGGCGTCAAACACTAGACAATTAACCATGAGAACAATCAGTTAGCAAATGAGTTCATTAGTCCCAGTCGCCGAAAAACCGGTTCAAATACTTTTTTTTTTTGTTTTTTTTTTTTTAAACAGCTGAGTCTGACGTATTTACAGTATATCTCATGCTTGGCCAAAGAGATGCAGAATCCGGAATCTTTAATCATTTTTTTTTATCTAATATATGGTACAATGCAAGTTGGTAATACAAAGGGCACTTTTTACCAATCTTCTTTTTTCAAACTTTCCGTTTTGAATAAAGAAGGTGTTATCATATAATCAATCTGAAGATTAAGGTGGTTCTTCACCTTCAGTCCCACCAATTATGGGTTTCAGACAAGATTTTGAATACTTCTCGATGGGGAAAAAATCTGAAAAAAATCAAGCATGTAGGAGATCCTCGGGAGATTGATTTTGCATAATAATAATTCAAAAAAGTTATTAACAAATCGATGGAAAAAAAAAACTGTTCAAGAAATTAGCCGGTGACCCAACTTTTTTTTCAGGTGAAAATGATTTGTCAATTTTACTGAATACGTATGAATTTTTTGAGAATTTTGGTAACTTTTTGAAAATTGCGTTTTTTCATATACCTGACAAACCTCAATTTTCAAAAAGTTACCAAAATTCTCAAAAAATTCATACGTATTCAGTAAAATTGACAAATCATTTTCACCTGAAAAAAAAGTTGGGTCACCGGCTAATTTCTTGAACAGTTTTTTTTTTTCCATCGATTTGTTAATAACTTTTTTGAATTATTATTATGCAAAATCAATCTCCCGAGGATCTCCTACATGCTTGATTTTTTTCAGATTTTTTCCCCATCGAGAAGTATTCAAAATCTTGTCTGAAACCCACGATTGGTGGGACTATAGGTGAAGAACCACCTTAAAAGGTTCCGTTTTTCTCACCTCGACTATATGTAGTTAATTTTTTGCCCGGCGATATCTTGACAACGAAATAACGGATTTCAAATTCTGTTCGATAAAACGATGCGGTTTTTTGGTATCTTAGAATTGACCAGATTTTTAATTTGATTGGTGTATTAGTTTTTGAATAATAATAAAAAAAAAAAAGGTTTCTAATACTATTTTATAATCAGAGATCGGATTAACGGATTGTGACAAATTTTTATTTCAATCAATACAGGATTAATTCAACTCAAATTTGATTCAATTTTTGAATAAGTCGATTCGGCAGTTTTGCTGTCCTTCTTTGCGTTGATAATTACTAAAATGAGATCAGATTTTCGAAATTTCCAAAATACAAGATTCTGGACTCGATATAGTGGACCAAGATTTTTTTTTATCAATGAATATCCACGAAGTAATCGATTCGGCAGTAATTGAATTACAGGAAAAAACATTAATCCTTTGCCAATGATACATTTCTTTTCTCTGACGATTAAAATTATTACTTATATGAAATATCATTTTTATAGTTTGAAAATTTCAGACGGAAAGTTCTACGATTGACTCATTGAGGTCAGCCAGATTAGCCGTTTGTTTAATCACTTTTTTTTCAATCTTTTATTCGGGTCCAATATCCGGTATATTGCGAGTTCAAAAGACAAATGGCTGTGGTTACTGACGTCAGTTGCGAGCAATTAATGTCTTTTGTTTCATCTTTTTTTCTGACTTTCGTTCCGGTCATGCTCCAGATTTGAGATAAGTATACCGATACTCTAGACTCGGGAGTCCAGACGTCCTTGTGAGCGTTATAATTTTTTCGTTTTTTTTTGTTGCCATTTACAAGGTAGATAATCGTACCTCCAATTATAGTATAGAGTTGGCGATCTCGGGTTCACGACTTACTTATAGGGGTATTTCCCTCGACTTTAGAGGCCTTGAATGTTTTTACGATATTATATGCATACGTCTGCAGCAGACACATAGAGAATGGAGAGAAATCTATAATTCAGGGTCAAAATTTGATCACCGTTCAAAGCGGAACCGTTACTTTGTCGAATATAGTATAAATCTAAAAATTTGGCTAGTCGTTTCGCGAGATATTTACGTTTTTTTTTTTTTCAACAATCGGTATAATTTGTCAGCTTCTTTCTCCCGCCAATAAGAAATCGTCAATATTCTGTGCGAGTTTATTCAACTACATTGTGTGAATAATGAATTTTGTGAACGGAGCTATGCGCATAGAGATTAGATGATGGATGTAAAGAGCTGTAAACAAATATTGACCGAAGAAAAATTAAAAATTTCATTCAAAGACCAACTGATTGCTACTTACTCTTGAGCGCCCATAGACTGAGCTTGTTAAGCTCCTTATTAAAGATGTTAGACTCTCGGCGACATTCTGTACTAACAGGTCCAGTTCCTGGCTGATAAGCGGGTATTAACTCCATCAGATTACGAGATGCCGTATCAATTTCATCGGCGAATTCTTCTGTAAGATAGATTAGAAAACAAACGATTTAATATGTAGGCAAGTATGTATAAGACTCGTGATGCAGATAGATTCAGAGATAACTATAGATCTCTCATTTACATATATTATTCGCGAATTTGGTTTCGGATCAACGAACCAAAAACTAAACAGCTTTATTCTGGGGGATAGCGACGGTGAAAAAAATTTATTAGGATTTTTTGCTTATTTTATTCCGCAGTGGACCTTTACTCATGAAATTTATTGCTCATACAGGGTGACATAAAACTCACGGGCCACATTGAATGGGCATATTCCTTGTCGAATTCTGAGACGAAAGTTTCTATACGAAAACTCTCTGAGACCAACGGTTCTCGAGTTATCAGAAATCGCGATTGACCAATCAGAGCGTCTCTCTAGTCAACTGCTTCATAGTTTCAGCTGTCCAGGTTATCCGCTCCATAGTTTTTGGCCGTTCACGTCAACCGCTTCATAGTTTTAGCCGTCCGGGTCATTCGCTCCATAGTTATGGGCCGTCTAGGTCAATCGCTCCATAGTTTTAGCGGTCCAGGTCATTCGCTCCATAGTTACGGTCATAGAGAAACGCTCTGATAGGTCAATTGCGATTTTCAATAACTCGAGAACAGTTGGCCTTAGAGAGTTTTCGTATAGGAATTTTAGTCTTAGAATTCGACAGGGAATATGCCCATTCAAAGTGGCCCGTGGGTTCTGGGTCACCCTGTATACTAGGACGAGAGTCAGAATTAGAGGACAGTTCTTCGACTTCTATAAAACTTCGTTTCTATGACATTTGAAACGACCCCACGGATCGTTTGATCGATCGTGCTATAAATTGTTTAAAACTTGACGCTCGTTCTTTTAGAAAGTGGCCACGACCTCGTCGATATTGCAGACTTTGAAAACCGAATTTTGAGCGTATCTTAAATTTTGCCAACTCGGAACTCTAGCCAATAATTTCAACAGATGCGCAGTCTTCGAATTTAATGACCGTGAAAAGTAATATGAGTAGAATAAAATTTGCTTCGGCATTATTTTCCGTTGCAAAATCGCGTCGATGGGATCAGCTGGGGGCTTGGTTCTCTCCTTGATTAAGGAACGTAAAAGTTAATCATATGCAACCCATATTTTAATGCTGTGATAAAAAGGGAGAATATTCACTAAGAGAATATGAAATCTCTTGTTTCACGAGCATTTAAAAGTTGTGTGAAAAACCGTCAAAGAAACGACAGGAAAAAGCAATTCCTATTCTCTCATCCTGGTCCTTCGGACTTTCATTTTTCAAAATTTAGCAATTCCCTCGAAACATGAGCCCCAGGGCTCGAGTGGATCGAAATACCTGATAATTTCGACAGAGATGACGTGGCAATATAATTCTTGTCCTACTTTCATTTTTGCCAATTTTGCAAGCCGCTCTATAAATTTGTTAAAAATTACTACCACATAGCACTGCTATGGGCTGCTTTATACTAATTGTGCTATCGTCGGGTAGGATCAACTTGCGAAACTCGAACTTTTGACATTAAACATTACATTTTAATAATCCGCCTCGCTACCATCCATGATCATAATTTACCGGTTCAATTCGAATTCACCATAACAGTTTTTTGGACGAATAATCAGTTATAGTGGTAAACGAAAATATGCATGCTGCGTATATCGCACACATCACTGTGTCATATAGTTGTTTCTTCTACAGCAAACAATTCTTTGTCACGTATCACAGCCGGGTATTTCTTGATTTTGTAAGCTAATTGTAAGCCCGAAAAATTCTCAAGGAAGTCTGTAAACTGCATAATAATGAAATTGATGATTTTACAGCCGCTCTCGGAGTAGTTGAAAATTGCGAAATCACATATATGCATGAACAACAACCGCAAACTAATCATTTGAATCTTCTGCCTTAGGCTTTAATTAATGTTCGTTTTTAATATTGTTTTCTTCTTGTTTTCAATTTATAATAGCTACATTGTATAATGATATTTTCTTGGGGGCATTATATATATTTTTTTTTTTTTTCTTACAAGAAACGTATTTAAACCTTTGACATAGCAACAATGTATCAACGTGTAGGGAATAAATAGACATTTGTAACTCACTCTGTATAAAAAACAGGATATTCTTGATTCAACAAATGAGTGATAGCTAAGACTCGAGGGATTTGATATAAAATTTGAACTACGATTTAGGTATGTAATTATTCCAGTAATTTGAAAAGTCATTTTTTCATCATTTGCAATATTGGTAAATGAGGTTATTTCATTAAACCTTGTAAGGCCAATATGTAAGATTCGTGTTTTCTCATTATATGTATTGTGAAATGACGTTGTTATCATTTCTCGCCTAAGGCACTCAAAATTCCTCAACTATATCCTGAAACCTGAATAAATAAGACGTGTGTGAGTCGTTCAGTTGCAGCGGTGACGATCACCGATGATAATGCAGTACGAGGTGATTTCAAAATAATCTAAAGACTCGAGTCATTTAAAATAAACATAATGTTTAAAATATACGCGTGTGAAATAATCCGACCGTGAAAATGATGATTGCAGGGACAATCGATTATTCTCAGAATTCTTATACACTACTAGCATTACATGCAAGTGGCTGCTGCGTCACCGGGCATGTTTTAGATTTATGATAATAACCAGGAGAAATATGAATAGTAATAATCCAACGATTTGAGTAAAAAATTCTAAAAGGTCGTAAATATCCTCTGACCTTGGTATTATACGGTAATAAATTATTAACGGTAAATTATCGGTTGGTATTTGGAAGAATTTACGTTAATAATGGCAAAGAGTTTTAATTTTTAACGAAGTCAAAAGCGAGTTCTAATATCAAACCGTTGCGTTGTATGAATTAAAGAGGTTTTCAAAAAATCATTTAACGTATTGACTCGTAAATGAAAAACAAGGATGTGATATCTATGGAATCAAAAAAGAAAAAAAAAACCTCTTTTCTGCACAAAGTTTATCTAATTGGAAACTAAAAGACGGAGACGGCTATTTACAGAACAACCAACTCGGGGATTCCTTTCGGGAACTTCCAGACGATTCATTGTTTGAACTTCGATGATTTAATCAACGTGGTGATGAATGGCGACAGCTATTTTAAATACAGGATGTCTGCAAGAGTTGATGAAATCAGATAAAGAGCCAAGAGGATGGATACATGGATAACATGTGAAGATGGATGATGATTTATGAAACAGACTCGGAAAACTCATTCAAATACATCCGTTTATTATAAGTCTATTCGATTCCAGATCTATGAGACTTTAGGAAGAAAAAAAAAAAAAAAAAAACCTTCTATCAGTTTTTCTATGAACGTTTCCTGAAGCAGCAGGAAAAAAATGAAAATCACAAAATGACAAAAAAAAAAAATACCTATACAGCTGGTTGTATCTGCATCGATATACCTAAATATCCAGGTATAACAGAAAGAAAAGAGAAGCGAGGTTCTCAGTTTCTTACTCACTGGATTTGGTTTATTGTTAGATCGAGTCAAATTTCGAATTCACCGATCATTTTTAGAGCTACAATCTTGACCCTTGACTTAAATTTCAAAATATCATATTTCTATACAGATAACAGTGAGCGCAAACCATGCAGAAAAAAAAAAAGAAAGAAAAAAAAAAACAGATTGATATGTACAAACATATAACTAAGCCAAGGTGATTACTAAATGATGTTATAACAACTTCTGTCTGTAGCGTTTTTTTTGGTTTATTTTTGTTACCTTAATATATACCTATCATTATATAAGAGAGAAAAAAAAAGAAGAAAAAAATAAAAGGTATATCATTACAAAAGTTTGTCGATTAACAGAATTACCTAATAATAAAAGATATTTTTTCTTGATATTATGCGAGTTTAGAATTTATTTTCCAAACCGAATTATTTTCAAGGTTGTCATTTTGAAAAAAAAAAAAAACACATATCATCCCAGTTTGGAATTTTTCCTGGATTGAAAATCCTCTCTTCGGTATATTTCATCTCTCGCTGCGCTCTTTACTATAATTGACAAAAAAAAAAATAACGAAAAAAAAAAATCGTAATTATTCCTACGAAATTAATTCGAATATAATTATGATTTAAACTTGTGTGTTGGGCTGCAGCAAACGCGGAGCAATCTCATAATACTTTCGATATTTCGTAACGCGAAATGTTTCAACGCTATACGATATTTACTTTCATTGCCTTAAATACGGGCCACGTCGATGACACGCTGCAAGGCCGTCTTCGGAATAACGTTATAACGTTAACTGTGCCGCGATAAAATGAGGCCGAATCTTGCGAGTAGAGGCGGCGCAATTGTGATTACCTTCAAGCTACATAAGCTATAATCTCGTCTCACTAGACCAGACACGCGAAACATGTAATAATATGCCCTTCTATGAGAGGGAAGCCGTGAACTGTAGTTACCGCGTGACCGACAGATGCCACAATAATTTCTCATATTCCTTCGTAGAACGTGAAGATCGTAATGACGAAGGTGCGCAGGATTCTCAAACCTTGAATGATAGATAAAGCTAAAAATCCTTATCATCAGTCGGCATTCACTTCTTTGCTATCTTAAGGTGCTTCCCTACGCAATTCCACCAGACCTGAAAACATTGGGAAAAAAGTTGTTATTAAACGGAATATCTCTGCCTGGGCACCGAAATCAATGAAACAAACTTCGTCGCGCAATTCTATGTACGATTTCGAACACGTACAGCCAAAAAAATTTTTTTTTCCGCGAAAATAGAGAAGATATCCATGTAAAACGTTTTCAAAGCCGTTTTACATGGATAACTTTTCTATTTTCGCGTAAAAAAACCATATTTTTTGCCGTACGTGTTCGAAATCGTACATAGAATTGCGCGACGAAGTTTGTTTCATTGATTTCGGTACCCAGGCAGAGATATTCCGTTTAATAACACCTTTTTTTCCAAATTTTGAGGTCTGGTGGAACTGGGTAGGGAAGCACCTTAAGGTGCCACAGAACTGCCGTCAATTCACAGATTTTCGATAGATATATATGTCATACCGAGACGTCAAATACGAGGAATTTCGTCGACAAATTGAGCCTTATTTACGAGACGCAGACGGTTGAAATGAGTTTTCCTGAAAAGTGTGTGTATTTCTACACTGCGCTTGCTCCCTGGATTCAGTGATAAATGTTCTCATCTCCCAGATACGATCATAATACGACATGTCGGTAATTGCAGGGATTCTGATGCCGCCATGTTGGATATGTATAAACGACCTATCACTTTTATTTATTCGCAATACACATTACTGGCTAATCTACGCTGAAAATCACTAAGCAAGTGCAGTACAGATTAATTTAGGCTATCATAAAAAAATAATTCCCATGAAATTCGTTTCTTTGTTTGGGCTTAATTTGTCGACGAAATTCCTCGTATTTCACGATTCTGACGTCACAAAATATATATATAGGACATGCAACTACTGTGGCACCTTAAAAATGACCATACGATTTTTCGAAACTTATAGAATGACTCAAAGCCATATATAAGAATGTAGATCTAAGAAATATTTGGTAAAAGACAGGAGAAATACTCGGCTGCAACTAATGTCGGAATATTGTTCATCTCCCAAATCAATACGTTCGCTTTGCTTACACAATACGACGGTGTATATAATTGTTTAAGGTCTTATTATATTTAGACTCTGCTAGTTCGTGTGAAACTAGAGATTTAAGATTAAATTATCGCAGACTACTATCCATTTCATTAGTCCGAACCCTTTCATGGTAAGATCGAGTAATTCGAGAAGAATAAAAACACTTGCTACTTCAGTATGTAGAGACATAGTTAATCAGCTACGACTATTATTAAAAACGTGTTTGAAAGGTAATGGGGGATAATTTTTGTTCCGTCAATCATAATGAGACGAATGTTTTATTTTTTTTCGATATTTTAGTTTATTGTATAACTTTGTTGCCTATCGACTGTAAAAGGCGTATCAATTTCTGTGACGAATTAATATGAATCAGTGAACTTTTGTTCTTACTTTGTAACTATTTTATATTCGTATGAAACCGTATCTAAACAAAACGGTTTTCATAATATTCATATATATATAGGAAATATAATCTGTAGTTAAAAACGACCTTAGTAATAAATTGGCGGGAATAAGAATTTGAATAGTAATTTCAAATTGTTAACAGTTTAGTCTACACTCTACACTGTATGCAGAAGTCCCCTATAGGCGTTAATTGCCAAACAAATAATACATTACATGTTTACCCAGTCATGTTTCACTATATGTTTGCTTAAGTTGAGGTGAGATATAATGAAAAGGTAATTACACATATATACATGGGAAAGTCGGGGTTATTAATAATTCATGGCCAAAAGCCCGAACTATACGTGCGTTTAGAAAAACCAATTAACTCATTTCTCAAAACACAAGAATGCTGCAGCTTTTGAAAAAGTTTGAAAAAAAAACTGATAGAAATACGATTGGAGAGTCCATAAAAATAATTAAATATTTCTATTTAAGGTTCGGATAGAATTTAAAAGTAAACGAACAAAAAAAAAAACAATCGAAATAAGCCAGGGCTCATCGTACGAACGGTGTATAGAAAAACTTGACGTTTTTTTTTCAATCCTTGTGTACGTGTAAGGTCATATCGCATGTATGCACATACATGGTTACGCCATGTTCAGATCAGAGTGCAATCGTGAATGATTATAACTGCAGCATATAGTAGTTTGCCTCGAATAACGATTAGAAGAGTTGACGGTGGCCAATGAACGAGCTGAGTAAAGTATGCGGCTGAAATGAAAGTAAACACGAACACGAAACGCAACGGCATGGCATTGCTTCTATTGCACAACCGTCCTCCAAGCAACTTCCAACCGTTTGATCTACCAATTAGTTTACCATAGAGGTCCCCACGGAGAGACTGACGACGAATATTTGACGATTTAGTGATTAATTTGATAATTGATCAACTGACTATGAGAATAAAAGAAAATTAAGGAAAAACATAAACAGGGAAATATGATTTTTCTTTTTTGCTTCAGATTGAAGCTAAAAAAATTACAAATTGATTGTGTATATTATAGATGTTATTCTTTTGTTACAGTAATATGTAGATATCAGGAAATTATAACATGAAATTCGAAAATTATACAAACATTCGATTGAACATTTTGAAGTTTGAAGGTAAAAAAAAACAAAAAAAACTAGCTGCTTTATCGAGACTGCAGCACATTTTAATCAGGCAAACAGGTTTTTCGATCTGAGGCAATAACCGCGGTTCAAAGGACTGCAGCACTCTTCGTATCAAGCTTCAGGCCTAGCTACTCTTTAAGCTATGCA
This sequence comes from Tenthredo notha, assembly GCA_914767705.2. NCBI lineage: Eukaryota > Metazoa > Arthropoda > Insecta > Hymenoptera > Tenthredinidae > Tenthredo > Tenthredo notha. The sequence goes on along the minus strand of OU611923.1, from coordinate 3,359,931 downwards.
TGGATAGTTTATCTAGGATTTAATTTACGGTTGGATTTAGTTCGAGATTGGAATTTTTCAGGACTGTATGATACGCACATATAAGATATTTACGTAAAAGTTGATTATTTGAAAAAAAATTTGTAAATTTTTCTTCATAAATTTTCAAAACACAAATAAAAACTTTCAACGAATTTAAAGCGAGAAATCGAATATTTACTGATTTGTTGAATTTTCTGGAAGAAATTCGATTCGTTTTTTGTTTTGTTTTTTTGTTTTTTTTTCTTATGATTTACAAGATTTAAAAAAGCCAAAACGATTTCCTGAACCATTTTCCTAACAATCGACAAACGCTCTCACTGAAAAATTCTGAAATTATTGTAAGAAAAATTCTCTTTAAATTTGCAGTAAAATTTCAATGAAAACCTCTGACAACTTATTCGGAAATTCATTGACAGATTTTTGAATATTATCCAACTGTTTAACTGAATAAATGATTTATTAAGAAAAAAAGAAAAAAACTGCGAAAAAACGAGGTTGCGAAAATGGCTTTGATTTGATTGCTTCTTTTTTTTTTTGTTTTTCGCCAACTAACTTATTGGACGACGAGACCTACGGTGATAATAAATTCTAGACGTAACATCTCGCACGTGATCTGATCGTAATTAACTAATTGTGTACAGTACATATTTATATCTGTGTCAATGGAATTTCAAACTTATACGGAGCTTTGAACTTGAATCTTTGACCATCGAAGGTATATATGGAAGAGGTATATGAATAATCAGCCTTCAGAATTATCCTAAACAAATTTATCTCTGGTCTATGAATTCGGAAATAATATTCAGCAAAAAAAGAAACAAATTGTTGTGCAACTAGTTGAAACACAAAACTTACAAAAAGTAAAAAAAAAAAACATATCCGATAAAATATGTTCGATCTATTCTATTAGCTAGTAAAATTTTGAAAATCGATCGTGGAAATTTTGAATAACATTTTTGAACACACATAAGCTTGTTATTTAACGTTCTCATAGCTACTGCAGCGATTACGATAGACCGTAGCTATAATTATTGGGCTAGAAAATAGCAGGCTAGGAGTATTTCGTAAAGCTGAACATATTTTACCAAAATAATTACGAAATGTTTGTTAATTCTGTATAAGCTATAACGGAGTTCAGTGCGAGTAATTATAATATTCGTTCGAAAACAATAACGAACATTTTATAAATCTTCGGACAACATTTTAGCCGAAATTTTTAAGAAATAAAAAATAAACAAACGAAATGAAGAAAAAAAAGAAAAATTTACGAGATATAGAGATTCGATTGTCAAAAAATACATTGAGACTGATTATGAGTTCATTGATGTTTTGAATTTATTAATCTTATTTTGTTGTCAGATTTGTATTTTCTAAATAAACTACATAGTATATGAAATTATACAGTATTGTTAATTTTTAGGTGATGTAGATCGCAGATACGTCGTAGCTAAAGTAATATTTGGGTAACGTGTGGTTCGTGGATAAAAAAAAATTTCATAATTTCACATAAGTATATACCTAAAGCTTATAACGACCAGCTACTATATGCGGTGATTCAATAGTTAATTAACATACATCAATTCAGAATTGCTTTATCGGTCAGCCAGAAATAGAAACAGCCGAATTAATTATCCAAAAGAATTATTCAATTATACCTAATTCTATCAATAGCTGTCTAATTATTTACTCTTAAAGAAAAGGTGAATGGTGAATTGATAACAATCATTCAAAAGTCACGATATATACTGTATCATTAACGCCGGTGAAAATATTCTCCGAAATATGGTATGAAAATTTCTATTTATTTAATTCAATTTATTTCAGATAAATTTATACAATCAATTTTTTTTTTTTTTTAAACTAGAAGCAATTCGAATTCTTGAATTGAAGTGTCTGTTTTTTTTCTCTTTTAAACTAGTAAAAAAATTGTTAAAAAAATTTGCACACATCGACTATTTTCATATTTAATCACTAAAAGAAAATCTGAGATTCGTAAAACTAAATGTGAAACTGCTGTAGTTTAGGAAAGAAACTTTTTCTGAAATATATTTCAATTCACGTTACAGACTAACGTTTACTTCCATGGTGACCAAATTTTTATCATGAAAGATGAGAGGCAGGAAACAGATTAACCAAAGCAATGGTACCTGCTACTACTGCTGCTGTTGCTGCTGCTGCTTTCTCGTATCGAAGGTGTTTTATTATTTGTTTAACAATATTAACATACCGATTATGACCGTAACATAACTAGTAGAGTCTGTTAATGTGATTTGGTTATTATGGAATCCGCCTTGAACTTTGAGTACACACCGTATTTCAACGTTGCATGGCGTGTGCCGATCCTCACTTTCAAGGATTCGACGCATCACAGTACGTGGACATGTTTTTTTTATTTATTTTTTTAGAGGTATTGCCTCTGGTCAATCTGGTCAAATTTTCGAAATTAATATTAATAGCATCGTCATTCTCGGTATTTCGTTCATTTTTTCAAAACATGAGCAATTTTGAATCAGTATTTCTAAATCATTTGCTATTTCATTTTTTTTTTTTAAGAACTCAGAACAACATTTGCTCACAATCAGATTCTGGATTCTTTAATTATAAAACTGTGGAGAAGAATTGCAATACCCGAATAAACGACTTCAATAATATTCTTAGTTTTTCTTTCCCGCCAATTTTTCGAGTGAATAGAAAAATTCTCTTTCCTTTCTTCTTGCTTTTACTCTTCAATTTTGAAGGAAAAAAAAATCTTCTTCCAGATACGAAAGAGACGATTTTAAGGACAAGTCTGACTAGGAAATGAATTAATATAGATACAGTTGTCTATTGCGTTTGTGGTAAGAGTAGGCGTCTGTGACATTGAGTGAAAAAGTGAGTGGGAAAGGATCACGAAGAGGAGTTATAACCATATGAATCGAAAGTAAGTATAAGTGCGGACAAACAGCATTCTGTAAGGATGCTATCGGAGAGCTAGTCTGACTAGCTTGGCAAGGTCTTCTTCGGCTCCTGGTTGCTGCAGCTTTGGACTCAGTTATTCTTGAACCATAGGAACGATTTCGTTCTCTTTGTTAGCTTTGATAACTAAGAATTAATTCATTTCCATAGCTCTCTTACTTAAACCTTGGAAATTATATGATTTGCAAATTACAATATGTTCAAGGACAATATAGTATATTTAATGGAAATTTTCTTATTTATCTTTTTTCTTCTTTTTATTTGCATTTATTAATTGAAACTTGTTATCCGGTACTGGGTATCATCATCGAAGAATTATGAACGAAACTTTGGTCATTACATAGCGATTACATATTTCATTTTTGTACATATTTTTATGGTTAATAATAATCTAGGATTTATAGATTTTTAAAGCTATATTTCTTTCGATGAATGAATATGTAAAGAAAAAAAAAAATAATAATAATAAATAAAAAACTTCCGACTGTTAAAAAGTTCGCCAATCTTTTTTTTTTTTTTTTTTTCGAATCTTTGCAGAGCAACGTCACCCAGATTTTTGAACGCACATTGCGTCGAAAGATGTAAATGAGTGAAATAAAAATTATAGAGATTAATTTTGTAGATTATTGAATACAAAAAAAAAAAAGCACCCACATCGTCGGACAGGTGATGTTCGTCCATGCATCTGTGATTTACGAAATTGGGAAAAATCTACTTTATATGAATCCCTCGCATGTATTGTCGATCGGTTATCGCCTAGTTGCCCAACAAAATTCCTGACTAGTTTGACAAATCGATTACTGAGTAGGTCTCCGCGGGCGAAAGTAGGTAAGTATTCAGAAATCCGAAAACAGTAAAATTTATTAAGTTTCTGTAGATTCTAGATTTTTTTTTATTTCTTTTTCTGTACCGATTTAACTCCAAGAGTAACATATTCGTATTTTGACAAACGAACGGCAGGTTTGTGCACAAGGTGAAAAATATATCAAAATAATTGATTCGGGTCTTACCGTAGTAGGTGTTAGTGTGCGCATTGGTCTCGGTTTCGTTGATCCTCCAGATTTTATCGTGAAGATCATCATGTTCGGTGTGATTTCCCAAATGATTGATTATTTGATTTAGGGTAAAGTTATTATCAGTATTCGCAGTTTTATTTTGTGACAACACTTTCAGGATCTCATCGTCCTTAAGGCTGTTCAAAGTCCCAGTTTTTATAATATCAACGGTTTTTGGGGTACCGAGTACTCCACCAGTTCCAAACAGTTGAACCACGAGAAGAATCGACACCACCAACCGTTCCATCATTGCCATTGATTAAAGAAAAAAAAAACCAAAAACGACAAACAAAAAACGGAATGACAACACTAAGAATTCACAATGTATATATCTGTATATTTATAAAATGTTGTTTAATGTTCTTTTATTGTTTATTGAACTACCTTTGTATTCGAAAACAGATTATATATAAATAAGAAAATTTATTCAATCAAAAAATTACACAAAAACTTTAGGGGGCCACTTTCATCGACAACTGTCCGATGTTCGGCGCGTGAGCAATAAGTGATCGTAGTGACCGCCGGTTGAATGTTGCCTCCGAGAATCACCTGTTGGCTCTCTTGTAGAGGGGTGTCCGAACCCCCACCCGATATCAAAAGCTCACATGATAGCAAGGTCCGGATATTTATGATAGGGATATGCGCGCGCGTCTTTACAAAAGTTTGATATGTTCTCTATAACGAGCGTTTTTGGTTTCTTAATACCTTAGTAATTATGGCCAATAACATTATATATATATATATACGCTTGGGTCGTGAATGGACACCTTGTTTGTACCTTTGCAATTGATGATTGTGAAAGAGAATGATTTGCACTAATGTAAGTTTGTAATCGGTCATTAGCTTCCAGCCAATCAATTTCCGGAGACTTATGATTCCAAAGTTTCACACTTTGTGCTTTGACAAATAATCCCCGCCATTTTTCATTTTCTACACTTTTATTTATCATTATTGTATTTGGTTTTTACAGTATTGAACGATGATAGAATAAAACTTTTAATAGTGATATTATATGTATGTATATTAGGGTGTGCGAAAATAAAAAAATTCAAACGTGCATCAAAATTCCGGTAGAGCATCTCAAATAGAATATCTCAACCAAATATGAGCTCGCAATATCGATATTTAGAACTGCCTATTTTAGTAACTGAAATTATAGTAAATAAAATTAGTAACTAAAATAGGCAGTTTCAAATATCAATATTAAGAGCTCATATTTGGCTGAGATATTCTATTTGAGATGCTCTACCAGAATGTTTGAATTTTTCTTTTTTTATGGCACACCCCAATGTATATGGGGCATTCCATGCCAACTTGACCAGCCCGTGACCTCGACGTCTCCGATTTGCTCCGCGATTTTTCATATGGTTAATCTGCCTCAAAAAGACACTCCAGATTTTTTTCAGATTTTTTCCATTATTAGGTTATTTTTAAATCGACTCAAAAGGTAAAATAAAAAATATGAAAAAATTCACAAAATTTCTAAAAAATATAACAAATTTTTGAAAATTTATTTCATGATGGAGAAATCGATAGGTAGGCTAAAAAAATATACATTTGTGACGTTTTTTTTTTTTACCTTTTGGGTCGATTTAAAAATAACCTAATAATAGAAAAAATCTGAAAAAAAACTGGAGTGTCTTTTTGACGTAGATTAACCATATAAAAAATCGCGGACCAAATTGGAGACGTTGAGGTCACGGGATGGTCGAGTTGGCATGGAATGCCCTATATGTAGTATTGCAAAAATGCGTCTGCTTTATAATACTAAGCATACTGGATTCCTTGGATCGATAAAAGGTACGCAATTTCTAAAAGGCAATAAAATCTGCTTGTATTTAACATTTGTAAAGGTATTCTAATAACCTACTAAATAATACCTAATTTGATTAATCCGTTATAAAAACATAAAATGGGATAATTTATTGCCGCAGTTGAATCGGTTACTCACTGTGGTTATCGACGTTTTATGTGTCCGAGGCAATAACCACTTGTCGAATTTTTAGTAATCGATTTAATGAACGAGAATATAGTAATGAGAATTATGAGGTTGTGGTAATTCGCCTGTGCGATCGTTAGCGCGATTGCCGCTAGGGTGAGTCAGGCGCAATTGTCTCTCTCGCAAAAGAAAGCATCCAGCCTCGATGGAATAACATGACGTGCGCTAATAATGAGCACACGCTTCTATCGGATCGACTAGTCTTTGAAAGCGTTTTACGACTTGAGTATATTATGCACTAGGTATCCGTAAATGATTTTGAAATTCCATTTGAAATAGTGAAATCAATTCGAAATTAGTGAATTATTAACGAGAATAGATTTGTGTAAAAAAAAAAAAATATATCAGCCTTCTAAACTCGGAGAAAATCTTTTCACTGATAAAATTGTGAAATCCATTACATTATGTAAGTGGCTAGGAATCCGGTTGAAATATAGTTTTCGTTAGTTGGAATATAATTTACATTGTAAATTAATCATAATTTGAGGCAATCTGCAGAAGATCTGCAATGATCAGGCTGCAAGTAGATTTCAATCAGGTTACTATATATTGGGGTAGAAACGTATTTAGAGATATCTTAAAAATATTACCGAAGTTCTTCTGGGTGGTATAATGCGTAACGTACATTTATGAGGTAGAATAAGGGAAAAGATTCACTACCGATTCGATGAGGGTTGGAGCATGGGGCTGCACGCCACTTTTATTTGTTTGGGCTACAGCCCCCAGCTATGAATTAATGAAATATGCTATGGAATACGACAATCCAACGAGCCAAAAATTTTGTTGAAAATTTGCCCGACAAATCCTGCAGGTGTGAATATTTTTATAAATAATGTGCCTATTGAGGAGTCCACAAATTTGTACGAATTTTTAAAAAGTATTACATCTCTTGTTATGAGGACTCTTAAACAGATGTTGCAATCTATACATACACGTAACTATGTAATTTCGGAATACGCTTTTGGCCTTTGTTTAACCCTTCGTGGTCACACCTCCGATTTCAATCAAGCTGGTCACACCGGGTCAAATTATGACCCGAGCCATTTTTGAACGGTTGCCTTGTGAAAACCATCGGTCCGATTCGCACCAAAAAAATACTGAAAAATACTTTGAACATTCTAGAAGATGTGGCAAAAGTCGGCATATCAAAATTCACATGGCAAAATGTTCAAAAAAAAATCGTCAAAAGGTCAATGCATTTCGGGTTTTTGATTTTTTGATTTTTTTAATTTTTCAATTTTTTATTTCTTTTGCGTTCTTCGGTCGCGAACTTACCGGGATTTACCTTCAAAATTGATGCTCGGGTCATTTTGACCCGTGGTGAACAGGAGGGTTAACGATCACAACGCCACCTCCCATTTGAGATTATCTATGGGGTGGAAATTTTTCGGATGAATTGCGGGTGAAATTTCACGAAACGTGTCACGTGAATATTTTTATCAATAATTCCAATTCTATTTATTTTGTTGTATCTTATAAATTGCAATTTCTTCATCAGGATACCAATACGTAGTTCTGTTGGTAAAATTCCGTAAAATCCGAAACAAACTTTGAAAAATTTAAAACAAAATTTGTTATTGTCGACAAATCGATTTTAACGGTTTGAAGCGTGTTCACACCTCGAAAGAGAAAAAAATTTAATTATTACGGTTTTTTTTTCGTTAAGCCCGTAAAATAAACTACGCAAAAGATCCATCGGAATTTTTCTGTACCGTCTAGCCGTTTTGGCGATGATGGGCCTTGAAAAAAATTGCCGGAAATTTCCTTTAAACTGCGCGTGCAAAACGCTTTATTCGATCTTAAGATAAATGAATATATATTTCAAATTTTTTTCCGGGAAATCGTAACTCATATTTCGTTTTGAAAAGGTTAGAATCATTATAATATAAAGGTGGGCCGTCATCGTATACAAATAGTAATATAAATTAGTAATATTAAAAATTTAGCTTCGGTAGAAAATAAAAAAAAAAACCGGTTATGAAAAAGGCTCTGAGTAATCGTGGTTGAATTTTATAAATGTCCAGTTCAATTCCGTATCGATTCTATTCACAACACTATAATTTGCGAAAAAGATCCTTGTAATTCCTTATAATATTAAATGAGCGTGAATATAATATATTTTGTGGTAATATAACGTAACGCAATCGCTAAATTAAGAATATAGCTACGATCCGTATAGAGTTGAAACCAAAACCTGAGTTGCGAACAACTACTATCACAGGGCAATGATCTAGGAGCAGATACTAAAAGAACACGAAGAAAAATGTCTGAGAATGACTATGACACAATTCTGAACAGCCCCTCTGACTGTGTCCCTCTTTTGTATTACTTATTAAAAACTAGCGGTTCTTTACTGCAAATATCTGCACCTGAATAATTCTGAAACCTTTTCGTGCGTCGGAATCCTTTGAAGTACGGACATTTTTAACCCTAGAATGGCACACTGGGGTACATTCGTACCCCAACCTGATTTTGAATCTTTCGCAAAAGCAGGGATCGCTCGGAATCGAGTCCGGACCTGAACCATAATTCAGTTTAGAGTCTTGAAAGAACGGGGAAATGGTGGATAGTGCCATTCTGGCGATACGCTAGGCTCGTACTACTACACTCGTATAAACAAGCTTGTGTTTTCGTATACATGCATGCGATTGTCACCCCAGAGTTGCCTGGCACACAAGTTAGGCGGCGCTGGCGGTCGTATACATGCACAAATTCTACACACACTAGTAGCGTACTGGAATTGTACGAGCCTAGCGTATAGCATTAAACAGAAACGGATACAAAGTGCGCGTGGGGTACATTTGTACCCCAGTGTTCCGTTAACACACACTTTTCGTTCGGTGAAATTTGTTTTTTTTTTACGAATTTTCGGTGTGTCAACTGATATTTTTTATCATTTTGGATCCCCGTAAGTGAATAATCCATATTTTTCAGTCAATTAATTTTTTTCAGTTTTATTTTTATTTTTTATTATTTCCGTATGCGAAGACCACAGAAAAACTCATTGCGGCAAATGCCTATCAGAATAGTTTTTCCTATTCATGACATTTCTTATGTATTATTCTACCGTAATCTGATGTATTTTGATAAGAAATATAATAAAAAGCTTTTACCAAGCCATGAGAAATGTTTTTAAATCATTTTTATCCACTCTGACCAATTTGCTGATTTTTCGAAATTCCTAACATTGACTTGCCGGAATAATTATACTTTTTGAAATAAATCAAAAATCCATTTTATTTCCGGTTCTAGATAATTTATTTATGTTTCAGAATCTTTTTGAATTTTCGAATTTAGTTGAAAATTTGCTGAGTTATGCTAAATTTTGTAAAAGTACTCAATTATACCAATTTTTTTTTGCCTTCGGATCAAACTGTGACACACTTTTCGAATTTTCTGAAATTTTTAAATGGTACCATCTTCTTCCTCGTTAAAAAACGAAGAGAATCATGTATTTAAAAAAATTTAATTCAATATTTATAACCCCGATAATCTGGTTACAACGCGTAGGGTACATTTTTGCCCCAGTGTGCCATTAGAAGGCAAAAAAAAAAAAAAATAAGTGTACAATTCTAGGGTTAAGATAAATTAGGGACCAAAGACCTGTAATTTCTAGAAACTCGCACCTGCCAAATCTCTCAAATAACTCGACAGATATTTTTCAGTGGTTGTTCAATTAAACGAATTTGTACACCATTATATGTTTCCATAAAATGTGTGCGTTTTATTATAAAAAATGAATAGGCTTCCATCATTTTTCCACGAACGAATCTTGAGTTATCGCTTTTGTATTCGATTTGTCAACCCCCAGTCTTCCGTAGGTCTGTTATCGACGTAGCATTCTAGTTCGCTCAAGTGACGCTAAGGTCTAGATTAGGGATTGCGCAAGCATTTTGCAGGTAGAGTGAGCTCAGGGCCTGACGAAATGTAGATTGGTTGATACATCCGGTAATGTTCATTAATGCTTTCCCAATGGGTAACTTTTTTGTTGTTGACTTTTTCGGAAATGAGACTCCATTCTAGTCGTATTTTATGTGCCCATGGCCGAAATGATAATGATAATAATAATTATAACCCCTTATAAAAATGATATAATATCATTTTATTTTATTGTATCCGAAAAAGTCAGAAAAAACAGTTAGCAACTAGGAAAACATTAATGAACAATACTGTACGAAACAAAAACGAAAAATAGATCGATGCATTGTTAACAACGCAATCTTTACTTCTTTAGTTTTCGCCCGAAGCAAGTATTGAACATCCATATCCACTGCACAGCGACATGGCAGTTATAGTTTCGGCACGTATAACTCTGAGTACAAGGATAAGCATAAAAAAAGGTTTTTTTGACGCGAAAATAGAGAAGATATCCATGTGAAACGGCTGTGAAAACGTTTTACATGGATATCTTCCCTATTTTCGCGTAAAAAAAAAAAATTTCTGGCCGTACGTGTTCGAAATCGTACATAGAATTGCGCGACGAAGTTTGTTTCATTGATTTCGGTGCCCAGGGAGAGATATTCCGTTTCATAACACCTTTTTTCTCAATGTTTTCAGGTCTGGTGGAATTGCGTAGGGAAGCACCTTAAAGAAACAATCAAGTAGACGCTCCACAATTTATTGATTCCTGATTGATTGTATAGTTACAGATAATATGAAGCGATTAGTAACACGTACGTCATCATATACAGTATATACGTATCATCATATATGTATCATTTAACAGTTTTCTGATACAATTTCATAGGGGAATTGAAAAGTAATGAAATAATCAATTGAATTGTCAATATTCTTTTCTTATCGCACCTTTGATTACTACACCTAAATTGAGAAAAAAAATGTCGTTGAGGATACTATAATCGTATAGTTGATATTTAAGAGTTGAGACAACTGATTTTCATAGTGATGTTTACTAAAAAATGGTTCACCGTACCATATGACGATGGTGAAATTAACAAAATACCGCGAGGAACAGGTGAAACCGAATGGTCCGTCCGCCCAGACACCTAATATTTCGTATTTTCATGGGGATAGCCACCCGTAAGTCGTAGCGCTAAAAATCCCTAGGGTGATGCAACTCGGCAGCCATTGTTGATGGAAGCCGGCTGACTGCCAGTACATCGCGGAAGGTAGACATGTGTGGTTATGTTCGTTTATTTGAAGCAAATGATAAATAAAGTGAATATAACCTACGTGAATAAGTTATGAATATTTATCAAAAATTGATCAATCGGTTTTAAATGACTGTAACGAAGACTAATTAATTACAACATGACAATTATCCCTGTTATGCATTGAATAATGAACTTTCACTCAGCTTCAATAAAGTTTTTCTCCCTTACCTGGTTCAATTTATTGGAGCCTCAACCCCAGGATACAATTAATAGTTTCGTTTAAATTGGTTCTTCTCGATGAACTCTTTGATTCTAATTAATTTCCAGTTACAGCTGAGGTTAATTCGTTGATAGATATCATTCAAAACTGATTGATCGATTTTTGATAAATATTCATAGCTTGTTCACGTAGGTTTTATTCACTTCATTTATCATTTGCTTCAAATAAACGAACATAACCACACACGTCTACCTTCCGCGATGTATTGACAGTCAGTCGGCTTCTATCAACAATGGCTGTCGAGTTGCATCGACCGCGCGCCAAAATCACCCCAGGGATTTTTCAGCGCAACGAGTGGCTATCCCCATGAAAATACGAAATATTAGGTGTCTGGGCAGATGGACCATCCGGTTTCACCTGTTCCCCGCGGTATGTCACGGTTAAACATTATTCATAGTTAATAGGGTACATTGTATTCTTTACCATATGCAAATAGTTGTGCGAATGGTACTCATAACAAGAAATTTTAGTTCTATTAACCGTTTTTTTATTGATAACAGGTACTATAAATTATTTTAAGCCCGTATAACCGCTATTGTTGATAGTTGAAAAATTGTTAGTACAATTATAATTTTTTCTCAATGTACATTAACTATAAAAATTTCAACTCGTACTGCATAGTTAAGTATGATGAAAATTTGTAACATTATAAAAGATAATTTCATCAATCATGAACGCATCAACAGAATTCCTAATTGTGGTCGATAGCTGCTCGTTAGCCTAAATCTTAAATATCAAAAACAATTAGCCAACTCCGTACGTTACAACTATTCAGCTTTCGATCTATTCACCGTTACTTCAACTGTGGATGTCCTCCGTTTCCTTCGTATGTGATTTTTTAGGTTTCGAAACGGTGTGTCAAAGAGCAGCGTCAATGCAACCGACGTTATCAGTATCCAAAACAGCTCGCTGATGTTAAGCTGTAAGCATCGATGGTATAATATTATTTTATCGAACGTGTCAAGGAGCTCAGTGAATTTTCGATCTAGCAACTTTTTCACTTATATATGAAACGATTGTCTGAAACCTGATCTCCATGTTCCCAATCTCATGAAACGTATGATAATAATTCTTGCAGCTAAGATTGCTGCTGATTTACCCACCATCATACGAACTATTTCGTAGTATTCTGCGCCACGCGTTATTCCAACGTTGTAAAACATGACTGGAAACTCTGTGAGGTATAAAATAGCATAGCTGAGTCTTGTACTGATCAAAAATCCCCTCCAGGCAAATACCCGGCTCAATATACCTGATGAAACAGTGATTTTAAGTGAATTATATCCAACATTCGGAAGCTTTTACTCACCATTCGAGTTTCCGGTGTAAGAGAGGAAGGCCATCCATGCAAAAGGGACACACCAGCCGATAGGCGAGAAGGCGTTATAAATTGCAGCATGGTTTGGGTTATACACGTAATTCATCGACCCCATTGCTGCCGGGTTGATGAAAGCTCCGATTAACATGAGGGTGGAGAAGATCCAACCGATTTTAATAGAGGCCTGGGAAAGAAGGAGAAAAACGTTACATACTTGGTCAGCTGCTTGTTCATAATGTCTATTGTTTTCGCAACAATTTAAAAGATCTTCAAAAATCACCCGACTCACTTACGGAGTTAATCTTGTAGTCTCTAGGAAAATTCATCAGCAAGTATCCCATCAGAACTCCCATTATGTAGACCGTCAGTCTATGTGTTGGCAGAGTATACGAGTGATTCGCGGTGTCGAACAATTGTTTGATCCTATGACACAAGCAAGGATCAAGATAAAAAGTTCGCAAGGATATTGACCATGTTTGTAAATTGTCAACATCACATTTTAAGACCTTGCGGATTTTAGATATTTCGATGGCACTTTAAAAGCAACAGGAAAGTTAACGGAATTTCAAAACCGACATTAGAAAAATTTCAAAGGGATGTTACATGGATTTTACCAAACCCGAAGGGATCTTATGAGATCGAATACAATTTAAAAATAATACACAGGTATAGGTATTCCGATTTTTCAGGGTTTTCAGAAAAATTCCAAGTGGAACATATTTCACAGATTTCATAAATTTCGAAGGGATTTTATAGATTTCATAATATTTATCCAGAATTTAATGGGCTTGATGGATATTTTACCAGAATTCGTGATATTATACTGAGATGTCATTAAGATTTCGTGGATTTCTTTAGGTTTTTCTAAATATCACGAGTTTCACTGAGATCTGATGAAATCTTAAATATCATTGTACATCGTGTTCCAAGAGATGAGTAACCCCTGTAATAATCATAATTCTATGACATGGCACATTTGTAATTCATATAGTTCCCTGAATATGATGAATCAAATTGAAATCCTGCATCATTCAATCATAACAAAACACTAAGATTTCGAATCTTCGACGTGCAGTAGTAATAACAAAAATTTATTACACTTAATCATGCAATATGATAGATTGTCTGATAAATGGATATTAATTATATACTTACGAGATACCGAAGAAGACGTAATTGTTGAGCTGTCTGTTATAGGTAACGTTGTAACGAAGTATGGTCGAGAGTGCAGCTAAAGTAGTGAGCAGTATTCTACCAATTCTCGGTTTTTTCCAAAGTAGGTAAACTATCAGTGGCGATACTGCAAATAACTGAGTGTCGGTACCCAAGTGATGTGTGTGCGTCAGACACTTGGAAAGTAACAAGAATTTTGGTAAAACCCGTTATAGAAATTTTTATCGACATATTTTCTGTCCGTTTTATTTATTGGATGATCTAAGCTTACCAATCGTGCAGTTGTATCTTTATTTTCCGTGACGATTTTCACTAATTGACCATTGTGTCAAAGAATTCTCCCAATATCCAGAACGTGCACAATGTCCTGAAACTCATGAAAGATGGCTAATATCGGATTTGATAAAAACTCACCATGTTTTTAAACCCAAAGTAGTTGTGGATGAAAAGAAAATTTCGCCACCATGTCTTTTTGCATACCGAGAATATTCGGTGAGACTACGCGATCCTCTTCCTACGGAACGTACGAACTACGCACAATTGATTTCTGAAAAGGCTTCTAAACTCCAGTATGCAGTTCATAAACGGACTATATGGTAAGCAGTTCTAGGATAAACACTATATTTGGCATGAGTGTTAAATTACCTAACGATTTTCATCTCAATTGGGTAGGAATCCCTTCTTCTTCGTTAACACATCTCCGAGTCAACTTTAACACTTATTTTGACCCCGGTCCGGGCCGTGTGCTTAGCAAGCGTGTGTCGCAACGACATCTCAACATCCTGAGCCGAGCATGATGCCGGCGTGCATAAAGCCCAGTTGACCGTACTGTACCGGGGCACGCGATGACCGGGCTGAAGAGAATTACATCATTGTCATTGACTCTATCTTAATCTCAGTTAAATGATGAGGCATTATTTTTGGTTCAATTCTATGTCGACTAGCTCGACGAACATCCCTGGAGCAGGCTGTACGGACACGCTGCAAGGCAGAATACCGAATGATTTGATTGGCTGAGAGCTTGAAATAAATCGACCAAGGCTCCATCGTGCGGTGTATGGGGCACACTACATCGTAAACTGTCGGTAAGTTTCAGTGATATGAGTACACTCAGCGATATGAGTTGATACTTTACAATTCAACTTGGACACATTTTGACTTTACGAATAGGAAGTATCAGGATGGGTCTTCTTATCTTTCATAAGTAACAGAAGTTTTCAAATAAACGATTCAAATGCTGTTTATGTATTCAATTCACATGCATGTGAATGACTATACTCTTCAGTTCACAGATTCTGCGAATTCATCTTTTATCTTCTCGCCATTCATACTCCCACTCGCTTATCTATCTTCCATCCTTTTGTTGTCTATCATACAATTTACTCTCTCGCACTCATGCCATATCCGCTTACAGAAGTTTTATTTCGATGTACTGTAAAACTACGCTAAAATTCATTGAATCTTATGAAATTTTCTTGGAATCTTACGATCTCTCAATTAATGAAAAATCTTATGATCCGAGTATCTTCACAATTGTTTATACTATACTTCTCATCTAATCCATGATCGAATAAACCATTCCGCTCGCTAGGACGGATTCACCAAAATTCAAATCCTTCATACATATCGATTATACATTTATACTAAAATATACTGGATGGAATAATTCAGTCAACTCACGTCCGTCAGGTTACTCTTGAACGCGTAGTGGGCGTGCAGAAGTCTGTGAAAATATTTGAGATCCGTACGTGACTGATTAATGTCCGGCTTCAAATATGCAAGGCAGTATTGCCCTTCGATTCCCTCACTTCCTTGCACGCCAATGCATTCTTCAAAGTCCCCAAATTAGTTGACGTTCCCGTTCAAAAGTCCAGATGGAATTTTAGCAGTTGCGTCGAACACTAAACTTATCAGCGATAAGAGCAATCAGTTAACAAAACCAATCGGTTAACAAAAATGCCAAAAAACTGCTACTTGCTTTTGAGCGCCCATAGGCTAAGCTTCTTGAGCTCATTCCTGAAGATGCCAGACTCTCGGTGACATTCTGCCGAGGGGGTAACTACTCGTGAAATTCTTGGGACAGTTGACTGTGAAATACAATGAAATGCTTTTGAAATGGTATGAGATACTGTGAAATGCTATGAAATGGTATGAAATGGTATGAAATGGTATGAAATGGTATGAAATGGTATGAAATGCTATGAAATGCTATGAAATACTGTGAAATGGTGTGAAATTCGTGTGAAATGGTTATGAAATGGTTATGAAATGGTTATGAAATGGTTATGAAATTCTATGAAATGCACTTAAAATAGGATGAAATGGGAGAAGTTCGAAAATTTTCGCAAGAAACAGCGCGCAAGTACGAGAAGGTCGCTGGGTAAGAGGTTACTTCGCGGGTCGAGGCTTACGGTAAGTACCACAATCTGACGCTAGAGGCGCGGTTGACCGCGGTTTTTCAATTGTCTCTCAATTGTCGCGTTTGGGGTTTTGTTAATTGTTGTTTTCACACTAAATAACTCGCTAAATAACTTAATTAATATCAGTGCAGTGATTGAGGCTTGATTAAATTAACAAATCGTGAAAATGGGAGACCCCGGAGTGACTCTAAAAGAACCAGATGCCTCACCAGGAAAAAGCATCGTGGAAACAACGAAGAATAATCCCTTTTGGTCAATTGTCGCGCAAGAATTGGGAATGGACGTACCGCCGTATTTAAAGCACTTATGTGCGTTTTTGGGATTAGACTCAGCAGCTGCAATGAAGCACTTCAATGAAACATCGTTCGCAGAAATGGCAGAATTCGCAAAGACTGATATGCGGGCTTTCTTGTCGCATTCTGAGTTGAGTGACCAATTCTACGGCATTTATTTTAAGAATCCAGAGAAGTTTCGCATTTTACCAGGACACAAAAACGTATTATTAGAAATTAAACAGATCTGTCAAGATGGGAGTAAGTTTTCGAAGTACTTCGCTTGCAAGCCAGAGTTGAAACCCCCGACTATTCGCACGTCTGCCGGTCGATCGTCATCAAAATCAAACCGGGTGGATCATCCAGCAAATCTTTCCGACAACAACTCCGCCTCAAGATTTCAAGAGTCAGGTAATCAACAAAATGATGAACTCGTGGGTTCTAGCCAGCAGCGAAACATTCTGTTTCAAGAAAAAAAATTATATGAACTGCTGAAGACCAGATATAATGAAATGGAAAATGGCCAGAACATATTCAAGGAGTTTTTCGAAAACCCTAGTAACAGGTTTGTCAATGTGGCTGTAAAAGAAAACGATCGAGACGATGTTACTGACACTCTCACTTACACAGCAAAAGTAACCTGTTGCCTTTGCCAAGTTCAATTTGCTGCGCACATAGGGGAATACGGCAATAAAGATGACACACCTCGGAAATCGAGATGGATAATAGCTAATTTCCTAAAACATATTAAAGCAAAACACACGACGCGCAAGCAGGGGAGCTCTCACTCAACTGAGGAACAAAGTACTGCCGATGTGGTTACGAAGACTAACAATCAACCCAGAATTACCGACATATTCTATAGTGTGAACAATGCTACAGGAAATGAGAATACTTCGAATACTGTTGGTCCAAGTTCAAGTAATACTCAACAGAGAGGAAAAGTGAAGAATCAAACACCATATCGCGGTGTCAAGCGATCAAGAATCAGAAGCATGAGCGATTCAAGTGACTCGGATATGGATATTCACGATCTCAATATTGAAGAAATTCGAAGATCTGCATTCCTTACTTCTAACGACGCAAAAGATCCTACTTCCGCAGCCCAAACAGCCGATCATAACGACACAGCAAAGGAAAACGTCGAAAAGTCGGGGGAAGCCAATCTTGGAACAATTTAGGGATGGATTGTTCCAAGGATGTAGTCACAGAAATCATCCCAGGTAAAATACAAAATAAAATAAAAGTTAAGAAACGAGACAATAGGTCAAGACGTGATAAAGAAGTTAGGAAAAGACTCAGTAGTATATCCACAGAAAATAGAATTCCATTTTACTTCAAACAATTAAATGAAATGGAATCTCTTCTGAAAGATAACCAAAATCTCCGAGAATGTGTAAAGTCGATGTTGTCTGAAAATCATTCGAAAAAACTTGAAATGAGTCAGGAAAATGTACCTACTTCGCAGAAAACAGTTTCCCTTTTGAATTTGCTGATGGAAACATCAAAAAAGTACTCAATAAATAATAAATCAGGTTCAAAATCCACGGGTGTTCGATATGATCCAACGATACAAAAGTTCGCATCTTATTTATATATGATCGGTGGAAGATTAGCATACGAAACTCTCTGCAATAATTTGCCATTACCATCGCCTTCGTCCATATCTCGATATTTGTCAGAAAATGGTCCGACTATTATAGAAGGACAACTGCGTTTATCAGAACTTAAAGAGTATCTGACGTCAAAGAATTATCCACCCGAAGTATGGATAAGTGAGGACGCGAGTAGGATTACCGGTAGAATACAATACGATCCTAAAAGCAACCAGCTTGTTGGATTTGTTTTACCAATTAATTCGACCACATCAATGCCAATATCATTTTCATACGTCGCCACATCAGCTCAAGTTATTGAGCAATGTTTTCAAGATAAAAAAATTGCATCACTAGTCTACGTTGTTATGGCACAACCCCTCTTTAAAGATGCACTACCATTCTGCTTGACCATATTCGGCACAGACAACAAATTCAAAACGGTGGATGTGGAGAGTAGGTGGAGGCACATTATTGCAGAATGTGGGAAATATGATATAAAAATTGTAGGTTTTTCGTCAGATGGCGACCCGAGATTACTTAAGGCCATGCGAGTACAAAGCCAACTAGGCATCACAAATATTGAAAGTGATAGGCCTGCGGATGTTAGTTGTATTAACAACTGGTCTTGGTTTAATAGTTCGATCGACGATCAGTTCCAATATGTACAAGATACAATACATATTGGTACTAAAATGCGAAATAAATTCACCAAAGTATCTTCTATATTGCCGCTAGGAAACAAAATCGTATCGTCTACGCACTTGAAAATTCTAATTGATACTATATCAAAAGATAAACACTGCTTGACACAGCATGATTTATGTCCAAAGGATAAAATGAACTTCAAATCGGTTCAAAAAATTTGCGATGACCGGGTCTTAAACAACTTGTCAATTGTACCAAATTCTCAAGGAACTGTGATGTTTTTGAAACTTGTGAATCTTATTCTAAATTCTTATCTAGACGTTAATTTGAGTGCACTCGAGAGATTGGAAAAGATTTGGTACAGCATTTTTGTCTTGCGAATCTGGCGAAATTGGATTTTGCTCAATGACAATTACACTCTTAGATATAACTTCCTGACTACAAACTGCTACACTTGCATAGAAATAAATGGCCATGCACTGATAAAATTGATAATTCAGTTACGTAATAGAAATCTGAATGATTTATTTTTGCCATCGTTGATGAGCAGTCAGCCATGCGAGAGTTTCTTTAGACAGGTGCGGTCCATGTCTTCAACATACTCTACGATTGTAAATTGCAGTATGTTAGATATAATCCATCGTCTTCGTAGGATTCAAATGCAAAGTGAAACACTCAATACCGAATCAGACAAAATCAATTTTCCTAGACTTGAAAAAAAGCTCAAAACGGGTCAAGGTAGCGAAGCTACTGATTTACCGTCCAATCTAGAAATTTACGCGACGATTGAGGCTGCAAAAGAGCATGCTATCGAAGATTTGCGAGATTTTGGTATTGAGTGTGTCGACGAAATTACGTGCCAAGTAGACTTGGAAAGGCCTAGTAGTCACGGGATGTCAGATGACGACTCTCAAAGTGATGAGGAATCTGTAGAGTCTTCAGACCCATTACTGGACGACGAGGAGAGCAAAAACTTATTAGCGGATATGAATACCTTGGAGACTGTAACTGGCAATTTAGAATTGCGAGATTACGCGAATAACGTGACCAAATTGAGCGATGCAAGTCCGTTTGCTATCGTAAGAGACTCCAGCGAAAGAGAATACATAGTTAGAAAGTCTTCGATATGTTGGCTTTTAAGTAAAAACTACACTCGTCTAAGCAGTGATCGTTTACAACGCGTAAAGGAAATCGAATTAGGCAGAGATTCCAGTAATAAAGTAAATAAAAGTGTAAATAGCGTGGGGATGGGAAAAAAGATTTTAAACGAAAGCGAAGTTAGCCTTGGCGACTGGGTAATATTCGAGATGGATGAAGAGACTGAAAATCATTGCATGATCGGATTAGTATTAGATTTCGTTTATAATTCTGGAAAAACCATACGCCAAAAAGAGTATTCGAAACGTTATGCTGCCAGCAATGATTCAAGAGTTGGAGTATTATGTACTTGGTATATGCTCACTGAAGACGACAGCTTGAAAGTGATTTCTTGCATTCCCCATCGGTACCAAAATATGTGCCAGTACAAATTTACCCTGCCGGCTCCTACTACTTTAGACTTCGGAATTGGTTACTCAGGAGAAGTACTTTCCACGATACGGACGATTTTGAACAACGACCATGACGAGCGTATGAACGGAAAGGAAGGCGAAAGCAGTAACGTATCAGGTAGAAATCGATTTCAGCGATTAATGTGGTTTAAAGTTCGGATGGAAATATTTCTTGAAATAAATACATCATCGATCGAATTATTGAAAACCAGAACGGGAGGCGAAGTCACTTGTCAATCATTTTGTAATGCATCGAGCCATGCTTCGTCCCCGAAGTTGTTGCTGCTGATATATTCCGGAATCTTTACATATAAAAAAAACTTATGCTTTGACTTGAAGCCACTGGTTAATGTTTTCGCATTCTCTGTTTGTTTATCTCGTACTCAAGATAATTTTCGATTTCAGCTATTCCAACGAATTCACCAATGCACCGCGACTGCGATGTGCAGAAATACCCATCAAGTGGAAACTTCGTGGTTGTTGAATTTGCCACGAAAAAACGGAAGCTGCATTACGTAGGCTTCGTCTTAGGAACGGAAGAGGAAGATTCAGAAGAATTTACCGTAAAGTTCATGAGAAAAGTTGCAGGCTCAAATAATAGTTTTGTTTTTCCTGATCGAGACGACATATCACCGGTTAATCTTTCTGATATAAAACAAATCTTATTGCCACCGATTGTTGGTAATAGATTCCAACATACTTTTCCTGGTAATTTAGGGGCGTATGGTTTCAAGTAAATATTGGAGTGAGATCAGTCAGTTAGTAAGTCACTTCGAGACAGCCAGTCCCAACTTAGTCATATAGTGTTGTATAATTCGATACCCACGTTCTAATATGTCGTAACCCACATTAGGAAAATTGTTCAGGAGGCCATGAAAACGCTTCACTATTACCATTGAGAAGATAGGATTTTGCGGACTAGAATATTTATTTAAAAATAGTAAATCAACGATTTGACCGCTAAAACTTGAACATAAGCTGCACAACGTTATTATCATTCAATTTTTCAAAAAAAGTCAATTTCTGAAATTTTGTGGGTTACGACATATTAGAACGTTGGTATCGAATTATATGTATTTATAGTGTTCTATTGGTTTAGATGTAAGCGAAACACAGCTATCGTATTTGTTTTCATCGTAGCAAAATAAGTTTCATATTTTTATTTGATGTTAATTGTTACCAACTAGGTATTTTTAATTTTATTTTATTTTTTTTTAGATTTAGATTGGGTTCTGATTGGTTGATGGAAAATAGATTTTTTGAATCAAATTGTGTTTTTTCTTCCTAAAATTTCTTTCTTAAAATTAATATCATATCACCAATATCAATTGTGATTAACGAAAAATTGTATAAAACTGTATGCAGTTACTAACATGAAATGGTTGTGAAATGCTTTGAAATGCGTGTGAATGCGTGTGAATGCGTGTGAATGCTATGAAATGGTCGTGAAATGCTATGAAATACATATGAAATGCTGATGAAATTCTATGAAATTCTATGAAATGCAATGAAATTCTATGAAATGCCAAGAAATTCTATGGAATACCATGAAATACTTGTGAAATGTGGAATGCTTGGGACGCCATATTTAAAGTAGTTACCCCCTCGCATTCTGCACTGACAGGTCCAGTTCCTGGATGATAAGCGGGTATCAACTCTAAAATATTGCGAGACGCCGTGTTGATTTCCTCGGTAAATTTTTCTGCAATATGGAACGAAAGGAGAAAAGTAAGCTACATAATGGCCTGCAGTCTCCACAAAGTGTACTGAATGGAATTGAAAATGAAGTGAATACAGGGTGACCTAGAACTCCCGCACCACCTTGAACAGGCAGGTTCCTTATCGAATTCTGAGACGAAAATTCCCTTACGAAATCTCTCTGAGGCCAACGGTTCTTGAGTTATTAAAAATCGCGATTGACCAATCAGAGCGTCTTTCTAGTCAACCGCTAGATAGTTTCAGCGTTCCAGGTCGTCCGCTTCATAGTTTTTGGCCGTTCACGTCAACCGCTCCATAGTTTTAGCCGCCCAGGTCATTCGCTCCATAGTTATCGTCCGTCTAGGTCAACTGCTCCATAGTTTTAGCGGTCCAGGTCATTCGCTCCATAGTTACGGTCGTAGAGAGACGCTCTGATTGGTCAATTGCTATTTTTAATATCTCTAGAACAGTTGGCCTTAGAGAGTTTTCGTAAAGGGACTTTCGTCTCAGAATTCGATAAGGAACCTGCCTGTTTCGGGTGGTGCGGGAGTTCTGGGTCACCCTGTATAATTCATTCCGATCATTTTCCAATCTCACTCTATCGATATGATGGGTAGGCTGCAGACCTAGATAATGATCCTCCACTCCTGTAATTGTCAGCAGAGTTCGTGCGGATTGCAAATGTTCCATATTATACTTCAAGGTTGAGATTCAGCTGAATTCATTATACTGCGCATTTTCATGTCCGAATCGTAATCGTTTTGTGTTCCGAAGCAGAAATCGAATCGAATGCACGCATTGATTGACTTTGATTCATTGGTCATGAATTTGCTACAACGATTCGAGAAACTGACGATATAATGTTTGAATACTCGTCGCATCAAATGAGTCAAGCTATTAAACCTTATGAGATTGAAAAAAGAATTTGAATCTTGTAGCACCTGTATGTGGAACAGCGATTAGTTCGTAAATATGCGGTTGATATTGACATCACGCGACTAATTTGAATAATCATTTTCGTGATTTACGTTATTTCAGAATCTGACATTATTATATCAGTCCACTTTCCGACGTCTGTATCGATTATAAAGTGTATTTCATTATCCGCGTATGTATTTTGAAACTGTCTCGATCGTTATTATTTATCACCTAGGGCGCTCTTATTTTTACAGTTATAGTATATCCTTCAAGCATAAATAAATAATTAATGAGTCAGCTCCCAGACAGCACAAAAATAAAAGTGGCCTCAAAGACGTCATATGGACATCAAATGCGTCACTTTTTAACGTCTTAAAGATATCTTCAACAATTGAGACGTCTTTAAGACTTGAGACTTATGATGTCCATATGACGTCTTTGAGACCACTTTTAATTTTGTGCTGTCTGCGCTGCAGTGATGATCAGCAATGATAATTCAGTGAAATGAACGTACTGTAATTCCCGGGCAATTGATTATTCTCCGGATTATCAATCATACCAGGAATTTATTTTCTCTATTTTAATCCCAATCTTAATCCAAGATGAGAATTTGCATACAATCAACCAATGAGGTCGCACAGTATGGAAGATAATCAAATTAATAACGGGGGCTTACCGTAGTAGAAATGAGTGTTCAAGGCAGTTTTTATTCCGTTCGTACTCCGATTCCTATTTTGCAGATCACATCGCACCGTGTAGTTTTCTAAATGATCGATTATTTCATCAGTAGGTGCGCAGTGATCAGCATCAGCGGTTTTATTTTGCATCAATATCTCAAAAATCTTGTCGTTCTCATAGCCGTCGTTGAAATTATCACGTTTTATAATATCAACGATCTTTGGCGTACCGAATACTCTATTCGTTACGAACAATTGTACCGCGACAAAAATCGTCGCCGTCAATCGTTCCATCATCGGCATGAATTCGCCAAAAACGATATTTCAATTTTAAATGTATACGCATTAATCCATGTGTATTAGAATGTGTTACTTATCTTCTGGCTCAATACTATTTTTCTTCTCGCATTAACTTTGACGTAACAGAAATATTGGAATCACCACATGATGAAAATTTTTATTTAAGAAAATATACCGAAAACTGGAATCAACAGCTTCGTCACGAACTCTTCGATGTGCAATGCGTCAACTGCAGTAAGTGATCGTTTAGACCGCTGGTTTAATGTTGCCTTCAGGAACCGCTGGTTGGCCTTCTTATAGAGGGTTGCCCGAGCTCCCACCCGATTTAAAAAGTTCACACCATTATACCAATTGGTCTGGGTATGTGTACATACGATACGGATATACACACGCGTTTGTACAAAATTTGATACGTTGACCAACCAGCGTTTATGGGACTACGCATACTGTTTCCTTAATATATTAGCTACTTTGGCAAACGAATATTGTGCGCGATAATCAGGTGTTTTAGTCAAGTAGGAACACCTTGAATTTATGGTTACGTAAAAAAATTATTCGTACAAAGGTTGTATTGCAGAAGAGTATAGATAAATTGTTAATTCAACACTCAGTCGTCCGTAGACAATCGATATCAAAATTTGAGTCACCCAAAGGTCCTCTACAGAGAGGAAATCTAGAAAGTATACAGGCGACTGCGCACGCGCCAATAATAAATCATTCTCATTGGTCGGTAAGATCGTCCCGCGGTGGTAATTCAACCTACGAGGCATGGGTGCCAGCTTGACAAAAATTAAGCAAAAGCTGTGAAACTCTCGCGCGTAGAGTAGTCAATCGAGGTTATGTTGATATTTATTTCAATTCGACGTTAATTATCAAAAGAAAATGAAAACATAGCACGGACTAGCAGTTCAGTAATCTCGATAATAATAGCTTTCCAAGCCTTTCTGAATCACTACCGCAATTGATTGAGATTTTAACCCAAAAATTTCGTATCAATTACATAGCCGTGAAAAACAAAGTTTTACAGCTAAAACTCGGGATGGCCAGCCTGCCCCAGCGGACGACGAAACCCGCGCGTGCGCAGTCGCCTGTATACTTTCTAGATTTCCTCTCTGTATAGGGCTCTCTCCTTGCGAAAAACTGTTCTTCGGTCGCTTATATTAGGCTGAGAATCAGCAAACGTGTGATTCCAGGGTTTCATTTCACCCCGCTAGTCGCTGAGAGTGATATTTCATGGATCTAAAAAATAAGTGACGAATTTTTTCACTCCCATTCAATCCTGCAAAGTTTGGAGAAAATTAGAGGCTGACACTTCGCAAGGTTTCTTGTAAGTCTAGGTCAAAAGATTCTCTATATTCCTGGGCAATTGACAAACTGCTCAACTGTTGACAACAAAACTAATGAACTACTTAATTGTCTTCAACGTTTTCTGACAATTTAATGAGATTTTAGATTCGTGCAACAACAGGATATTTGATTTATCAACAAGATGTTTTTGATGTATCCTATTTACAAGTCAATTGTGAATATCGATTCAGGAACATCTTCCAGGTGTCGATGAGATGCCCACAATTGATATGGACATCAAATGGCAATAAAGATATTCACGGGTGTCAAGCCTCTTTGGTTTCGATATTTGCTTGGACTACTCCCAGCTGTGTAAATGAATTTGTTATTAAATTCAATAATCGCTATACCGATCCTAAAAAGGAAATAATAAAGCTTGTCAACCCAAAAAGCGTTGGATGTAAATGATATAATGGCATGATGTATGTCAGTAATCAATATTACTGTACTGACTCAATAATACCTGGAAAGAAGTGGGATTGGTAATGAAGTTACCGCAATAAAATGATATTTTATTTTTCATATTTTACGATAATTTTTTTTTACGGATTCTATGGAATACTTAAATAAATTCATGAAACAATTTTTGTTTCAATTTTTTGGCCCTTATTTTACAAGTTAGACGGGGATGAAATTCAGGAAAAAGAGCCAAAAATCGAAAACATACTCCCCTTCAAACGGTCATATCTTTGGTCGTATTCATCCTAGAGACTTGATTCAAAAACCATTCTAAATCTATTGAATGACACTATTATTATATATTTATTGAATTTTACAATAACGAACAATTCTATTCGTTATAAACAAATATAATATTCTAACCTGATTTTCAAAGCAAGAACCACGCGTAAGAATTCTCAAAAAAATATGAGCGTATTCCTTGATCAATTCTCTACAAAATTGTCAAGTGAAAAGGATGGAGAACCGATGGAAACCATTTTTAAACGATTTATTTATAAGCGACGGCGTGCGCTGCCGCTGAAAAACTCGTCTCGAATACGTGTGGGTAGCGTAAGGAAGCATCGGTGAGCATGTTACACGTACCCGAGCCAGGTTTTCCGGTGGCAGCGCGCGCCGTCGCTTATAAATAAATCGTTTTATCATGGTTTCCATCGGTTCTCCATCCTTTTTACTTGACGATTTTGCAGAGAATTGATCAAGGAATACACTGAAAAAAAAAGTATAAGTACTATACGCATACTCGATATCGTTGTAGGACTTATATTTTCCGTACGATACTATAGCAAGCCACCAGTGAGTATAGTAAAAAAGTTCCCGCGTATCTCTACCACGGATTTATGGACTTATATTTTAACTTTATTGCTTACATTGTAATTCTTAAGGTGGGGTATCCTCGAAGTTGACCAACTAGAAGTTCTGATCGACTTCTAGTTGGTCAGCCGGCAAAAAAGGGCCGAAAATCGTCAGCAGTGTAATCACTATAGGTATAAGATCAACCCATAAAAGGTATGGTACTATAGATTTAATAAAAATGCTTGAAAAATTTCAGAAATCTTCTTCGACAAAACTAGGATGATGAACTCATACTTTGTCCCTTTTTTGTAAAATCGATAAAAACACAGTATCAGAGATTGTTTACTGCAAACTTCTATTCCTCGATAATTCACTCCAACTGTTTTGTGCTAAAATTGGCTAAATTTTTTGGAAAAACTCTCCGAAATATAGAGGAGACCACGGACTCCTGGAAATAGTAAAAATATTGCATTGTTTGTCGATATGCAGTGAACTCTTAGTTATTGCAAATCAAGAGTCAGTACTTACCGACGGTGTTGTACTTTTGGGAGATTTCGCGAATAACATTGGAATGGATTTTTACAATGATTTATGGAGAATAGGCTCGAGCTAGCACGCAAAATTAACCAAAATAGAGAAAAAATTTCTTTTTTTTTGTTTGCATTGTTACAATTGTGAGGGTTTCACTAATTTCGATAATTATCTGACGTGAGAAAGCTACAGATAAACAATGCCAAACACAGATGTATGCATCAAAACTCTTTTGTTTTTTGTAACAATAACGCTGCAAAATGTATTCCCGTAATTACTGGTAATTGGCGATTGTCACCGGCTGGGAGAAACCATGATCCGACCATGATCCTGCAACAATCCGGTGTTAGGGGAACTAATGATTATTCTTACAGGGCTTGATAATCACCAATTACCACTAATTATAGAGTTATACAATTTCTGGCAGTATTATGTTGCATTAAACAAAAAAGTTTTTATATATTATCTGTATTCGGTATTGCACGTACAGAATATACATGGCATTAAGTTTTGGTTTTCCAGCGTCAGTGAAGGTCAGGTTTTGATGATATTAAAAAAAAAAAGTGGGACGCTCACACTTTACGATGGAAAAAAAAGTATATTTTTCCCGATTTCAGTGATTTTCACGTACTAGCTTAAACCTATTCTTCATAAATCGTAGATGATATTTATTTCATATTTGAAATTTTGAAAAGTATAACGGGGTCTACAAAGACTGACCATATATCAAATTCCTCCAAAATGACTTTGCACTGTGTGTTTTTTTTTTTACTCAGGTGTTCGAAAACGTTTAAGAATGGCAATCAGAAGACAAAAAATAAAAAAAATTGAGATAGGGTAAAACCAGGGGAGATATGGCCGTACGGGAGAGATGGCCAGCGTTAATATATTTCTGATGTTACTCGATATATGGCACTGCGTATAAAGTAAATCGCTTTGTACCAAGCGTACAAACAAGTGAAAGTTCAAAAGTGTCGCGAAAAAATATTAAAAAGTGGGTAAAATCATCCTATTGGATTCTGACTGCTGCGAAATTGTTGAGCGCGTTCACTGTTTACGTGATCACAATAATAATTTTGAATAATTACACATTTTCACAACTTTTATGGCATCATTAGAGACCTTCGTTGTATTCTAGCGTAGAATCATTAATTGTTACTTCCAATTTGTTGAAATAATCGATATGGCCATCTATCCCGGCCATACCGGAAGAGATGGCCAATCGTAAGTTTTTTTTTTTTTTAAACTGTTCTTTCTCAATGTAATATCAATAAAAAATTATAAATGTGGTAATTTTATGGTAAAAAATATCTTCAAAGCTTGCGGTAAAGCCAAAAATATTGTTTCAATCATCATAGTTTGCCAACCATAAGGTTTCAACAAAAATATGGCCACTAAATAATATTGGCCAATAAATAATATTGTCAATTAAAGTGACAAAATTTCGCAGATAATTTTGTTGATATTCTTAGAATTATTTCTGTACCATGAGGGGTTATTTCAACCAATCACGCAAATACGGAGATAATAATACACACGAACCAAAATTATTTATCACATGTGTGGGTGCGTGTCTTATCATAAAAAGCCTATGCATGTGACATATCTATAATTTTTGTTCACGCTCGAATATCCACTTTTCAGTTTGCTTCTATTGATAAGCTGAAAGTGTCTTTACCTCAACAGTATCATGGCTGTAGTTTGGGCACGTATATAACACAAGCCTATTGTTTTGATGTATGAATGGTGCAGTGGCCGAGGATTTCCATATTGGATATAATGTTAACTATGAGGCTTTGATCTCATTGAAATCTATTCCATCTATCAATTGGATGGAAATAAATACCAGCATCACTTTCTAAGTTGCGAATTCTTGTTCGGGTACCACATCAGAAGATTTATTGACTTTTGGAAATAAACATATGCAGATATAAATTTTATCATATATATCGTTAGGTTTTGCGTGAAATATTATTCGCTAATAAAATTTCGTGGCATATTAACGCAGCTTATTTCGTAATATTAATAATATCCAATTTGAAACACGTAATATTAGCATAATTATTCATATAGTGACGCGTAGGCATTAATAACGAATGAGTATATGTATGTATGAATTATATTTTACATGCAAGGGAGACGCGTACCTTATAAAATGTCTAATGTAAGCTACGACCTTCTCTACAAACGTAATCCGTGTCACAAAGTCTATTGTTTATTTTCAC
Organism: Tenthredo notha; assembly: GCA_914767705.2. Lineage (NCBI taxonomy): Eukaryota > Metazoa > Arthropoda > Insecta > Hymenoptera > Tenthredinidae > Tenthredo > Tenthredo notha. The sequence continues at coordinate 3,330,581 of OU611923.1, read as the reverse complement.
AAGTAATTATGCATTATGAGTATCATGTGCTAGACTATCTGCACGTGGATGTGCGTTCGACATCGAGTATCCCACTTTGTATCGGATTATAACTAATTAAAGATTACTGATTGCAATTTAAAGATATAATCAGTTTTCATTTATTCGTATGACTAATAATTCATTTCACATTGTGTGCAGGTGTTGATCATGTTCCAGAATCGTTCTCTTCGTCGGTATTTAGTATTGTCACTGTTTCGAGCTTGCTACTGATTTCTTATATTTCATATGTATACCCTGGTGAAAATAATTTCTACGACGAACTACGAAAACTTTTACAATTTCATGCTGGATTTGGAACAATTTCGTAGTTTTTGTGTAGAAATTTTTGTATTCTGTCATATTTTTGTCGTCGATCATGGTATAGATTGACAATTCTTCGTATACTATTGTAAAACGGAATAGTTTTTTGTATACTACTGTAAAATGGTATAGCTTTCCGTGGACATCGTAAAATGGCATAGTTTTTCATATACTATCGTAAAACGACATCTTTTTCTACGCTCTCGCGTAGAATGTAATACTTTTGTTGTAGTTACGTTCAAGCAGACTATGTGAATAATCGGTGGTTGTGGGCCATGACCGCATAGCAGCGACGATAATCCACTGATTTTCAGCAAGCAATCTTATCCGGAGAATAGAGATGTCATCGCATTTTTTTAAGTATAATAAGAAAGTCAGAATATTTATAGAACAATATTAGGTATTTATTTAATGCAAATTGCACGATACAGGTACACTAGGGTGGCCGTTAAAACGGGAAAAAACATGAATTTCCCGGGCCACCCCCCAAATCGACTCCAAATAAATTCAAACTGATCCTGTAATTTTTTCAGATTTTTATTTTAACGTTTGACCCTTGACCACAGAGGTTGAACTTCTCCATTCGGAATACACGGAGTTTCGCGGTCTTTTCAGTTATTATTTCACTGTGGGTCCAATTATGGACATAAAAATCTGAAATTTTCACAGATTGGTTTACGGAAATGCTGCTCTGTGAAAAAAAAAAAAAATCGCCACCCCACCTGCCCTCCAAATTTTCTATGGGTCATCCTATGCCAATGTGATCATTTTTCATTTTCCAATTCCATCAAATGTTGATCAAGGACATCGGAAAACATATATTTCCAATGTGTTTGATCGACATTAGATGAAATTGGATTCTATTGAATAAATTCTCTAGAATACCATGGCCAACGACGAACATTTTTCGGTTATGAAAAAAAAGTGGTAAGATTGTTGGTTCTATTTTTTTGAATATTTTTTCGTCATCACGAACATTCTTTCTTCCAAAACTTCGATTGGTGATCTATTTTACATAGTAAACAGCGAAAAGATATAAAAATCAGTTCATTGATGGAAAAAAAACTAAAAAATTACGAATAAAAAAACTAAATTTTTTTTTTTATCACTATTATTATTTTATCATTTTTTTTTTTTCATCAATGAACTGATTTTCGTATCCTTTCACTGTTTACTATGTAAATCTTTCCGCTTTCATTTAGTATCGGATTGTCATATATTTGCAGTAAAAATTCGTAGTTCACTACAATTATAAGTTCACTTCAGCTGAGTAGAAGAGTTTCGTTAATTAGCTGTAGAATTTCGTAGTTTTATACAATAATTTACGAAAAATTGTTCTCATTTCAGCTGAGTACAGGATGTTTGTATACTGGCGGTAGAAATTTGTACTTTTCTACAAAAATGTATGAAAAACTATTTATTGAGACATTTTTTGAATATTTTCGTAGTGTATAATCGTATAAATTCGTAGACTTCTACAATAATCTACGATAATTTATTCGGATAGTTTGTGGTTTACTTCTACATTAATATTCGTAAAAAATAGTAGATTTTCATGATTATTTATTAACATTCGTAGTATTTTTACGAAAAATATTACGAAAATTTATGATCTACTACGCATTCCTACGATTCTTAAATTTCGTAGTTAGTCGTAGAAATTATTTTCACCAGGGATACCCCTGGTAGAAATCTCTACTTCTACGAATTTTTACAAATTTTTAGGGAAATTAGAACAAAATTGTAGATGTGTATCATTTCTCATAAAAAATTATAGATTTTCTCAGCATTTCATGGAAAATTATAGATTTCAAGGGATCATCATAAAAAATTGTAGATTCTCGTATTTTTTCAAAAAAATAGAAACCGGATAAACAGAATATCATTCCACATTTTTTGATCCCAGAATCTTATTGTTCTACACTCAAGGCTAGCCACACATATACACGTTATTATTGGAGGTAGGAAAGGGGATGGAGGGAGGGGGGGCCACCCGCCCACCCACTTCCCCCCCTTCCTCCAGGGGGTTATTTGGACTAAGTCCACTGCTCGAGTTTAAATTCATCTCGACGTTTCGGGCGCTGAAATCTGCTCCCGTCCTCAGGATGGTAGTCTGGCGACTTCCCATGGCAGAGTGATCAAATTCCGTGCTCCCACCGGTATATATAGGTTCGTTGTTGGTGGCGCCAGCTATGACTGGTGGCGCCGCCTTGGCTTGCTCATGGCCTCCCTCACCTCATCCCTGTACAAAGGTAACCAGAGTTTGTTAAGTTCTATGCTGGGTTGACTTACAGCATTTGGTGTGACTGCTATGCAGGCTGACTCCTTCAATTTCCGTTTGATAGGATTGGATTCCTTCAACAATATCCGGGCATCATCCCATTGGAAGTAGTGTTCATTCTCCCAGGCGTGATCGGCCAATCTCGATTTCGATCGTTCGCCCATTTTAACGTTTTTCCGGTGTTCCTGGATGCGAATGTTTAATGGCCTTCCAGTTTCGCCGATATACACATCCCCACATTGGCATGGAATTCCATATACACACTCCTTGCTTTCTTGCGCAGTCTGTCGGGGCTTGGTTTCTGTCAACAAGCCACGCAAAGTGGATGTTGATTTGAAACGTACACGTTGCAGCGAGCGAAATTCGCGTGGCAATTATTGCCACCCATAAAGGGTTGGTTCTTATGAGAATATCACTACATCTAATAAAGTAAATTATAGCAGGTGTAATTTGTGCGGTCAGGAACGTACTAGAGTGTAGTTCGACTAGATCGAGGATATTTTCTCTTCAGCAATCATTAACCGATGGGAGTACCGCCTGGTACAAATTAAGCTCTGTAATAAATTTGAAAGATTATTGCGTCAGTGTGTTTTTTTTTCACGCGTGTGATGTAATTTGATCTGATAAGGATGAATGGCAATAAGGCATGAATAAGAAAACGTTGCAAATCAAATTATTATCGGCACTAGATAATGATGCAAAATTGATCATTATTTTCCTTGCACAGATTTATTGCACCTACATAGAATCTCAAATGATTTGATACTATATTTCAAAATGCAAGTGATCAGAATTTGTAAATTACGAAGTCTCCATGTTGTATAGTTTGTATATCCATAAAATCCCCGATTTGCGAGCAAGCATCATCGCAAGTAATCGAACGAAAGTATAATCGATAATTGAAAAATATCAGCCTGAAATCCGCAACCCGAGATACACGTGAGTCTGATATCTCGTTGTTATTCGGAATAGTTCGTGAAAGTTCGTAGCCCTCAACACCGTCATACAGTAGAGTAGAAAAAAGCAAGATGTCCGCCGGCGGCGGGCGAAGTGTCATGTGCCGCGTTTCGATCACGTCTCCGTACTAGTATCTGATAATAAAAATGCGGATTCGGCGGGTTGCCGTTTCGTCGTCCACCTATCGATCCGGTTGTAGAAATGACACCGTACTTTTATAAAGTGCGGTCAGTACCTAGTTAGATATTATTGTTATTTAACGCTCCGGCCGTTATAACTCCGAGATCCCTCGAGACGCACGTTGTGTCGAGGCTCGCGACTCTCTCTAGTGAGGAGTCGAATCAAGTCGAATACTTGCCGGACCCAGAGTCGTGCGCCGGACGACGAATTCTTCTCCTACTCTGCTACCCAGTACTGCTGGCCGCGTATTAAACAGGAATCATTATCAATGGTGAGTTTAGGGGTTACCCCTTCTTATCCGTCACGACACGCTATGGACACATCATTATCACTCTCTTTGGTATACATACATACTTTTTGGTACCTCGACGCGTTGGTTACACGCATCAAGTAGAACTTGTCTGTCTGTCTGTCTCTGTTGTTGGTGTTGTTGCGAAATTATCAGGCTTCGGCTTTCAGCTTCGGCTATATTATTCAGCTTTCGTATATTTTTGTCTCCGTCGCGGTCGGTAACGCAGGGATATATTTCACAGTGTAACAGCTATTACATGTTATCAACAACGATAAATCTTTACAGATAGATATCATTTAATGTTACAAAGTTTGGAGAACAATATCATGTTTGTTTGTTTGTTTTTTTTTTATCTTTTTTTCTTTCTTTCTTTCTTTTCTCGCTAAACTACTATTTTTAATTAATACCACGTGCACGATAGTCGATATTATATTTGGAAATAAATGAGGCTCGGGTTTAGAGTAGTGGTTAGTCATCGTTCGGGTTGGCATACAGGAACATTGTGGTTTTCTCTCCTTTATTTTTCTTTGTTATCACATAAGTAATCAGAGAGACAAAGAGACAGAATACTTATACGAATAATTCCACTGCATTATCGTTACACGATCTAAGTTTTCGAGAAAATTCGATTCAAACTAACAGACGCTCACTGAAATTAACCAAAAACAATACAAAACTAAAATCTGCAATGGTCAATCCGAATTTTCGAGATATCGAGAAACAAGTGAAAGGAATCCATTCTAAGTCACTGGAATTATTCTTCACATTGTACAATAAAGTTTTGGTTATTTTCAGTATGTTCACGAAATTTCATAACATTTCATCGGTATCTCTAGGGATAATATCATTTCATAACAACAATTTAGATACTTATTTATTATCTGATGAGTAATAGACTTGTTCGTTTCACACAAATTGAGCTGCACTGAACTGTACTGAACCAATCACCTTGAAGACTAGACTAGTATTCACCAATCGAAAACTTCGAGTGCAGTCGAGTGCAGCCCGATTTGTGTAAAACGAAGGAATCTAATAAATGCAAATACTTTCAAAGTTAGAATCAGCCTTAGAGCTACAAACGCTTCTCAAAAAATCGATTTTTATGATTTGAATTTCGATCTAAATCGCGTTTTGTTAATTCGAGTGAACTACCTACACATCCAATTCTTATTTCGCGTTTGTTGTGATTGATTCGCTTATTGCAACAGTTATTTTTTTCCATGCTGATGAAATTTTGTTACATATCATTCCTATGAAGTTGTAACGTTCTGCGGTTGCACCCTTCAATTTATTCTTAAATGGAATTGAATTCCTCAATGGATGGTAACCCGAAGCCATCATATTCGTATGGATGTTTCCTGGGCAGATACTACTTCCTATTATATGAATGCATCGATTTTAAGACGTCTAGAGTTGGAATGGTAGAAATATTAAGTGTACTCAAAATACACGAATTATATTTTTGGTATTGTATAAAGAAATTCAAAAGCTCATCATTTTGAATTTCGGTCGCAAAAAAGTTTAATATTTTCTTCAGATCTGTGTACATTAGGGTGCTTTTTTTGGAATGACTATTTTTTTTTTTTTCAACTACCAATTGAAAATCTTGTAGTAGACGTCGAAAAAGGAATCCTGTCCAACTTTTAGCTCTTAATTCCAATTCTAAGTACTCGCACTTTTCGTTTCAAGTTTTCCCATGCTAAAAGCATGTAAAAATTACGAATTTTTCTTTAGCCGCGCAAAACTCAGCCGCATATCAATGGATTGTTCTCATCCAAGACTCATTTGACAGAGAATTTAATGTTCTTTAAGGGGAGGGTCTACTCAAATTTGACCGACTTCGTCTATTTTCTCGAATATCTCCAAAACGGGGCTATCAATCGACTTATCCTTTCGGCAGTCAATGTTTGACGAGTAATGAGTTCGAACTGGTATGTTTTATCGGATGAAATCGTTTTGTTTTTTTTTTTTTTTATCGAAAAGTGTGGGCGTACCATTTATTTCGACTTATATCAAAGCCTACGCATCAAAAATGCAAAATCGGCCTCTGTAGCCCGATTTTTTATGGAATTCCGAACATAACGATCCAAAAACATCTTTGTTTCCGACAACGATGAAGGCGGACTATGTCGAATACGATTTTGTGGTAATTTTCGCAATTGTCAAGGGCTGTGAGCGAAAATGGCCGCTCACAGCTGTCGATATGATGCGGTGGTTCCCAGGACGACCGTCAGATGTCGCCGCGCGCGCCATTTTATATAAAATAACATGTAAATAGTTATAAAGGAGAAGCTCTAAAATGGCGCGCGCGGCGACATCTGACGGTCGTTCTGGGAACCACCGCATCATATCGACAGCTCTGAGCGGCCATTTTCGCTCACAGCCCTTGACAATTGCGAAAATTACCACAAAATCGTATTCGACATAGTCCGCCTTCATCGTTGTCGGAAACAAAGATGTTTTTGGATCGTTATGTTCGGAATTCCATAAAAAATCGGGCTACAGAGGCCGATTTTGCATTTTTGATGCGTAGGCTTTGATATAAGTCGAAATAAATGGTACGCCCACACTTTTCGATAAAAAAAAAAAAAAACAAAACGATTTCATCCGATAAAACATACCAGTTCGAACTCATTACTCGTCAAACATTGACTGCCGAAAGGACAAGTCGATTGATAGCCCCGTTTTGGAGATATTCGAGAAAATAGACGAAGTCGGTCAAATTTGAGTAGACCCTCCCCTTAAAAGTGTCCATGATAGCTTGATTGATTTGAAAATATTGAACTTGACATTTTGTTAGAATTTTATATTTCAAAAAATCAAAGTCCTTATATCTTTTGAAATACTGATTTGAGAGACTTTATTCATAGGACTTTTTTGTAGAGAAATAAATTTCCTACACAATTGTCAAAAAGTTTTTTTCTCCAAGTCCAACTGTTTATTCGCCTACAGTGAGAAAGAAGAATTATGCATAAAATCGACTTTGAAGGCTCACACAGGTGCAGCGGTTGAAACCACAGCCAAACTACCTAAGGCACTTTTGAAGAACACTAAATTCTCTGTAAAATGAGTCTTGGATGAGAACAATCCATCGAAATGGGGCTGAGTTGTGCGCGGCGAAAAAAAAAGTCGTAATGTTTACATGCTTTCAGTATGCGAAAATTTAAAAAGAAGAGGGCGAGTACTTAGAATTGGAATTAAGAGCTAAAAATTAGACAGGATTCCTTTTTCGACGTCTACTACAAGATTTTCAATTGGGAGTTGAAAAAAAAGGAATAGTCGTTTCAAAAAAAGCACCCTAGTGTACATAGACTAATAAAATAAAATTTTTTGTGAAAGTTCATCAAAAATCGTGATAATAGACATTTTTTTGAAAGTTCATAGACCGACACATTACAACCAAGAATCGTGAGAGTTTTTTGATTTCACGATTCTCCAACTAAATTCTGTCTGGATATAAAGGCATACGCAGAAGAGTGACAAACTGTGTTCTTCAGTGGAATAGGCAATTTTCCTCGATCCGTCACTTCGTGCTATGACTAATCTATGCTAAGCACTTCGCTTTTCCCAAGAAGGAAACTGCTTTCAAATCTTACGAGTCATTGGTTCACACCATATTTTCTCCACTGAACACAGTGGAAACTAAGTCTCTTCGGCACGTACAAAGATCTTCTATTTTTAGCAACTCTCCTCCTCCTCACACGTTGTGTATGTAGAAGTTACGTACGTATGTGCTGCTATACCTATACCTACCCTATACGTTCTCCGCTGAGCTGAGATAAAACTCAGAATATTGATGTACCTCAAGAAACTCTGACCAAGCTCTTTTAATTGGCTAGAGTATGTGTATAAAACCCTAATAGCTCTTTCGACTGGTTACACTGCTGTGCACCGAGTGTACACTTTGCCTTTAGCTAGTGTAAATTCACTCGTCACTCGTCGTTCAGACTGTAGACTGATTTGAAAAGTGCACTGTTTGAGCATTCCGCTCAAGAAAATTCTGTTATATTATATTAGGATTCATATTGTTCAATAATATACAGTTTCTCGTTCAGGACGAAAAGTATACGTGAGCTAAAAAATAATGAAAAAATAATTCTATTCGTGTTCCTATAACTACATCAAAATTGCCGATTTAAAAAATATAGATTTTACAGCACTTGTTTCCGCATCTGAAAGTTGATCAATAATTTTTTTTTATGAAATTTTGAAATTTCGTTTCTTCTTTTCATGTTTTTCCTTAATTAGCATTTCGATTTCTCCGTCGCTACTCGACGAAGATGTAAAAATCTCGAAAATAATATTTGATTTTCGCGCGTCGGAGATCTCCCCATATTATTGCACCAAACTGGCACGAGCTCACTACACTTTATGCACTACAAGTGAACATATTGCACTGCCTTTACAGTAAAACATGTCACACTGAACGCATGCAGCGAATTAACGACCGAGCAAAACGTGCTACACCAATCTAGTGTACACTAGTGTAACCAGTCGAAAGAGCTATGCGTATATGGAGTCTTTACTTATATAGGCTCAGTGTTATGAGTGATGTGTTCAAATAACTTCAATAAATATCATGAACGAAATCCTATTATGTTGGGGCATACGTGTCAAAAATTAACAATAGAAAGTGAATGGTATTTTGCGGCTGTACCGGAAACATAATCTGCATAGTAACAATTTCACTCTCGAGGATGTCAATTACAGATATGGGATATGAAACCGCATCAACCATTTTGAATTTGACCTTGCTATATGATTGACCATTGACTATAGTAATGGTTATAATTTTTTCAGTTACACTGGGACCTCGATAGTTGGTTGCACTGTTGATCGGTATCCGTGTTTCTTCGCTTGTTTATAGTCGGCTCAAAGAGTCGTAGGGATTAGCCGAACCTCCAAGGATGCATTTCCTGAATATGGAGAAAGAGGCGCATCTTATAGCTGATTCGAACCTTTTGCTAGAAATGTTCATCGTTCTAGGAGTATCAATTTTTTGAACAGATTTGTTGGCGCATATGCAGTATTTTTGCGAAAATGAAGGGAAGTCACGGCACAGTCATTCCAAAAACTTGAAGTGATGGTGGTGTACCTGAGATATCAATTCAACAGATTATGGAGTTCATAAAACAATACACGGAGAGAAAAGAATAGTAATATTCACGACGTAACATAGTAACTATTACTATGCTACATGGTAACGTAGATTTTTATACGGCGAGAGTCACTTGACAGAGTAAATTCTCCAATTTTAAATGGTAACGTTAGCCATGCTAACATATAGTAATGATTACCATGTTACATTGCGGAGAGTACTATGTGACTGGAACTGATTCCTATTCTACATAGCTCAGTTTATTATGTTTTATCTCTATATATTATTTCGTAAGTGAGGTTAGGAATAAATGGATAAATGAGGTTATTCAAGATATATGTATAAACATAAAACATAAAACGCATAAACATGAAACAAATTAATTAAAAAAATTAGAACAGTATCAAAAATTAATATAAACAATTTTTCAATTTATTTGGTGCAATTACAACTTTATAATAATTTTAAAGAAAATAATATACTTAAATTAGAATATTAAAATTATTAGTTAAATATTTTAATACTTACATTTTCATCACTCATTATTTTAATTATATCAATTGCACTTTTAGCCAACTGCACTGTTGTCAAGATTAAGGTTATGTTCGTGACTTATTTGGCTGCTTGGCCGCATGGAGTATCGCCGCGCGCATGTAATGAGAGCTATGTGGCATAGGACTGAGTACCATTCTATATAGCTTTCATTCCTATACAGAATAGCGATATTTACCATTTGCTTAGTTACCATGTAGCATAGTAAATATTACCAGAAAAATAGTAATGAATTCTATTTCAACATGGTATGATTCATGATTTTAGAACAACATAAGTCTGGTTACTATGTACAGTCCGCTCTGATAATAGGGCCGGCTATGGGCGGTTAGGAGAGTATTTTTCCTGGAACTTGGGTACCCCCACTACTGACGCGCGTTCATTGAGCTAACGTTGGGCCCTATTGACAGAGACAAATATGTACCCGAGGTGAGCCAGTAGTGGGGGTTGAGTTCGAGCGAAAACCTGGGGAAGCGGCCCTATTGATAGTGGCCCTATTACCAGAGCGGACTGTAGAATGGTAAATTTTACTATTCTCTTCTCTCCGTGTATATACAAAAGAAAATACCGACGACACTTGTAGCAGAAAGAAAATAAACAAATCTGTCCAAGATTTAATGAAACTTGTACGACGCGAAAGTCTAAGCCTTGATGATCTCTACTACAAAATGGTGCCCAAGACAACGTCATCTAGTTTGTATAACCCTGCAGAGAAAAGAAATATACACTATTACTCGCCCTTAAAAATTGGGATTCAAAACATTGTGGTTAGTGTTGATCGGAGATTCGCGTACATTTTGGATAATGTGAACCAGAATTCTGTTCCTGTCATTCACAGGCCCCAGAAGAATTTGTGGCTTGTTTTCTCCACCGGGAATATTCGAGGGAACGCTTCACAGAGAACTGAAAACGCCCGCATATAGGCAACCCAAATGTTATATGATCGGCTTTTGTCTTTCACGTGTATCACCGGGCAAGCGACACGCATAGTAAGGAAACCTAATAATGGCGAAAAATGAGTTTCTGCGATGGAAAGGGAATGAATTCCCCTTCCAGTGAAAGCTATGTGTTATCAGGTTAGATCTTGTCTGTCAGATTCATTTGCGAACTCGGCAATGACGTGCAATTATCAATCACAATGATAGTCATTTAATTTCAATTGACACGTTCATCTACGACCGATTAGGTTTCCTTACTATGGGTGCCACTTGCCCGGTGATACACACGAGAGCCAAAAGCCGATCACATGACATTTCGATTGCCTGTATGCAGGCGTTTTCACTTCTTTATGAAGCGTTTCCACGAATATTCCCGGTATATGCTTCAAGGATCAATTATTTATCGCCCAAGTGTCAAGAGACCAACACCAGGCAATAGCCAATATGGAAATCCGTTATTTACCACAAAATAGGACGCGGGTTTTGCAACTGATGAACCAAAACGTACTGCAAAATTGAAACTTTTGTCACAAAAATATATTTCTACTGAAATTTCACGAATAGGATAATCACAGCTTATTAGCATCGATATCGGGTTGAAGAAGATCTCGATCATAGACCTAGTTTGAATTGCAGTTGAGACATGGAAGCATTAACCCATTGCGGCACCAAGGATCACGAAACGTATCGGTGTGAGGTAAGTGGGGGGTATGTACGTCAGCGTATTAGTATGCCATAAGAAATACACGGCAGCGCATGCACACCACTACAAATGGGCGAAGAGTGGGGTACCGTGAGGTGCCGCAATGGGTTAAAGTACTATTGTGACATTTTGGAAAATGAATTCCCAACTAAGTTAAAGATATCAAACTCGATACCACATGGTGATAAAAATCGGTCGAATCGAAACATTTCATCAATTGGCTTAATTGCGACGCAGCGTTTTGTACTCTATCACAAACAATGGACAAAAGCTTGGTCGCTGAGTGCTACCTATGACTGCAGGAATATTCACTGGACGAAACTTTCGACGAGAAGGAAATTTCTGGTTCACATAAACTGTCGGAATCTCTCACAAAAAAAAAAAAAAAAAAAAATACCCACCTCGTGTAATCAGTTACTTCGCGAGGTTGAATATTCACTCGATCTGTCCTAAATGGATAACAGATTTCTACTATTCCTGAGAAGTCGTGCAAGAAATCGAGCTCCATCTGAGAAGGACACAGACTTGATAGTTCCTGCTTTGATACGACGTTACAGCTGCTGTTTTTATACAAATATAGCAATACATCATCGTCTTATGTATGATATGTATGTGATGCAAGTGTAAATTATTTGAAATAAAATCTCCTAAGTTCTGATCTTGCTTTCCTTACCTCGTATACTTGTTGTGCTGCGAAGCATGAAGTAAGGTTAAAACGTAGGAGAAGAACAAGAGGCCTTCCTATATTCTTCCATAAGAATAGCGATCGCATGAGATATCTCGCGTTTTTCTCATTTTTCTGCTCTAGTGGTCAGATTTATTCTAGACTCCATTTAGACCTTTGCATGCAAAGAAGGCAGGGCCGGATTTAAAGGTGTGGAGGCCCTGGGACAACGAAGGAGTGGGAGGCCCCTAATTATTTTTCAAGCTAGATGAACAAATTTGTTTTTTTACAGTGTTTCAATAATTTCTTGCGTGACGAATAAAATCCTTTCGACGAACATATGTAGATATCGTAAAATACAAGAAATAAACACAATTGAATCATATCATCAATGACTTTGGTGAAATCCAGCCCCGGAGTAAATCACTTTCACTGCAGATGTAAGAACTTTTTTCTCTTCGTCAGACCTTTAGACTGATCTTTTTTTTCTTCAAATTTCGCATACCATTCGTTAGCAAATTTCACCTAAACATTTATACTGTCGAGGCCCTTCTCTTGTGGAGGCCTTGGGGCTTCTTCAGCCCCTGTTGCCCTCCCCTAAATCCGGCCCTGAACGAAGGGGGTCCCATTGTATCTTTTATTTCACGAGGCGAGTTATTTATGATCAATATGTCAATGTATTACTAGGCCACATGTGTTCTACTGGCCGTTAAGACCTTTAACAGATCAATAGCAAGTCTCTTACTGCTATAGGTTCGTTGGTGTTCGAATTAAGCCGCGCAAATTGGTAATCATTCATGTTCAAGTGACATTGAAGTCGGTCTGTGACAATGTCACTTTTGTTTTCATCATTTCGATAGAGATAATTCGGTTTTTTGGAACTTTCCTTTATCAAGAACATTCTATTACTTAGGGCAGCCAACGTAAAAACAGAATTGTTATTTCGGTGAAAATGGTTGGGAAGTTGAGACGGTATTTGAGTTTTATGGTAGTGTAACTTCCACAATGTCATGATGGACTTTTTGTACAAAATCTATCATTCCTTGCATACAAGAATCTCAGGCAATTACAAAGTGGACGATTCTTTACAAAACGTATGTCTCTGCTCGACTATTTTCACGGAATACGTTACCGCAGTTTCTCTACGTAGGCTGCTAAAGCACTATTGCATATAGGGTATCTAATAACCCATAGTATGAACTAGTTGACCCTGGTCAAGCCACCGCAGCAAAAGTAGTCAGGAATGTGAAAGAATCAGAGTAAAAGGTGAAGAAAAAGGCTGAAAGATCTGGTTGCAGAAATAAATCTGCAGACAAAGGAAAGTTGTTTCAATTCGAGATCCTGTCTTTTAATCTTATCGATCAGGAAGGGTTTGAATAAATTATTGATTATCTATCGTGATCCTGAGCCAGTGCAGTAACGCCTGCATCGCGATTTTGAATACTAACAGAAATGAATAATAAATAAAATGAAGGAAAATAAAATTGCGTACCTAAAAACTTGATCGTGCGGTCAAGCAGGTGAAGCAGCAGCAACGCCATGAAGCCAGCTCGGCGAAGGTTCAAGCAACATCCGTCAAGTCAAGGTCGAGGAAGTGTCGCCGGCCTCAAAGACGACTGAGCCGAGCTCAAGGTACTTTTCATTTACCCAGGATGCTCGGGAGGCCCTGCTTGCATACTTTATCTATGATACTTCACAGTTACGCCTCTGGAATGCCAGCTAACAACACAGACATATATACAGAGCGATTCCTGTGGAAAATCACGCGCCTAGAAGGTAGGCTAACGGGAAACGCCTGAATTGAGCAGATCGAACATCGACGAATTGGGTTTCATTTATTACGTGAGAAATAAAACCCAACCGTCGATGTTTGATTTGCCCAATTCAGGCGTTTCCGGTTGGCCTACCTTTTAGACGCGTGATTTTTCACAGAATCGCTCTGTATATATATATATGGGGCATTCCACGTGAAAACGAAAACGGTTCAACCGATGGGTTTCCGATTTTCTTCCAAATTTCTTTTCTTGTCCTCTGTCAGGACCAAAACCTACATACCAAAGCATTTTTCAATTGGAACATTGGTTTTTTATTGACAGATTTTTGAAAATTCGCTATTTTTTCAAATCTGAAAAATTCGCTATTTTTTCAAATCTGAAAAATTCAATATTTTTTCATTCAGTGTTAGCTTGATCTAAGAACAAAATACATACAACATGAAATGTTCGATTTGAACTGTACTTTTCATAAAAATCTGTATTGAATTTTTTGCGTCAACAGACTTGCAGTGATTCAAAAAATAAATATAAAATTTTGATTTTTGAAAAAGTACACTTTTGATTTTTAATTTTTTTTTTTCAACAAAACTTTCGGAACTTAGAAAATTTTGAGTACCAAAACCATAGTGGGCCGACGATTCTACAATTTCTTATGAATTTTTGAATTTTTTACTGACCGAAACTTTAGCTGAGCACCACTAGAGGCGCGTCGAATAATAGTTTTTGTTCGCACTACTCACAAGGGAACCCCGCCAAGTGTTCCCCTCCGATTTCAACGAAAATTTGGGAGATTGTAGAGGGGGTGAAAATATTCGATATGTATTTTTTTATATCTGCGGAATTCCACCCCAAGGGGGTGTAATCAACCCCTGAAAATCGCAGATTTCGCTGTTCGATAGCTCGCGAAGAACGAACGGCCGAGGATTTTTGGCTGACAAGGTACTACCGGGGGTTTTCGGGGTCGCTGATTACGAATCTGGCATCAGATTTTCAAAATTCAAAATGGCCGATCCAATATGGCGAACGTCGAAACGAAAAATAGTACCAATATTTTCACCCTCTCCACAATCTCCCAAAGTTTCGTTGAAATCGGAGGGGGACACTTGGCAGGGTTCCCTTGTGAGTAGCGCGAACAAAAACTATTATTCGACCCGCCTTTAGTGGTGCCCAGCAAAAGTTTCGGTCGGTAAAAAATTCAAAAATTCATAAGAAATCGTAGAATCGTCGGCTCACTATGATTTTGGTACTCAAAATTTTCTGAGTTCTAAAAGTTTTTTTGAAAAAAAAATAATCAAAAGTGCACTTTTTTCAAAAATCGAAATTTTATATTTATTTTTTGAATCACTGGAAGTCTGTTGACACAAAGATTTCAATACAAATTTTTATGAAAAGTACAGTTCAAATCGAACATTTCATGTTTCATATATTTTGTTCTTAGATCAAGCTCACACTGAATGAAAAAATATTGAAATTTTTAGATTTGAAAAAATAGCAAATTTTCGAAAATCCGTCAATAAAAAACCAAAGTTCTAATTGAAAAATGCTTTGGTATGTAGGTTTTTGTCCTGACAGAGGACAAGAAAAAAAATTTGGAAGAAAATCGGAAACCCATCGGTTGAACCGTTTTCGTTTTCACGTGGAATGCCCCATATGTATTTATATTTATATTTATATTTATATTCACATTTACATTTGTATTCCCCTACCTTGATTTATCTACAACATATTACTAGCATGTCGTAAGAGTATGTATTAATTAATACTGCACACTCGTAGGTCTGACAGGTTTTCCTTATAAATACCTAACCATTAACGATTATGCTAATTACTATTCATTATACCAAGACTGTATACGCCCCAGCTTAACAGCATTAAGGAGGTACTCCACCCTCAGACTCAGAGAGAGAAAAATGGTCCTCTTTCAGAATCCTTTTGTTGAAAGATGATGAGCTGCACTTTCGAAGCATTTTTGATGGTGAAAGATCCTCTCGAATACTATCGCCTTTGGGACCCCAAATTAACGAAAACTTGATAAATTTAAAAAAAAAATGATCAACCCTGTAATTCTCATTTCCTTAATTGAATCGCCGGAACTGAGAACTCGATGGCATTTAATGCTGTTGGGTTGCGTGTGGCCCCTTAACAAAAGGCGTGGCTAATTGTAGATCTTCATTTACGCAGCTAATTAATACCTGAATTTGTTTTCCGAGTAAAACTACGTTGTGTCATGACACATCCTTTACAATTATACTTTATACACAGTAAAAAATTTTTTGTAAAATTTAACACAAAAGCTTGTGTTATTTCAACACAATCAGTTTATGTCAAAAAAGTAACACAGCTTTATGTTAAAACTAACACAAAAGTAACACTTTCTAAATGTTACTCTCAAATCAACACAAAATTTCAACATAGTTTTGTGTTAGTTTCAACATAAAGCTGTGTTACTTTTTTGACATAAACTGATTGTGTTGAAATAACACAAATTTTGTGTTAAAAAAGTGGTTAACACAAGCTTTTGTGTTAAATTTTACAGAAAATTTTTTACTGTGTACCCTTACACAGTATATACATCAGACGTATTTCTAATTACTAAAGTAGCATATTGTCCTCCTGTATTGAGTATATTTGGCCTTGGTGGTTGCACCCTGTATATTAAATTAATTCGAAATTTTTCTTTCGCTCTTTTTAACTACTAATCTCACTGCAGCTTGCGTATGGAGCACAAGATATTCGATATTTTCATCATCGACGTATTTTTTACCGAATTATAGTAGGTGTGATTGTATTTAACAATTTCTACTATTCAATACACTCTACTACTATTGATAACTATGACTTATTTACTAATAGGGCAGACCTGCGAAATTTTTATTTACAACTTTCTTTGCGTCAATGATTAAAGTCGCGATTAATTTCAAGACGATTCTTTATTTCAATCGAAAAACGTGCTTCAGAGATTTACTCATCCCCTCAACCAGATACTTATTCTTTGATTTTTGTTTGAGCATTTCATAAGTCATAAAATGTATGAAAAAATCGTCGACGGTGATAAGACACGGGAAACAAAACAGAAAAAAAAACAAAAAAACAGAAAACGAAGGATTATCATTTTGATTTTGTGTTTCTTGTAAATATGATGTATTCATTTTTGCAATACCGAAGATTTGCGACAGGGATTACGAGCCACTTTTTGTTCACTTATATCTGGCAATAAAAATCGTCTTATAAAAAATTGCCATTATGGTGTATTATGCCGAAGCTTTGATCACAGAGCTTTATGATATCGTGATATATCAGCCTGCAGATATTGGCCAGTACTCGGCTTGTAAGATTAATTTATTTCGAGGTAAAATATTGATGCCAACGATGTGTGTGTCGCGTCGCCTTGTGTGGGATGGCTGATCGAATATCCACAAAAACTTTTTAATTGTGACATCGACTTGCATACATCCATATTAGGGTGGCCCAAAAAAAAACGTATATTCTTTTTTTCGAGTCTCTTATGAAAATATGTTAGTTTATCATGTTTTAAGAGCCTCCTCTAAAGCGCAGCTCAAAAAAAATTTTTGAGACGTCGCTCAAAATTCAAAAAAATTTCCAAATCGTCGAAAATCGATTTTCTAGGTATTTCATTTTATTTTTTTCTCGTTATTTCACTATTTTCTACTATAAAAATGATTAGGATCCTGAAATTTTCAAGTCGATATTTTGATATTTAAAGGTCGCTCAAGATTTTTTTAGTTGTTTTTTAGTAGTTCTCTACTTGGAAACTTAAAAAAATCTTGAGCGACATTTAAATATCAAAATATCGACTTGAAAATTTCAGGATCCTAATCATTTTTGTAGTAGAAAATAGTGAAATAACGAAAAAAAAAAAAAATAAAAAAAAAAATAGATTTTCGACGATTTTGGAAATTTTAAAAAATTTTGAGCAACCTCTTAAATTTTTTTTTTTGATCTGCACTTTGGAAGGGCTCTTAAAACATGATAGACTAACATATTTTCGTAAGAGACTCGAAAAAAAAAATATTCGTTTTTTTTGGGCCACCCTAATCTATACAGGGTCGTCCATTTAATCTCCGCAGGCGAATATCTCGAAAGCTCACAGTTATAAAAGAAAAAGTTTTATACAAAACTTGAAGGGTTTCGAGGGGGAAAGATAATGCCGATATGTGTTGAATTGTGCACTTCGCCAATTCCGAGATTTCGCAAGTAACTTCGGATTTTAGATAGGGAACACATGTTATGGTTGAAGGCAGCTGATAGCGAGATCAAAGACTCAATCAAATACGGAAGCAAAAAAAATTGGAAAAAAAAAATTTTGCAAAAAAAATTTCGCGAAACTTTTTTTTGCAAAAGATTGTTTTTTTGTCCCTAGCTTTCGAACACATTAATTGTTTATCACTCTAGCTCAAAATTTTTCTTGCCAATATTGAAATTGGAAAGTTTGAATGTACCAGATTAGTAAAAAAAATTCGTAGATCAATAACGCAAACAACTAACCGCATTAGTTCGCCCGACGTAATTACACTGACAATATGTTCCAGCTCATGCCAAACTATTGATCTATGAATTTTTTTACTAATCTGGTACATTCAAACTTTCCAATTTCAAAATTGGCAAAAAAAATTTTGAGCTAGAGTGATAAACAATGAATGTGTTCGAAAGCTCGGGACAAAAAAACAATCTTTTGCAAAAAAAAAATTTCGCAAAATTTTTTTTTCCAATTTTTTTTCCAAAATTTTTTTCTCCAATTTTTTCTGCTTCCGTATTTGAATGAGTCTTTGATCTCGCTATCAGCAGCCCCCAACCAAAACATATGTGTTCCCTATCTAAAATCCGATGTGACTTGCGAAATCTCGGAATTGGCGAGGTCCACAAGTCAACACATACCAGTATTATCTTTCCCCCTCGAAACCCTTCCAGTTTTGTATAAAACTTTTTCTTTTATAACCGTTAGTTTTCGAGATATTCGCCTGCGGAGATTAAAATGGACCACCCTGTATATTTCAGGGTGGTTCTTATTTCGATGAATTTCGAAAAAAAATCAGGACGCCCCCTGGATACCTTGCGAATATATAGAAAAAAATCCCCCTAAAATTTTAGCTCTCAATCACATTAACACGGGGCCCAAAATTCGGGAAGTTTAATTCGGAAAATGTAAATGTAAATTTTTTAACCAGTTACTTTTTTTTCTTCCAACTCCGATAAAAATCGATGAAATAATTTGAAATTCGTCCCGATTGTTGCTTATACTGTGAGAAAGAAACCCTGAAAATTACAAATTTTTATATTTATTATTTCCTTACATATCAGGTCAATAAATATTTTCGTAATATTATACTTTAGATATTCAAAATATCAACCCTTTTTTTTTTTATACAAGTTCTATCGAAAAATATTCTTCCCCAGGTAATTAAGGAATTTTGAAAATCAGAAGCTCCTCAGATTTTCATTAATTAGGAAAATCCAGAAAATTATTTTCTAATTCTTAATTATATTTCGATTATCCTTCAATTCCTTGGAAAATAATATTTTTCGATAGAACTTGTATGAAAAAAAAAAATGAGTTGATATTTTGAATATTTAGAATAATGATACAAAAATATTTATTGACCTGATATCATAGGAAATAGTTGATATAAAAATGTGCAATTTTCGGGATTGCTTCCGCACAGTATAGGCAACAACTGTGCCAAATTTCAAATCATTTCATCAATTTTTATCGGAGTTACAAGAAAAAAGAGTAACTGGTTGAAAAAATTACATCTATTTTCCGAATTAAATTTCCAGAATTTTGGGCCCCGTGTTAAGGTGCTTCGCTACGCAATTCCACCAGACCTGAAAACATTTGGAAAAAAGGTGCTATTAAACGGAATATCTATGCTTGGGCACCAAAATCAATGAAACAAAATACGTGGCGCAATTCTATGTGCGACTCCAGATACGTACGGCCAAAAAAATGTTTTTTTTTACACAAAAATAGAAAAGATATCCATTCAAAACGGGTTTAAAAACGTTTTACATGGATATCTTCTCTATTTTCGCGTTAAAAAAAAAATGTTTTGGGCCGCACGTGTTCGGAGTCGCACATAGAATTGCGCGACGTATTTTGTTTCATTGATTTCGGCGACAAGGCAGAGATATTCCGTTTAATAGCACCTTTTTTCCCAATATTTTTAGGTCTGGTGGAATTGGGTAAGGAAGCACCTTAATGTTGAAATTAGGAGCTAAAATTTTAGGGAGATTTTGTTTCTATACTGGGTGCATCATCTCAAGTATCGAGAATGGGAGGGACTTAGTTGACGCGAATTCACGCCCCATCAACCAATAAACAAAGAGAAGAATTTTTTGTAACACATGCACGATTTCTGCGTTTTTCCGACCTAAAAATAGGGCCTAAAGTAGCCGTTTATTGACCATTTGAAAAGAGCGGTACAAAATGAATTCTTTTTGTACCGCTTAATATATATGTATATATATATATATATATACATTTATTTTATCATATTATTTACTTTTTCCAGTTACCTACTACCTTACTTTATCCTGTCGAAAAAATGCAATCCAATTGTAACATAGCTGTGAGATGCCATGTCAAAAAAAGGACACCTTAGTGCCGCAGAAATCAATACATGCGTTACAAAAAATATGATGTGTACCAAGGGCTAAGCGGGCTTTTTGACCTCGTGTGGTTGCAGTACTCGTCTTCGGCTCGCGGATGCACTCGTCTTCGACTCGTGCACCCTCGCCTGCGACTAGTACTGCAAACTCCACACTCGGTCTAAAAAAGCCCGCTTTACGCCCTTGGTACACAATATACTATTGTAGACTGAAATTCTTACGGAAAATAGTAAATACAATTTCTTTCTTGTGTCGAAAAAATATCAACAACGACTCGAATCGCGCTGTTATGTATTTATTTGCTTCGATGCTAACAGAAACGATTCCTTTTTCTTTGTTGATTGGTTGATGGGGCATGACTTCGCGTCAACCAAGTCCCTCCCATTCTCGATACTTGAGGTGATATATCCTGTATATTTGCAAGGTATCCAGGGGGCGTCCTGATTTAGCTAACGACGTAGCGGTAGCTATCACGTCTGAAGATATCGGTCATAGACATATAATATACCGTGAGGAAACGGGGATAGAGATGGTTCCAAGCGCGCAGGCGTTGATTTATTCGAATATCGTTGGTCGGCAGAATCGCTTTATCAACTCCACCAACTTTTCAGTAATATCCCTAGTTCTATCGTCTGCTAGATTCACAAAAAACATAACCTATTTCTGCCACGGTCTGCCGCCATTTGTATCTGACAACAATTGGAAACAAATAGCAGACGGACTCTAGGGATATTCGTGGCAAGTCTGAAATTGGCGGCCCTCGTAATATTCGGATAAATCAGCGCCTGCGCGTTTGTAACCATCTCTTTCCACGTTTCCTCACGGTATAAGGGGAATTCCACGTCAATTCGACAAACCAAAAACATTGACCCTCTTCGATTTTTTCAGCAATTTTTCATACGATAGC
Source organism: Tenthredo notha (assembly GCA_914767705.2). Classification (NCBI taxonomy): domain Eukaryota; kingdom Metazoa; phylum Arthropoda; class Insecta; order Hymenoptera; family Tenthredinidae; genus Tenthredo; species Tenthredo notha. The sequence continues at coordinate 3,309,265 of OU611923.1, read as the reverse complement.
TCTCAGTTCGAAACGCTTCTCTGATTTTTTTCAAATTTTTTCATCCAACCGTTTTTGAGTTTTGAATTTTCGAAAACTCGAAACAGCGCCGTCATCGATTTTATTGAATAAATTCTCTAAAATACTATGGCCAACGACGAACATTTTTCAGTTATGAAAAAAAGTGGAATGACTGTTGGTTCTATTTTTTTTTCAATTTTTTTTTTTTTTTTGTCATCACGAACAATTTTCCTTCCAAAACTTCGATTGATGATTTATTTTACAAATGAAACAGCGAAGGGATACGAAAATCAGTTCATTGGTGACACCACATTGTGTTGATTTATTGTTGGTTTGACTGATTTTTTCTCATACCCTTTTTTCAGGAACAATCTTTTTTTTTCAATCAAATGTAGTTTACTTTCTTCCTGTCCGGAAAATAGTTTTGTAATAACTCTGCCGTTTGCTTGCGGAATTATACAATGTAACTTTTGAGTTTCCGGTATTGGTTTCCGTTTTTAAAACGTTTTGAAACGGGAAATAAGACAGTTATATTGATTATTCTTTCATCAATAATTTTCGGTTGCAGAAAAATACCAGCTTCGGTTGGACTTTTCTTTCACGCTTATTATGATAGGTGAATAGCAGCATTTCTTCCTCTTTTATTGCTAATTTTTAGTTTGATTTTTAATTTGAACGAAATGATAATTAATATTATATGTTGAGAGTGCTATGCCTCAGGACAATACACACGTTATGTATGGGTGTGTCACACATGTGTGAAGCCTGGTATAGATGTGAGACGCGCATGTAAACTCTGTTCACCTTATTCTTCAGTTGTCGTTAAGCCGTCTCTCGAGGCGATTAGCCGTTATATATCGAGTCTTACTTGTAATTGTACTAGCTCTGTATAATCAATAAAACACTTGTTCTTGCTAAACAAATTTCTCTTGCTCAATAGGTTATGGGCCCAGAGTGCGCGATAAGTTTTTCTTTATTTCCTTCTTTTATTGAATTAACTTTGCGTTGCGTTTAGTGCGTGCACGTGTCGGGTTGAGTTTAAAAATTCTTAAGATGGCTTCTAGTTCTCCGTCCGGGTTCTCGAGGCTCGAGTTATTGTCGAAGAACAATTACGATACATGGAGTATGCAAGTAGAAGCATTGCTAATTAAGAATGACCTGTGGGGATACGTGAGTGGGGACATCGAGTTGCCACGAGAAGCAGCCGGCGAAAACGCGAGCCTCAGCCAAGCTGCTCGCGATGCCTGGTTCAAGATGGACAAAAAGGCGAAGGCAGACTTGATATTGTCAATCCAGTCTACGGAATTGAAACAAATTCGTGGTTGTGAGACGTCGCGAGAACTATGGCTTAAATTGGAATCGATTTATGCGTCAAAAGGACCGGCGCGAAAGGCGACATTGTTGAAGCAACTAATGCTTCAGCGAATGGACAATGGCGGAGATGTGCGAGAGCACATGGCGCGATTTTTCGATGCCGTTGACAAACTCGAAAATATGAGTGTGACGATAAACGGTGATCTGCTATCGATAATGCTGTTATATAGCTTGCCTTCTTCGTATGACGTTTTCCGGTGCGCGATTGAAACTCGGGACGAGTTGCCCACCGCGGAGGTTTTGAAAGTAAAAATACTTGAAGAAAGCGATGCGCGTAAACAATCGAATGATAACGACGTTGTTGCTATGTCCGTGTGTAGAAGTAAGAAGGTATACCAAAACAGTGCGAGTAGAAGTGAGAAGGACCATGAGAGACCTACAGTGTTTACGTGTTATAAGTGCCGTAAGGCAGGACACAAAGTGAGCGCGTGCCCGTTATTAAAGTCGAAAAATAGAGGGGGGAAGCCGAAACAATCCGCAAATACTGTTGACGAGTCTTACGCGATAGATCATACGGCTACAACAGTAAGTAGTGGTAGCGCATACGTGTGTGCGAATACAAAGACAGTCAACAAACCTTGGCTTCTAGATAGTGGGTGCACAACGCATTTGTGCGGTGACAAAGAACTTTTCGAGTTGATGCATGAGTCACCAAGGTCCAAAATAAAACTCGCGAGCAATGCATCTACCGATGTGTTGGGCAAAGGTGTAGTGCATGTTTCCGTGGCTAGTGACAGTGGATCTCGACTGATCGAATTTAAGGACACCCTGTATGTGCCCGATCTGCGAACAAACTTGATATCGGTTGCAAAAATTACGAATAGCGGGCATGAAGTGACATTTACGGAAAGTGGTGCCTACATTCGTGACGGGCGTGATACTGTGTTTTCCATTGCAGACCGCGTCGGCGACCTGTATTTTGTTCGCGAAAATACTGACTGTGCGGGAGCAGCCATGCAGCCTACGTGCTCCGAGCTAATAAAGTGGCATGAAAGGCTGGGTCACTTGAACGGCAAGGACTTGGTCAAGCTAGTTCGTGATGGTGTGTTACCCGCGATTGACGTCAAAGATACTGAAAAACTAGCGAAGTGTGAAATATGTGCAAAAGGAAAGATGACTGCTTTGCCTTTTCCTTCGGGTCGTGCGCCGTGTACGGAAACATTAAAAATTGTACATTCTGACGTGGTTGGCCCATTTCGTGTAGAATCTACCGGTCGTGCTAGATATTTCGTCACGTTTATTGACGACTGTACGCGATGGTGCGAGGTGTACTACCTGAGGCAGAAGAGTGGCGTGTTTGAGGCATTCAAATTATACCAAAAGCTCGTGGAAAAGCAGACTGGTGCGAAGGTAAGATGTCTACAATCGGACAACGGGCGCGAGTACTGCAACACGGAATTTGATACGTATCTAGCAGATCAGGGTATTGAACGTAGATTAACGATCCCGCGTACCCCTCAACAAAATGGGGTAGCGGAGCGGATGAATCGCACCTTGATGGACATGGCTAGATGCATCCTACTAGAGTCCGGGTTGAGCGCAATGTTTTGGTCCGAAGCCATAGCCACAGCTTGTCACATTCGCAACCGATGTCCAACGAGTAGTTTGGGCGGAAGCATTCCGTATGAAAAATGGATGAAAAGTAAATTGCAGATCGATTATTTGAGGAAATTTGGGTCGAAGGTTTTCGTTTTGAACAAAGATCCGAGCAAGGATAAATTCGCGCCGAGATCCGTGGAAGGTGTATTCGTGGGGTATCCACGCGAACAAAAGGGATATCGAGTCTGGATACCAAGTACGCGGCAAGTAATCCACGCGCGCGATGTACGTTTCGTCGAAGAGACTCAAGTGTGCCCGAGCGACTCACGGGAAATTGACGAACTGTTTTCGTCAGCTGATGAATCGAACGAGGGTGCGATAACCCCGCCAACGCATGCCGATTTCTCGCCGCGCCCGTTGATGACGGACGATGTCCCTGCGAAAGTGGAGAGTGTACCTGAAGGAACGGTCCAAACCGGGGACCAGCGGGGACAGATACCTACCAGGGGTCCAGGTAGACCAAGGCTACTACGTACGGGAAGCAGAGGGCGACCAAGGAGGTTGTTCCATCCACCCAAAAGTTCGACAGCGGAAGGCGAGAGAAGAGACTCTCACGCCGACGGCGATGCTGATTTGGAAGATGATGTTTTCGCCGGTATGGCAGAAATCAGTGTTAGCAATGCACTGAGTAGTGATGAATGCGAAGAGTGGAAGGATGCAATAGAGTCAGAAATATTAAGTCTTGTGAAGCACAATACGTGGGAAATTATAAAACAAGACAGTAATGCTGGGATTGTCGGGTGTCGTTTGGTTCTGACTAATAAGCACGGACCTGATGGTGAAGTTGTTAGACGCAAGGCTCGGCTGGTAGCTAGAGGATACAGCCAAGTGTATGGTGTCAACTATCATCAGACTTTTGCACCCGTAGCACGACTGGAGACATTACGACTATTATTGGCTCTCGCAGTACAGCACGAAATGGTAATTTGGCAGTTCGACGTCGTAACTGCGTACCTGAATGGCCTGCTGGACGAGGAGGTGACCATGAAGGTTCCTGAGATGCTGCACGAAATGCTGGAGAGGATTTCATCTAAGGAAGCGCAAGATTCAGCGATAGGAATTAGTGCGAGGAATATGCTGAAAAGTTTACGTGACGGTGGTAACGCGTGTAGGCTGAAGAAGGCCTTGTACGGCCTAAAGCAAGCTGGCCGTCAGTGGTACTCGCGATTAAATGAGAAACTTTTGAGCCTAGGATTGAAGCCTTTGGTGAATGAACCGTGTTTATTCGTAAGTGAGCGAAGTGAATCAAAGGTGCTTGTGTTAATCTATGTTGACGACATTCTCATTACGTCTAAGGATATAGACTGCATAATGGACCTTAAGTGTAGATTATTAGAGGACTTTGAGTTGAAAGATCTTGGTCCTGCAACGTATTGTCTAGGACTAGAGATAAGTCAGGGTGATGGTCGCATCGATCTTTCTCAGACCGGTTATATTCTAGGGTTACTCGATCAGTATGGAATGAGTGACTGTAATCCGGTTGTGACCCCTGCGGATGTGAATGCGAGGTTCGAAAGCGTGAGTGATAAGAGTGCACAGTATGATTGTCCCTACCGCGAACTAATAGGTGCCCTAATGTATCTATCCGTAGCCACACGACCGGATATCGCTAATACCGTGTCACGATTGGCGCAATTCACAAATAACCCGCAAAAGGAACATTGGCTTGCTGCGAAGCGAGTGTTAAGGTACCTCTCAGGTAGTGCAGAGATAGGACTCGCGTACACGAAAACGGATAACCCGTTGGTCGGATACACCGATGCAGATTGGGGGGGATGTTCTGTTAACCGCCGGTCATACACGGGGTACGTTTTTATACTCAGCGGAGCAGCCGTTACGTGGAAATCACAGAAACAGCAGACTGTTGCGCTATCCACGACCGAAGCAGAATATATAAGCCTCGCGGAGGCAGTAAAGGAATCAATATATTTGCGCAACATCATGTGTGAGCTTAAATTAAATGATTTCGGAGATATTACGATGTTTGTAGATAATCGAGGAGCTCAGTGTCTAGCCAATAACCCGATGTTTCACTCGCGTACGAAACACATTGACATAAGATATCACTTTGTACGCGATGCAATTCGGGAAGGGGTACTTGCTTTACAACACGTGGCCTCTGAAGAGATGATTGCAGATGTGTTAACGAAGCCGTTGACTCGCGTGCGTCATGACGATTGCTTGGAAGGTCTAGGTTTTGCCGTGAGAGTGTGACTTTAGGTTTAAAGGTAACGTGCGTTTTGAGAGGGCGTGTTGAGAGTGCTATGCCTCAGGACAATACACACGTTATGTATGGGTGTGTCACACATGTGTGAAGCCTGGTATAGATGTGAGACGCGCATGTAAACTCTGTTCACCTTATTCTTCAGTTGTCGTTAAGCCGTCTCTCGAGGCGATTAGCCGTTATATATCGAGTCTTACTTGTAATTGTACTAGCTCTGTATAATCAATAAAACACTTGTTCTTGCTAAACAAATTTCTCTTGCTCAATATTATATACCGCGAGGAACAGGTGAAACCGAATGGTCCATCCGCCCAGACACCTAATATTTCGTATTTTCATGGTAATAGCCACTCGTTGCGCTGAAAAATCCCTAGGGTGATTTTGGCGCGCGGTCGATGCAACTCAGCAGCCATTGTTGATAGAAGCCGGCTGACTGTCAATACATCGCGGAAGGTAGACGTGTGGGGTTATGTTCGTTTATTTGAAGCAAATGATAAATGAAGTGAATAAAACCTACGTGAACAAGCTATGAATATTTATCAAAAATCGATCAATCAGTTTTGAATAATATCTATCAACGAATTAACCTCAGCTGTAACTGGAAATTAATTAGAATCAAAGAGTTCATCGAGAAGAACCAATTTAAACGAAATTATTAATTGTATCCTGGGGTTGAGGCTTCAATAAATTGAACTAGGTAAGGGAGAAAAACTTTATTGAAGCTGAGTAAAAGTTCATTCAATGCATAACAAGGATAATTGTCATGTTGTAATAAATTAGTCTTCGTTACAGTCATTTAAAACTGATTGATCAATTTTTGATAAATATTCATAGCTTATTCACGTAGGTTATATCCACTTTATTTATCATTTGCTTCAAATAAACGAACATAACCACACATGTCTACCTTCCGCGATGTATTGGCAGTCAGCCGGCTTCTATCAACAATGGCTGCTGAGTTGCATCGACCGCGCGCCAAAATTCCCCTAGGGATTTTCAGCGCTACGACTTACGAGTGGCTATCCCCATAAAAATACGAAATATTGGGTCTCTGGGCGGACGGACCATTCGGTTTCACCTGTTCCTCGCGGTATATGGGGAATTCCACGTGAACTCGACAAACCAAAAACATTGACCCTCTTCGATTTTTTAAAACGTTTTAAAAACGGTAGACCAATACCGGGAACTCAAAAGTTACATTGTATAATTCCGCAAGCAAACGGCAGAGTTATTACAAAACTATTTTCCGGACAGGAAGAAAGTAAACTACATTTGATTGAAAAAAAAAAAAGATTGTTCCTGAACAGAGTGTATGAGAAAAAATCAGTCAAACCAACAATAAATCAACGCAATTTTGTTTCACCAATAAACTGATTTTCGTATCCCTTCGCTGTTTCCTATGTAAAATAAATCATCTATCGAAGTTTTGGAAGGAAAATTGTTCGTGATGACAAAAAAAAAAATTAGAACCAACAGTCGTTCCACTTTTTTTTTATAACCGAAGAATGTTCGTCGTTGGCTATAGCATTTTAGAGAATTTATTCAATAAAATCGATTACAGCGCTGTTTCAGGTTTCGAAAATTCAAAACTCAAAAATGGTTGGATGAAAAGATTTGAAAAAAATCAGAGAAGCGTTTCGAACTGAGAGCTATCGTATGAAAAATTACTGAAAAAATCAGAGAGGGTCAATGTTTTTTGTTTGTCGAGTTGACGTGGAATTTCCCCATAAGTAGATCGGTTGTCAGTTTCGAAAAATAAAGAAATTCCCCGCCATTAGACTCACCACTATATCCATAGAATCGCTCTGTATATGCAGTTTTGTTCGGTGATAAGAAAATGACACAACAGCAATACTATTGTTACAAATATGAAGAAATCGTTGGTTAGTAAATAATTGCAGAATTTACTAAAAAAAAAAAAACACGTTTTGTTACTAAACAAATCTACTTATATATGCTCGTATTCACCAAAAGTAAATGCATTTATTTTTTTTGAGCATAAACTTAATAACGTTATTGCTTGACTAATTGAAAAGTTGGCTTTCATGTGGTTTTTATATCTTCAACTTGTGATATGCCTGGTGTTGAGTTAAGCTGACACCGACGTACCTGCATGTCTGAAAACTTAAACTGTGCGTCATTCTGCGGCGAATGTTACCTGCTTCTGCTTGAATAGTATGATTCAAAGGTCGCAGTAGATTCAGTACTGTATACCAGCTTGCCTAACGTAAAAAAATTCATTTTTCTACTCAGCACTTGGCACGTGAGATAAGTATTTAGGTGAAGAATATTTCGGTAGGTATAATCTAACGTGAAAATCAAAATTCTGCTCGAGCCAAGCTTAACACCTTAAGCGGCACTGACGCCGCTCAAAGAGTTAAGGGCCGAAAGCTTCTTTCCTTCCGGTACATTTGGTCTCGTCAGTCTCTGCAAGAAATTGAGAAGAATATTCACCAAACCTATGGCATCTATTTATCAACTCTCTTGCTCACTCTATAAATGCACACGTATGCGCTAAATTTTCTAACTTGCAATAATAATCGATAATCGATTCCCATGATTCGGAATTATAACCAGTCTAGTCTGCCTACTTCCAGTTCTGAAGATGCAGCCTCGGAAGCAATCGAAGTCAGATACCGGGGCACAAAGCTCTGGCGCAGGGAGCAGTGGCGCAGTAAGCCCTGGCGGTGTACCAAATGGCGAAACTTCTAAGGAGTTTTTATCCACTGGAAGAACGGGGCGCAGAAATGCACTTCCTGATATCCTTGGACATCACGCAGACACGGATACAGCTGACCTTCCATCGAGGCTGGAGGCTTTGACCACAGACACAAAGCAAGGTCTTTCGCCTTTCCTTTCCTATTTTCATCACTCATTGGAAATCTTCAAGCCCAAACATTGCTTTCATACAATTTGCATTAATTTTTGTTTCATCATTCTTTAACGAGCGGTTAATCACTTGGGTGAAATTATACCGTACATTGGACTGACTTCATGACTTCGAACCCTTCAAAAGATTTCACGTCATTTAGTACGATTTCATATAAACTTCATAACGACGTGCGATAGGATTTTATAGGATTTCATACAGACTTCATAAAACTTTATGGAATTTCATGGGACTTCATATACTTTCGAGGACTTTATAAATTTCAAATTACAACTTGAAAGATTCGATAAAACTTCATTGAATTTCATAAAGATTTTATAAGATTATTCATACGTAGGGGAGACCGGGGTAAAATGAACTCTGGGGTAAGTTGAATGTCTGTAATTATGCTGATACGGGTACATGTAAACACGTGAAAATAAAAATGAAGAAGTCTAATATCATCGTGATTAAAAAAAAGTCGATAGGTTTTAAAATTTTTGTATATTCCTGAGAAAAAAAAGTGAAATTAATATATATTTTGATGCTTTCTAACCATAATTTTCGTGATTTTAATTATTAGTTTACATAAACTTCTCATGAAGTATTTACATTAAAATGTATTTTATCGACTTCTGCAAGTATTGAACTGTGCATCAACAATAATTATAACAATATTAAAAGTATCAGTTATATCGTTTGGAATGAATATTATTTTGAAAATATTGGTAGTTTGGGGCAAATTGGTCGGGGCAAAATGACTGTGTGTGAGAGATATGGTTAGGAGGAAGTTGCGCGTAGAATATGCGCAATCGTTCAAATACCTGCCTTGTCTGAGACGAGACAAATTATAAGCTTATTAATTAATTAGATGAAATTTATTTTGCATTTGGAACTGATTTTGTTATTAAACTACAATAGGATATTGTACTATTTCAAACAAAAAAAAAACAATTTCAATTCAGTAAATAACCATTTTCTAATATTTTTCTGCATACATTCGATTTGCCCCGATCAAAGTTTAATTTACCTCGGTCCTGGGGCAAATTGAAACTTTTTGACTCATTCATTATAATTGTTTTTAATGATAATATTTACTTAAAATGACTAATTCTTCTAATCGATTAATGTTTATTAAAGATCAAGGCTCATCTCAAAATTATTTACAAAAGAATTGATTGTGAAAATAACTTGTTTCTATCACTTCAAACTTTTCATGGTTCAATTTGCCCCGGTCTCCCCTATTTCGTGGGACTTCACGAAACTTCATGGAATTTCACATGACTTTAAAGATTTCAAGAGATTCTATCGAACTTCATAAGATTTCATAGAATTCCATAAAATTTCATAGGGATTTTACGAGACATAGATTCATTAAAACTCCACATTCCGGTATACACCAGACTCCCAGAGTGATTCTTAACAATTTTTCTTCGAAACCTCCGAAAAATGATGAAAATTAGTTTTTACCTATGGGAAAATCCACCTCAAATCGGCGAATTTTGGGTGTTTTTTGACCTCGTATTTTTGGAATCGATTTAAACTTTTTTTACGTTAATTCTACGTCAAAATAATAGACCCGTATTTTTTTGTTGGACCAAAAAATTTTTTTTACGCTAGTTATGAATTATCGCATTTTACTGTAAAAGTGGCGCGTGGGCGGTTTTGAGAATTAATATCTCAGGTCCCCTTCACCGTAGAGAGATGTTCCAAAACGCGTTTCAAAGGCGATGAAAGACACTTTTTGATAAAAATTTTCAACTCTTCATAAAATATAGTTTTGTTGTTTTTATAAGCAATCAAAATGTTTATCGATTTTTTCCGCAATCTAAGGCCATTTTTAAAATTCTGAAATAAAATACGATTGCATTCCTTATTCAATTCTGAAGATGGCGAATTTTTCAAATTGATGGAGCGATTTTTCTAAGTATTTTTTTTACAATTATTTGTCCGGCGCTGCGTCAGGTTGCCGCGCCGCGCGCCTCGTGACTATATGGTGAACATGATTCCGACAGAACGGTATATTTGAATTAAAAATACCAGATGGTTTTCAAAACTAGAAAATATTATCTAAAATGCGATAAGGCGGATTTTTGGAAGAAACAAAAAAAATTGTGGATTCTAGCCGCATAAAAACGAGAAAAAAAAATGACTTCTTCTGTTTATTACAATATCGAGGGCTAAGGACCAGAAGAGCGTAACCCACATTTTTTCGACTTTGTTGAATTTGCTGCCATAAGGGTATATATCTGAAAATTTAACACGTGACCTCTTCTGGCAGCATCCGCAGTTTTTTGTGGATTACGTCCTTCTGATCCTCTTAGCCCTCGATATAATCGTTGATATCTGCCTAACCAAATTTCCATTCGAAAATCCGCTCCGTTACTTATTGATTATTGATATTCTACGTATACCTATGTAAAAAAAAAAAATAGAATTCGTGGAGGATTCGAGAGATATCACGTTCACCGAATTTAGGAAGATGTTGTTTATGAAAAATTAAGTTTGAAATACGCAAAAAATATACAGCTAAACAAACATGTCGAAGAATGAAAATCGGTTTTTGGAAATTTTACAACCCACCATTCTTCTTTTCTTTTTTCAATTTGCAAATCAATTACTTAGATGTTTTTATTTCCCCGAATTTTTACACTACAGCCGAACCCGGTACCAGCAAAGACGGGGCCTCCACATCAAAACAGCACACTGGGTGACGGCGTCATTTCATCTGGCTCATGAGGCGGCCTAAACCTACTGCATTGCATTCTGCAGCAGGGATCAAGGAATTGTTGACAAGACGGTCTGGTTCTGCAAAGAAGTTCCGGCGAAGTCGCATGCCAGTGAATTTCCAGGACTGCATAAAGTCAGCTGCATTTCGCCAGCTACTAAATGATCCGGAATTGTCATCGGACGTAGTAATCATAATCGATCGTGTTATTTATTGAAAGTTTTTTTTTTCTTGACAAATAGGTCAGGCAATTATTATTAATATTTTTTTTCGTATGCCTATGAGTTTGAAGATTGGGGATTAACCGGTGAGAAAAAAAAAAAAATGCGGTTCATCCTTGTGATTAGATCGCGTGATTCGATGGCACTATAGCATAGTGCTCAATAGAGATAAACTGCACGTTGTTATGGGTCGGTCGAAGCTGACATTGAAGGGGCTTTGGCCTCATAGCAATTAAGCAGTGCGTTTTATTTCCGGAAAGATACCCCGAACCGTATTCAATTGCCAGTCTGCGCTATTGTCGACATAAGGTGCGCTCGAAGGACGGAAAGGTGTCATTTTTCTCCCCATTTTCTAGTCTTTTGCGACCTGCATCCTGAGGCGCTTCTAGATCGCTATTAGTGTAGACTACAGTCCGAAGTGAGAAGGCATGTGACCAATTATAGACTAATGTATACCGAGATTACTTTTGGACTGGTAGAGACTGAAGTACAGTTCTTGGTCGTTTCGATGAGATTTTATTTATTTATGTCATATTGGTATTGGTATTACATGGTATCACAAAATGATCGAATGAATATAAATAATTAAATTTCGTATTGCATATGAAATTATAATTGAATATAATTTTCATACAAATATTGGAAAGTAGGGTAAGTCCGGTATAGTTGCCCCACGTTAGCAAAAAGTTGTATAGCAGCCTTCTGCTGGTGAAACTTATGCAGAAAGTTACAGTAAATGTGTACTTCTTAACAGATTGGCAAGTGTACTCTATACGTCCTGTTTGTCGAGCCTTCTGAAGAAAACAACTGAGTGCGTTCCATCTGTAGACTGCACTTCGTATCTGTATTGAGTGTATACTCAAAACGCGCTACAATCTACCTATGGGTACTCAGAGCGCACTCACTCATGACATGGATTGTGAACACTGCGCCCGATTTAACCTCAAAACGCTCCGTTATTTAAGGTTCTGGACACAGAACAGCCTCAGTTTATACCGCAAACGCACTGCTTAATTTCTATCAGGGTGGCAGCCGTGAAGTCGTAGTTTCTCGGTCATTTCTTTATAAAATGAGATGAGATAATGTTCAAAACGTGTGGTTTGCCACCGTCGATTGGCTGAGTATTTAAAAAGTGCGATAAATCTATTGCATCTGTGAATAATTCCACAATTTCTTTCATGATAACTGAATTTGTAAAAAAAAAAAAATTCAAAATTTAAAAAAAACGAAATACTTAGCCACTTTCTGCCGAAATAAAACAGTAATCTCCAAAGTTTCATTTCAATCGATTCTGTGCTATCGGAGAAACTACGAATCGCGTTTTCGAGGTGATCAGAGCGTGTATCAAAGCCCGTTAAGGGGGCTAGGGATGCTCGAACTTTACCGACTCCATCTATTTTTTCGAATAACTCGGAAACGGGGCTGTCAATCGACTTGTCCTTTCGGCAGCCGATGTTTGACGAGTAATGAGCTCGAACTAATACGTTCGATCGGATGAAATCGGGATTTTTTTTTTTTCTTTTGATCGAGAAGTGTAGACGTGCCACTTATTTTGACTTATATCACAGCTTACGCATCAAAAATGCAAAATCGGTCTCTGTAGCCCGATTCTGTATGGAATTCTGAACATAACGATCCAAAAACATCTTTGTTTCTGACAACGATGAAGGGGCAAAACGTATTCCACGACTTTGTGGTAATGTTTGCCATTGTCTACATCTGAAAGCGGTAATGGCCGCTAATGTGATGAAAATTAGTTCCCAGAACGTGCGTGAGATGTCACTACGCGCTCGTTTCTAGCTTATTAGTCAGAGATGATTGGACTGCAGGTCGAGTCACGTGGTACCAGGTGTATCAACGTAACAGCGCGGCGACATCTCACGGGGGTTCTGGGGATTAATTGTCATCACATTAGCGGCCATTGCCCCTCTCAGTCGTGGACAATCACGAAAATTACCACAAAATCGTGAAATACGTTTTGCCCCTTCATCGTTGTCGGAAACAGAGATGTTTTTGGATCGTTATGTTCGGAATTCCATACAGAATCGGGCTACAGAGGCTGATTTTGCATTTTTGATGTGTAGGCTGTGATATAAGTCGAAATAAATGGCGCGTCTACACTTTTCGATCAAACGTACATACCAGTTCGAACTCATTACTCGCCGAAAGGACAAGTCGATTGATAGCCCCATTTCGGAGATATTCGAGAAAATAGACGGGCCGGTAAAATTCGAGTATACCCCGCCTTAAGAGCATTGATACCAGTTCGAACGAGATGCTTTGCAAGGAGATAAGCCTGAGGAAAACATTAAAATAAAAGTAATAGATGTTTTCCTTCTCGCACAGTATGAGGAGTGGGAGGCCACAAGGCGTAAGAAGAATGGATCCGCGCGTGTTTTCACGGTCCCGCAGTACCCCTATGGTCTCCCTACCGACTCAGTGACTAGAAGAAGACGAAGTCTCTTTTTCTATCGCTCTCTCCTTTCAATGTTTTCTTCAGATCCTCCTATCAAGCACGCAGTCTATCTCTAGAAGTCTGAACACTGTAGCAAGTATTAGAAGTGAACTTATGGGACAAGTTATGAAAAGGAAATTGCGATGAGAAACTTGGCAAATTCTTGTCGTTCTATCAAACGGTTGTTAAAAAAAAAAAAAAAAAAAAAAAAACCGCGACTTAAGCTTTCGAATAAATTAGGTATATCTATATCCTAATATCGTCCTGGTACACAAGTATTTCATAGATTTATTATCGTGTAACACTATTTTTCATATAATATAGCTATACATTATTATACCTATCTACATATCGCACCTTGGCGACGAAAGTGACACAACTCAAAAAACCTCATTTTCCAGTAGAAACGAAAACAGAGAACTGAAAATTTGCAAAGTTCAAAGAATCAACCCGTCGATCTTTGAAGAAAATTATTCGTGGCCAACAATTAGTTCAAACCTTTTAGGATAACACGAATGAAAGTTCGGATTCGTTCGACTTCAATATGGAGTCTTTATTGACCGGAACTGAGAATGCTTTCAATTGTGTCACTCTAGCTTGTTTAAAAATTGTGGTTTTTTGAGATGTGACATTTTGTGTTGAAATTGTGTCAGTTTTTTTGCCCGAAGAATTCGCATACTTCGATTTGGAACGATTTCATTTTAGGTTGTGTCCTTATTCTCGGCCAATTTCACCTGAAAATTTCTGTTTTAGGCCTATTTAATTTTCAGTTTTGTCATTATTCTTCAAGTTAACCGTCTCATGTTTAAAACTTATGACTATATAAATGAGTAATTTAGACTTCAATTTGTGAAATTTTATTTCGTTCACTTTACATTTTGATAAATTTTTATTCATTCATGGCATAATAAGAATCATTGTATGTACACCGATGAAAAGTGAACTGAACGATATCTAAATGGTCATAGATAATAGAAAATCTTTTTTCTTCTGGCAGGTGCAAAGATGACGTTCAGAAAAAAATGACAAATTACGCTTAGTTAAAAATAATATTATACAGAGGTTCGTAGAACCTGGGAATATGATTCGCCTTGATGAGATCCAGAATGTCTGCCTTTTTCTTGTCTGCAACGGCAATTTTTCGGGAGTACGCTGCTTTGCATTCGAGTGTACTGATATTTGGAGTAGTTCTCCTCTTGCCGTTGACGTTAATTTTCACATAATCCTTCTGTTCATACGATGTTTTCAAGTATAGTATTCCCGGTTCATCCTTGATGGCCTTAACAACCTTTATGTCACCCATTTTCACTAGCCCATCGTCCGTCGTGTTGAAGTTGTTTCCAAGCTTTTGCACAAGTTGCTTGAAATCGATGAAATCAGTGTGACACATTTCGGTAACTTTGTAGGGAACTCCTGCTACTTTAGCCGAACGAATTATTCTTGCGTATTCAGATGGATAATAAATAGGTCCTGATTTCAGAGCTCTTTTAATTGCTTTCTCTATGACAGAGTGGATGTTATCACCCTCATTTTGAGTATGACCTTTAATCAGGAATTTGTGTGTAATTGATTTGATGTTTAATTTCTGAACGGCAAAAAGATACATGCCGAGAACGAATTTATTTTTTTGCTGACCGCAGCAGTTATCGGAAAAGAAGATTATTTCCAGATCATCATCTTTCTTTGTTGCAGCGATTCTCTCGAGATATTTGAACACACAGGTTGCAATTTCATTTGCACCCCGATTAGCCTCACCCTCGTGCCAGAAGAAACATTGTACATCGCCCGACCTCATCGCACTAACGGTGAAGTTGTAACTGTTCAGTTTCGATTTGTAATAAAAGACCGAGACTTCTCCTCTCGGAGCCGGTAAAACTGCTTGCAGATCGTAGGTTGCCACGATGTAGTGCTCGTTCACATCAGCTAATTCTTTATCCCTTTGCTTTTCTTGTCTCGATAAAACTTTTTCCTTCAAATGTATATCGTATTTTTCTTCCAGCTTTGCTTTTTCCTCATTTTGCGCGTTATTAAATGCCGTACACAATTCACATTGGTCTTTCTTGGGGGTGAAGAAACTGATATTGAACTCCATATTGAAGATTCGTGTGTACATCGTCAAATTTCCACAACGAAGGTTTTTTTCGGCGCAATCTACCACATAGTCACGATGTAGGCTTGCGACTGATTTTCCACCCTCAATGTACTCTCGAGTAGTTTGAGCGCGCAAGTAATGGCTTTCGATTCTGGGTATACTATTTATATGGTCACGAATACCCTGTTTAATGATAGGATCTACCGATATTAACTGCTTCCCATGTTTTCCTCTTTTGTCCGGTTCAATAATACCACCCTTAGTTTTCATAATTACGGTTCTAATTGGCCTATCGTTGATATCCAATGTTGCCTTGAAAAAGGTTTTACAAACACGGACGTTTTTTCCATGAATCGCAAGATAAAAAGCATGGTTGCAAGAACGTGTGCTACCTTCTCTGGGATACCTGTATTTAGGGTTGATCGGATTTATGAACCTGGCGATGTACTCCCGCTGCAATTGCAAGTTCCCAAGTCCCCAAAAATCTTCAAATAGTGCCTGTCTTATCTCCTGACTTATTTTAGTTGAACATTCCAGTTTACATTTGTCAGTACAAGGCGGTCGAAGTGCTCTTGCTCTCATTTCTTTTCGGCTCTTCGAACGTGAAATGTAACTTTCTCCTTTGTTTCTAGCAGCGTACGTCTTCTTAGCAACCCAACGTGAGGGTCTTGTTCTGAGTTTCTTACCTCTTTTTCCATCATTGCTATCAGATGTTGTTGCCTGCTCTACATTAGGTGCTTCTCCTTGTGCTTCTGGTAAACCCTCTTCTCTTTCTTGAAGTACCGATTCTGCAGAGCCAGTACTGTCCGACGATGAAGTATTTCCGCTTGAGGAATCAGACGAAGAGCTATGCACATCTGGGTCTTCGTTTGTGTCGTCGGAATCTTCTTCCGTTATGTTTGATTCATCAGTATCGTTTTTATCTGTGGTCGATGTTCGGTATTTTCTTCGGTTTTCGCTTTGGGTTTCTCTTTGGTTTTCGCTTTGGTTTTCACTGTAGTTCTCTTTTTCCGCTTCCTTCTCTATTTCGTCAGTATTCTTTCCTTTCCTTGTCGACATTTGGTTCTCTCTTCGATTTTTATCGACATTTTCATTCTCTGCTTTGCTGCTTTCATTCCTGTCTTGTTCAGTCAATCGTAGCTTCTTCTCGTTGATTTTATCACCAATCGCCTGTTCAATATCTTTCTGTCTCCTCTTTATCTCAGACATGTTGAGCTTAGAAAGAGGAGCTTCAACTAATATCCGTCCTCTATACGACATGGTGGTCCTGGAACACACACCCGAAAAAAGCGGTTCCCAGTGATCAAGACAGTGAATGCAAAAGACAAGCAGTTTCTGGTTAATACGCTGCACAGACCACATTCTAGCCCTTTTCACATCTACCAAAGTTACATATTTAAAAGAATGACCTTTCATGGCTTCACAATTAGTGCATTATTTTCAGTTCGTGAAGAAGGTAGAGGACCCTCGACACTCGCAAAAGTAGTTGATTTTCGAAGGTCAAGGTTCCGGTACCCTCTTCAGAGAATAACGACACGTTTTGAGTTAGGACGCAGAGAAATTGAATATTTCACTTACTTTCTTCACGATCACAATTCCAGATGTGTCGTTTTTCCACTCTGACTGACGTGAACTTTTCCGTGCGAACTCTAAAGCGACACTGTTCATGGCAGATTTGTTTCAAAACTGGCGCGCTGAAATAATGACACTTCCGCTATCTAGGGGCGACTTTTGGAGCTACAGCAATGAATCTTTGCGGGGCTATAGAATTTAACCTTGCCTATCTGAATATGACATTAACTCAAAAACGCAATTTTTTGAGTTGTGTCACTTTCGTCGCCAAGGTGCGATATATTATATCTATACCATATGAATATACCGATATTTATACACACGCGTTATACATGTAAATTGTTTACAAACATTTTTAGACTCGGAATATTTTCCGTTGGGAGGGGGGGGAGGGTATACTCGAATTTCACCGACTCCGTCTATTTTTTTCGAATATCTCCGAAACGGGGCTATCAATCGAGTTGTCCTTTTGGCAGCCGATGTTTGACGAGTAATGAGCTCGAACTGGTACGTTTGATTGAATGAAATCGGAATTTTTTTAATTTTTTTTATCGTCAAGTGTGGGCGTATCATTTATTTCAACTTATATCAAAGCCTACAAATCAAAAATGCAAAATCGGCTTCCTGAGTCCGATTCTGTATGACATTCCGAACACAACCATCCAAAAACATCTTTGTTTTCGACAACGATGAAGAAACGACATCTAATCTACGATTTTGTGGTAATTTTTGCGATTGGCAACGGCTGGGAGCAGCCATTGCCGCTAATGTGAAATTCCCAGAACGCGCGTGAGATGTCGTCGCGCGCGCATTCTTAGCTTCTCAGCCACAGATGATTGGACTGCAGGTCGAGTCACGTGGTACCAGGTGTATCAATGCAATAGCGCGGCGACATCTCACAGGTGTTCTGGGAACTAATTT
Organism: Tenthredo notha; assembly: GCA_914767705.2. Taxonomy (NCBI): domain Eukaryota; kingdom Metazoa; phylum Arthropoda; class Insecta; order Hymenoptera; family Tenthredinidae; genus Tenthredo; species Tenthredo notha. The sequence continues at coordinate 3,291,210 of OU611923.1, read as the reverse complement.
CATTACATTAGCGGCTATGGCCGCTCCCAGCCGTTGACAATCGCAAAAATTACCACAAAATCGTAGATTTGATGTCGTTTCTTCATCGTTGTCGAAAACAAAGATGTTTTTGGATTGTTGTGTTCGGAATGCCATACAGAATCGGGCTCAAGAAGCCGATTTTGCATTTTTGATCCGTAGGCTTTGATATAAGTTGAAATAAATGATACGCCCACACTTTACGATAAAAAAAAAATTAAAAAATTTCCGATTTCATCCGATCAAACGTACCAGTTCGAACTCAATACTCGTCAAATATCGGCTGCCAAAAGGACAAGTCGATTGATAGCCCCGTTTCGGAGATATTCGAGAAAATAGACGGAGTCGGTAAAATTCGAGTATACCCCCCCCCCCTCATGGATTTAGTTATCGACGCCAGATTTTTAACTCTAGTTGTATTTCAGTGTCAATCGACTGCTTAGAATATTCAATCAAAAATTTTCAATTATTTGGCTAAGAGCTTTTCCGTCAGGTTTTATTTTTTTATTTTTATTTCATGTTATCACCGAAAACACAGCAGTTTTAAAACGTTTTTTTAACCGAAGTTAATTAATTGAAAAAATCACAACGATTTTATGAAACTTTTCTAGAAAATTTGTCAATTTGAATGAATCAAAAGATTTCGTTCGAAATATTGACGAAATCGGTTTCCTAATTGAAAATATTAATATAGATGGTAAGAAAAAAAAAAAAAGATGAGAAATAATAGGGGCGAGAAATAATCTTGACATCAGATTCAATATTACGAAAATGTGCATCGAATCAGTATGTTGAACCCGAACTTTGTAAAAAAAAAAAAAAAAATAGTTTTCATGTAATTCTTTATCAAGTGCCAGATAAGTAGATATTTATCGAGAAAATTCAATGTTTGCTGTTGCAAAATTTTCATGGTGAAAAGTAGGTAAAAATGGATCAGCAAATTTTTGTATGTTTTGAAAATTGTTCTGTAATATGGATCGGCTAGGATCATTTATATACCGTGCATATTCGGTGAGACTACACGATCCCCTTCCTATGGCAAAACCAACACAAGCGCACCGCGTGCGTGAGGCTAGTTTAGGAAGGAATGAGGTGCCAGTAGCATTGCATCCCCTCCCGAACGAGCCTCACGCACACGACGAACACCTGTGTTGGTTTTGCCGTAGGAAGGGGATCGTGTAGTCTCACTGAATATTCTCGGTAGATAGACCGATGAAAAAGAATCATTTGTATCACGAATGAACACATTGCGCGATAATTATTGAGAAAAGATTATTAATTATCAAATTAATATTGATGAAAAATTACATTGTGATTTTCTTTTTTTTTTTTTACATCAATCATAATCACATGAATGAAGAAGAAGAAGAAAAAAAAAAAAACAATTAATATTTGTGATGATTTGAGTACACAAAGGATAGTGGTAAGTGTCCCGCCTGATGATATGCAATCGAGGATACATTTTCATTTGAGTTGGCAATACCCTAGGCAAAAGTAGATTTCTATTTTGCGGGCAATAGCTGAATCGAGAAAAACGTCAAAACGTCAAAACGTCAACCTACATAACCATCCAACGCATAAATCATTTCTCTCGAAAACTCCATAACCTCAAGAGGCGAGAATGACTTTGAAAATTTGCTTACACCGAAAATGACGTAATTTTCGAAAAATGTTTCAAGGGTTGAAACTTTGATAAGGGTATATCCTAGAATTTGCCACAGCATTTGATTCTGAATCAATAAGGATGACAATTTAATCATTTATTCAACAATTTTCTTTATTAAGCAGGAACAAATTAGAATAAAACTCTTGAAAATTTCAAATGGACATAAAATATGTATTAATTAACAATATCTTTGGGAAGTGCTGATGAATAAAACATACAATTTAATGTAGTATAACAAATTACCTGTACTTTGACTAGAACATAGCAGGTTCTATATGACCTATGCGCCTCTCTATCGCAGAGTGATATGTGTATACGAAATATATAAAATATATAATATATATGTTTAATTTATATTAATTTTTATATTAAATTTCCTTAGATTCAATACACGGTTACAATATATTGATAGTATTGATTTCCGAGAGAAACTATCTTATCCAGAAGTCAGTTTTATCTTACTCAAAAATTCCCCAAGCTCCGAGGAATGAACGGTTAAATATTTATTCCTTAAGGAATTTCTGCAACCCTTCTAAAGTTATTCTCACTTTGACTTAAACACATTGGAAGAATGAGGTAGTGAATCCAACGTTTGCAAATCAATGACATATTACAATGCACGGGGCTCCACAGTATAGGAGCGGACGGGTCACTGCTGGGTTCTGGGGTTGGATGAGCAGTGCTGGTCTGGGTCAGCTTGTGTAGATCCGCCGCAATATGGATGCGGACTATTACATCGAAATTCTGGAAGAAGTGATGATACCTTCTGTGATCGCTATTTATCCTGCAGATGAAATGCTTATCATTCGCGTTGTTGAAGACAACAGCGCAGTCCATAGTGCTGGAATCGTGCACGACTAGTCGTCTCAGCAACCAGAAGTGCAATGAATCGACTGGCTGGTGAAATCCCCAGGTCTCAATTCACTTTAAAATTTTTGGTCAGGAATGGGACGGAGATGGATACTAGTGCAGGATGGGAAGAGCTGCGAACAAGGCTCAATTTTATACTCATGTCAATCAATGCATATTTTATGCCCATTTGAGAATTTTATTCTAATTTGTCATGCTTACTAAATAAAATTGTTGAATAAATGATTGAATGGTCATCCTTATTGAAAATGATTTATGTGTTGGATGGTTATGTTGGTTGACGTTTTGACGTTTTGACGTTTTGACAGATTGAATTTTCAATTCGTCGCGGGGGCTCTCGAGTCAGCTATTGCCCGCAAAATAGAAATCTACTTTTGCCTAGGGTATTGCCAACTCAAATGAAAATGTATCCTCGATTGCATATCATCAGGCGGGACACTTACCACTATCCTTTGTGTACATATACATGGATCGTGATCTGAAAGAAAAAAAAGTGGTCCATCTGAGCGATCTGTAATCAGGGGTGTGAAAATAGACTCGTCTGTAATTTCTAAACGGTTTTACAAATCGACTTGAGTTCCGCGGCATTTTATTCCTCACAAGATTTCCGATCCTCCGATAAAACCGATGGGAAATTTTAAGAATCAAAAATTGACTGTGCAAAGAATTTCTGAGGACTCATGTTTGGACTTTGAACATCGTTTGGCTTAGCGAACTGCTATAAATTTGGTTTTAGAATATCAGAAGCGTTGTAACTCACGAAGTATCATTTAAAAAAAAAAAAATGTCCTATCGAATAAGATAGAGGAAACTCCCTGGTCTATCAATCCGTGCCGATTCAAATTCACTCACTTTATCTTACTATATTATAATACGTTTGAGAATCGATAATGGACGAAAACTGGAATGATGGAGGTTGACATTGCCTTATTTAAGAGTTTTCGCAGGAACGAAATAGGCATAGTTTAAATGGTCAATTGATAGTAAACTTGAGCGTTTACATCAAAGGGTTTCAACTTAGTTTATAATAAACACTAATTCTAAGTCTTAGAATCGATGAGCACGCGATCTCTGTAGTATTTAGCATCTTATATAGGTGATTATAGTCTGCAGTGCAGTGGTGTAAATGATGTTCGATACTTGGCCAAATAATAAGGCAATTACCGAATGACAATTGGTGGTCGTTGTTTACTACCACAAAATACCCAAGTATTATAATACAGATATTTGTAACAATTATATGTAATTAGATAGTTTTTATCGATCATTCTGGGGGATTTTTTAACTTTCGTATAAAAGGTGGCTGCGAACTAAGTGCTTCAATTTTGGGGTATCATTGAAGGTGTTCATCTAGATATCCTTCCCTTGAAAGTAGTGATTATTGATGCGACGTTTGTGAGATAGAGGCCATCGGAAAATTGCGTTGGCGCCTACGCGCAGGCAGCCAACTAGACATACGTGAGATTATGGCTGCCTGGTCTTGGGCGCGCAACACTATTACAGTTCAAGAATTACTGGACCACAACACTGACATACGAAAACAGCATATCGAAGAGTTAGTTAAGGGGGGGGAATACTCGAAATTTACCGACTCCGTCTATTTTCTCGAATATCTCCGAAACGGGGCTATCAATCGACTTGTCCTTTCGGCAGTCAATGTTTGACGAGTAATGAGTTCGAACTGGTATGTTTTATCGGATGAAATCGTTTTTTTTTTTTTTTTTTAATCGAAAAGTGCGGGCGTACCATTTATTTCGACTTATATCAAAGCCTACGCATCAAAAATGCAAAATCGGCCTCTGTAGCCCGATTTTTTATGGAATTCCGAACATACCGATCCAAAAACATCTTTGTTTCCGACAACGATGAAGGCGGAACATTGCGAATACGATTTTGTGGTAATTTTCGCAATTGTCAAGGGCTGCGAGCGAAAATGGCCGCTCACAGCTGTCGATATGATGCGGTGGTTCCCAGAACGACCGTCAGATGTCGCCGCGCGGGCGATTTTCGAGCTTCTTTATATAAAATAACATGTAAATAGTTGTACTATATATCATATATAATTTAATACTTTACGTTCCTCGCATTATACAGCTATCCATTATAGTCAATTATATAAAAATACATAAAATATAAAGGAGAAGCTCGAAAATCGGCGACATCTGACGGTCGTTCTGGGAACCACCGCATCATATCGACAGCTGTGAGCGGCCATTTTCGCTCGCAGCCCTTGACAATTGCGAAAATTACCACAAAATCGTATTCGCAATGTTCCGCCTTCATCGTTGTCGGAAACAAAGATGTTTTTGGGTCGGTATGTTCGGAATTCCATAAAAAATCGGGCTACAGAGGCCGATTTTGCATTTTTGATGCGTAGGCTTTGATATAAGTCGAAATAAATGGTACGCCCGCACTTTTCGATTAAAAAAAAAAAAAAAAAAACGATTTCATCCGATAAAACATACCAGTTCGAACTCATTACTCGTCAAACATTGACAGCCGAAAGGACAAGTCGATTGATAGCCCCGTTTCGGAGATATTCGAGAAAATAGACGGAGTCGGTAAATTTCGAGTATTCCCCCCCCTTAACACAGCCGGTGAATGATTTTGGTGATTCTTTAACTGGAAAGGCGTTATTATTCGCTGCAGCAGTTGTGCACGCCGCAAACTAGACAACCCACGCCTCGCGTCCGTCTAGTCGGCTGTTCCAATGCAGGCGTTAGCGTGAATTTAGATGATCTTTATGCCACAGACGCTACGACAAAGACCGCTTTTTCCGGCGGCAGGGTACCAAGCAACACGCCCGTATCATCCTCTCAAATTAGACCACTTATTCGACGATGACTGTGTATAATATGCGTAGTGAATTTTCTTTCAAAATTACAAGAAGCATTCAAGTAATTAGCAGGCACTTATATACCAAAAGGAATTCGTAATTTTGCTATTTTTGTCTTCACCTTTTTTCTCCAATATTCCCTCTCCCTATATCCCTATAGTTTCTTGGAGAACAATGGCTTCTCATTTACAGATCATGTAATAATCAATAATATCGCTGGGCGTTCATTATACAGTCTAAAGGATCCCCTGTCCTGTCCCCATCACAAAAAATTGGCTCGTGGATAAAATTCTTCGGACATGATCTCCCACGGTGCATAAATAGATATAGAATATAGATATATATTATATATATTATAATATACTATACACGAGTAGATTATTATTAGTTGTTAATGATGCATTATTATTTATTACATTAGGTACTCGAAAAAAAAAAAATAATAAGTAAAAATAGCGGTGTCTGTGTGCTGCATACCAATTACATGAGTATACATACATCGCTTATTTGTACAGTGAAATTTGATGTGTGATTTTAATCGAATAAAAAGAATTAATATTAAAGTTATCCGAATCCTGATCATTAATTGTTTTGCCTTTACGAAGAGGCTTTGGGATAGTCGCGTGGGAACTCCGACGCGAGTTTCTTTTTATAAGTCGTGGTCGTGGTTTGGGTCTATCCAAGAATTTCGAGCAAAAAGGAGTAGGAGAGAGAAAGTGAAAAGGGTATCGTGACAACCACATCCACCACGCGAGGCGAAAACTCCCCACAAGCTTAGCAGGCAAAAAAATATTCTGATTTTAATTGAAAGAAATAAAATGTATATATTTATAATTTATCTGAAAAATATTGCAGCAGTAAGATACAATACATGTAACGTTATATTCCTAGATGATTACAATAAAACTAAGTCAATGATAGAAAAACACAACTTTATTGTGAAAACAGGATTGAAATGGCACATGGAATATAAACCACCAACATCAACTCCTTCTCATTGGAATTGGATGTAAGACTATTCAATTATACAGCGTGATTCACTTTGCGCGCACCATTTGGTAAGGGTAGATTCGTTGGAAAATTCTAAGACTAATTTTCCTTTACCAAAAAAGTCTTGGGTCTAATGGTTTTCGGGCTACAGAAGGTCTTAGTCCACCAATGACAGAGCCTACAGCTGCTCAAGTTAGGGCCGGGTCTAAAGTATAAGACTAGCAGTGCCCGTGGCAATTCGATTCCCAGTGAAGAAAAAATAAATGATTCAATCTAGTGATAAATTTAAGCTACAGTTATTGTCGCCAGAGGTCGCCAGGAGTTGTCTTCGTTCAACATACACTTTCGTTATCTGTGACCAGGCCTACCTTCGTTCTCCAGGTCAACCGCACCGTAGTTTCCGTCCTCCAGGTTCACCAATACGTAGTTTTCGTCCTCCAGGTCGACCGTACCGTAGTTTTGTTCCTCTGGATCGCCCGCCCCGTAGTTTCCTCCCTCTAAGTCCACCGCACCGTAGTCTTCGTCCTCCAGGTTCACCGATACGTAGTAATTATTAATAAATTACTAATAAATTACGACGTCTGGTCATCTTCAATTTTTACCACCGATTTTATTCATAATGAAAACAGGTACGTACATTGATACTTATACAGATATTACAGTTTTTTAATGGTGCATTGGCGATTTGTTTATCGTTATTATTCCCTATATTTTGAACTATTTCTATATTTTTTGTATTTTCTATTCTTATTTTCTATTTCTATCTTTTTTTTAGTCAACCGCTCCATAGTTTCAGTGGTCTAGGTTAACCGCTCCATAGTTTCTGGCCGTCCACGTCAACCGCTCCATAGTTTTGGTTGTCCACGTCAACCGCTCCATGGTTTTGGTCGTCCGGGTCATTCGCTCCATAGTTTCAGCGGTCTAGGTTATCCGCTCCGTGGTTTCAGCGGTCTAGGTTATCCGCTCTATAGTTTTTGACCGTCCACGTCAACCGCTCCATGGTTTTGGTCGTCCGGGTCATTCGCTCCATAGTTATCGGCCGTCTAGGTCAACCGCTCCATAGTTTTAGCGGTCCAGGTCATTCCCTCCATAGATACGGTCATAGAAAGACGCCCTGATTGGTCAATTGTGATTTTTAATAACTCGAGAACAATTAGCCTTAGAGATTTTTTGGTAAAGGAATTTTAGTCTCAGAATACGACAAGGAGTATGCCCATTCGATGTGGCACGTAAGTTCTGGGTCATCCTGTGTATGTGGTATTCCACGTAAAGCGGATCGTTTTTTGGCCGGAGTTCATTGAATTTGACGCCAAAGCAGATTCAGATTCCTTGTATTCCGCTTCACGTGGAATACCCCATATCTATGTTGATTAGTTTTCACAATTATTACATTTGAAACGTTACTTACTGCTTTGCCGCAATACGTTCACAGGGTGAGATTTATCAATACGTCATTGTGGCCTGTTAGTTTCAAAATATCGAGACGATAATGTAAAAATCGATGACATGTCACTCCTTTGGCAAAAAATAAGTGACATATTATGTATCGAAGCTCAAATGTCTCAAAGTTCTGACCGATCGGCGATCAAGTGATATGTCGTTGAGCACAATCGATATACAGGGTGTTATCGATATACAGTAAAATCTTTTCATGATTAATTAAATAATTAAGCTCGCCATGTATACAGGGCGACCCAGGTTGGACGCACCAAATTAGGTGAGTGTACTCCTCCCGAAAATCTAAGACTAAAGTTCCTTTACCAAAACTTCCAGGTACCAATATCTTAGGAGCTACAGGGGATCTTAGACGACCAATCAGAGGGCTTATAAGGGACCAAGACAGGGCCGGTTCGAAAGTGTAAGTCGAGCAGTGCCCGCGTCGGATCGATTTTTATCGTCCGCCGTTTCAGTCCTATTCCTGGATGATTATGATGGCGTCATCTCCTGGAGATGTCTTTGTACGGCATACGCATCCGTTCTCGTAGTCCAGGTCGTTCGCTACGTATTTCTCGTAGTCCAGGTCCTCGGCTTCGTAGTTCTCGTAGTCCAGGTCCTTCACTACGTATTTCTCGTAGTCCAGGTCCTCGGCTTCGTAGTTCTCGTAGTCCAGGTCTTTCGCTAAGTATTTCTCGTAGTCCAGGTCATTCGCTACGTATTTCTCGTAGTCCAGGTCCTCGGCTTCGTAGTTCTCGTAGTCCAGGTCTTTCGCTACGTATTTCTCGTAGTCCAGGTCCTCGGCTTCGTAGTTCTCGTAGTCCAGGTCCTTCGCATCGTATTTCTCGTAGTCCAGGTCTTTCGCTACGTATTTCTCGTAGTCCAGGTCCTCGGCTTCGTAGTTTTCGTAGTCCAGGTCTTTCGCTAAGTATTTCTCGCAGTCCAGGTCTTTCGCTACGTATTTCTCGTAGTCCAGGTCCTTCACTACGAAGCCGAGGACCTGGACTACGAGACATACGTAGTGAAGGACCTGGACTACGAGAAATACGTAGTGAAGGACCTGGACTACGAGAAATACGTAGTGAAGGACCTGGACTACGAGACATACGTAGTGAAGGACCTGGACTACGAGAAATACGTAGCGAAAGACCTGGACTACGAGAACTACGAAGCCGAGGACCTGGACTACGAGAAATACGTAGCGAATGACCTGGACTACGAGAAATACTTAGCGAAAGACCTGGACTACGAGAACTACGAAGCCGAGGACCTGGACTACGAGAAATACGTAGTGAAGGACCTGGACTACGAGAACTACGAAGCCGAGGACCTGGACTACGAGAAATACGTAGCGAACGACCTGGACTACGAGAACGGATGCGTATGCCGTACAAAGACATCTCCAGGAGATGACGCCATCATAATCATCCAGGAATAGGACTGAAACGGCGGACGATAAAAATCGATCCGACGCGGGCACTGCTCGACTTACACTTTCGAACCGGCCCTGTCTTGGTCCCTTATAAGCCCTCTGATTGGTCGTCTAAGATCCCCTGTAGCTCCTAAGATATTGGTACCTGGAAGTTTTGGTAAAGGAACTTTAGTCTTAGATTTTCGGGAGGAGTACACTCACCTAATTTGGTGCGTCCAACCTGGGTCGCCCTGTAGATTAATAATTATGTACATATTTCAATTTATTCAATGGTTACAAGGTGATTTGTTCATCGTTATATCTCGATAGATGAAAAAATTAAAAAAAATACGGATAATAATAGGGATCAATATAAGAAATAAAGTCATGTATATATTTATTCACATATTTTAAAAGATATATAATATATTATTTATTCACATATTTCAAAAAATATAGGGGAGAGTGGTCCTGAGTCGGCACTGCGGGTCGAGCCGTCACCATGGTGTTTTTGTGACTTGCGTTTGAAATTGCGTCCCACGACCATAGAGCAGAAACACCGCAAATGCAAATGCAAATGCAAAAAAAAAAAAAGAGCAACAAGATGAAAATAATTGAGCCGACTCGCACGCCATCACCGAGGAACGCCATGGTGCCGGCTCAACCCGCAGGGCCGACTCAGGACCACTCTCACCTGTATAAGATAATATTTATTCACATATGTTATATTCATTGTAATCATCAATATTAACAATATTTACTTTACGGGTTGTAGAAACAGGTCTTGTAGAGGCCTCGAAATATTGATGATTATTATTAACATATTTTATTATACATCTTTCGAACTTACATTGGCAAAATATAAATAGAAATACGTGAACATGAGTAGCATTGGGATGGCACATATTTTTTAAAAAATAACTGGTTACAGGTTCCCCTAATGTTGTCTGGATCATCTTTGTCGGATAATACGTAGGCATTATTAATTAAAATTTGGATAATTCTGTAGGGCCCATAATATAATAGTAAATTGTGTAACGAGGAGACAAAGAAGGTCTTTTCACGACGAGCGTAAATTTGCAATACGAGTCGTAGACGAGTTGAAGTCACTTTTCGGAGTCACAAGAAAAATTCATTATTTCAGAAATTTTTTGTTCTATTTACATGAAACTTGGTATATTTGTATTTTGAGGGTCGCAGATTTCAAATCTGTTCAATATGCAAAAAAAAAAAATAACAGAAACAAAGCGAAAGAGCAACTGAACTGAACTGTGTCGAGAGAGACAGCAAACGAACAAGAAAGACAGAGCATCATAGCTGCTACTGTGGTGGGGGTAAGCTGAGGACGCTAGGCTCCGTACTCCTCGGCAGCCAGCAAGTAGCTGTATATTCATGCCCAGTTCAAAATCATACGAATATATACAGGGTGATTCAGAATTCGTGACAAATCTCTTGAGCTGTTAATCCTTGTCAAAATTGGGATCAAAAGTTCCTGAGCCATTTTTTCGAAAATGATTTTTTTCCTTTGAAATTTTTTTTCCGACCAACAACTTTTTTTCTCAATTTTTTTTTCACAGCATTTGTTAATTTTATTAATTCCAATGAGTTTTTTTTATTCAATATCACGGAGATTTCTGGGTGAAAGTTTTTCATTTAGTGGAAGATGTTGAAAAAATGTGTAGAAGGTTCCGAAGAAAAAAATCATTTTTCAGAGAAATGGGTGAGGAACTTTCGATCCCAATTTTGACAAGGATCAACCCCTCAAAAGATTCGTCACGAATTCTGAATCACCCTGTATATTAGGGTGGTCCTTATTTCGATGAATTTTGAGAAAAATTCGAGACGCCCGCTGGATACCTTGCAAATGAATTGAAAAAAATCTCCCTAAAATTTTAGCTCTTAATTTTAACATTAACAGGGGGCCCAAAATTCGGAAAGTTTAATTCGAAGAATAAATGCAATTTTGTCAACCAATCACTTGTTTCTTTTGTAAGTCCGATAAAACTCGATGAAATAATTGAAAAAAGAATTTCAATTTTTTTTTTCAAAATTTCGAAAATCCCGAAATTTTGCAATATTTGCAATTTTAAATTTGTTTTTGCAATTTTTTCTCAGGCGCACCCTAAAAAGTTTCTTCTGTATGTGAAAACATGTGTGAAATTTGTTTTTTTGTGAAAAAAAGAAAAGAATACGCACGCAAGACGATCAAAGTTTTTGTTTCCATGAATCTGCAGTTTTTTGGAGATGTGTCACAAAATATGCAGATCTGACAAAAAACCGAATGGAAAAAAAAAAAAAATCGAAATCTTCGGAATGATGAAAAAAAAATTGAAAAAAAAAATGTCAAATTATTTCATCGAGTTTTATCGAAGTTACAAAAGATTGCAATCATTCATACACTAATAGTAAGAGTGAATAGCCCCAGGATTCATATTCTGTTCGCGCCGCGTTGCAAGTTTGTATGTAACCGTTTTCGAATAATAATATCGTTTATACGACTCGCACCTTAGATATGTGAGTGCTGACAAGTCTCAATCCCAACATGCATATTCGTAGTCATTCTAATGTAACGAGGCATAACTATACACACTATGTCTAATCTCTAGCAGCTGTAAGAGTAGCAGATACACTCTATTTGACCAATTATGCCTTTGTATTTGACAGTTAAATGAACAAACACAATAATATCTACGCAAAAAAAAATAATATGTAAATATATAATTTATTGAAAGCTCCTCTAAGTAGGCAAATGGGGATTTCGATTATCTTTATTAACTTTATCGATGATCTATGCAAGCTGGCCGCGTAATAGACGTCGCAATATATCTTTTAATTATTATTTATGACCTACATCGGATACCTAAAAATTATATTATTCTATCATTCTGAACAGAACCCTTTGCTCTTTAAAGTACTATTTAGATCAGACTTCTCCGATGCTTCGTACTCAACCTATTTGATTTTAAACTCTGAGGACTCTACTCCAATCGTATGTAATTCGATTAATTTACCTCATTTTTTCTCGATATTCAGGCAAATTATGAACTCTGGGTCTTTTCTTCTTCCTCGCCAACAATGAAAGACACTTTGTCGCCTTAACTATATTGGTACTAAAAAAACTAGAACTTTATAATTGAAAAACACGAAGTAAATCGAAAAACTGTAGCACCCACATATATGCGAATCAGAAGATTTAAATCCGCAAAAGGAGAAGAGTTCGCGGCTACGCTAGGAATTGCCAAACTCTTGCGCCAAAAATCGTCATTTCAATGCTTCAGGATTTTCCTGATTACTCCTTAGTCATTGATCCGATAGTATCGATCATGATCTTGATTCGAAGGTAAAGGATGTAGCTATGTTATGGCTTTCGCCGAATATTTAAAAAAAAATCCTTACTCGTTGTACATCAGCGCAAAGATGGCTTACTTTCAAGATTATTTTTTGAAAAGCTTAAAGTGAAATCGCAAATTCGGCCAAAGCCATGACACGGATACATCATTTATCTGTAAGAAGTTTCATCGGAAACTCCGTTATCTTGAAAAATGAGGAAATGAGAAGGTAAATGCCGAGAGTCTATTTACGCGCGCTCGGCGAGGCCTAGTCAACGCCCTTCGCACCGTAGTTCTCGTCATACAGGTACACCGCTACGTAGTTTTCGTCCTCCAGGTCAACCGCACCGTACTTCTCGTGCTCCAGGTCCACCGCTGCGTAGTTTACGTCCTCTAGGCCCACCGCACCGTAGTTTATAATAATTCTTAGTATAAAAACTAGAGGTGATTATTCCTTGTACAGAAACTAGAATTAATTAATCAATTAATTAATTTTTTAGTGAATTTCTGAGATACGAGTTAACCCCCAAGAATAGAGTTACGAGGTTACGTTAGAGTACCCTCGATGAGCTCTCTCGCGAATAATTCTTTGTATAAAAACTAGAGTTGATTAATCCTTGTACAGAAACAAGAATTATTGCATAGGCGTCATAATTGCTGTACAGAACATATACTGTTTCACAATCACGATTTTTGAAAATCGCTATTGTGATTCTTTAATCAGCTGGAAATATCAGGGCTGAAGTGAATTATTAATGACGATAATTATCAGATTTATTTGTCAAATAACTCAAAAACAATTTTTTGTTACAGAAAAATTGGTAATAATGATTTTTTATTTTTTTTTTTTTTTAAGAGGGAGGAGAAATGCTTTTACGCACGGCATGTGGGACTCCCATAATTTAATATGGACTACCCACTAAAACTCCTCCCAACAACAAGCGATGAATAAATAAATAACGGAAAAATAACAATAATAATAACGAGTTCTTATCGTGCATTGACTCTCCTCAAATGAGTCCTTTTCCTTATGTATACATCCTGAAAAAACACAATCAGAACAAAATTAGAATTACATTAACGACGAATGCCCTAATAATCAACAGGCATAAAAATTATAGATAAATTGCACGACTCGCCTAGAGAAGGTGCTCGAAGTGCCCTCCGTTCATTACGATACATAAACCCGCACGGCGAATTAGACTTTCCTGCGCCTTTTCGAGCATAGCCGGTGTTACTGTGGCTACGGCCTGCTCAATCAGGGCTCTCAATTGTTCGATGTTGTTCACTGGGTGTCGATACACCACTTCTTTGACATGACCCCATAAGAAAAAATCGAGCATGTTCAGGTCCGGTGATCTTGGTGGCCAGTTAACAGGACCTCCACGGCCAATCCACGCGTCCGGAAATTCGCGATCGAGCACATCACGCGCTACTCGTGCGAAATGTGGCAGTGCGCCGTCGTGCTGGAACCAGGAGTCTGGGCCGAGGATCACCCCCGCGTTTCCCAACAAATTTTGCAGATCTTGGTTCAAGAAATTGGCATAATGCTGCCCATTCAGGCGGTGCGGAAGTTCAAGAGGACCCACCTGAAAATTAAATAGGTACTCGGTCGTTCATTACTCGCGATGCACGATGCAGCCTGACATTATTATTATTATTATTATTATTGTTATTATCATTATTATTGAGCTTACCAAATCCCTACCCCTGATGCCCGCCCATAGATTTACGCCGAATCTGTTCTGAAAACCGCGGACCATCGTTGCATGTGGATTTTCGAGAGCCCACACATGGTAGTTGTGAGCATTGAAAGTCCCGTCGCGTCCAAACGATGATTCATCAGTGAAAATGATATCCCGACTAAAATTTGGATTTTGGCCATTCCTTTCCACTAGCCAACGACAGAAGTCCAAACGCAGCGGGTAATCCTCGACTTGCAGGCTCTGCACCCGCGTATAATGGAAGGCGTGCAGCGTCTCGTCGTGGAGGATCCGTTGTGCGGTCGAATAGGAAGTGTTGCATTGCCTCGCGACTGATCGGATACCGATCGTCGGATCGCCTGCCACCATATCCAGAATCATCTCTTCCATGTAAGGGTGGTCGGGATCTGCGGGCTTAGGGATTCAAAGAAACTTACACCGCACACGATTACTATTTTCTTTATATCTTTCACTTTTATTCCTATTGCTTTTATCGTCGCTTGGACTCGTCTCTTATTACAAAACCAACTGTCTATACTAAGTCTCTCTTGTCTTCTGCCACTGCTACTCTACTCTTCGCAGTGGCGACACCTTACATGCTAAGATACCAGGTACAGGAGGGGGGGGGGGGAGTTGGCTACAGCTCGGCCTCTCCTGACACGGGGAGCGTCTCGCTCTCATCTTCCTCATCGAGTTCGTCGTTTGAACCTTCAGGCTCGTCGTCGTCGGGCTCTTCGTTGATAGAGACCCATTTTTTTAGGCGCTCCGGCGACAAAACAGATTCGTACGGTTTCTGTTTGATCTGGTAACCAGGGATGTCGGTTATTAGGTAGCGGTCTTGGTCAAGTTTCCGCTTCACCAGGTATGGTCCCAGGTATTTTTGCGCCATCTTTGTGCTACCACACTCTACGGGGTTCAGTTGGCGTACCATGACGTATTCGCCTTCCTGAAAAATAGTGTAAGGTTTTCTGTTACGGTCATATCTTGCCTTTTGACGATTTTGGTCATCCACGATGCTGCCTGCAGCTAGCTGCCTAGTTTCCTCTCGTTGTCCATCGAATTGACCCAACTCTATCTCGTCCTCCAAGATGTCAGTTACTAAGTCGAGGGGCCCTTGCCGCAGTTTATACCCAAACATTACTTCTGCGGGACTGCTCCGGATCGAACGCTGTACCGAGTTATTTAAGGCTAGCTGGACTGGACCTAAAACTTCGTGCCATTTATTAGGAGATTTTGTTAACTTACAGATTGCCGGTACGATTGTTCGATTGTATCTTTCAATTTGTCCGTTCGCTCGTGGCGTTTGAACGGCGATTCTCACGTGTTGGATTCCCTGCTCTGTACAGAAATCTTCGAATTCGTGGCTTGTAAAGGCTGACCCACGATCTGAAATTATACGTTTTGGTATTCCAAAAATGCGGAAAACAGCGTTTAATGTTCTAATGGCCTCGGTTGAGGTGGTGGATTTAACAGCTTCTAAAATGATAAACTTTGAGAACCCGTCGATAATTTCAAAGATATGTTTATGGCCCGCTGACGTTTTAATCAGTGGCCCGACGTGATCTATATGGATTGTGGTCCATGGCTTTGATCCTTTGGCGATGTTGTGGAGGAATCCTTCTTTGGTATTGGTTCTTTGGTTGAATTCTAGGCATTTTATGCAGTTCGTCAGACATTTCTTGACGTATTTCCTCATGTTGCGAAAATAGTATTTCTTACGTATTTCGGCGACAGTCTTCTCCGCCCCTAGGTGCGCGACCCTTTCGTGCATCTTCATAACCAGGTCGTGCCTCAGTCCTTTGGGCACAACAAATAAATATTCTTTATTCAGGATTCTGAATAACTTTCCATTGATTACCTCGTACTCATGTGTTTCCTCTTTTCCTTCTATAGTCTTTTTTTTTATCTGTGCGATTTCGCTGTCTAGGTCCTGAAGCAACAGTAGTCTGTCGTACCCGTCGTCCTCGACGAGCACTGAGTTCACGTCGAAGCACCTGCTCAGGCTATCAACGTGCGCCATCTTTTCGGCTTTTCGATGTCTAGTGGTGAAGGTGTAGTCTTGGAACGCCACGCTCCAGCGTGCTATCCTTTTGTTCATAATCTTTTTCTTCAGAGTCTGCCTCATGGCTTCGCAGTCAGTGACCAACACGAACGGCTTACCCAGGACGTACGTGCGGAATCTCTCCAAGGCCTGGTACACAGCCAGCGTCTCGAGCTCGAAGCTGTGGTAGTTTCTTTCTTCGTTGGATGTTTTGGCGCTGAAATAGTAGACAGGGTTGAATCTTCCGTCTTCCTGTTTCTGAAGTAGTATTGCTCCGTAGCCATGGATACTCGCGTCCGTATGAATTTCAGTTTCCTTAGACGGGTCGTAGATTTTCAGAACTGGTTCGCTGGTCAATGCTTCTTTTAGCCTCTCGATGGCTCGTATGTGTGCTTCGTTGATCTCGAATTTGGTGTCGTTCTTCAGTAGGTCTGTCAGTGGTCTTGCTATCAGCGAATAGCCCTGGACAAATCTTCTGAAGTAACCTGTGAGGCCCAAAAACCCTCGTAGCTGCTTACGTGTCTTCGGTATTGGGTATTGGCGAACTGCCATTGTCTTTACAAGTCCAGGTTTGATCTCGTTTCTGGAGATCCTGTACCCGAGGTACTCCAAATGTTCTTTCACGAAGGAACATTTGTCTAGTCTCGCTTGAAGTCCATATTTCTTCATCCTGTCGGTGACCAGCTTTATATATTGCAGGTTCTCCTCCAATGTCCTCGTTGCTATCAGCAGATCATCCATGTAGACCTGGACTATCTTAGTCCTGATCAGATCTTCGAAAATGTTATTAACGCATCTCTGAAAAACGGAAGGAGCATTAGTCAATCCGAAAGGCATTTTTAGGAATTCGTATTGCCCTCCGGGCACGACGAACGAGGTATATTTAATCGATTTCTCTTCAATTGGTATCTGGAAGAAACCATTTTTCAGATCGATGGTCGTGAAATAGGAGGCTTCGCTCAAGTTACTTATCAAATCATCGATGTGTGGGAGCGGAAAGCTATCCTTGATTGTCTGCTTGTTAAGTTCTCTGTAGTCTATACACATCCGATACTCTCCTGTTTTCTTTTTCACAAGGACGATCGGGCTCGAGAATTCTGAGTTGCTGGGTCTAATTATTCCTTCGGCTAAATAGCTGTCAAGAATTTTCTCTACGGCGTCTTTTTCATGATATGCTAGTCTCCGTGGAGTCGATCTCACTGGTCTATCGTTTATCAAGTCTATTCTTAGGGCCACAGGAAGTTCACATACCTCATTGTGGTTGTATTTACTCAAACATCCGACGATCTGCTCTTGGATATAAGCCTTTTGAGTCGATGTCGCTCGTGGTCCTATGTCTATCTTTGGTTCTTCGGTTCCAATGGCTTCTGCGTCGATGTTCATGATCATTGCGACCTCTTCGTCCAGTTGATCCTCTCGCTGTTGGAAATGGATCTCGCCTTCCTCTACTGTCCAGTTTACAGAATCCAGGAAGGCTTGACCAAGGACTAGGTCCACGTTAACAGAGTTATCTGGTACCACGGTGGCTGGAATTTTATATATTTTATCATCGATGATACCTTCATATTCTAAAACCATTGAACTGGGTGTTTGGGTATTCCCAAATCCCCTGAGCGTTCTGGGCTGATTGCTCGTACTGTGAATTGCTACTTTGGATGAACAATGTTCTTTAATTAGATTTAAGGTGCTACCTGTGTCTATTAGAGCAGATAACGTACCTCCTTGGACTGTAACAGTTTTATAGTACCTCGATGCGTTCCTGGGGTAGCCATCGGTTTGAATGTGCATCACTCCTGCTTTCCCAGAGGCCGAGGTTGTCGATGGGTTGGTACATAATCTGGATATGTGCCCTTCTTGACCACATTTAAAGCATGTCGGTGGTCCACGCTTGCCATCATGGTTTCTCCAGTAGCACCGGTCGCTGGTGTGACCGTCCTTTTTACAAACATCGCATCTCGTCGGTGGTTTTCTTTTCACGTCGTCTTTGGTGTCTCTGGGGTCTCGCCCATTCTTCTGGTCCTTCGGTTTTTCCCAACTGGACATCTCGTTGGACAGAAGCTTTAGGTCTTTGAAGAGGGACGCTGGCGTTGTGTGTCGAGCTGCGACGAGTTGTGTTCGAATAGTAAAGTTATCAATTCCTCTTATAATATGCGAAATTATTTCTACGTCGCTCAATTTAGCTCTCCTTGCCAGATTCAGTTTGTCGAGGTAGTAGTCCTCTAGTCGCTCTCCTTTTTTCCATCTTCTGGCATTCATTTTTTCTATTATTCGGAATGCGTCGTCTTCTTCGTCGAACATCTGTTTCAATTCTTCGCGGATAACTGTCCAGTCTTTGCTGCAAGCATCCTCGCATGTCTCGTACCACTTCCGTACGCCGTCAGTAAATTTATTGGTTGCGAGGATCTTGATAGTATTGTCAGAAAGGTCATATAGGGTTTTTATCTCATCTATTCGTTTGAGCCACATGTCCAGGCTCATAATCTCATTTTCTTTATTGCCAAACAGCGGTACCTGAGAAGCGATCTCTGCATATGGAATTCTCGGATTCGTCTGTCGTTCTCCGTTGTCTGGTGGGTTATTTGTTTCGATGGTTGGTGTGTGGGTCATTTGTTCTCGAAGTCTAACTATTTCTCTGTCTCGATCTCCTATCAGTTGAGTCATCTGAGTCAATTGGGCCATCATGCTGTCCAGTACCCGTTGATATGAAGCTCGTTCTTCTCGGAACTCCAACAACATTGTCGACTCGGCCATTTTCGGGTTCGGTGTAGATTTTCCCCAACACAAGGCTATCCTCTATGCCTTGTGTGACAAAGACCTATTACCTTCCGAATTTACACGAAGTCCAATTGTCAATGATCGTCGATAAGGTAGATCTCGTTCCAGCACGTTTCACAAAAACACTACCGGTTCTAAATAAGTTATGCTTGAGGTCTGACACAGCGACACAGAGCCTCTAGCGATACAATCAAAATAAACACAACGGTCACAGGGAATCTTTTGAATTCCGCCGTTACGAACTTTGTACCTTCTCAAAATGTCTACCCGGTCTCGCCACGTTTTCACTCATGGACACAGGAAACCGGTTTTTCCAAAATTAACTGTTCTAGGTCGATCACAGGGAATTTTCGTAATTCCGTCGACGTTTTTTTTTTTTTCTAAATTTTTACTTATCGAAAACGCTTCTCCGCTACACACTTTTGATGTTAAAAGGTGAAGACACTGGGAAAAGTTTTTAGTCAGAAAGAAAACACGTTTTATTCTATCTTAACGGCAGTAAGTTCTTCAAATATCCCACTTCTGAGACTGTAAGGGTGGTCGGGATCTGCGGGCTTAGGGATTCAAAGAAACTTACACCGCACACGATTACTATTTTCTTTATATCTTTCACTTTTATTCCTATTGCTTTTATCGTCGCTTGGACTCGTCTCTTATTACAAAACCAACTGTCTATACTAAGTCTCTCTTGTCTTCTGCCACTGCTACTCTACTCTTCGCAGTGGCGACACCTTACATGCTAAGATACCAGGTACAGGAGGGGGGGGGAGTTGGCTACATCCATGACTGGCACGCGTACGTTTTGTGGTCTTCCGATGGCTTCACCGTCGTTTAAATATTTAACCAGTTGCCCGGTTCGCCGAGATCGGTTGACTAAACGCAAAGGATATAATGGGGATAGTCACTCGTTGCGCTGAAAAATCCCTAGGGTGATTTTGGCGCACGGTCGATGCAACTCGGCAGCCATTGTTGATAGAAGCCGGCTGACTGTCAATACATCGCGGAAGGTAGACGTGTGGGGTTATGTTCGTTTATTTGAAGCAAATGATAAATGAAGTGAATAAAACCTACGTGAACAAGCTATGAATATTTATCAAAAATCGATCAATCAGTTTTGAATGATATCTATCAACGAATTAACCTCAGCTGTAACTGGAAATTAATTAGAATCAAAGAGTTCATCGAGAAGAACCAATTTAAACGAAATTATTAATTGTATCCTGGGGTTGAGGCTTCAATAAATTGAACTAGGTAAGGGAGAAAAACTTTATTGAAGCTGAGTAAAAGTTCATTCAATGCATAACAAGGATAATTATCATGTTGTAATGAATTAGTCTTCGTTACAGTCATTTAAAATTGATTGATCAATTTTTGATAAATATTCATAGCTTATTCACGTAGGTTATATTCACTTTATTTATCATTTGCTTCAAATGAACGAACATAACCACACATGTCTACCTTCCGCGATGTATTGGCAGTCAGCCGGCTTCTATCAACAATGGCTGCCGCGTTGCATCGATCGCGCGCCAAAATCACCTTAGGGATTTTCAGCGCTACGACTTACGAGTGGCTATCCCCATAAAAATACGAAATATTAGGTGTCTGGGCGAACGGACCATTCGGTTTCACCTGGTTCTCGCGGTACAAGAAGTTCGCAGTCTGTGGGACCATTTTTACTACTGCCTCAGTGGGGGACAACTTTCCTCCAAGTGAACTTAGCAAAATTATTGAAATTTTGGATCTATCTCGTGAAAAAAGGATTTTAGGAGAAAATGCCATTAAGCTTTTTCGTAGAGGAGAAAATTTTACACAAAAAATGTCTTCAGATATTTTTCGCTAATGTGGCTTGTTACTGACTGAGATAATTTAATAATTTAGCGGTTAATGTTGCCATTATGGAGAAATGATGAAAATCTCCATCAATTAACCCTTGAATGGTACACTTATTTTTTTTGCCTCCTAATGGCACACTGGGGCACAAATGTACCTCACGCGTTGTAACCCGATTATCGGGGTTTTAAATATTAAATCAAATCTTTTTAAGTACATGATTCTCTTCGTTTTTTAACGAGGACGAAGATGGTACCATTTAAAAATGTCAGAAAATTCGAAAAGTGTGTCACAGTTTGATCCGAAGGCAAAAGAAAACTGAAAATTGGTATAATTGAGTACTTTTACAAAATTTAGCATAACTCAGCGAATTTTCACATGTAATACCACAAGAGCTTTAAAATTATCGGGTATTTCTCGATAGGTTCGTTGCAAACAAATGAAGGAGGCAAGTTTTTCAAGTTACAAAACACTGATATATGGCTGGTTCTACACTAACGGGAAGCTTCGTGTCCCACGAAGATTTCACCCATAAAATGACTCGAATTGGATATTATTTCTCACTGTAATTCATATCAACAAGTTGTTTGAAAGAGTCAATAGTCTAAAAATATCAAAATATATACATCAAATGGAAAATTTTCACATCAACACCTTATAAAATCAGTCCCCTGGGGTGTCCCAGATACAAAATCGAAATTATATGTAGTGAACAAGTGATAATATTTTTCAATAGTACTCTAATATAGTTGTCTATAATAAAGGCCTTCTACAGTTTGCGTAGTCATAATTCTTGAATTCACTATTCTTACGCCAAAATTGTGGGCTAAAGTTTGTCCCTTGATTTCTGCTATCAGTCCCCTGTCGCACAGAAAAAAAATTATTTTAAATGGTGAGTGGCACCTTCGTCACGATTTATGCGTTAAATAGGATGTAACCGCTGTGAAGTTCATAGCAAATGCCAGACAGCGCTTTAGCGCTATTTTATTTAGTCGTTTCTTCGAGTTTAGTGTGATGATAACCTATCTGGACCCCTAACAAGATCAGTCCTCTGGTAACGTATTTCTTTGATTAAATTATTTTATTCACGCTGTTCAGCTAGATAACATCTAATGGTAGAAGTCATATAACTATTACTACAAGGTTATTTGAAGGAATATTGTTAGTTTCTGCATGATTGTGTATTTTAGCCTAATTTTCAACCCCAAAATCAGTCCCCTGGCGAGAGAATCAGTCCCCTGTCAGCAAATTTCATAAAATCGTAATTATTTCGCAAATTGCTAGATAAATACAGTGGCCCTTTGTAGCCGAAAAACTACAGAGCAATACCCTTCTGTGAAACCGATTATTTTTTCAAAATATTCGAAAAAAGTGTCGGGGACAATTTTGGGCAATTTTTTTCCCGTTAGTGTAGAACCAGCCATATATACTATGGATAGCAGCTCGCCGCCATAAAGGCGCGGGTACAATAGTTGGCTCCGTTGACGTCGTCGTAAACGTAGAATGTTGGAGAATAGGTTTGACGTACTTCTGTCTACAACGGCAACGCCGTTGTCGTGAAACGCGAGCAAAGCTTCAACTTTTTCAGAGTTCATGTTGGAGATTAGGCTTGGCGTACTACTGTCCACAATACGCGGTTGTCGTTAAGGCGTCTTCTCACTTTGAAAATTAAAAAAAATCGATTTTGTTTTTTTTTCTAATTTTGGAAGTACATATCATCAAAAATGTTATATCAAAATTTCATAAAGATCGGACGAGTCTAACTACATTTTTGGGCGACCGTTAGGTGACTACCTGAGAGCACCCGGCTGATCCCTTTGACGCCGCTCGAACGGTCCCTGTATACCTGACTCTATACAATTGAATAGTCGTGTTCTTATGTTAATGTAGTACCCCTTGCTTAGCTATTTTGGACGAGCACAACTTCTACGAAGAATCGGAAGGTCCATTGTATGGAGCAGGCATCGCTGATTAACCCGAGGTAAGGTTTTTTCATGATTTTTCTGCAACCAAAACTTTAAACGCGTTTATCTCAAAACAAGGTTTTCCAGTGCCTTGTTGATGAAATTTCGGAAACTATCCGGCCGATTGTCATGAAATTTGAATGACATATTCTTCAGAGTTATGGCTATAGCGCATGTCATCAGATTTTTGAAATTTTGATTTCAAGTATTTTTTTTTTACAAAAAATTGCAAAAAAACGCGTTTTTTTTTTTACTTTTTCGAAAAACGTGCGCCATTTTGTTATTTTCGCGAATATCAAAAATCTGATGATATGCGCTATAGCCACTGACATACTGAATCTAAAACTGTTTTATTTTTTTGTTTCAGATGACCTGTCTCGGAGATACCATCAACAAGCCACGAACATAACATTTCTACACGGGTTTTTCGATGCTACTGTTTTATTATAATAATTGTTCAAAAAAATAAAAAATCCATTTTTTCTTGTACTTGAAAGATGTGTTTATTACATAGGATCCATTTTATCCCATAATTTTTTGCAAAAATCCTCGAAAAAAAATCGCGAAAATAGCCTATTTTCGAGGTGCCTAAAGTGAGAAGACGCCTTAAACGCGTGCGTAACCTACAACTTTATGAAAAGTTGAAAAATTTCAACTTTCCTGACAGCGACTAGGGGACAGTAGTGGGGCAGTCCATCCCAGTCCGCGAAGTGCGTTTCCATATTATTATTTGTATTATTTGTGGTGAAGTACTTGATTCGCAATGAATACTAAAGTGGAAGAATTCAATTTCAGTTTAATAACAGAAGTTGAAAACCAACAACATTTATATGACAAACGCTCGCCCGGATATAAAGATAAGGTCATGAAAGAGAACACCTGGAAAAGTATAGGCAAAGAATTAAACACGACCAGTCAGTATCACACCATCTATGTTGTGTAATATGTCATGTTCAAAAGTTTCAGCTGTAATATAATGCTGCAACCTTTTTCAGGTGAATTTTGTGAAAAACAATGGTTATCGCTGAGAGAACGTTTGCAGGCGGGGAAAGTAAGGAGCCTAGTTCTTATTATAATGCCCTCTTATTCCTTGAACCACACGTTCGCAGTCGAAGGTAAACTAGATAACCCAAGTATGTTATTTATAATACTGAGATTTGTTTGTGTAACATTTGGAATTACCACACATTCTAGAAACACGATTAGTAATATCCCTGGTGCCAGTGAAAATATATCTGAGAAAATAACATCCGTGGATGAATTCGAGCTAGAAATGCTAGATGATGATGAAGAGGTTTTGAAATGTTTGAAACGTATGGAAAAAAATTAACCAGCAGCGACATACAACAAGTCACATTGCCATCAATCAAAGGGAAGCCCAATCGTACATACAGTAACCGACAGAATAACTAATAGAGAGAATAATTGTTTTGGTAATCGCACAAATATGAAAAGAAAGTCGGATGAAGCAAGTGATAGTGCTCAATCTCGCCCACAAAATGGCTCCTCAGATTCGTCAAAAGGCCGCTCAAGTAAACCCACGCCAGAAAGAACTGAAGAAACTGCGTTGCAAATTGTAACAGACACTTTGCAAAGTGTCAACGGATGGTACAAATCTGCAGATAAGACTGATGATGTGGAGTGGAATTTTTGCATGACCACTTACAGCCAGATGAAACGACTGAAGAAACCAAAACTTAGACTTGCTCGATCGCAAATCACAGACATTATGATCAATCTAGAATCATCAGGCTCAGACTGAGTAATTTGCAAATTTCACATTAAAGCCCGTTTGTTGAAGGCTTATTTGTGATCAGTGTAATATCTGTTACTGCATGGCATCATAATATAATTACATTTTCTTACAACTTGAATAGCAATAAGGGTATTTTATATTTTATATCTTGTGCAATTTTCTTTTATATTATCTTATGTACACAACTCTCCTTTAAAAGCTGTGTTATTATTATAGTTTAGGAAAGTTAGCTAAGCAATAACCCCTAGTTTGTACTGTGTTGTACTAGTGATACTGTGATGACTGTTACCTAAAACAATTATAATAGGAATATAATAGCATTTTCGACTAGGCTACACCGAGCTACACTAGTGTAGTGTAGCTATCTTCATCCTCTTTCTTTTCTATGAGGAAGCGAGAGACAGAGATGGCTACACTACACCAGTGTAGCTCGGTGTAGCCCCAGTCAAAAATGCTATTACTAATAAGAATATTACATATTAGAAATCACCTGAATATCACATGAGGTACGAAATGGAATCCAAAAAGCTTAGTTTAGTACTAAGAAAGAGGCTTTATTGTCTTAAATTATATTATCTTTTAACTAGGAATATAAGAATGTTACATAATACTCGATTATATCACTTATTAGAAATTACGTATACATATGAGCCGTTCGCTCAAAGAATAACCTAAGTCGATTTAGGTCGATTATTGGATTCACTTGTCAATTCGTAGACATTACCCCCAGGAACATGGATGTAAAATTTCGTAACACTATCAACTTTTGACCTTTTCGTAAGTGGTTAAACTCGTGCGCGCTTATGATATTACTGTGCGTTGCTGAACTTTGAAATCGCTTTTTCTCGAAACGACCGAAATTGACTTATTAGGTTATTCTTTGAGCGAACGGCTCATATCATATAACGTACAAGCAACGATATCAAAGACGTCTAGATTTCAGCACTAACGAAGAAGCTTTGAATGATCGCAAATTATATCACCATTTTTAACTTAAAATATTTATAAGCATTGTACTTAATGGTCTATTGTAATAAATATTCAATAACATAGGTAGTTATATATTTGTTGACACTTTATTTGTAAAAATTATCATACGGTATCTTCCTTTTTCACACAAACGTTTATATTTCTATAAAAATGTTGCTTATGAATTAGAAAGAGCCTCTCAATTAATACATAAGTATCTTGCCACGGAACTGCACCCTCTGGAGAAGCCAAGTAATCCGCCAATGTATTCCGCAAGCTTATGCTATTCCGTGGTGCATTGTTTGATCTCAATTGTCCAAGTCGCGGTAAAATGAAATGTTCCCTATTTCTCCACTCACCAGGTATTAAATTTCCGTGTTGATCCCATCGATCAACATAGTGTTCTGGGCAATATACAGCATCTTCTGGTCTTCCGGACAATTCTGTTTCTCTCAGGAAATTATGAAAACACATTGCTGCGCAAATTATCGCCTCTGCGGTAGTCGGACTTGCGATGATACTTGAGCGGAATATGCGCCATCGACTTGTCATAATGCCAAAGGCATTTTCAATCACTCGACGTGCACGTGAGAGACGATAATTGAAGATCAGCTGTTTCTTGCTCAAGTTTTTGCCAGGGTATGGTCTCATGATATAGCTTTTCAAAGGGAATGCTTCGTCTCCGACTATGTAATATAGAAAGTTTATATCAACTTCAGGTAAACGACAAGCTGCAGGTACATTTAATGTATTGTTCTCAAGTCCTATCCCGAATGATGATTGTCGAAAAATGCCACCGTCGCTTTGTGATCCATAGGCCCCTACAGCTACGTCAACAAGTGTGAATTTATAATTCGCATCGCACATTGCCATCAAGACAATACTAAAAGTCTTCTTATAGTTGAAATATGTACTGCCACTATTGTAAGGAGCTTGGATGACTCCATCAATTGCACCAAAACAATTGGGCATATTCCATGTTACATCAAACTGTGGTGCAATCCGTTCCCAGTCTTCAGTGGTGGGTGGGCGAAGGTATATAGGTGATAAAACTTCCCACATAATGTTGCACGTATCTTTAACAACTGCGCTTACGGTTGACTTGGATACATAAAAGCTCCAAGCAGCAGCTTACATACTACCCCCATGTGCGAGATAACTGTAACGATAAAAGGGAAATATGCTGAACGAAGTTAATTCAGTATTTTGGGTATTAAAATAGAGTACGGACCAGTTAGAATACTTACTACAATGTGAGGCACAATCGATGCTCTGGTGATAGAGGTTCGCGTATGCTCTTTTTAGATAAAGCCCCTTCCAATAATCCCAACAGCACATTGAACTGTGCTACCGACATTCTGGTATATATGAAAAATTGCTGTGGATCGTTGTGTTTAATGAATTGAAATAAATTATAAAAGTGACCTTTCGCTTTTCGTTGTAACAACATTGGCCGAATCCACCAACGTCTTTTTACTGTTTTTTTATTTTTCATCTTTCTTAATAAAATTAACGCTACCGACGCTAATAAGTTGATCGTGGTTATTGCCAATAATGGCCCTGCATTGCCGCTCATCATGATGACGACTTTAAAAAGATAATTTTAAGTTTCTTCGACTTTATTCAACTTTTCAAAATGTGTTCTACACATGGCAATTTAAGCTCGGTTTACAATAGACGCATACGACTTGCACGTCATGTCGCACCAAAAGCCGTTTAAAAGCCGAAATAAATTGCGACGCGGTTGGGTTTGGGCACCAGCCACTGCGACCCCGGATAGCACAAAAAAATAATTCGAGGTGATCCTGGCTCATTTTGTAAGTGGTCAAGTAACGGAGGTTGAAGTCCAGCGATTTTACATAAAAATCATACACATTCATAGCTGATAGAACAGCCGTATAGAAGCCAATAAAGCCAGCTTTACGCCTAGATGCAAATATTGACGAGCCATTTTGTTGTTTGATGTTAGCTAAATACTTGATCTCATTTGTAATTTGTGGACGCCAGACATGCTCATTAGTGCTTCTCAAAGGAGCCTTGAAGCCCTTGCCCCAAGGATTTCGGACATTAAGAAAATCGAAAATGCAGTCGATACTGCGAATAAATCTTACTGTGGCTTCACAGCCCTTAAACTGTGGTAACTTCAATACAGACCAACAGAACTCTATTGCATCCGCTACACTGGTACTTAGGGTCTGTGCGGCTAAAAAAACTTTCATGATCATTTTCTTAAAATCTATATGACGCGTTCTTAATTTGTTTCCAAAGCGTAGTCCCTCTTTTTCCTGAAGCTGAGCTAAAGCTACGATGTACTCCCACTTTATTTCGGCACCATTTTCATGAAGAAGAATTTTATACTCGGCAAGGCAATTTCGTATGTTTTTGAGCATATGGCAAGGATCAAAAAATACATTAACTATCGGTTCCTTGGTAATTGGATGAGGAAAACACGGCTGAAATTTCTCACTGTCTTTATCTAAATTGGCTCCAAGCTTTTTTAACATCGAAAAATGGTCGGGTGGTCCATCCATTGTTAATGAACAAACTTTTATTCCAACCTGTTCTAAACGAATGAGGCTTTCTGACACCATGTTTGCCTTAGTTTCTGCAGATAAGCCATTGACTAAAAAGTAACCAATTGGTAATTTCCAATTTGAGTTCAGGGGTACGACCATAAAAACAAGGCTATCTTTTGCTTCGCGAAGATCGTCTCCCATGTTCATCCCTGTCCCAACATCTACATGACCCCTCTGTTTGCCATCTCGACCTCGTTGGCTTCCTTTTTTAATACCTATCTCATCCATAAGTAATGCGCTCGTTATTTTCTCGTCCTTTTCAGTTGCCCTATCAACCTTATACTTCAATGTAGAAAAACAATCCGCGACAAAACTTGGCTCAGCGTCTATGCTGGCATACCATGTACGAATCACAGCTGGATGTGGTAAAGCCAATTCGAAAGTCTTTCGTACGAAATCATATGCCTTTGGCGAGTAGAAGTGTAATGTTAACGCAAAACATCGTAGTTGCGGTGGATATTGTTCGCGAGTTAGTTTACGAGACTTATTATTTTTCAACATCCTCGTGAATAGTGAAAGCGGTGTGTGTTGCTGAAGCTGGATAATATATATGAAATAGATTCTGAAACCATTTTTTTCTTATTCAACGTACTCACGACGTTTTTCAGAGAATCTACTGTGGTTTTCAGATTCTTGACTTGTCTCTTTAAAGCTTTTACCTTTTTTTGGGATGATTCATATTTTTGCCGGATGAGATTTAATTTTTTTCTACTTGTTCGAGGAGTGTCTTCGTAATGGTGATCGTGCTTAAGGCCCATCCTTAGTCGCCCACCTCCTTTCCATACAATGTAACGAAAACGGGGCCGGGGAGACACATTTCGATGATTATCCGAGCCCAGGCGTCGAAAACGCAAAAAAGGCCAACGTAGCGCGAATTCTATTTCGATTCCAAACACATACGTCCAAAAAAATTTTCGTTTCATGCGCAAATAGAGCCAGCGTTTGGTTATTTCTTTTTTCCATTGTCAAAAGCCAAGGACAATGAAAAACCATTTAGACAATGGAAAAAAGAAATAACCAAACGCTGGCTTTATTTTCGCATGAAACGAAATTTTTTTTGGATGTATGTGTTTGGAATTGAAATAGAATTCGCGCTACGTTGGCCTTTTTTGCGTTTTCGACGCCTGGGCTCGGATAATCATCGAAATGTGTCTCCCCGGCCCCGTTTTCGTTACATTGTATGGAAAGGAGGTGGGCGACTAAGGATGGGCCTTAAGTAAGACTCGCCGCCGTGATGTCGTTGGTGTTAGCATAGTTGTTACTTCATCCCAAAAAGTAGATGCCTTTGGAGTTGAAACAGTAGGGCTTGGTATTGAAATTTCAGGACCTAAAATTTCGAAGTACGAATACGATAATTCACAAACGAGCACATTTTTTGAGAATGAAGTATGCAGTTCGTAAAAAGTAACATTTAGACTGTTGATCGATGATTAATTAATTCATAATTAGTTATTACGTAATAAGACTAACTATTCAATAAGCATACTCACTCATTGTGAGAAGTATCGCCTCTTGAGAACTGGACTACTCCGCACAGTTCGTTCCACCCGTCGGTGCAGATGGTGAAATACATATCGTAGGTGTTGACATGTAGACCTTTAATTCTGCGCAGTCATTATAGTTACTTATTTATTAATTTCTTAACGCGAAAACGTTCACGATCATTAGAAATGAACGAGTATACAATATATGTACTTTTATTTGGAGCCTGGCCTTCATCCAAACTGATATGTGCCTGAATTGCATCTTGCGTGAAAATTGTGGGCAAGCTACCTTTAGGTAGCCTAGTAAAATTCCACCAGCGCTCAAAACAATCATTAGTAAAATGGTTAGAGCAAAGAACCGCTGTTTTTGCAGGTACCCAGAGTGGTCTGCCGATTTTTTCGGTCCATTTTTGCCTTTCAATTATATTAGCTGGGAATCTGATGAGATTTTGAAGAATTGATGTTCGTTCGTAGCCTCCAAACAATTCATTGTATAGTACTTACCTGTGAAATGTTATTCCTTTTTCTGTACTTAATTTTTTGCAATACTCACATCTTCCCATTTTTAAATTGTATCAGTGCATCACTCCTTAATTATCACTTTCAAATCGCCGCCTATTTGTTGGTATGGTAATATAAACAACGTAGTACTCAGGATGACTGCCAGGCGTCGCAATGGTCGAATCAAAGCTTCTAATTGGTACACTAAACGTAATGGATTCTGCGCCGGATGTGTTCGACAATTCTAGAAACAGCCAATCGGCGCTCTGGATTACAAAAATGCAAAGCGCCGATTGGCTGTTTCTTCAATTGTCGAACACATCCGGCGCAGAATCCATTACGTTTAGTTTACAAGCGCCGACCGATGCAACCATAGTGAACTTCTGGTGAACTGCTATCCAGTTATTATATGAAAATGACGAGCGCGAAGCGCGAGTGATTTTTCTGAAAAACTTGCAAACTTCATTTGATTGCAGGGAACCTTGAGGTAAATACCCGATTAATTTTGAAGTTCGAGTGGTATTCGGCGGATTATTTCTCCATCCGAATTTCGGCCGATAGAATTGCACCATGAGAAAAAATCCACAGTTAAGAATCAAAATTTGGAAGTCACAGAATTATAATTATAATTTAATCTGTCAGATTCGATGGAGGGTTAACTGGATTGGAGAATCTTTTGTTTTTTTATGTATATCAACATGAAACATTACCGCGGTGAAAGCACAAGTGAAATTACCAGTGGAATTATCAAAATTATCAGTTAAATATCGTGTAGGCTATGCAAAATAACGTCGAATGGTGCAGTTTCATTGGCTGAAATTTGGATGGGAAAAATAATCATTTGAATTTTCTGAATATTGTAAAATGTCGCTTCAAGTTATATCGATTTTCAAAAAACGTTCTTCTAAATTTTTTTATGTCTTGTTGCAATTTTCAATCACGGCACTGAAACTTAAGACAGACACTGAAACTTCAAATAAATATCACCATGTGTTTTGAATATTCAAGACAGGCTTCTGAATATTCAAAACAGTCTTGTAAGATTAATAGAACCATATTAATATAAAGAGATATTTATTCAAAATTCGATACTTTTTTCCAATATTAATAGACAAATATAAAATTTCAAGTTTTTGTATTGTAACGGATCAGGCCACCCAGGCCTGACAGTTTACATTCAAACTCACAACCGTCGAGCGAAGCAGTGTTGCCAGATACTGAGATTGAACTTTCCCCACTCTGCAACCAGGAATTCCCCAAATACCAGGGTTTACAAGACAAAATTCCCCAACATTTTTTTTAAGTAGTTTTTTTTAATGATATGATTATTATCAAATATATAATAGCCTACATATCACAATTTTGGGTAAATTATAGAGTAGTTATTTTTAAATATACCGTCGGAACTTAAAACTTGCTATTGCACTATAGTATAACAATATGGCACTGTGTTATCTAAAAACTATATTAATCACATATAGTTATTAAAGTAGGTCTCGGAGCGTTTTTTTTCCTAGTGGACTAGACGTCTACGAATGCCTGCAGAATTTCCGCATTCGCATCACCATCTAAATTTTCTACCCGATGCATGTCTTCGGAATTGAATTTCCTTAGCATGTTCGGGGTCGGCTCAAATTGAATACAGCCGCCAGTTTTCAGGGAATATCGAACGCGCATTATTGAATCGGCGGTGACGACAGCCATTCGGTTTCTCAGCTTATCTTTTATAATATTGACGATTGAGAATGCTCTCTCCACAGCTGCGTTCGAAAATGGCAAACAAAGCATAGTGAGCGCGAACTTTGAAATATGCCCAAATCGTTGGTGTCCTGCTGCATTTACATCAGAGTGCACCTCTATCCAAAATTGCTCAGATGTTGTTAATTGTGACCACTGAGTCATATGAAGCATATTCCACTCATCGACGGTGGAATCAATACTTCCGCAGACGTTTTTAAACATCACCACGAGATCGGTAATATCGGGCTTTACCTGAGATGTCGCGGACTGCGGTGATAGAAAGCTCATTCTTTCGAGAATCGCAATGTTTTCTGGTATTCTGCATTGCAGTTGTTCACATAAGTTGATAAGAAAATCGCGGCAACGTTCTTTGACAAGTCTGAGATCAACCGGATTTACTGCTGTGGAAAATTCAAGAAATGAATAGCCGAAGTTAATAGAGTCAGGCGCCATTACATAATCGTGAAATTTGAAATTGGGAAGGTCCTTTTTGCTGACACGTTCTAATCGGGCTGGTGTTACGAGTAACCTCAGATACGAGTATAGAAGTGAATTCAAATCTTGCAACAATTTCAAGGGATCAACATTATCAGACTGAAAGATTTTGTTCACGTCTGTTAAGGATTTCAGTATGTAGCTCAGAAAAATGAGGTAGAGCTTATTAGTATTGGACGAAAGCATACTATGCAGCTGATCTGCAGTATAGCATCTTTCTGTGTCCCTAACGATCCCAAAATGCAATTTCAATGCATCCCATTGATCAAGAATCTTGATTATGGCTTCACATCTAGCTAACCAACGTGTTCCTGAGAGCTTATCAATTTTGAGTGGCCGCTTATCTGTTAGAGTCTCGTACAACTGCGAGAAGTGAATTTGCCGTTTAGTACTGCACGAAAACCAGTTATGGCATTCTTTGACAATGAAGTCTAAGTAACGAGGAAGGGTTTTACACGCATGTTCAGCTGCAAGATGAAGGGAATGGCAAACGCATTTGACCACAACAAGCTCTTTCACAGACTGCTTCAGAATCGATGAAAACGAGTGATGAACACCTGTCATTACATTGGCCCCATCAACTCCAATCCCAATAAGCTTTTCTAACTTTAACCCATCTTTCTCTAGCTGTGCTTTGAAAACCGTACTCATAGTTGTAGCATCGCCAGCTTCGATTTCTATCAATCGATAAAATGTCGTGACAATTTTTCGCTGAGTTTTGCTAAAAAAGCGTATCATAATACATAATAGCTTCTTCGTATCCACAGCTGTACTTTCGTCAATGATCGTCGAATAGAAGCTTTCTCCAACATCGGTGATCAGGTCCTCTAATAGGCAAGGTGACAAAACATTTTTAATCAACGCAGTGCACTTCGTTCGATGTAATTTCAACTCCTTAAGGACCTCTGAAGTATCGTCCAGTTGCTTGATCAAGCCTCCAAGATGGTCCACAGCGTTTACCGCACAATGTTCCGAAATAAACGCAGCGATCTTCAGTTCAACAATTTTTCTTTTTTCGGAGATTGTCTTCTTTGCAAAATGCGTTATTTTTGGGTGGTTCATCGCTTGGTTCGAGTGATTCAACGCTTCCACGTGCTTCTTCGACTCTGCGTGTTTTTGCAGATCTCTTTTGTGCGCTTTCAAAGAGCACTTGCATACTTTGCAGAACGCTTGCGTAGCATCTCCAGCGGAACACGTAAGCCATCCTAAAGCGGGATTGGAAATTGAAGGAAGTTATAGGTTAGGGAATTTAGGTTATGAGATTGGCGATCCTTAAAGAATTACGGATCTATGCGCGGGAATATGCAGGGGATAAACGATATGTTCTCATTTGTTCAAAGAAGAATAAAAACAATGTGCAGTATCATGTGGGTCAAGTGTGCGCAGCGGGTAAGAGTGCGCAGACTCATTATTTCGGAAACTGTAAAAATTAGAGAACCAAAATCAACTATCTCTAGTACTTACTTCGACGTGGGACAAAATACTCGAATCTTGTCTGGCGTGCTTGCGTAGTTTTGTCAATATAGGTCATTGAAATTTTTTGTTAAAAATCTTATGATATTTTTTCATTTTCAATTTAAAAACTTTTGTACTTCTGCTGCGGTATTTATTACTTATTATATGCGATTATGCACATTATTTTATCTATTTTGTTGTGTAACATTTCAAAGCTTTATCTAATGACGCAATAATGAGCAATTTCAAGTCAATTCCATTCGGACAGTTTGGGGTAAGTGTGCGCATAAGCATGTTGGGTAAGAGTGCGCATATTTGCATGCGTACTTTGCATACGTGGATCCATCTATAGAGGATTGGATTCAATGTAGCTCTTGGAATATCTTGCAATTGCTATCGTTAGTTTAAGTTAACATCATATTAATTTTTTTAGATTTTAAAAATAGTGATGAATTAAAGCAATAAAGATATGAATATAGATGAATAATATATATGAAATATCCATGTATATAGTATAAAAAAATGAATATATATGAATACATAATAATATTTATATAATAAATATAGTTAAACTATATTTAAATAAACTAAAAATTGAGTTACTACGACTGCGTACACTTACCCGGACTACTGCGCACACTTACCCCTATATTGGGGTAAGTGTACGCATTTGACAAGGTTTTTTTTTTATTTTTTTTCCAGAATCACAAGAAAGCAAATCCAATTTAGATTTCCGGAAATTTTCAATTAATCAAGGCTTAAAATTAATGTTTTTGTTACATTTCATTTCACTTGAAATTTTCAATTTTATAACAATTCAAAGGAAAAATGCGCACTCTTGCCCCACATGACTCTATATTTATATGTTTATAATTATCGTAACGCCAACGCGCCTTAGACAGCATATGAGAGCGATATGCAACACATCATCCCAGACGAGAATAATCCATTACCTGCAAATTCAGGCTCGCTTTCCCAAGCTTTGCGATACTTTCGTACTGCCGACTTGGATTTTGCCTCCTTAGGCATAGCTATAATCTTAATTATGTTTTAAGTTAGCTAGTGTTGAGTGAACTTTATTCTCTATGAAGGAGACTGCACACGGAACGATAAAACTTCATAAGCCACAAGCAGAAGACGTAGGCGATACGTATACAATACATACATATACGTATACTAGGCCCGTGATTGGTGAATATGACGCCTGAATCACTTGCAAACGTCAAAAAAGCAAATTCCCCAAATGTCCCCGCACGAAAAGAAATTCCCAATTTTTTTCCCCACAATATTTTTACCCCCAAAATAGTCTCCACCGTGTCTGAAAATCCCCATTTTGGCCAAAAAAAATCCCCATCTGGCAACACTGGAGCGAAGACGCGAGAAGACTCCAGAAGCTTCGCACAACGACGAGCTGAGTGACGTCACAGCTTGTATATAAGCGGTGACGCCGCTCAACTCAACAGCAATCTCAGGCAAGCGGCCGAGTTGACTCACAGCGATAATACATCAAAATTTCGAATAGCTTTATAGATTCAAAAACCAAGTCTAGACAAATATTACTTAAAGATTCATTAAATTCAAAATCAATAAAATCAATTATATCAATATCAAATCTCAATCAATTTTCAATATAATAATAAGAAACATTCTTCGAATATAATAAATTAGACAGTAAGTACCTTTGTAAAAATATTCATTGAGGTTGCAACCAAATTTTAGATCATTAAATAAATGATATCGTTGTCTAACTTTCAAAAGCAGAATAGTTGATGCAACAACCTTTTCAGCCGATTCCAGGTCATCGAGTCCTTTTCATACTTAGCGTAGTTACAGCCTCGGTGAGTTCTAGCCTCACCCAGGTCTGAGACAGCCTTAGTGCGTAAACGTATTCAGGTCTGAGAATAGGGGGAAAAGGCAGCCTTAGTGCGAAAAACGCATTCAGGTCTGCGGGGAGGCGGCTTTAGTCACTAAAGTGTCTCAAGTCCGTAATAGGCATTCTAAGTTATAATTTTGCAGGGGTCTCTAAAAACATTATTTGAGTAAAGACACTCACACTAACTTAGGTCTGCGACACCTTCAGTGTCGCAGAACATCAAAAAAGTTACAGTATATTAATTTCGATTTAATTACCAGGTTTTGTGAATTTCATCAGTTTTTGTGTCTGAAATTTCCAACTATTTTTAACAGTGTAGCTATGGCCCAAGACTGGACCGGGTCCGTCGTTTAAGTCTCGGTAGCAGCGTCGGCACCAGATCTGGGCCGAAGCTCTAGCCAACGCTGGGCCAGGCCCATACCAGGGTTGGCATTCGACCGTTAAGGTGAAGTGAAACGTTTCAAGGCCACGGCCGGGTGCCTTTCACCGCGGTAAAACAGAGATACCGAACGTTTGGTACCTCTGGCCACCGCTAGATGGCGCAGTTACCGTACGTTTGGTACCTCTGCCTACCGCTGTATGGCGCAGCTCGCATCTTCCGATGCTTGCTACGCCAGTATATACCTACTCTAATGCTCGCGATTATTTCGCGGCAGTGTTTATAAACACTGCAAGGCATGCAAATAATTGCATCAAATATTAACCCGAACAAATCGAGCATTATTTATGTACATCATGTGTACTAACACTGAGTTGGACAAACGTCGCAGTGTAAAGCAACAGAAGTGGCCTGTTCTCGCTCTGGTGCAGAGCGATTGATAAAAGTTGAAACTAATCAACTATGATATTTCTAACAAAGAGTTAGACATGATGAATTCAGAGAAAATTCCTGGTCAGAATTCTTATCGGTATGACAAGCAACCGTAGTTGTCCCTCGCTCTGGTGCAGAGCGAAAGATATGCGTGAAAACTAATTCACTGTAATCTATTTAATCCGTTAGGATTCCTTCGACAATCAGTCGAGTGGCTCTCCGCTGGAGAGACATCATTAATAAATACAGAGAAAATCCCTGTTTCGAAACCCCATCGGTATGACAAGCAAACCTTGGTTGTTTCCCTCGCTCTTGTGCAGAGCGGTTGATAAAGTAAAACTAGTTCACTATATTTATAACATGAAATTAGACATGATTCATATATACAGAGCAAATCCCAGTTCGAAAACCCCATCGGTGTGACAAGCAAACCTTGGTTGTTCCCCTCGCTCTTGTGCAGAGCGGTTGATTGTTCCCCTCGCTCTTGTGCAGAGCGGTTAATAAAAGTAAAACTAGTTTACTATATTTATAACATGAAATTAGACATGTTTAATAAATACAGAAAAAAATCCCTGTTTCGAAACCCCATCGGTATGACAAGCAAACCTTAGTTGTTTCCCTCGCTCTTGTGCAGAGCGGTTGATAAGAGTGAAACTAGTTCACTATAATGTATTCAATCCGTTTGGATTCTATCGACAAATAGTCGAGTCACTCTCCATAGGAGACACTGCAAGAAAAACATTTCTTTATGCAGGTTCTATGACTAAGTATATAATCTATAAATCAATATTCTAAATCCGTTTGGATTCTATCGACAAATAGTCGAGTCGCTCTCCATAGGAGAGGCTGAAAAAAAAATATTAATTTATACAGGTTCTATAACTAGGTATATAATCTATAAATCAATATTCTAAATCCGTTTGGATTCTATCGACAAATAGTCGAGTTGCTCTCCATAGGAGACACTGCAAGAAAAACATTTCTTTATGCAGGATCTATGACTAGGTATATAATCTATAAATCGATAACCTGTATTCGTTAGGTGTCCATCGACCATTAGTAGAGCAGACAAGCAGCCAAAGTTTGGCTCGAAGTTGATCAATCAACATTTTAATGTAGGCCACAACACAATACATAATTCCGTCAGAATCATATCGAACACTACTCTACATATCGAAAAAAAAATCTCAGTTTCGTATTGGCACTCATGTTTGAGGTTAGGAAGGAGTTTACTAGAATCACGCTTGTGAATATGAATGAAATTGTTGGCAATAATAGCGAGGTGTACTCGCGCACCTGTAGTTCGCGGATACCTGTCATTCAATGATTTTCCGACAGTTATATCATGGTCGTTGTACCGAACGCGATTTCCAACAACGAATCTTGAGTTATCTCGTGTTTCCATGATTCTAGTACCGCCTGTCATCAGCGTTGCCAACCTGAAAGGTGGCGCTGATCGTACCAGGGGCGTAAAAATTATCGTACCCAGGACAAAATTATAGTACATTTCCAAGTGTAAAAAAAAAAACGATATTTCTGAGAAATTATTTCACGATTACACGTTATAACACTATTTGTTCTTGATGTTTGGAATCATCGTAGGTATCGTACATCGTACGGTAGCATTTATCTTTTTTCTCGTCTGCTGGCTCGTCTGCTCGTCTGCTGGCATACGTCACTTCAACAATGTATTCTTATTATTCGGATTGTTGTCCAACAGATCGATAGCTCCCTAACCTCAAATCAGAAATAAATTCCTATGTCAGGCTAGCTGTCAAAAGTGTGAGGTTATGTCTCGTCTGCTAGCATACGTCACTTCAATGTATTTTTATTATTCAGATCTTTGTCCAACGGATCGATAGCTCCCTAACCTCAACTTTGAAATAAATTCATATGTCAGGCTAGCTGTCAAAAGTGTGAGGTTATGTCTCGTCTGCTAGCATACGTGACTACGTCACTTCAACAATGTATTCTTATTATTCAGATTGTTGTCCAACAAATCGATAGCTCCCTAACCTCAAATCAGAAATAAATTCCTATGTCAGGCTAGCTGTCAAAAGTGTGAGGTTATGTATCGTCTGCTAGCATACGTCTGTTCGATGTATTTTTATTATTCAGATCTTTGTCCAACAGATCGATAGCTCCCTAACCTCAAATCAAAAATAAATTCCTATGTTCGGCTAGCTGTCAAAAGTGTGAGGTTATGAATCGTCTGCTAGCATACGTCACTTCAACAATGTACTCTTATTATTCAGATTGTTGTCCAACAAATCGATAACTCCCTAACCTCAACTCTGAAATGAATTCATATGTCAGGCTGGCTGTCAAAAGTGTGAGGTTATGTCTCGTCTGCTAGCATACGTCTGTTCGATGTATTTTTATTATTCAGATCTTTGTCCAACAGATCGATAACTCCCTAACCTCAACTCTGAAATGAATTCATATGTCAGGCTGGCTGTCAAAAGTGTGAGGTTATGAATCGTCGGCTAGCATACGTCACTTCAACAATGTATTCTTATTATTCAGATTGTTGTCCAACAAATCGATAGCTCCCTAACCTCAAATCAGAAATAAATTCCTATGTCAGGCTAGCTGTCAAAAGTGTGAGGTTATGTATCGTCTGCTAGCATACGTCACATCAATGTATTTTTATTATTTAGATTTTAATAAAAGGAAAAAATGACAAAGAATATTTCGATTTTCAGCTAACAAATCGATCCCTCCATAACCTCGACTTTGAAATGAACACTCCTATGCTATGCTAGCTGTCAGTCGAGTGAGGTTATGTCTGGTCTGCTTGTATGCGGAATTTGAATATATTTTTATTATTCAGATTTTCGACCAAGAAATCGATCCCTCCACAACCCCAAGTCTGAAATAAGATCTCATTTCCTATGTTTGGCTTGTAGGCTAGCTGCCAGAAATTTGAGATTATGACGTCGGGGATCTTGTATCTGTTATTCGAATTTATTTGTGCATATGTTTCCAACAAATCCAACGGATTGAAAAATATGGATGAACTAAATGAACGAGCTGAATGAACCCCGACTTTCACATACAATTTTGTCTATCCTATATTCGAGTTTCAGGTTAGCTGTCAGACGAGTGAGCTTATGACGTCTGGGATCCGATATTGATTGTTCACACACGTTACTCATTTTCCGAAACATTAGTATGAAAGAGCGGAGTACAATAAATAAACAAGCAATAATGTTTTCTCGTAACGCAAAGTCCGAACACGATTCTACCTATCGTTTGTTCGTATTTTAGGTTAGCTGTTAGTCGGGTGAGCTTAGCCGTGTGCGATCCGATATCGAATTTCTGTGTTTTTTGTAAAGCGCCGTCAAGCGGGAGCGGCGGGAGCCAACATCTTACGTAAAGTGACGACATGGGAAACTTTCACCAGCGCCGCTGCTCGGTTTGCAAGTAAACTGGCCGCAATTTCGGTACAGGGTACTGTGATCTCAACTAAATGTCGATACGGGTTGTGATCTCAACTGAATGTCGGTTTTTTAGTTTTGAGTAACGGAAAAACAATTGTTCTCAGCCATTTCTTCATCAAATGACACGGGATTAGGCTCAAAGTGTTTGGTATTTCATTGCGGAGTGGCTAATTATCCGGAAAATGCGATTATCTACGGCGACAATGAATAATCTCGCGATTTATGTGGTCGGTACGTCAATCTGTCAAAATTTTTGTCAAATTTTGGAAAACTGAAATAATTAGCCACTTTCTGCCACAATTATGTGTAATCCCTCAAAGTTTCATTCCGATCGGTTCAGTAGTTTCGGAGAACTATTGTTTTCCGTTTTCGAGGTTCTGACAAACCTTTCACTTCACCTTAACAATCAACTCTGGCCCAACACTGGGCCGTATTACCAGTATCGGCAAACCCTACATGGGTGCTTGCGATTACCATCCCAGTCGTAGGCAATACTCAACGCGTTTCCAAGTTCGCGATATAAAAGTGTGTCCATCATCGGGATTGTGGTGTCCTTCTCGACTGCCTTGTATTTCATTCTTTTAACCTCTGCAGCAAACGAAATTTATCAAATTATATATTTTTCCCGAAAATGTAGATCGGTGGCAGGAGACAATTTGA
Organism: Tenthredo notha; assembly: GCA_914767705.2. NCBI lineage: Eukaryota > Metazoa > Arthropoda > Insecta > Hymenoptera > Tenthredinidae > Tenthredo > Tenthredo notha. Next base: position 3,250,577 of record OU611923.1, on the reverse strand, counting down.
TAACGGAATAGTGAAACATAATTTTTTCTTCACCTAACATGCACTTGCAGAAAGACGTATCTTTGAAAATAGCTTTTTCTCCTGAAACTTTTACTGCAGTGAAGTTCAGTGCGAGTTCTATTTTAATATGCTTCTTCAGGATGCTCGTGATATTCTTCGACAAGGTAGTTCTGGAATCTACTAGATAGTGCAGTGTGCTAGTCTGGAAATTAAAAAAGAAAAATGAAATTAGTAGGTTGTTCGAAACGATCGATTCACGTACCTGGACTACAAAAGTTATTCATTACTTTCAAACATGCTAATCCTCCCGTCCTTTTCCAGAAGGTCATCAAAAGTTTTAAAATCTTCAATTTTTGTAAATGGAAAGGAGACATCGTATTCCGATGCAAAACTTTGCACACTCGCACCAAAAGTGAAACATGAACATGACCCAATAAAATTACATACCTCTCGTATAGTATTCTTCGGAAGAGAACCCTTCCCGATTATTTTTATTTGCTGCATTACGTCTCGGAATTTTTCTTTTATTATTCTCGTTAGTTGTATGAACATCATCATCATCACTATCATTTTCATTCTCATCTTGGGATTCCGGGACTGCGCTTTCGTCAGAAGAATCATTGCCTTTGTCGGATGCTGTGAAATTGAATGCATTACAAAAATGATTTCTTTAGAATGTAGTACTCACCATTAGATGAATGGTTGTCCCCACTTGATGATAAAATACTCGGGACTATTAGTAATTTTTTTGCCTTATTCACATTGCTCTTTATAAGTTTGGTACGGTATATTTGAGTACAAGCTGCAGCTTTATCAGCTTTCGAAATATTTTCATCAGTCGTATATACATATTCTTCTCGTTTGAGGATCTTCAGGCGATCCATTGCTTCGTCATAAGTTTCTGAATAAAATGAATTTCAATGACTAGGACGGATGAATCCAGGGAATCAACCCGTTACTTAAAATGTGTAAAAAAAAATTTTACTTGCATGTCCTTGCAAAGTCATCGGATGTGATGGCCAACTTTCTGCAGGAAGTGCTCGTTTTTTGACAAAATCGTGGAGAAGATCGAAGCTGTCTTTGTTGTATGGTGGGGGTACATATTTGCACTCACACTTGCCGGTATGAATGTTAAAGGTGACCCATGTTGATGGCACGCAATCGATATCCGCCTCGCCTTTTTTATTTTTGGTGAAAAATTTGACTAGTTGATAGGGGTAATACTCTTATTTTCTTGCATTTGGTGTAGCCGTGATTCAATTGATTCTATAAAATTTACCTGATAAGAATTTGGGCAATTTCAAAACTTCACGGCCATAGAAATTTGTCAAAGAGGACTTTGGTAGAATTTAAAAAATTATCTTATTTTTTTATATGATAGTGATAACAGATAACTGTTTGGAATTTTGAATGTTTATAATTTAGTTTAAACGTACATATACAGAGCGATTTTGTGGAAAATCATCGCGCCTAAAGGGTAGGCTAACGGGAAACGTCTGAATTGAGCAAATCAAACATCGACGATTGGGTTTCATTTATTACGTGGGAAATAAAACCCAATCGTCGATGTTTGATATATATACAGGGTGATTCAGTTTTACCGGGCCACTGAGACCAAAAGTCCTTTGCAAAAAACCCATTGGACGCATTATAACGATTTTCCGCAGGATGTTTTCTAAGGAGCATGAAATCGTGATTTTTGAAAATGTGGCATCGAGTACCCAGAATTCCAAAATATTTGAATTGCATGGGTATTTCAGTAACGGTCTTTTCACTTTCCACATTTTGCCATAGACAGTTATATCTCTTGGGCGTTCTTCGTAATAAGTCATGTACTCAATTTTTGAAATAGTGCTGCTTTTCAGCAACACTATATCGTCCGGAGATTTGGTTGACAGTACATAGCCTCTGAAATTCAGTTTAAGGATTTTTTTGCCACGCGTTCCTTCTTCGATTTGAGTAGATTGCTTCATAATTGTCACTATATCGATGGTATAGTTGGCCTTTTCTTTTCTACGGTACTGCTGACTGCTTGATGGCCGGTAAAGAAGGCTGGATCCAAAACCCCCTCATTATATCGACTCTTCGAATTTCGCTTCAGCAGTTGTGCTCCTTGCGAAGAAGCCAACTAAGCTCTTGCACTTTTTGCAAATTTGAAGAAATTCCGGGAATTCTTTAATTGCACATTTTATTGCCAGCTGCAAAGTATATGCGAAGCATGGTATTCTATGCCACTTTGAATTCAAAGATATTGCTTTAACAATATTTGGAGCATTATCCGTGACGAAATACACCGAGACGTCGTCTGAGAGTAAATGTCATTCATATAATGCTGATTTGATGAATTTGCACAGGTTTTCGCTGGTATGACTTTCGGAGACGTGAGTTAAATTCAATAAAAAATGCCGATATCCAAATTCCAATACTACGTAGTGAACGGTAATCGTCATGTAGCCTCCAATGTTTCGTGATATCCACCCATCAGTGGTGACAGCTATAGTTGTCAATTTTCCTGTGCATGAGTAAATAAATAAATGAAAGAATACAATCATTATTCAGATCCATACAGAGGTAATTGCAAGACAAAATGCGGCAATATGTTGCGATAATTAATGGCAGCTTTTAAATTAATTTCGCTACATTTTACTACGGCCCACGGGTGCCTTGAACCTAATTGTTTCTAAAAGTCTTGTCCCTTCAGAATTCATTTGAGATTTTGATTTTATAACAATTTGGACGTTCAAAAAAGGAATTTTGGAAATCGCAGATAGTACCGTTTTTATAAGGTCACTTTGAAATTTTTTTTTTTCCACAATTTTATATTTTGATTTTTATTGGGATATTTTTTTTTACAACGTCCTATTAACAAATTTGTTGAAATATATATATATATATATGTATATCTACTGTGACGTGCCTACCAACGACCTGGGTTTAAGGCCTGACCGACTACGTCTACAAAGTCAGACACTCTAGCCACGATTGGCTCACCGAAGAATTTACTAATTAGAGCTGATTTTAAAAATAGTCAATTCCCGATGAAGGTACGATATGTTGGGCGCCAGGTACCTTAAATGATACCGCGGTAACAAAATGACGTCAAAATCAAATTCAAAATAATATTAATAAAGAATTGAATAAAATATAATAAATACAAATATAGCGACGAGATAATTAACTAAAAGTACTACGATAATACACGGTAAGCTCAGCGTGAGGGGAACATGGGGGCGGAATAATGTAGATTAAAAAAATAAGAAAAAGGATATTAGGTTTATGGATTTAATCACAAAGAAACCCGTAACACAAAATTATAGGTGGTAACAATTAACACGAACAAAACAATAATACACACGATAAAACAATTCAATAGTCAAGGCCGATCACTTATGTCGGCTTAAATACCAATTAAACAAGGTACGGGAAAATAATATCAAAGACAGCTGACTGACTAGGTCACACACATAAGAGTAGGGCAGGGGGTAATGCAGAACATAAGGGAATATAGAACACAGAGGTAGGTAAACTAGAACAAGTCACTGAGACAAAAAGAAGGAAAACAATATCTTATGGTATAACAGGAATCAATCATCGAAATATATTAGTTCCTAGGAAAGGAGTCGGTAACATAGGGGGATCAAAAAGTCCAGAATCGATGATTTGCGGACTTCTAGTGACTAATGGGACGGGTCGATAACACGGAATATTCCCTAGAGAAATGCACGGCGTCGGAATCGAATTCAAATAAGGTAGTACAAAGATGGCCAAGGCAATGTTACACGATACACGTCACGTGGCTACGCAGTAACCGACTAACACAAGGGACGTTAGAATCTATTACAATTATTAACTTTAAATCACAATAATTATACCAGCTCAAGGTTTCAGGGGAGAATGGGGCACTCTGTTCAGTTAATCAAGGGTTAAATTACTCAGGTGAACATCACAATATAGTTTCTACAGCCTGTAGATCGACTCTTCCAGAAACACGTGGCTCAACAAGCCGTCGAGATCAATTATCGTATTTTTACTACGCAACAAATTCTTCCACGTGGGAAATCCTTATTTCTTGGATTAGATTTTACAACAATTATGAGGGAGATTCAGTTATCAATTAATTATATAGAAAAAGAGAATTAATAATAAAATATTTAACAAAGAACAGGGGAGTGACGGTATGATAATAAATGACGGTACGGTAATTAATGACGACACGATAAGCAATAACGATACTTTCTCGAAAAATCGGTCAATAGGGCGTTATCATACAATGGGGGAACACAGCGAACAATAATCAATAATCAAACGAAACTACAGCATGACAATTCGATGATATCTGGACGGCGTCACAACGACGCAATTAGGAACGAATTTCTTTTAATCAATTTAATGTCAATCGAAGGGTCGTTTAGGATTGGAATCTTACCTTAATCGATACACAAAACAACACTAACTGAAGTTAGAGAGAGAAATTTACGTTAAGCAGTAAATAAGCTACGGTATTAGCAAATATTTGGCACAAAGAACGAAAATTGAAAAATATTCAATACGCAATAGTTCGATACGAGATCCAAACAAGAAGTGAGGCTCCTAGGCTTGTCGCTATGCAGTTGCAATTTTGGGGGAGGTATATCATCTACGCATAAAATTAATGGGCGTATTCTTCTTCTGCTGGGTTTCGTCGCAGACCTGGCAGGGCCTTTTGACACTTCGAGCTTTGGCCAGGGGTTTGTTAGATGGCTCGTCATGTTCTCGATATCCTGGAAGGCGGAATTTCTGCATTTGGACCGGTGGACCAAGCCGGTACGGGACAGATGATTAGCAGGAGGAAGCTACTCCTGGTTAGATATTCGTCATGCAGCGCTCTTCCAGGCATATCTCTGGATACGAGGATTCGTTGTCCCCTGGTTAATCACTCGAAAGCCGGCTGGCCCGCCAGGTCGGATTGGATTTAGGGATGATCTTCCTCGATGTTGTCGGGCCGGAACGGTACGGGAATATAAGATAGGGAGGAACGGGAAAAAAGTATTAGTACATGAACTTATTATTACAACTAGGGACCTTGGACACTTGAGCTGGGACTTCTTGTTTTGGGTTCTAATTTTTAATTAAAGTGGTCACTTCGTTCAGAGGAGGAGATGGTTCATTTACGAGGCCTATTATTTTGCCTCGTTACACTACTTATAATCAAAGTCCAATGAATAACTACATATAGTTAGTCTTTAATATTCTAGTCTACTCTAAGTCCATAATACTGTAGAGACATCTAGTCTATGATTTCCTGGTTTTATGAACACTTACTTCCTTCTTCGTGAACCGATGTAACCTCTCGCATACAATAGTGAATTACAATAAAGAACGTTAATTTATATCTATATACATCGCATCAAATAACCGATCCACTACCTCAAATCCAACAAAATTTATAGCAATATATTCCTATATACCTATACAGTGACTGTAAACATTGTAACAAGGCACTCTTAAATTCCCGGTTCATATATACCGCCACTCGCCAGTCAGCCATATGTAATGTCCGGCCATAGAGATATTACAATAGAGGAGGTGAGGCAGCCGAATCAGCATAGTGCGAATAGAAAGAGACAGAAAACCGATAATGGATAGCTTACTCGTCTTTTAACGCATGCGCACTGAGTCTTTATACCATCACCCGTGCCATCACCGAAGAGAGGGGGCTAGTCGTTCATTGCGTTGAAAGACAAGGAAGCTATCCAACATCGGTTTTCTGTCTCTTTTTATTCGAACTACGCTTCCACTTACACGTGGCCGTATGTCTCACCTCCTCTATGGTAATATCTCTATGTGTCCGGCTCGCCAAATTAAAGCGTCCCGAAAGACATCATAAATTCCTTGATTTTTCGCCACGAAAAATTGGTGGCGACACCGTAGAAAGTAAGTGTACTTTGAAGAGCCCAACCAGCAACACGTCTCTCCACGTGCAGTTCGAAATAATAAAATCTAAGTGCTACTAGTGAAAGCTAGATATGTACATTATATCTCGCTCATTAGTTCAGTGCAAAAGAGCATAAAAGTTAGTGACCGAGTAGGAGTCAACATTAAAGAAAAATTAAGTGATATTGTTCGAAGTGATATCGTGATAAGGATCAAGAATAAACATTATATATTCCCGACCACGCCGCCTCAACTTATTTCTGCCTACGACCTCCTACACTTGGTGCTGTACTAATTTATGTTATATAATATTATCTTTAGAAATTGCTTATTTCTTACTTCTTACATTATAAGAGGAAGAAAGTCTCTTAAAATTCATAGGTACGAGGGCCTACATCGTAGCCCGAATCCACGACGCCTAACGTCGAAAAATATTAGGTGGCGCTCAACGGCACAGCTAGCCCTAGTAAAAAATACAAGCCTTGGTGCACGCGGTCAAGCAATTAGCTTCTCTCGTATAAAAGATAGTGAAAACTTAACTCTGTTGTAAATTAGAAAATAGATAAAAATAGTAATCATATGTGAAGTGATATTTTTGTTTCATTGGTATAAAGAATATCTATTTTCTAATTATACAACATGTCTACAGTCACTTTATAGGTATATAAAAATAAATCACTATAAATTTGTTAATAGGACGTTGTAAAAAAAAATATCCCAATAAAAATCAAAATATAAAAATGTGGAAAAAAAAAATTTCAAAGTGGGCTTAAAAAAAAACGGCACTATCTGCGATTTCCATAATTACGTTTTTGGAAGTCCAAATTGTTATAAAATCAAAATCTTAAATGAATTCTGAAGTAACAAGACTAATAAGTCGAGCAGCGGGCGTTTTTGAGTTTTTATCGCCCGCTAAACCGAGCAGCGGGCGTTTTTCAGTTTTTATCGCCCGCTAAATCGAGCAGCGGGCGTTTTTCAGTTTTTATCGCTCGATAAATTATTTTTTATTTATTTTTATTTTTATTTTTTTTCAATAATGGAGATAAAATCAATTTAAAAGTCCGGTTTTTTTTTAGTTGGGGGGCTTTGCCCCCTGGTCCCCCACCAGGGGCTTCGCCCCCTAGACCCCCGTCGGACATTTAGCCCCCTATATTCCGAAATCCGGTACTCTACATAACCTACCCTCACTGCCTCCCATAGATGCGTACTATACTAATTTTTTCCATATTTGTTGATGGTTTTTCATATCGCCGAACGTTTCAGTTTTATCTCGATTGATATGGACGCAAAATCGATAAATGTGTCACAAAAAATAGGGTGTGCACCACGGGCGAGGGCATTTTTCGCCCTTGGTACACAATATACCATTTTCTTACCTGTAAGAGAACATTTTGTTATGGAGAGCCTGAAAAATAATCCTGTGTATAAAACTTAACCAGTAAAACAAGAATTCATTTCGTTCTCTCAAATTTTTATTTCAATTTCAACATTTTCCCCAATTAAAAACAATAAAATGTTCTAGCCCACATGATTTCAAGAATTTACGCGGTCCGATATCCATGTTTTAACTTTTATTAATCGATTCACAAGGCACGATACCGCAGCCACATGCTGCACTCACGAATACCGGCAACACTTTCCGGTATATGGGTAAGAGTGATCGCGCATAGTGTGACTATGTGCATGCCACCACATCCAACAAAAAATATTGTTCACGTAATAATAAATATTCAACAAAATTATTTGTTATTGATGACAAAAGGAAAATAGCGAATTAGTTCAGCTCAACAAGCATTTTGATTCAGTCAATCAAAATTTGGTCGAGCCAACCAAAACATTGGTAACAAAGCGATTTTGTTCTTAACAACAAATTATTTTTCTGAGTGTACGCGATAAAGCCTGTAACACGGCTGATTTTTCTAATTAGACAGAGATATCAATAAATTTCTACAGCAAAACTAATTTAAATAGATATATTACTTTGAAATGTTTTTGAGCGAGGTAAATGCATTCATCTTCCAAACCGAACACACTCAGCCTGAAAAATTCGTGCCCATTCATCCTTGTACATTTATGGTATCATTTCCCGAGAAAACGTAGTTCGAGAGGGAATACAGTATCGTGGTTCCGCTACCTTTAATACCGCTTTGAAGCCAGGACCTTCAACGACACTATACCCATGGCTGTATACATTGTAACGTATCCAGCTGGACATCTTGATCTCAGCTGTGATTCGCTATCAAAATACCATGCAAAAACAGGCGTTGTCCAGAGTACCGCCTGTGACGTCAGAAGCGTAAACCAAACTGTATATAAACACGCGCTGGCTAGACCGAGCAGCGCAAAAATAACTAGGTTTTTGCAAAAATTTTTTCCTAAAAAACAAATTATATCATACCATACAACCATATGAACATGTAACAAGCAAACACACTATAAAATCAAATTTGGGTTAAGTAGCGATACAGGGACCAAAAGACACCTACACACTAAATTATATGTATACACATGTAAATGACAAATTAGATCAATAAAGATACTTTTGACCTTGACCTGACCGAGCAGCGCATTTCAGGTATAGCACCTCGGCGACTCATTTGAATATTATACGAGAGGCCTTCTCTTGATAATAACTTAGCTTCATTTCACAATATAGTCAAAATAACATATCTTAGATTTTCTACAAAAATATCAATCAAATATAACTTAGTATAATTTGCTCCAGCTAAAGCAGCGCTGCAGATAAAGTCAAATCATTATCAATTTTGGGTTGAAATAACCTCTTGAAGAAACTTGAGCTATAGGATTAGTATTAGAACATTAATTTAAGTTTCAATGTACATATTTTTATTTGGTTTTCCAAGCACAATATAATACTTTGTATCACTGTATGATCTGCCTGGTATTCTCTTATTTAAACTTCCAATTGAGTGAATATTGCTGGGAACAAGCCAAGATAGGTACAGCTTTGACGAGCATTAGAAGAAGCGTACGACACTGGATTAACCTCCCGTGTTCGAGGGCCAACTATTGCAAGTCCGAGTCTGAGAGGCAGTCTTGGACTAAACATCCCGGATCTGCAGGTGATGACTTAAATTCAAAATAGCAGGACGACAGACTTGGCGTAAAAAACCCGGTTCTGTGCAGGGGTTCTGAGTTTTCTGCTTAGAACGATTGACATATACGGCTTTGATAAATAAACTTATCCGAGTCCGGTAGCTAGCGTAGGAAATAAAAGAGAAATCTGTTGAGGTGGCTTTTTGACTGGTAGACCCACTCCTTTTTCCACAAAACAGTATGAGGAGCCCAAATTTCCTATAAATTTTAGGTCTGTTTGATAGAACATAAAAGAAGAACTCACAACTGAGGCTCTATCACTATAACCAAAAGGTTCGTGATAAGCCAGAAAGTTACAACATACATCAACAGCTATCATAATAGCTATAGCTTTCGTTAAGGAGGTTGGCTAACCAAATGCATATATGTAGAGAAATCTTTGAAAATGTTATGATCGAAAGATAGATGAATGAAATGCTTCCTGCCAAAATCTCAAGTCGATTCACCACCCTATTTTTGATAAATTAATTTTTGAATTTTCTTCTTATACACGTAGAGGTATAGGGAGCCAGTAAGGTTAGTTGAAATCTACTCTTACCGCGCGAGTGATACTAAAGATTTATATTTATTGAGTGAAAAAAAAAAAATTAGTTTTTTGAAAAAAAATGATAATCACCCCGTGAACATGAAACAATAATAGAAGCCGCTAGTAGGATATACATTGTATAGTATAGCTGTAGTATAATGTCACCGCGTCATAAGTCTGAAAATCGGAATTCAGAATTAGGCCACGTGGTGTTTTTTGTTATTAAGAAATGTATCATTTTACCAACAGAATATTGAGATGATTCAAGCACACGGGTAAAATTTTTGACTATATCGATAGATGTTCTATCTTACCACCAAATATAGATGGCAGCATTCGTTGTCACTATTATTTTGTGACATACTGCTATATGTCTCCGAATTTTCTCAACTTAATATAAATATTTATCAAAAATCGATCAATCAATTTTGAATGATATCTATCAACGAATTAACCTCAGCTGTAACTGGAAATTAATTAGAATCAAAGAGTTCATCGAGAAGAACCAATTTAAACGAAATTATTAATTGTATCCTGGAGTTGAGGCTTTAATAAATTGAACCAGGTAAGGGAGAAAAACTTTATTGAAGCTGAGTAAAAGTTCATTCAATGCATAACAAGGATAATTGTCATGTTGTAATAAATTAGTCTTCGTTACAGTCATTTAAAACTGATTGATCAATTTTTGATGAATATTCATAGCTTATTCACGTAGGTTATATTCACTTTATTTATCATTTGCTTCAAATAAACGAACATAACCACACATGTCTACCTTCCGCGATGTATTGGCAGTCAGCCGGCTTCTATCAACAATGGCTGCCGAGTTGCATCACCCTAGGGATTTTCAGCGCTACGACTTACGAGTGGCTATCCTCATAAAAATACGAAATATTAGGTGTCTGGGCGGACGGACCATTCGGTTTCACCTGGTCCTCGCGGGATGACTATATTAATTTTAATTAAGGGTATCTTTGACCGAATTTCGTCAGGCAACCTATTCGCGATATGTTTGTTCATATATGAAGGGCTAAGGATCAGAAGGGCGTAATCCACAAAAAACTGCGGATGTTGCCAGAAGGGCTCACGTGTTAAATTTTCAGATATATGCCCTTATGGCAGCAAATTCAACAAAGTCGAAAAAATGTGGGTTACGCCCTTCTGGTTCTTAGCCCTATAATATTATTATGATTGCTAAAAAATAGTTTTTATCTGGCAAACAGATGGGTGTAGGTCGTCCTTATCCCGTATGTGAGACTATGAGTTCTCCTTTTCAGGGTTGAAATCGAAAAGCGTAGTGCAAATCGCTTGACGATCCGTAATAATTGGGGTGCTACGTCATGACGTAGATAGTGCAAAATCCGGTTTCGCCATGATCCTAGAGAAACGAATAAATATTCAGCTAATCCGCAGCGATATTAGTGTTCTTCATGTTTTTCTCTATCGATTGAACCTCAAAAAATAGCAATCACAAGAAAATTGACAAAACGGCGTAGAAAAAAAACGGAAAACTTTGAGAAATTCGAGTCATTTGCTATTTTCAAATCAAAACGCATGATATTTTATTTTTGTAACACATGCACGATTTTCGCGTTTTTTTGACCTATTTAGCGGGCGTAAAGTGTCAGTTTTCAGACGAGCGGGCAATAATAAACTGAAAACGCCCGCCAAGTCGAGCAGCGGGCGTTTTTCAGTTTTTATCGCCCGCTAAACCGAGCAGCGGGCGTTTTTCAGTTTTTATCGCCCGCTAAATCGAGCAGCGGGCGTTTTTCAGTTTTTGTCGCCCGCTAAATTGAGCAGCGGGCGTTTTTCAGTTTTTATCGCCCGCTAAATTATTTTTCAATATTTTTTTTTTTTAATTTTTTTTTTTTTTCTAATTTTTTTTTTCATCATTATTTTTATTTTTTCTTTATTTTTTATTTTTTATTTATTTTTTATTTATTTTTTATTTTTTATTTATTTTTTATTTATTTTTTATTTTCTTTTATTTTTATTTTTTTTTCAATAAATTCGATAAAATCAATTTAAAAGTCTGGTTTTTTTTTTAGTCGGGGGGCTTTGCCCCCCGAACCCCCTACCGGGGGCTTCGCCCCCTGGTCCCCCACCAGGGGCTTCGCCCCCTGGACCCCCACCGGGGGCTACGCCCCCGGACCCCCCATCAGACATTCAGCCCCCTATATTCCGAGATCCGGTACTCTACATAACCTTACCTCACTTCCTCCCATAGATGCGTACTATACTATTTTTTTCCAAATTTGTTGATGGTTTTTCATATCGCCGAACGTTTCAGTTTTATCTCGATTGATATGGACGCAAAATCGATAAATGTGTCACAAAAAATAGGGTGTGCACCACGGGCGAGGGCATTTTTGCCCGCGTGTGTTTGCATTACTCGTCTCCGGCTCGGAATACGCACTCGCCTTCGGCTCGTGCTTCCTCGCCTCGACTCGTACTGCAAACTCCACACGCGGGCAAAAAAATCCCACTTTTCGCCCTTGGTACACAATATACTATTGTTCTCAGGTTCAGTTAATGCGATATAGTGTTTTTCCGACACCAGTTCAAGTTCCATGTTGATATCCTCAACAGTACGTAAGATATCCCGACAAAACTACGGAAAATGTAATTTCGGTACATGATGTTTATGCCAGAATAGTCTAAAAGTGCCTGCAATGAAGAATTAAATATGCAAAATATCCTCATAAGCGGCAGGAGAACCTCTTTATTTTCACCGTTTAAGGCTAAAAGGATTCTTGTATGGATCAGGGTCGTGCACCACTTCATGTTTTTCTTTTTTCTGTCGTCAAATTTATAAATTTCTCTAAAAAAAAAAATTGTGAAGAAAAATATTCTAATCGAATCGCGTTATCGGAATACGCAAATATCTGAAAAATAGTTCATTCGAAATTTCAATCTTCTATAGCCCCCTCGATTTGATGTATTCCCATTTATATACTTCGGAAGATATCACTAATACTTCAGTCTGGCTTTTTCCTGCAACGTTCGGCAGAAATTGCGAAATGAATTCCGTCCTATCGATGGCACAATAGTTTCCGTTTGGTATCGCGATTCATTCATAGTGTTCCACAATATCATATTGCAATGATCAATGAATGATATAGTTTTTTCCATTTTGTTTCACCATTCATAAATTGAGCTGTGTCAATTCCATTTATGAATTGGAAACGATAATTCTGGTATTGATTTGTCCATGTATTGTCATTCTGTGAACGGCAATGTGTCATTTGTTATCAACTTTGAGGGGTTAGACAACCCTTGCTGCCTGCAGAATGGGCTTGTTTGAAAAATTTCATGAACGCGTGGGTATTGAACGAAATTCACTATTGCTTGGCAACACGATATTTCATATAGTCTGATATATGCTCAGTCCAACAATTGTAAAACAATTTTCAAAACAAGGTCGTTCAGTGAAACATGCATCGGGGCTGCGTAGTAAAACTCCGGATCGGCGCCGCGATGAAAGAAAAATCAATGATTTTTTAATTCACGAACGGTGTGGTTATAATGTAGCGCATAGATTGTTGTTAATTTCTCAAATTGGCAAACTTTCGGTGACAAAAGTGAAACATTTATTTTTATGGCAATTTTACACGGAATAAAATAGCTAATTAAGGCCCATCGATAGTCGCCCAACTCCTTTTGGTCGCAATGTGGCACATTTCAATTATTATGATATTATATAATTGATATTGACCGATAAAACTAGACATTGAGTGAGCCACCCTTAGGATGATTTGTCCGCGCTCTCCTTTTGCATGGTGCATTGTGAGGGGTAAGTCTAAGGTTCAAGCCTCGATGAGGCGAAGAAACACAATATTTCTGGAAAAAGATTTTTTGAAAACAACTTTTTTTTTCAAATGTTGGAAAAAAAATGAAAACAAAACTTTTTTTTTCTAATCTTTTTCCAGAAATATTGTGTTTCTTCGTCTCGTCGAAGCTTAAACCTTAGACTTACCCCTTACAATGCACCATGTGAAAAGAGAGCGCGGACAAACCACCCTAAGGGTGACTCAATCAATGTCTAGTTTTATCGGTAAATATCAATTAGCACACTGTGAGAATTTTTCTTGGCGGATTCTGTTCGCAAGGTGTATTTCGAGAATAGGATACACACAATCAGCGGTCAAAACAGTAAATTGGAATTTCGTTTTTTTGTTTTTTTTTTACACACCCTAATGTAGCCCCTTAAAGGGTTTCCGTTTGATATGACAATTAAGAAGAACAGGGGTTGTATTAAAAAAAATAAAAAAACGCCAATTTCACTGTCATCCAAGTCCGATCGATACACTTATACAGCCGATGGCTTCATGCTCATCATAAATCAGCAACTGGTACGTAGTAAATACCGGTCTATACCGCCCATCCGGATCTATATTCGTGTATTATTTACGGATCAGCCATTTCATCCAAAGTATGTTCACCCGTCATGTGAACACGCGAACAGTTTGAATAACGCCTCAATCGAACCTGTCATCGGCAAGAGACCCAGAAATAAATAACACCTGAATGAAGTGCGAGCCACATCCGTTGCTTGGATCAAATAATCGCTTGAAAGCTTGGCATCCACTTTATGTACCCGTCATACAGTGACAATATTATTTCTATTCAAATTTGAATGTATGATGTATTGTCATTTGAAGTTTCCGGTATACAGGGTGATGCAAAATGAGGTACTTTCCTTATACCAGTGGATTCATTGTAAAAATGTATGACGTAAGTAATCAATGCTGAAGTGTCCATTGGGGAGCCGTTTTTAAATAGGCACCGTTTGAAGTTAGCCAATACGAGAGCAGATACGAGATCTTATCACAGCCGCTACCGCAGGCCTGACCCTTGATTTCCATGCAAACGTTGCCGCAGGGCAAAACGCGCACGGCGAAATATTCAACGAATCGAAATCGCACCGCCGTGCTACTGATTGGCTCAACACGTTGCTGCACACGTTTTGCCGCGTGGTGACGTTTGCATGGAAACCAAGAGTTATACGATTCTTCAGCCGACCAGCCACGGCCGTAGACGTCTGATCGTCCTTTTGTCACTGAGCGAGATCGCGGTGGCGGTGAAACTTCAGGAGAACCGTCAGGCCTGCGGTAGTGGCCGCTATACAGTCTCGTACATCTGCTCTTTTATTGGCTAACTTTGAACGACTCCTATTCAAAAACGGCTTCTCAATCGACATTTTGGCCCGAATAACTTTCGTTTTAGATTGTTATAAGGAATCCAATGGTATAAGGAAAGTACCTCATGCTGGGTCACGCTGTACGTATACATTAGGGTGGTCCTTATTTCGATGAATTCCGAGAAAAATTCAGGATCCCCCCTGGATACCTTGCAAATAAATCGAAAAAAAAATTCAAAAATTTTAGCTCTTAATTTTAACATTAACAGGGGGCCCAAAATTCGGAAAGTTTAATTCGAAGAATAAATGCAATTTTTTCAACTGATTACTTTTTTCTTTTGTAACTTCGATAAAACTCGGTGAAATAATTTAAAAAAAAAGGATTCCAATTTTTTTTCAAGATTTTGCAATTTTTTCTTCTTTACAATTTTTTTCCAGGCGCACCCTAAAAAAATTTTTTTTTGTGAAAAACATGAAAAAAATACGCACGCAAGACGATGAAAGTTTTTGTTTCGATGAATCTGCAGTTTTTTGGAGATGTGTCACAAAATATGCAGTGTGACAAAAAACCGAATAAAAAAAAAAAAAAATCGAAATTTTAGGAATTTTGAACTTCCTTCAATTTGATCTCATATCGCAGCTTGGAAAATTGCTTGATTCTTGCAAGGTCTTGTGGAATATATCAAATAGATGTCAATGAGCGAGTATAGCAAAAAAAAAATTATTTTTTTATCGAATGCCGGTGAACGAGAATAGTGGGTAGTTTTATTTTCAACAATGAATGCTTCAAATAATTAGGGAAAATCTGAGAAAACTCGTTAATGGTTAAAAAAGGAAAAAAAATTTTTTCAGGATTTTCAAAAATTTTTCAAAATTTTCAAAAATTTGAATTTTTTTTCCTTTTCCTATTCTACAGTTTGTTTTCTTCAAATTTTTATATTTCGAGACGCATTTCCAAAAAACTGCAGATTCATCATAATAAAAACTTTGAGCGTCTTGCAGCACGTGTTTTCATATATAAAAAGAAAAAAAAAATCCCTTATGTTTTTACACGAAAAGAAAACTTTTTCGGGGGCTCTGAAAAATCTTGATTTGCAACGACCACCCTAATTTGTTTTTTTTTTTTCTAATGAAAAGAACACGTGCTGCAAAACGCTCAAAGTTTTTAATATGATGAATCTGCAGTTTTTCGGAAATGCGTCACAAAATATGCAAATTTGGAGAAAACAAACTGAAGTATAAGAAAAGGAAAAAAAATTCAATTTTTTGAAAATTTTGTAAATTTCAACATTTTTGAAAATTTTGAAAATTATGAAAAAAAAATTTTCCCTTTTTTAACCATTAACGAGTTTTCTCAGATTTTCCCTAATTATTTGAAGCATTCATTGTTGAAAATAAAACTACCCACTATTCTCGTTCACCGGCATTCGATGAATAAATAATTTTTTTTGTTGCTACTCGCTCATTGACATCTATTTGATATATTCCACAAGACCTTGCAAGAATCAAGCAATTTTCCAAGTTGCGATATGAGATAAAATTGAAGAAGAGCGATGATCCCATGTTAATCAAATGGGAAAAATACTTTCGCAATGGGCCACGATAAAAAAAATCGCACGGTGGTCATATTGATAGGTGCTAATACTGACCTCATACACTCACATTTTGAGGGGTGCGAGGGCAAATCAAAAAATATGACCTCAAAACGATTAGCCCTAATATACATAAGCTTCGTGTACACGTCAGTGATTAAATTATGCCGATAATTCAAGCCTTTTTTGCCTTTTTTCAATACCATGCGGGATTAAATACGACGACCTATATTTTCACTCAAAAAGCTGTTCGTCCATTAATAGAAATGATTATTTTTCTAAACAATGATTGATCCCAGTTTGTGGATTATTCGCAAATTTTATCGGAATCTTTGACCAAGGTTTCGGAAAGAGAGAACCTACACATGTATACCTGACTTTCAGTAAAATGTTCGAAGAATTGAAGTATGTAGAAAAATGACTAAATCCTGATGATAGAAGTCTATAGTATATGATCTAGGTATGGAAGGAGAACAATACTATGTTTCATAATCAATATTTCTATCTATATCTGCGGTCTGAATGTTTATAAACTAGTTCAACCGCTATAAAAATTTCTGAAATGAACATATACCTATACTGATAAAGTTCCTTGCTGTATAAGTATATTTGAAAATTGATTTTTACCTGAATTGTTTACCGCTCGAAACAGCTCGAGTAGTTCGTTATCATGATCAGCACGGTTATCGACGCCTCGCAGAGTTATTAAATGCGTTTAATGGAACAGCACTGTATCGTGAAACCTTTTATAAACATCGCTATCTATTAACCCATACAAGTCGCCCAGGGAACTGAGCGCGGTAATTTAGTATTCGAAACGATGAACTTGCAGGTGAGATTAAAGACCCTATACAACAGTCGATCTTCTCCGTTTAAACTAACCACCGTGAACCTAAAAGATATGAGAAAAAAAGAAAGAAAAAAAAATTACGAAAACATTCAAAGGCATGAGCAAGAAGCTTATATGGCACCCAAAACTGACCCCAAATTTAAAGAACTGTCGGCTGAAAAAAGGGATAAGGAAACTCGAGAACCATGGGTTGAGCGTCACTGCTCAGCTTTGGATACTTAAGCGACATTCTCCCCGAGCTCATCATCAGTTCTGACCACGCAATCCTGGGGTTAGTATAGCAGGACGAGCGGTTTGACATCGGAAATTAATTCACAAGTAATCTTTAATCGGTTGTTTATTTTTATTTTTATTCTTTGACGGATTAGTTTTTCCTGAATAGCTATTTATTTATCAAGTCTAAAAAGTGTCACTTTTCGGTATGGGTATATTTTTAATATGAGCCGATCGAGTGTGCTATGTCACAGGAGAACGAATGGGGATTTATTGCCTGAGCGCAGCAAGGGCGATAATCCACACGAGTTCTTCTGTGACATAACACACTCAGAGGCGAATTTTGGAAATTACCCATATCGGATTTAACACTTCTCGGACTTCTTGCATACAATATCTTATGCGATCCGTTGTTTGAAGGTTCACTTTTTGGAAAATCGCACGCTCAAAGTGTTATACTTACTTTAGTTTCTAAAATTACTGGTATTATTTCGTTTTTCTGTATCAAAACATTTTGACTTAGACATTAGACATTTTCAGACATTTTGTTTTGTAATGTGTGAACGTAGTCAAAAATAACTCGACCATGTTTATTTTAATGAAACATATTCATACTGTCCGATAATATTTCATTATAGGCTCCTGTCCTATAATATTTCACTAGATTTTAGTGACCTGAAATTGGTTACTTTGCGGCCTAAATCTAATGCTCAATAAGTGAACTTTCAAACAACGGATCGCATAATAGTATATTATGCTGCAAGGACCGAACGACAGTAATTTTTGACCAGGGTGCAGCCAACTTCACCCGCGTCAAAAATTACTGTCAATCTGTCCATGCTGCATACCATATTTTTCGTAACAAGTGCACCGAAAGTGGGGTTTGTCCTCATTTAGAAGCGGAAAATGAGTCTTTGAGTCAGGATTCAATCAACCTACTGATATATATTCTAACTGGCTAGCCGATCTACCAAAATCGACCGAAATCGACGTCGCAGCATGGTGGCGGCGTTCAGAACTGGAGGACGAATATTTTCATTTTTGACCAGCATTTTTGTCCTCGGACCTAAAAAACTAACGAATCAGATCCTGACTCAAAAAGACTTATTTTCCGCTCTCAAATGAGGACAAAAAAACCCCACTTTCGGTGCACGTGTTACGAAAAATAAGTTGTACGATCCAGTATCGCACTTCTATTCTTTTTTATCCTTTTTTTTTTGTCGAGGGTGTTTTTGGCCAGTCAACCTTATTGCTACGTTGAAAAAGACAATACAAAAATTGCCAGTTATATACGGATATTGATGTTTCTTTTTCGGGAAGAACGGGGACTTCTAAATAAAGTCTAAATAACGATAAATACCGGCTCAAAATTATCCATGAAAATAGACAGCGAATGGATGAAGGGGCGTAGTGGTGCTATCGGAGACGTTTCCCGGCCCTACAGAACAACCGATGTCCCAAATCCATCGGGAATGCCAATCACCGCTTGGAGATCTTCAAAGCCATCGGTTGTACAAGTCGAGTGAGTTCATTTCATTTCACGATATTATTTGGTATGTCAGAGGTCTTGTTTTGGTTAGTAACGATGACGAATGAGATGTCGAGACAAGGATCTTGAATTTGAAAAAAAAAAAATCCGTCGAGGGGCTTAACGGTGAAAAAAAGCGAATTTCTCAAGGAGTATCGATATCTCGTTAATCGTGGCTGACACTTTTCAAAGTACAAATCTTTTCGCCCGAATCTATCATTATTCTGGAATCGAGTGGTGGAAGAGTAGCAGTTTGAAATTTCGATGAATGTTGGAATAATTTCAGCGAAATTTACTGTAGAATTGGGTTGTACTATAAGCGGTATACTTTTTTCTACGGGAAAAAATGTCTCTATTATTTATTCTTAATTATTCGAAAAAATAGTTGGAACAAGAATTTCCAACAAACACAATCAGAGTTTTTCGGCTGCTATTGGTTCACTTTGCCAGTTGGTCACTGCAGTTTAATGTAGAGACGAAATTCTGGGTTTTACAACGTCCAATCACGCGACTGGTGTTCTGCTTTGAGGATAAATATTCCAATTCCAACAAAAACCGGTTGCTGCTGATATTCATACCCAGGGTTGTAAAAATTGTAATTAAAAATGTAATTCCTTTACAGTGAAATGGAATTACATTTTTAATTACCATTACTTTTCAAAAATGTTCAACTACATAATACGAATGTTATGAATAATCGAATCGGTTATCGTATTACTGAAGTAATTGATGGCTCACAACCCTGTTCATACCGACACTAGGGTGGCCCTTAAAATTTAAATTTTTTTATACGGCCACAAAAAAGTTTCCTTTTTATGTAAAAACATAAGGGAAATTTGTTTTTTGTGAAACAAATGAGAAGAACACGTGCCGGCAGACGATCAAAATTTTCGTTTTGAACTGCAGATTCATCAAAACAGAAACTTTGATCGTCTGGCGGCACGTGTTCTTTTCATTTGTTTAACAAAAAAACAAATTTCCCTCATGTTTTTACACAAGAAGGAAACTTTCAAGGGGGCGTATCAAAAAATTTAATTTTCAAGGGCCACCCTAACCCACACGTATTTTAATTTTATTACCACAAGTTAAGTAGTTGTAATTTTTACAGTAAAAAGTTTGATATAAAGTTCTGACACCGTTTTAATACATCGTTAAGTATCCATAATTCTGAGTGCCGCTTACTTTGTTCAAACAAAAATCAGAAGGGACTAAATTTTGGGTGAACTCCAATACCATTTCGACCAAGAATCCCAAAAACTCGTTGAGACCAAAATTTTATGACAATCTGATGAAGTTCTGAAAACCTGTCTGCCATATTGTCTTAGGAATCGGAATCAGCGATCCAAAAAACTGAGGGATACGTTTGTGTCGACGTTTTTTTATTATCATGCAAAAAAAAAAAAATAGAATTCGTTATCTATACCCGAAAGCAATAACACATTTATTATGTAGGATCATGATCGTGATCTGCACGCTCTTTGCTGACTTTTTTCCAAGTAGATATAGGCCCCAGATTACGTATTACATTCGTATTGCAAACTTTTCACTATATGAGACAAACGAATGATTGATCATGATTTTTAAGCGGGGAAACAAACCTCGGAAACGCAAGTGAATTTTGTTTTCAATATTACAAGCTCTGAACTCCAAGCTTACTCTGCGGAAAAACAAGTTTGTTTTCCATTTTCTACCATTTGTGTAAACACTTCAATCCCCGTAGAGCTTTATCAGTCGAGAGGATCGAATATTGTTATAGTATCAAGAGTAATTTTGAACCGAAATTAGCCATTTTTTGAATGTTGCTATCGTTCAACAAGCTTCTATACTTCAATTTTCCAGATAATAGTTTCTTTACTGTAGTATAATATCGTGATTTTTGCAGCCACACACACACATTTTTGCATAGATGATAGAGCGGGCTCCTATTATAGAAATAAAACGACGAACTTGAACGTGTTATCAGTCAAAAACGAAAGCAGTCATGTCTGCAATTTATTTTCCTGAGCTCAGTCAAGCCGTGGAAGCAGCTTTTGCTTCATTCCTCAAATACTTCGACGGTGGATATTGAGTCGAGAATAAATTTTCATCGATTTTCACACGATAAAAGGACGTTAAAATTCCTGACCTAACCGAGCCAGTTCGCATTGAGCTACTCATGGAGAATGTTACTGAACCGATATAGGTGTTAGTTAATCGATCAATGAATTTATCTTGTTTACAGTTTGCGGAAAAATATCCCACCCCTGCACTTACGAGCTATGGGCGTGTATGGTTACTCTATTATATTGTATTGTCGTCCGTCCGGTTTGTAGTATACTCAAACGTATGTACATACCTGAAACATACAGAGAACTGTCGTGTTCCATTAATCATGTGTACCTATACAGCGCACAATTCGTACGGGGTATAATTGTTACGGAGGTAAACGTCCATCCGAATAAACAGAAACCTCTACATTATGAAATAGCTCTGCTCAATTAATGGCTTTCTCAATTTAAGGATACCCTGTAACTAATTCAACTATCAGATAATAATCAAATTTCTCCATTGCACAATTCCAGGTCCGTCAGCGCGGATTTTTTCTTCGGTAGGAACGACGCCCCAAAAGCTAATGCGATTGCTATTGATGGTGAGTGAAGTGATCACATTTGGGTCTGAATATCATGAAATTTGTCGAAATTTCAAAAGACTTCATTTAATTTCATAAAATTTTATCGTAATATGTCATGAAATTCCATCAAGGTGGGTCCCTACCCAATTCAGCCCGTTCTAAAAACATTGGGCTGAACGATGCTATTAAACGAAATATCTCTAACCGGGCACCGGAAACGGGAAAAAAGTGCTGTGTAGGAACCCGTGTTCAAAATCGCCAATAAAATTGCGTTACAAAACCCTTTTTTTTCCCCCGTTTTCGGTGCCCGGTTAGAGATATTCCGTTTTATAGCACCGTTCAGCCCAATGTTTTTAGAATAGGTCGTTTCGGGTAGGGAATCACCTTAAATACGTGACTGAGTTCAACGATATCTATTAAAATATCATGATAAATCACTTGATTTTATGATATTTACAAAGCATACACTGAATTTCAAGAGTGATTGATCCCGTGTGTTTCATTGATCCCTCGGTGCTGTTGGACGCGATAGTAGTCTCTCTCCGTACAGAGTCAGCCGTCTGCTAGTAGTTAACATCATATCGGGTCAGACCTGCTGCGCCGCGCCGGGTGGAAACAAATCGTCGATGGAGTTTACGATACCACTTACCATTGTTATTAGGCATCATACGCGACGAGAACTAATTGTGAATAATTGTTGGAAAATTACTGACTAATTGTTGGATCCGTAGGGGAAAGGAATTAGGGTGTAAAGAAATAGACGCCTTTAGATAATAGGAGTAACGTAGTGTGTATATTCATAGGCAATCGGAATACAACTGACTTGTCAGGTCTCTATCCTCGCGCCGATAGCTACACGGGAGATAATCCCGTATCGGCTTAAGGATTGTCTCCTTGAACATATTGTATATACTAAATATCACGCATGCCTAACACTAATTGTATGTAATTTGGAAAATTGGAGATTGATTGATAAATTTCACCAACATTAGTGAATTCGCGTAAAATATTTCACCAATTGCAATTTTCAGTTGGGTATTAGAAACGTTACCAGCTTTCAATTTTCACAATGCTTCTTTACATTCGAGAAGTTACGTTTCAGTTATTTTGAGCCTGTTAGTGGGTATCGGAAAACGTTGCACACAGTTTTACCACGTTTTACCTTTCGGAAATGGGGCCGGATCAAAGTTCCGAATTTTCAAAGCTCCGGACGGTCAAACTTCCGAATTTTATTGCAACGAACTCACAGTATTCAGAAAGGGTATTTCGGTATACACCGAAAGTCTATGTAACCAATTTCAAAAATTCCGAATCGCAACACACCGAAGGTTCAAAATTTCGAAAGCTAAAGATCCGAAGGGTCAAGACTCCGAAAGCTCAAGATCCGAAAGGCCAAAACTCCGAGACTTTCGGAAGATCGGACTGTCGGAGCCTTGAGCTATCTACATTTCGATCATCCGTGATTACCTCGAGAAACAACTCCTTTGAAAAAAGCATTTTGGTTTTTTGTTTTAGATGATTCTATTGCGAGTTATGTTGAACACCGCAAAACCATTTTTTTTCGAGGCGCCTGCGGAGATTCACTGTCACTCGCTCAATTTTCAATATTTTGCAATGAAAATTTAGGGAAATATTGTTCAAATGTTGCATTATTATATGGAAATTGACTGAATGAACTAACACTATCTGTATCGCCAAAATCTTAAAAACATGCCATTTTTTCACCGAATTAACCTTAGCCCCCACTTGAAAAAAAAAAAAATTTCACGGTTCACCAGGTGAAACCGAATGGTCCGTCCGCCCAGACACCTAATATTTCGTATTTTTATGGGGATAGTCACTCGTAAGTCGTAGCGCTGAAAATCCCTAGGGTGATTTTGGCGCGCGGTCGATGCAACTCGACAGCCATTGTTGATAGAAGCCGGCTGACTGCCAATACATCGCGGAAGGTAGACATGTGTGGTTATGTTCGTTTATTTGAAGCAAATGATAGATAAAGTGAACATAACACCTACGTGAATAAGCTATGAATATTTATCAAAAATTGATAAATCAGTTTTAAATGACTGTAACAAAGACTAATTTATTACAACATGACAATTATCCTTGTTATGCAATGAATGAACTTTTACTCAGCTTCAATAAAGTTTTTCTCCCTTACCTAGTTCAATTTATTGAAGCCTCAACCCCAGGATACAATTAATAATTTCGTTTAAATTGGTTCTTCTCGATGAACTCTTTAATTCTAATTAATTTCCGGTTACAGCTGAGGTTAATTCGTTGATAGATATCATTCAAAACTGATTGATCGATTTTTGATAAATATTCATAGCTTGTTCACGTAGGTTTTATTCACTTCATTCATCATTTGCGTCAAAGAAACGAACATAACCCCACACGTCTACCTTCCGCGATGTATTGACAGTCAGCCGGCTTCTATCAACAATGGCTGCCGAGTTGCATCGACCGTGCGCCAAAATCACCCTAGGGATTTTTCAGCGCAGCGAGTCGCTATCCCTATGAAAATACGAAATATTAGGTGTTTGGGCGCATGGACCATTCGCTTTCACCTGGTCTTCGCGGTATATACCCGAGAGGCAACTACCCTTACCTATACCGCGAATTAGTATCTTCGTTTTCTTCCACCTTACAACATACACTAATTGAAACTAATTTAATCTAGGATGTGTGCATGAAAAGCTTTCATTTGAGCCCTAGATCGATGAAATCAGTGTCCGGAGTGCTAAGATATAATTAATTATAGATTCTGATACCTCGTTTCCTCGTATAAAATTTTCTCTTTCCTGTTCTTCAGACCAAGATTCACACTTAAGGGATTAGTCTACCTTACACGCTTGAAAAAAACGATATTTTTAAGAATTTTCTCTGAAGTTTTTATCAAAGTTATTAACAAAAAAATGGTTGGGCTTCATAAATACACTCTCGAAGTACAAAAAAATTGTTTACTTTTTTTTTCAACATTTCTTATACATAATAATTACAGGTAACCGTAACGCTTCCAAAAGTAAACAGGTGAGTTACGTTATCCATATCTCTGGAACGAATCATCTGAAATCAAATAAGTTAGTGGCGTTGGATTCAGTATAATAGTGGGTTCGCTCCGAACTACAATTATTTCAAAATTTTGATTTTTACTATTTTTTTTTTCATAGCAAAAATCACTGAAAAAATATATATATATATTTTTTTTATATAAGTCCGCCATTTTGTTAAATATGTTCCAAAATTGATAATTGTAGTTCGGACCGAACCCACTATTATACTGAATCTAACACCACTAACTTTTTTGATTTCAGATGATTCGTTTCAGAGATATGGATAACGTAACTCACCTGTCTACTTTGGGAGGCGTTACGGTTGTCTGTAATAATTATGTGTAAGAAATGTTGAGAGTAAAAAAAATAAACAATTTTTGTGTACTTCGAGAGTGTATTTATTAAGCCCAACCATTCTTTTGTTAATAACTTTGATAGTAACTTGAAAAAAAATTCTTAAAAATAGCGTTTTTTTCAAGTGTGTAAAGTAGACTAATCCCTTAAGCCATTCCCATAAAATCACATCGCGTCGCCAAACGCAGGACGTATGTCTTATGCTTATACACAGAACATATACGTCCTTACGCATCTGGGACATGATATAGAAGGGATAAATCTACACAAAAGTTGTATAGAGTGGCGCGAGTACGAGAGTCACGACGTAGTCGGCGCTGGTATCGCAGACAAAAATCGTCTGTAACACTAGCAGACGCGTGTTGTCTTTCATCTTTTTAAATCCAAATAAAAGAAATAAAATAAAAGAAAGTACGAGCAATGATTAATACAAAATTTGAAGGTATAATAACTAGTGAATACCCACCAAAAGCTCCTCAGGTACGAAAACCTTACGCCAACTACATTAATGTGATAGCCACTAACCAAAATGTTTCGATAGGTTAAGAGCATGTCCTAGTCCTACCTTTACCGACTTTGAAAAAAATTAAGACATCTAAAAAACTCCGAATCGATGGTTAAAAATGATATATAATGGATTTATTTGATGATTAGCGACGAATAGGTTCGATCCAGCACCCGAGATCCGTCGAAATCGAAAAAAATTAATTTTCCATGTTCGTCAAGTGTGTCCGTGTCACCTATTTTGGTTAATATCAACGCTTACGCGTCAAAAATGCAAAAACCGGCAACGTACCCCTAGTCTACATGCAATGACGAACATTGCTGTCTAAAATTGTCGATTTCTGACAGCTGAGACATGAGACGGTCCTCGGCTAACGAAACGCCCGACAGATGGTTCTACGCGTAAATCATCGTGCGGGTAAAGATATGTATATCATCGTCGCTGTGGCGTTGGCAGACTTGGTACCACGTGGCACGATGACCACGCAGAGGTGATTCGAAAGATACGAAAACGTATACTTATAGGATAATTGATAATACTTGCCAAAAAATAATAAAAATATTATATTTTCAGTATAATAATTGGGGCATTCCATGCCACCGCGATCAAGATCTGGCGGTGACATTTTAGATTTGCTTAATAATTTATTATTTCAAACTATTTTTCAAAAAATGCATACACAATTTATTACAGATTTTTCCAAGCGTCGGTACCTGCGATACGATTTTCGAAGTGAAAAAAAAAACACCCATATTCTAAAATCTGAAAAAAATCAGGAAAATCTGAAAAAATATTACAAAATTTTCGAGCGCTATTAGAAGATGGAGGTTTGATTACGGGGAAAGGTGAGTCGAAAAATGCCGAAAAAAAATATTTAAAAAATCGGAATCTATATTACAATATTGTAGTTATATGTATATAACTACAATATGTTCGATTCCTGTACCTAACTCTGAAAATATACTTTTTTAGACCCATATTATAGAGTACTTTTTGTCCGTTTATATGTCGAAAATACATTCCGATTTTTTAAATATTTTTTTTCGGCATTTTTCGACTTCACCTTTCCCCGTAATCAAACCTCCATCTTCTTATAGCGCTCGAAAATTTTGTAATATTTTTTCAGATTTTCCTGATTTTTTTCAGATTTTAGAATATGGGTGTTTTTTTTTTCACCGCGAAAATCGTATCTCAGGTACCGACGCTTGGAAAAATCTGTAATAAATTGTGTATGCATTTTTTGAAAAATAGTTTGAAATAATAAATCATTAAGCAAATCTAAAATGTCACCGCCAGATCTTGATCGCGGTGGCATGGAATGCCCCAATTATATTCTAATTGTAATTCAATTATTAGTTGCACTTACCGTAGTATTCAATACATCACTGCCGAGTATTATCACCTCAATGCCGAGTATTATCACCTCTGCGTGGTCGTCGTGTCACGTGGTACAAAAGGTGCCAACGCCAGAGCGACGATGATATATCGCGTGTCTAATGACATAAGGTCGTAACCACCAAAAATCACATATTGGTGGCAAAAGGGCGTATAATTTTTTTTTTTTTACACCAATCGCTCTAAAAATGATCGAAACGTATAGATCAATCGAAATTAGAAGATTGAAAATTGAACGGCAAAGCGTCGTAAGTTAGGCGGATACGTCTTGCTTTCATTAACATTTTAACGAAAAACGAAAATTAGTGATAAAAGCAGAAGGTCGTAACGACCAAATTATTTTTTTTTTCGTCATTTTTCCAAATAGCTCTAAAAACTCGTGAAACGCGAAGAAAAATCGAAATCGACCTCGTTTCGAAAATTCATAGAAAAAAAATACCAAGGTAAAAGCAGAAGGTCGTAAGTACCATTTTTTTTTTTTTTTCGTCATTTTTCCAAATAGCTGTAAAAACTCGTGAAACGCGAAGAAAAATCGAAATCGACCTCGTTTCGAAAATTCATAGAAAAAAAATACCAAGGTAAAAGCAGAAGGTCGTAAGTACCATTTTTTTTTTTTTTTTTCGTCATTTTTCCAAATAGCTGTAAAAACTCGTGAAACGCGAAGAAAAATCGAAATCGACCTCGTTTCGAAAATTCATAGAAAAAAAATACCAAGGTAAAAGCAGAAGGTCGTAAGTACCATTTTTTTTTTTTTTTTCGTCATTCTTCCAAATAGCTGTAAAAACTCGTGAAACGCGAAGAAAAATCGAAATCGACCTCGTTTCGAAAATTCATAGAAAAAAAATACCAAGGTAAAAGCAGAAGGTCGTAAGTACCATTTTTTTTTTTTTTTTCGTCATTTTTCCAAATAGCTCTAAAAACTCGTGAAACGCGAAGAAAAATCGAAATCGACTTCGTTTCGAAAATTCATAGAAAAAAAATACCAAAGTAAAAGCAGAAGGTCGTAAGTACCATTTTTTTTTTTTTTTTCGTCATTTTTCCAAATAGCTAAGGTATTTTTTTTTTTCAATATGTAAAGGTCGTATCTACCAGTAGGTACATACGACCTTCTGCCATTACTTGAAATTTTTTGAGTCGGGCCTGAATTTTTATTTTTGGTGGTTACGACCTTATGCAATTAGTGAAAACCATTTTTTTTTCCGAAGTTAGAACTGAAAGGTCGTATCCACCAGTACATACGACCTTCTGCTTTTAATGGACCTATAATTAAATTTCGACGTTTATGGACGAATCTTCGTATTTTTAGCCTAAATACGATGTAAAAAAAAATATACGACCTTTTGCCGTTACGAAAAGCAAAAAGTCGTATAATGGCGCTTACGTCCTTATGCCATTAGACACGCGATATCTTTACCCGCACGATGATTGACGCGTAGAGCCATCTGTCGGGCGTTTCGTTAGCCGAGGACCGTCTCATGTCTCAGCTGTCAGAAATCGACAATTTTACACTATTTACATCTTTGCTACCGCTCTACTTTCGATCCATTCGCCCCATTGTTGCGTGAAACAACAAAATTTTTCGACAAAAATGTTCGTCATTGCATGTAGACTCTTAGGGGTACGTTGCCGGTTTTTGCGTTTTTGACGCGTAGACTTTGATATTACAGTAGTTCTACAGATTAGGGAATTTTAAGGGGATCACTCTGTAGCTCCTCAATTTAGCAATGAAAGTTATTTATTAGGACATATTATTTAAGTTCAACTCGAATTGTACCTGGGCACTGAAATTCAACTTGTTTGAATAGAAAAATCTCAGGCAAAAATTATCGAAAATAGGGAAACTTTATCACTTCCCTGTGGGGTGAATTCCCAGAATTTACGACGTAAGTCACAATAAAAACGTATAAAAGGTTGATTAGTAAAAAATAACACTCGAATAAAAGTTACGATAACTGTTTTTTGAATTTAACCTGAATAATCATGTCAAAATTCCCAATTTTCTTCACTTTATTCATTACTGAATAATGGCGAACAAATTTTGTATCACTTCCCTGCCAGTTACAAATACGTTAAAATCACCGTCAAAACTAATAGTACGCGACATTACTGTTCTCACTATCCAAAGTACGGAGTGAAGTTAGCCTAATGAAACTCATGTTTCGGCCAATTCGTCAAACGGTTAATCAGTGCTATGCGATCATGGCCGGTTGTCAAGTCTGAGACAGGAAACTTCTCACTCCCCTGGTACGTATTTACATAAACAATATTGAATATGTTGTAGATAACATTACACAAAATTGTTAAGTTTGGTTGCATGCATTAATTTAATAATATCAAATTTGATTCGAAATATATTTACTTAGTGATTTTGGCGAAATACATCGAAAATATCACTTCCCTGGGTATAACTTCCCTTACGTAGACAGGAAAGTGAGAACTCACCAGGGAAGTGAGAATTGCTCATTATTTTTGCTATTTGGCTTAAAATCACTGACGATAAATTGTAAATTATTGGATTAAAACGCGTTGTGTACTTGAAATCGTGTAAGTTTTACATTAATTATTGGAATTGAGCCATAAATTATCGGGAGTGAGTATTTTTGTAATAAATTTAAGGGATTAAGTTGTTTTTATTAAAGTAGGACCAATTACTTACTCGATATTCGATAATAGTACATTACAATACGAGTCCGGTAAAAATTTTTCTGGCGAGTGTGAGGTTGCAGCACGAGCCGAAGGCGATTTTCGCAATCACACGAGATCAGAAGAAGTTTTTCCGTCGAGTATTGTACAAAATTTCACTTTAGGAGGTGTGAAAATGGGGGTTTCAGCCACGCGAAGCGTGGGTAAAACGTCCAAAATCACACTGAGTGAAGTAAAATACTTTATTTCAGATGTCAACATGCCTCAACGAAAAAAAAAATCGCAAAGTAGAGAAGAAATATTAGAAAAAAAGCGGCAGAATGAAAGAGAACGCTATGCTAGAATAAAAACCGATCCGATAAGATTGGCCGCTTATAAAGAAAAAGATAAACAAAAATATTTAAAGGAAAGAGCTACGGGAGTACGAAAAACGATCAACGAAATGACAGACCGCGAAAAACGTCAATGTAGGAAGTCATGGAGGGCTAGATCGTCTGAATACTATAGGAGAAAATGTGACGCTAAAAAGGCTTCTGAAGATTTTGTGAGAGCTAATACACCGTCAAATCTGTGTGATGAAGAATTAGTTCATAACTTACCAATATCAATTCAATCACCCCAAGTACACCCTATACAAGATCTACCTGCAACGCAGTCGCGTAGATTGTTCGTAGCTAAGCAAAAGTCATTAATACAAAGACGTAGGCGAAACAAAGAAATGAAATAAAAAGACAAGAAAATTAATGATCTTAAAGCTAAATTAAAGAAATATCAAAAAAAGGTAAGCAAATTAAAGAAACAAAAAAAAGAGCCTAATATTGCCCTATCGCCCAACTCAAAAATATCCCAAATGGCTGAAAACCCAACAACAAGAGCTGAAGTTGTGAAAAAAGCTATATGTATTCGGGGACATCATTGAACAGCAGATTTCGGAAAATATTATCAATCTTAAGACAAGTCAAGAAAAGGAAGTAGCAAAAAAATTACTGGTAGGCTCTGTAGCGAAAAAAAGGAAAGTTCGGAAAATAAGCAATAAATTGGTAACCTATAAAAAGATATGGAATTCCGAAAAAAAAAAACCGTTGAGTAAACAGTCCAGACGATGTCTCGTAAAGGTGGTTCAAGAATTTCTGGAAGATGAGAAGTACAGTCGATTAGGAGCAGGAAAAAAAGAATTCATAAAGAAAAAAAATATAAGGAAACAAAAGCGTTATAGACTAGATACTCTCAAAAATTTGCACAGAGAATTTTTGAAGTCCGGGAATACAGTCATCAGTTATTCGATGTTAGGCCAAGCAATAGAGATTTTTTCGTGACAAAAATAGTAACAGGATGCCGATGGTGCCATCACACAGAGGACAGTCCGTGGTTGTATTTTGTCATAAATTCCACTCGCAACAACCATTGCAAACTTTGTTATAAACATTTAAAATCAAAAAATCGTTCTTTTTTAGTTTTTTGCCTATAAAATCCAAACTAATGAAGTAATCTTGATGCTCCCACGAGATAAATTGTAGAGAATCAGAATGCAAAGAAAATGAGCTATGGAACGACCAGATCGGGTTATTAGTAACGGAGAAAAATCGGAAAAACCCGGAAAAATCAGCCTTTTTCGAAAATTCATAACTCCGCCATTTTTTGAGTCGTAGCACAGATCTTTCGCAACATAATAGCGATTGATATGTACTTTATGCGTGCAAAAAACAGGCACTGTAGGTTCATTAGTTTTTGCACAATTGCAATTTGAATTTTTTTTTGCACTATCTTGCAGCGAGTCTGGATGCTCTGGAGATCGTCCGATCTCAATTTTCAAAAAAGATTTCGGAAGTAGAAGTATAGTACTACAATACGTCTATCCTGATTTTTCGTTAAAATGCTGCTAAATAGGTGAGAAATACGTGCAAACATGACCGAAAACGGCAGAGCGCGTGAAAGCGGTCGAGTGGTGGGGGTAGAACGCCAGACGAGGACAGGAGTATATGTAGTAATAGAAGCGCGCTGCGCGCGAGTCATGAATCTTCAAATTCGATTATCTCAGCAACTACTGAAGCTATTAGACATTTTTTTTTTTGATATCGGGGTACCTGAACCCGCGAAATCTGATTCTTTACCCGGATTTCAGTCATAATTAACGGAAAAGCTGCTATCGGATGTTTCTTGCTACACATCTTTATATCCTCGTCTGGCGTTCTACCCCCACCACTCGACCGCTTTCACGCGCTCTGCCGTTTTCGGTCATGTTTGCACGTATTTCTCACCTATTTAGCAGCATTTTAACGAAAAATCAGGATAGATGTATTGTAGTACTATACTTCTACTTCCGAAATCTTTTTTGAAAATTGAGATCGGACGATCTCCAGAGCATCCAGGCTCGCTGCAAGATGGTGCAAAAAAAAATTCAAATTGCAATTGTGCAAAAACTAATGAACCTACAGCACCTGTTTTTTGCACGCATAAAGTACATATCAATCGCTATTATGTTGCGAAAGATCTGTGCTACGACTCAAAAAATGGCGGAGTTATGAATTTTCGAAAAAAGGCTGATTTTTCCGGGTTTTTCCGATTTTTCTCCGTTACTAATAACCCGATCTGGTCGTTCCATAGCTCATTTTCTTTGCATTCTGATTCTCTACAATTTATCTCCTGGGAGCATCAAGATTACTTCATTAGTTTGGATTTTATAGGCAGAAAACTAAAAAAAAAACGATTTTTTGATTTTAAATGTTTATAACAAAGTTTGCAATGGTTGTTGCGAGTGGAATTTATGACAAAATACAACCACGGACTATCCTCTGCGTGATGGCACCATCGGCATCCTGTTACTATTTTTGTCACAGAATCACTCGTTTTCTGCTCTATTGCTTGGCCTATGTTCGCAAGAGTGACACCGTTCTGGATTATTGCTCCTAAAGTAACCGATCGAGATACATGCCAGTGTACCTTACACAGTAACATACAGTTAGTTGTAACCGCTCTGAAAAAGGCCAAAGTTCTTGAGATCTCAAGTTACCAAAATCTATTGACTGTGGTTTGCTGTGATCGCTATAATGAACGTTGTTTAGACCGAACATGTGATGGTTGCTGTGCAAAATCTATTCCCTTGTGTGAGGTATTTGATGAGGCAATGTCTGTTAAATATCAAGAATGGGAAGCAGCACGTGAAACAATAACAGATCCAAGAACCAAAAAGGACCGTACGGTCATCAAACAGAAAAAAAACACTTCGGAAATTTCTGCTATAGGTCTTGTTCAGAAATTGAAGAAAGACCTCGAAAAACTGTTCAAGCATGAAAAGAATATTGTGCACCAATATCAGTACATGAAGTTGCTGAAGGAATCGCTCACTGAAAAAGACGCAGTTGTGCATATGGACTTTTCTGAAAATTACATGGGCGATCAAACCGAAAGTAGAGCGGTAAGTCAAGATGTAAATGGTGTAAAATTGTCGATTTCTGACAGCTGATCGTGAGACATGAGACGGTCCTCGGCTAACGAAACGCCCGACAGATGGCTCTGCGCGTAAATCATCGTGCGTAATAATTATATTATAATCTCATGTCTCACGATCAGCTGTCAGAAATCGACAATTTTACACTATTTACACCTTGACTACCGCTCTACTTTCGGTTTGATCGCCCCATTGTTGCGTGAAGCAACAAAATTTTCAGACACAAATGTTCGTCATTGCATGTAGACTAGGGGTACGTTGCCGGTTTTTGCGTTTTTGACGCGTAGACTTCGATATTAACCAAAATAGGTGACACGGACGCACTTGACAAACATAAAAAATTAATTTTTCTCGATTTCAACGGATCTCGGGTGCTGGATCAAACCTATTCGTCCCTAATTATCGAATAAATCCATTATATATCATTTTTAACCATCGTTTCGGAGTTTCTTCGATGTTTTGCTTTTTTTTAAAGCCGGTAAAGGTAGGACTAGGACATGCTCTTAAGTTCTACGATCTTGAGCTTTTAAGGTTATTCATGAATGCAATTATCGGAGGAAACTGTTTTTTGGGTTCAATTATCTAGCAAGTTACCGCCTGAGGAAGTCTGATGATAGAAAAATGTTGAAGTTGAAAAATATGAGGATAGCATGATTTGCTATGAGGAACGGTAAGGAGCCAGAGCAATAAAGCAGAGTTCAAGCGTTGGATTGCAACGAATTCCACTTCAAGCTCTATGTTCAGCTCATCTTCGAAGGCTCGTCTGCTCAGACTCAAATCG
This sequence comes from Tenthredo notha, assembly GCA_914767705.2. Lineage (NCBI taxonomy): Eukaryota > Metazoa > Arthropoda > Insecta > Hymenoptera > Tenthredinidae > Tenthredo > Tenthredo notha. Next base: position 3,216,905 of record OU611923.1, on the reverse strand, counting down.
TGTGTCAACGTTAGGCGTAGGATTTCAACAAGTTTTATAATCTATCTCCGTATTATCTAGTCAAAACGAGACTGTCAGTCGACGTTGTGTGTTCGACTCCGGTGGGCTTTATTCTACACTCCACGTCAACGTAGTGCCTTGACCTTCGGTGGAGATAATTTTTTAATCCATGTTTGACAAACAGCTTAGATTCTCCGTTCAGAAGTATCTCAAAGTCTGTATGAATATCTATGATTACATGTAAATTAATAGACAAACTATAAATCGATACCCACGTTTCAATTTGTCGTATCCCACATTTGGAAAAATGTTCAGTAGGCGATGAAAACGGTTCACTATTACCAATGAAAAGAAAGGACTTTACAGGGCTTCCAGTGATTTACTTTTTCGACTATTATTTACTTTTTTTCCTACCACTTACTATTCTTTACTTTTCATAAATGAAGATTAGTTTATTTACTTTTCTGACGGTGTCGTTAGAAAAAGTCATGAAATTCTTCCCGTTGAATGCAATCACAGGGTCTCGATGTGTAAAAAATGTGTTTTTCCGTTTTCCGTAGAAATCACATTATTAGACATTATTGGATCATTGGTATACATTTCGCTTCACGCGCCGTCTGTTACTTTCCCCTCCGCCCGCCCCTCCCGCCGATTAGCGCGATTCACAGTCATCCGACTTTGTAGCTTCCCCCATCGCCCCACCCCGTGCGATTTGGTGCAGCGCGATTTTCAAGTTGTGACAAGTTGCGGCATGCTCTACTCAATGTCACAATAATATGTTGTCTGGCGGAATTTAGTCGGTGCTCACCCTCTCTTGGGGTATAAGTGACGTTTAAATTGATATTTTTCGATTACCGAGCTCCATATCAACAACAACAAAACGTGAGTAACGGATATATGTCTTTCTTCTCATACTTTGTAGACGTTGCCAGAAATGAGTGAATGCGGTGATCAATCAAGTTTGATACTATCATCTTTAAATTTTCAGGTGGTCTGTTATAATGTCATGCCACACGAATAAAAATTGGCTCTCCAAAATTGATTCTCTCGGACATGTTGTATCCTCGTGGCTCACGATCACTACTAACACTGTCGTCCATTGTGTGATATGCAATGCTGATATAGATTGTTGTAAGAAAGGATTTTCATCTGTTATGCAACATGTACAGACAAAAAAGCATAAGGGAAATGCAAAATCAAAACTCGTTGCCACACAATTACGCTTAGCCCCAGGACCATCATGTTCTTCAAATAGTAAAGACCACAAGGACTGTATGCAGGTTCCCCAGCAGAATCATCCAATCTCTTTAATCTGCAAAAAAGACGATGCCATACGTCAAGTGCTTCAGTGGGTTATGAAATGTATCTCATCTAACTTTCCCGTATCATCGTGTGATGGAATAAAAGATTTGTTTCAATGCATGTTTCCTAACGGTATTGCTGACGCGTTTACACTTGGACGATCGAAGGCAGGATATTCAATAACAGAAGCTCTTGGGCCTCATTTTCGGGAGATTATGCTGAAGGATACTTGCAAGTCTTTTCATACCTTATGCTATGATGAAACAACGAATTCAGAGGGTTTTAAAGAACTTCAAATATGCCTGCGGTTCTGGTCTACCGAACAAAATGAAGTTGTTTTCAAGCATCTGGAAACATTTTTCATTGGACAAGCAACCAGTGAAATATTAGTCAAACACTTACAACAGGCGATTGACAACGCTGGTATGTCTTTTACTCGATTGCTGATGCTTGCATCCGACGGACCAAACGTCAATAAAAAAGTGTTTCGAAAAATGAACGATGCTGTTAAAGAACATCGAGGTAAAGGCTTATTGGATATAGGCACGTGTAATTTACATGTCGTGCATAATTCCTTCGCGAAAGCTCTAACAGAATTTGGATCAAAAGTCAGTGATTTAGCGCTCAATGTGTTTACATTTTTTGATGATTGGCCTTCTAGATGGGAGGATTATTCCCGCATTCAAATAGATTTGAAGATACCACCTCACCGTTTCCTGAAGCACGTAGACCGAGAAAAAAAATCGTTTGGATCAAATGAATTTGAATTCGGTGAAACGAAAACGGCGATCGCGAACGGCGAAGTGAAATGTTGATTGAATAAACAAAATTGTATAATCAAATCAAAAATGAAAAAGTGGTTGTGACGACTACACACAGCATTTGACTCAAATAGCAAAATGTTGATGGACATCCATTTTTAATTGGCGGAACGGTCACATTTGATAGATTCAAGTGTATCACTATGTTGATTTTATCGCATAAATCATTACCTCGATACACTCATTGATTGACTCAGTATCTATATTTATACGATCTAAGTGTCTTACTATTCCGCTCACCATGCCATCGTTAATTAACGTCTGCTGTTGATTAGGATTAAAGTTTGAGTTGGTCGGGCGATCGTTCAAGGCCTGAGCGCGTCTTTTCTCAAACTCGGCTTTTTGACGCTCCAATTCTACCCTCTCCTCCTGGATCCGCCTCCACTCCGCTTCAGTCCTTAATCGTTCAGTTTCGTCATTATTTCCAGTCTAGTCCAGTCATTACGTCGGAAAAATCGGCTTAAAAATGAAAATGAACCGAGAAAGCCAAATTTTGGATATTACGTGGGGGATGGCTAGAGAAGCTTAAGTTCAAATTGTTGACCAAAATAACCTTGTGCAATTTCCGCCATCTTGAAAAAACCCTTAAATTCAGTTTTTTCATCATAACTCGGTTCCCCGTTGAGATACGAAAATTTTTATGGAATACTTTTTTGTTGCTCTTTTCACGATCTACAATTAAGGTCCCATACATTTTTCACGTATCGATCGTCGTTTTCGAGATATCGATCAAAAATATCAATTTTTTTTTTTTTTTTCATGTATTTGATTTATAATTTGGCTGGTTTATATATATATTTATATTATATATTATATATTGTTAGGAACTCGGAGGTTTATGAGAGGATTAATCAGATTGCTCTATTAATTATCCTAAATATATTTATTAATCACATAGCTTAAGGGTTACATAGATTTGGTAGATTTGAGTTTTGTCTGGAGCGTCTAGCTCGCTAGCAATGCCTTGACCAACTGGCCACACTTGTTTTTGTGTACGTCATTTCCCGGTGGACATACCATAGGTGTTTGTCTATAGCAGTCGTTCCGGCGCGGTAAATACAATTCAAATTTACACTTCTACCAACATGCCTTCTTAAATTTGAATTTCCTTTTGCTCTTGTAGACAATTAACAGAGTATCATACTAGATTCAACTTTTCTCGAAATTTCTCGAAGGTTATCCTGCCAAGCGGCTTTGTCAAGATGTCTGCGACATTGTTTTCGGAATCGACTTTTACTATTTCTATCGTACCTTTGATGTAGCTTTCATTGACAAAGTGAAAATGTGTTTCAATATATTTCGAGTTTTTGGTGTAATTACCGAATTTTGCGATACTAATTGCACCTGTATTGTCTTCGAATATTTTTATCGGTTCATTTAGTTTGATTTTGAAATCAAGTAACAAATCTTTTACAAAAAGAATATCACTCACACAGTCTGACAGAGCTACATACTCCGCGGCTGTCGATGACTTCGTAACGCTACCTTGTTTCTTCGATTTCCAGTAAATAGTGTTACCAAATAAGCGAACAACATATCCTGTAGTTGATTTTCGATCAACCACATCCCCTGCCCAGTCTGCGTCAGTAAAACAATCCAGAATATCGGCATTTTCCCTTTTCTCAAAAACTAACTTTTTATTTTTGGTAAGAAATAAGTATTTCAAAACTCTTAGAGCATACTGATAATGAGTTTGATCATAGGCATTTTGAAACCTGCTTAGGTAGTTGACACTGAAACTAATGTCAGGCCTAGTGCCTGAACTTATATACAAAAGAGAACCAATGAGAGGTCTATAGTTTAAATAATTTGACACAGTCTGAGCAAGTTCACATTTTAGGTTTTGCTCCATAGGAGTGCTGTATAATTTTGAGTTCTCTATATTATATTTACTTGCTAGTGACTCTATATAGTCTTCCTGATCCAAGCTTATACAATTGTTATTATAGTCGAATTTGATATTTATACCTAAATATTTCTTAGCAATACCTAAGTCCTTCATACTAAATCTTTTAGATAACAGAGCTTTTACATGGTTTATTTTGTTGATATCTTTACAACACACTAGTATATCATCAACGAATATTACAACGTATACGGAATCATCGTCTTCGCAATCCAAATAATACAAGCAATAATCATTTTCGCTCCTTACACAACCAAAGCTTCTTAAATATTCATCAATGCAATTATACCATGCTCTGGGGCTTTCACTCAATCCATATAGAGCCTTTTTTAATTTCCACACTCTTTCTGTATTATCATTATACCCTTCCGGTTGTTTAACATATACTTCGGATATTATATCTGCATTCAAAAAAGCAGAATCTACATCCAAGTGATGTATAATGAAGCCAAATTGAATGGAGAATGATACTAGTAGTTTCAACGTTTGGGTTTTAACTACGGGAGAATATAGATCTTCGATTTTATCTAATTGCTGAAATCCTTTAACACCTAGCCTAGCTTTGAATATATTTACATCCTTTCGTGTATAAATCCATATGGGATCTAGAATTTTTTTATCCTTTGGGGGTTCGACTAGTTCATAGGTTTTGTTTTTATTTATGCTCCCTATCTCTTTATCCATCGCTAATTTCCAATTTGAACCATCATGACTAGTTATGGCATCATAATAATTTGCTGGACTATCAGCTTTAACATAGTTGACATATATATAATACGCTTGATTACCAGCTTGATACCAATCAGTTTGTTTTCTTTCTCGTGCGGACCTTCTAATTGGAGTAATAACACTTTGTTTTTCGCTAGGCAAAATTTCGGACTTTGAATCGACTTTATCCTTCTCTCTATGAACAGGGTCATTGTGTACGTTATTCTTTGGGCTATTAGTCTCAATACAATCCTTCTTATCGTCGCTGTCAGAAGGATTTTCTGCAATTTCATCTTCACCAGAGAAACCTACTAACTCAACATTCTCATCAATAATATCTACGTGTTTGGCAATTATCACTTTGGTTCCGATCAGTACTCTATAACCCACATTTTCGTATCCCACTAAAATACCTATATCTGCCTTACGGTCCCATTTATTAGCTCTTTTAACTTCTGGTACCCTCACGAACACCTTGCTCCCGCATAATCTTAAATTTTTTATATTAGGTTTTTCACCCATAAAAATTTCATAAGGAGTCTTTCTCTCTATAGTATTAGCTAGAGTTCTATTTTTTAAATATACAGCCGTTTTTATTATTTCCGGCCATAGTTTCAAATCGAGCTTCGCATCTGACATTAAACATCGTGCTGTATCCATTACCGATCGGTTGTACCTCTCTGCCGTACCATTCAGCTCATGCACATATGGTGGACATGGCTGAATTAAGATACCCTTTTCGCGGGCAAATTCCCGTACATTTTTACTTAACATTTCTCTAGCATTATCGCATCTGAGTTTTTTTATTTTTTTCTCAGTTATATTTTCCACTTGGTTCACATACTCGACTAGGCAATCGAAAAATTCACTTTTGGCTTGAAGAGTATAAACTTTTGCTATTTTGCTAAAATCGTCAATAAACGTGAGAAAAAACTTTTTTTTCACACATGAACGTAAAGGCCGATTTTGCTACCTATTTTCGGGGAGCAAAATGCGGTTTTACCGACCGGAAAGTCTTTCCTACCAGCCTTTCCTCCCTGAAAGTCTTTTCTCCCGGCCTTTCTTCCCTGAAAGTCTTTTCTCCCAGTCTCGTTTGACTCAATCGGTACAGTCGTGTCTTCAAAAGCGGGAGAAAAGGCTGGCAGGAACTTTCCGGTCGGTAAAACCGCTCTCCCCGAAAACAGGTAGCAAAATCGGCCTCCGTTCATGTTTGAAAAAAAATATCGTGTGAACCACGGGAGCAACGTTTTCGCTCCCTCGGCGTAGCTTGCTGCCCTCGCGTTCGGCTATACTCGCCTCGCCTTCGGCTCGCCGAGTCTCGCCTCTCGCTCGGGCAGCAACCTACACACTCGGGAGCAAAAACGTCGTTTGCTCCCTTGGTGCACAATATACTATTCTCCCCTATGACCTTCAACGTGAGGTCCATTCATATCAAAATGTATAATTTCTAACACATCTTTTGCTCTATGTCTGTTGTTTTCAAAACTGGTGTTATGCATTTTGTTTTGGGCGCAGGTACCACATTTCAACCGATCATTTTCTAATTCGTCTGGCAACCCATCAAGTAATTTGTGTTTAGCTAATATATCCAAATACTTAAAGTTCACGTGACCAAGCATTCTGTGATATTTTTCTTTCTGAGTCATATTACAAGAAGCATTTTTTGAAACATTGTAATTTTCTTTTGTAATGAAGCTACTCATTTTGTATATATTATTCACTTTCTGAGCTGTTGCGATCAATTCATTATTTTTATTATACAGGGTGGTCCATTTTAATTTACGCAGGCGAATATCTCAAAAACTAACAGTTATACAAGAAAAAGTTTCATACAAAACTTGAAGGGTTTCGAGGGGGAAAGATAATTCTGATATGTGTTGACTTGTGGACTTCGCCAATTCCGAGATTTCGCAAGTAACTTCGGATTTTAGATAGGGAACACATGTTTTGGTTGGGGGCAGCTGATAGCGAGATCAAAGACTCATTCAAATACGGAAGCAAAAAAAATTAGAAAAAAAAAAAATTTGCAAAACAAATGGAAAAAAAAAAATTTCGCGAATTTTTTCTTTCAAAAGATTGTTTTCTTGTCCCTAGCCTTCGAACACATTAATTGTTTATCACTCTAGCTTGAAATATTTCTCGCCAATTTTGAAATTGGAAAGTTTGAATGTACCAGATTAGTAAAAAAAATTCGTAGATCAATAACACACAGCTTATTTCGGACTCAGGAGTGATAAACAATGAATGTGTTTGAAAGCTAGAGACAAGAAACAATCTTTTGCAAAAAAAAAAAATTCGCGAAATTTTTGTTTCCAATTTTTTTTGCAAATTTTTTTTTTTTTCTAATTTTTTTTGCTTCCGTATTTGAATGAGTCTTTGATCTCTCTATCAGCTGCCTCCAACCAAAACATGTGTTCCCTATCTAAAATCCGAAGTTACTTGCGAAATCTCGGAATTGGCGAAGTCCACAAGTCAACACATATCAGCATTATCTTTCCCCCTCAAAACCCTTCAAGTTTTGTATGAAACTTTTTCTTTTATAACTGTTAGTTTTCGAGATATTCGCCTGCGTAAATTAAAATGGACCACCCTGTAGATTTCTGACGCATCGCCTTTTGATACGATAACATGAGACGCAGTTACTTTTCCATAACTAATTAAATTTTTATCCATCTTGTCTACATAGAACACATTTTTAAGTGTTACTTGATTTATCTTATTTTTGACACTAAAATTAGTAACAACGCGACCTACTTTTGTAGCTTTCAATAATTTTCCATCCCCAACTTTTACATTTATCGGTGTTTTTAATTCTACAAAATCAGAAAAATAACAAGCATTGTTTACAATGTGGTCGGAACAGCCACTGTCTAATATCCATTGTACTTCGTTTTCGCACGCATAAGCCTTACCTTCCTCACTGCCCAACTTATTTACTACTTCTGTAGTGAACGTGCTGCTTGTATTGTTACATTCGCCGTCTGTGTTTCCGCTGCTCGATTCGTCTCTATTTCTCCAATCACCTCGTTGTTGCTGTTGGTGCTGCCATCCGCCTCGACCACGTTGCGCTGAGCCTCTGCCCCAACTTCCGCCTTCATAATTTCGCTGTGCCCAGTGATGACCACGTGAGCCACCTCTCCAATGGCGACCCGCTCTTCCTCTGCTGTTTCCTCTCCATGATGATGCGCCAAAATTGCGCGTACTAGAGTTGTTGGAAAAACATGTATATTGTGTATGTCCATGTTTTCCACACTTGAAGCATGCTCCTTCGTTCTTCTTTTCAGCTTTGAATGCATTGGAGTAACTTTGTTTATGACCTCTGTTATTTTTATCCTCATCTTTTTCTTTTGTTTCATAATACTTTATCTTGTTCTTCACGTACTCGACGGTTTGGTCCTCTTCTTTGAGCACGTCTATTATGTCTCCAATATTACTCAACGAACTCGGCAAAGTTCTAATTAGGTAGTTTAACTTTTCCTTTTCGGTTACTGTAGCACCAGCAATTTTCAATTCACTTATTAATTTTTCGAAATTGACAAAGAAATCATCTGAATCACTGTAATCACTCAATTTTATTTTTTCTAACTTGTTTCTCACACTTATCTGTAGTGCCGTTGATTTAACTAAGTAGATCGAGTCCAATTTTTTCATTATCGCATATGACGTTTCCTCATCGTTGACGTGCTCCATTTGTCGATTCGAAAGTGTACTATATATGTAATTCATAGCTGCTATATCTTTTACATCGTAATCTTCTTGTCTTTCCGTAGCAAGTTTTTCTCTAATTGCTGCTACGTCGCACTTTTTCCACTTTAGAAATACTAATAAACGCTTCTTCCAAACTTTGTAGTCTTGACCGTCAAACACTGGTACAACAATTTTGCTATCATGTTCCGACATGTTTTCTGTTTTTTCTGTTTGTGCGAATATCACTCTTTTCAGAATTATAACTTTTATTGTAACTTTTATAAATGTTTCCAGAATTTTCCTTTTAACTTCAAATTCAACACCCTTTTCCTTTGATTCAATATCTTGCTTTAATTCACTCATTAATTTTCACCGGCACGTGCTCTCACAACCTCGCATAGCCTTTTCGCATCTTAAGTATTAAAACCACGCTCTGCTACCATGTTAGGAACTCGGAGGTTTATGAGAGGATTAATCAGATTGCTCTATTAATTATCCTAAATATATTTATTAATCACATAGCTTAAGGGTTACATAGATTTGGTAGATTTGAGTTTTGTCTGGAGCGTCTAGCTCGCTAGCAATGCCTTGACCAACTGGCCACACTTGTTTTTGTGTACGTCATTTCCCGGTGGACATACCATAGGTGTTTGTCTATAGCAGTCGTTCCGGCGCGGTAAATACAACCCCCAAAAAAATTCACCAACAAAAATTCTTCCTCGACAAAAGTGGTACTATAGAAATGTCTACTTACAAAAGAATTGAAATCAGATACAATTGCCAAGTACATGTCTTCTGTATCACAAAAGTTTACAACAGAAGAACAGAAAACTGAATAGTCTTGTATCGTTCACTCGCTACGCTCGCTCACTCGATCGGCTCTTGATCATGACAGGGAAAAAATCAGGAAAAAAAATTTAGTACGTGGTACTTGCGGGCCATTTATGAGTAAGTACAAGAGTATTTACTTAGGTCTATGTATCATTTGTTCAATACATATTGCTATAATGGCCCGCCAAGTACCACTTCCTAAATTTTTTTTCCTGATTTTTTCCCTGTCATGATCAAGAGCCGATCGAGTGAGCGAGCGTAGCGAGTGAACGATACAAGACTATTCAGTTTTCTGTTCTTCTGTTGTAAACTTTTGTGATACAGAAGACATGTACTTGGCAATTGTATCTGATTTCAATTCTTTTGTAAGTAGACATTTCTATAGTACCACTTTTGTCGAGGAAGAATTTTTGTTGGTGAATTTTTTTGGGGGTAGTGACCACATTAATGTACTTGGCGAAAAGTTTTTGCACCAGGGGTGCTTTTTGGGGTTGATATCACCACTTTTTGTACAATTTTGCTTGACTACCTAATAATTGTGCTCGCTCGCTACGCTCGCTCGATTGGGTTTTCCTATATCCTCGCTTGCGAGGCTTGCTTAGTTGTCAGCATTCTGCCAATTGTTCCTATGAACATCTCAATGCATGTACGGTGATGCATTTCATATCATCCGAATCCCTCAAAAAGCAGCAATGTTAAATGTGGTAGTATAATTTTAAATAAATGAGAATAATGTTATAATATACACGTATGCTCATACTTTTCTGTAAGCCTTAAATTTCTGTGGACAGACGTAACATGTGTTCTTTCATTAAGTTCTACGAATTGTTTCGTTAGAATCCGGTATAATTCTATATGCCTGCAACGTGTAACCCAGCGCGCAGCCCTCCTCCTGTCTCATCTGGGCTTGGGACCGGCAATGGCGGAGTTACTTGCACGCAGGGTTATAGTTGCAGCTCATGATTAAATATATATAAATGTTAGATAAATGTATTGCAATTCTTAGGTAGTTTTTTTTTTTTTTTTGATGCAGCTAGGTCCTCTGCAAAAAGAACATGTACGCGTCCTGTACTCATAACGTCAACTTCAACTTCGGGTCTGAACCGAAGGTATCGAAATATATAGAATTGAGCCTATTGATGCAAGACTAGCGTAGAGCATAAAATAGAAGTTTCTGAAGTCAAACAATTGCATTCTGCTCTATTCGTTTGACTCTACCCATTTCTTGTATCAAATCACACTATCCCGATGTCTTGCAACTTCAGCGTTTTCTCTCATCATCCTCTCTTCTGAAGCGATGACCCGCTACAAAATTGAACAATCCATAAAAAAGGTTGTTCTCCAATAATCACATTCATAAATGAAATTACGGCGAGTCTAAAACGAATAAATAAATATAGATGAGAATCTCTATCATCTGACAAAGAGGGCGACGATCGATCATTTCTTTCATAGCGAATAAGTATTTTCATTCAATTTGTCGTGATAGCACTAATCTGAATTTGAAGAAAGCCTAAGAGACTTGAACATACAGACACAGGTTGCATACCAAAATCTAACAAATTTATGTATTGAAATTTGACAGTAAATTATGAATATATAGTTTGTACGATTAATTTACACGTAATCATAGATATTTATACAGACTTTGAGATCGCTCTGAACGAAGAATCTAAGCTGTTTGTAAAACATGGATTAAAAATTATCTCCACCGAAGGTCAAAGCACTACGTTGACGTGGAGTGTAGAATAAAGCCTATCGGAGTCTAACACACAAGTCGACTTACAGTCTCGTTTTGACTAGAGGATATAGATCATAAAACTCGTCGGAATCCTACGTATAATGTCGACTCACAATTTGAGTCTGAGCAGACGGGCCTTCGGAGATGAAATTAACATAGAGCTTGAAGTGGAATTCGCTGCAAACCAACGCTTGAACTCGGCTTTATTGGTCTGGCTCCTTGCCGTTCCTTATATCAAATCATGAGATCCTGATATTTTTCGACTTCAACATTTGCTCTTGATTTGTTATCATCAGACTTCCTCAGGCGGTAACTTGCTAAATAATTAAATCCCCAAAAAACCGTTTCCTCCGATAATTGCATTCATAAATAACCTCAAAAGCTCAATATCGTAGGATTCAAAATTAACCTATCGAAACATTTTTGCTGGTGACTATCACATTAATGTACTTGGCGTAAGGTTTTCGTACCTGAGGAGCTTTTAGTGGGTATTCACTAGTTTTCGTACCTTTAAATTTTATATCAATCATTGCTCGTAGTTTATTCTATTTCCTTTATTTGGATTTAAAAACATGAAATGACAACACGCGTCTGCTAGTGTTGCAGACGATTTTTGTTTGCGATACTAGCGCTGACTACGTCGTGACTATCGTACTCACGCCACTCTATACAACTTTTGTGTGGATTTATCCCTTCTATGTCATGTTCCCAGATGCGTAAGGACGTATGTTCTGTGTATGAGCGTAGGACATACGTCCTGAGTTTACCGACGCGATTCGATTTTATGGGAATGGTTTTAATGGGATGAATCTTGGTCTGAATTTTTGTGTGGACTTTCCCTTCTATGTCTGTTCCCAGACCCGTAAGGACGTATGTTCTGTGTATGAGCATAGGACATACGTCCTGCGTTTAGCGACGAAATGTGATTTCATGGGAATGGTTTGAGTTGGCAGAATCTTGGTCTGAAGAACAGGAAAGAGAAAATTTGATACGAGGAAACGAGGTATCAGAATCTGTAATTAATTATATCTCAGCACTCCGGACACCGATTTAATCGATTTAGGGCTCAAATGAAAGCTTTTTATGCCCACATCTTAAATAAAATTAGTTTCAATTCGTGTATGTTGTGAGGTGAAAGAAAACGAAGATACTAATTCGCGGTATAGGTTAGGGTAGTTGCCTCTCGGGTATATAGACTCGTTGAGTCTCGCGCTTGAAAAAAAATTTTTTTTAATGTACTTGGCGCGAGACTCTACCGAGTCTCTTGATTCAAATTTACACTTCTACCAACATATATATTTATATATATTTATATTATATATATATATTTATATTATATATTATATATATTTATATATATTTATATTATATATATATATTTATATTATATATTATATATTTATATTTTTTTTTTTTTTCATGTATTTGATTTATAATTTGGCTGGTTTATGAATTTTTTTTGTATTGCAATAATTCCCTGAACCATTTTCCATCCATTTTGACGTGAGGATACAACCGAGCGAGCGGCTAAATGAAAATCGGGCACAGTTTTACTGACTTTGTGGCGCGCTAGAGGTCGTAATTTTTGTCGGAAATAAAAAATAAAAAAACGAATTTGTAGGTCTGGACACGCTCTACAAGTTTTATTTCGAACATTTTTCGATATCTTTCACCAGAAAAAAGTAAATAGCGAAAAAAAAAAATTTCTCCCCAAATTTTTGATATTTTTGATCGATATCTCGAAAACGACGATCGATACGTGAAAAATGTATGGGACCTTAATTGTAGATCGTGAAAAGAGCAACAAAAAAGTATTTCATAAAAATTTTCGTATCTCAACGGGGAACCGAGTTATGATGAAAAAACTGAATTTAAGGGATTTTTCAAGATGGCGGAAATTGCACAAGGTTATTTTGGTCGACAATTTGAACTTAAGCTTTTCTAGCCACCCCCCACGTAATATCCAAAATTTGGCTTTCTCTGTTCATTTTCATTTTCAAATGTAATAATGACTGGACTAGTCATGGTTACGTCAATATATGTGTCTGCTGAGACCTGTCAATCGTCGAATTTGATTTAGAAATTGAATTATTTTCAACAGTTACCTGCTTGTTTACTTTGTGTAGCTTGATTTTATTTTCGTTACTTTCAATAATTCGAAATTCTTCAGTGTTTATCTCATAGTTTGTTTTCTTTGAGCGTGTCTTGTGGGGTGACCGTGCGACCGCCATAAATACCTATATGTTTACTTCATTCCGTGTCCCTCTGTTCGGGCGCCATTTGTAACGGTTATTGTCTTATTATTCTAACGTTATATTTTATTTAGAGTCAGGTAGATGGAAAGAAGATAACACGAGTCACACAATAAATAGAATCACGCTCAAATAGTCTTTTGGCTCTTTATTAATATTGAAAATGAAATTGATAGTTTAGAGATATCGTAGAGGTATCGTACATATTAAGACGTGCGTATCGATATTCATAATTGGATGTCAAATTTCAAGTAGACTTTCTGTAACTCGCCGATCGGTAAATCGCTGCAGCGGCGGTAAGGTTGGACACAGACACGGACCTACACAACTGACTGCGCCCTGCCACCGCTACTGAACTTGATCTGCACGGTCTGATGTGACCCCCAAAAAAATCCACCAACAAAAATTCCTCCCTAACAAAAGTGGTACTATAAAAATGTCTACTTACAAAAGGATTGAAATCGGATACAATTGCCAAGTACATGTCTTCTGTATAAAAAAAGTTTACAACAGAAGAACAGAAAACTGAATAGTCTTGTATCGTTCACTCGCTACGCTCGCTCACTCGATCCGCTCTTGATAATTACAGAGAAAAACAATCAGGAAAAAAAATTTAGGAAGTGGTACTTAGCAGGCCCATTATAGCAATATGTATCGAACAAATGATACATAGACCTAAGTGAATACTCTTTTACTTTCTCATAAATGGCCCGCAAGTACCACGTACTAAATTTTTTTTCCTGATTTTTTCCCTGTAATTATCAAGAGCGGATCGCGTGAGCGAGCGTAGCGAGTGAACGATACAAGACTATTCAGTTTTCTGTTCTTCTGTTGTAAACTTTTTTCATACAGAAGACATGTACTTGGCAATTGTATCTGATTTCAATTCTTTTGTAAGTAGACATTTTTATAGTACCTCTTTTGTTAGGGAGGAATTTTTGTTGGTGTAATTTTTTTGGGGGGATAAGTATTTCTCGTACCAATTGGTCCATGTAAATGACGTGCCTGATTTATGTTCCATAATCAAACTTTATTCCAGATCCTAGTATACAAACTAACAGAAACGCTGATAAGCTGTTCCTGCCGACAATAGTAAGATAAGCTGTATAGCATTTTGTCATTTTTGAACTTTTTGCGTATGCAGTACAATCTCACGAATCCGGCACTGCGCCGATCCGGCCCCTCCAGTAGTCCGGCGTTTTCAAAAGGGGGTGGAGTGAGCAGCGTGAAACGGAACTTGTTTCAGACCTGTTCCCTCAAAGAAATAATACAAATACATAGTTGAGCAAGGAGTATGTAACAAAGTGCATAGTTTGACTGAAAGTAAACAGTGTCAGTATATAAATTTATGTTGGTGGTCAAAAACATTAGTGCATTACACTTAGTGTAACCTTAGAGTACTCTGGTACTTGCCCTAGCTCTGAAGCTGTCAAGGGATAAAGCCAAACGGAAAAAAAAAAAAAAAAAACAAATACATAGTAGAAATATGAGTTTTTTTAAATTCATTTTTGTTTAAACGTAAACATAACGCAGGTCTACTGAAGGTTATGTATACTACGGAAAAATGCAATTACATACTGTTTTGTGCAATAAAGATAGGTTTTGCTAATAAAATGCATTATTTTTAAACGAACCTCCACCAATCCGGCAGTCCTCTGGTCCGATATTTGCAGCGAATAACTATAGGGTCACGTGACCATAATTCGCTTAATTTTCAGCGTATAATTCGCTCGTGAAAAGGCACCTTTATGTTTCTGGAATCCTAACAAGACTTCAGTGCAATGTTTCAGAAACGTATCTGAGCTGTTTTAGGTGCTGTTTGAGTTCTCTGGATTACATGAACCAATCGATAATATATTGCTTAGATATTTTGTCGTTTTATGTTATGTTTCGTTTTACAGTTTCTCCTGCGACGTCCGACGAGAAGTTGGAGAGTGAAAAAGACCGATTTCACGTTGCAATTCACCCCATCATCTTGGTGGCGCAATGCTTTGCTGTTCTACCTGTTGCTGGAATTCGGTCACCAGACTCTTCTTACTTAAAGTAAGTATTTACGTAACTGAAATTATGTTAGAATTCAATGTGTTACTTTCTTTCGAATTTCCATTGCAATCGTAAGTATGGAAACTGTTAGATTAGACAGATCGAGAAGTTACTGAATTTGAGAATGGGAGGCACGATGTTTTTTGGAAATAAATTTGATAATTATTTGGAAACATTGTTAGAATCGAAATCATCACACGCACGTCCACAATTCTGATTACATTCAAGTTTCTGGATTTTGTCTCGCTTCAGGTTCAACTGGAAGAGCCCGAAAATTATTTATTACGTCACTTCATTCGTTGGTGCTGCGATCCTCATGGTTTGTAGCATCGCTCGAATATGGCTGACCGGGATCACCGCACGAAAGACGAGTAATTACCTAATAACTACAACGTCAAATGAATAATTTATAAGATAAGGGTGTGCGGGTACCCGAGTCGGGTATCGAGGTCGGGTGAATATTGGTCGGGTATTGCTGTGACCGAGTCAAAGTCGGGTACCCGGGTTAAAATTGGGTACCCGGGTTAAAGTCGGTACCCGGGTAAAAGTCGGGTACCCGAATCCGGAGTCAGATCCTGCTATACTCACAGAGTCAGGCGTGAGATGTAGGTACTAGGTGGAGTGAACGATCGCTCTGTTCCAAAGGTTCGCCGCACCGCGCTGCCTTGATGGGACTGTATAAACATCTTGGCTAGTGCTGGACACAAGACCAAGACCGGCCTTGGTCTTGTCTTGGTCTCGTCTCGAATTTCGAGACGAGACCAAGACAAGATTACGATGGAAAAATTCGAGACGATACCAAGACTGCCCTGAAGTCTCGTCGAGACTGTCGAGAGTCTCGACAAGATTAGTCAATATTTCAATATTCGAAAGAAAATGGTGATAAATAAAAACCAAATTCCACAGACCAAGACAAGACCAAGACAAGACGTAAAAATTGAGATTTTTCCAAGACCAAGACGAGACTCTGCAAAGTCTTGTCTGGTCTCGTCTTGTGTCCAGCACTACGCTGTACACAAGTCTGTGCATGTGGCTGAAAGCTAGCACACGGCACCAGTTACGTTACGTGGGTGTTTTCAAATCATGTCGCATTTGAAATTTGGTGTTTCTGCTTCTCCTATGAATAATCTTGACCACGGGATTTTCGAATTGACATAATTAAACCTCAGATTGATTTGATACTTTATATTCATTTTTTTCTTGCAAATATAATACGGAAAAACTATCAAAAAGAAAGAAAAATAATTAAATGGGAACTAGATACGTATGGTAAAATTCAAACTTAAACGTTCTTCATATAAATGATGCGTCAAATTAAAAATTCCAAATTTATATGAAATAATGTAATACTCAAATAATTGGGGCCATTCAGGGACAAGCAAGACCAAGACAAGACCAAGACAAGACCAAGACAAGACCAAGACAAGACCAAGACAAGACCAAGACAAGACCAAGACAAGACCAAGACAAGACCTGAAAATCGAGGTTTTTTCGAGACCAAGACCGAGACCAAGACCAAATTCCACAGACCAAGACCGAGACCAAGACCAAATTCCACAGACCAAGACAAGACCAAGACAAGACGTAAAAATTGAGATTTTTCCAAGACCAAGACAAGACTCTGCAAAGTCTTGTCTGGTCTCGTCTTGTGTCCAGCACTAATCTTGGCGAATTTTAGCATGTTTTGCTAGTTCACATTCTAAGTGCCATTCCTTTTCCAGTATTCAGACGGAGTCTATTCTGTAACTTTGTATACTGCATACTTAGGCGCTTACTCTATAAGGCAATAGGTATGGAAAGTATGGACAGTGTTCATTCCGATGAGGGTCAAAGTGATTCCGCCGTTGACGATACGGAAAACTCACAGTCAAGCGAGAGTCGACTGGTGTCCAGTTCTCGAGGACCGCGGAAAACTAGCGAGGTGTGGCGTTTTCTTACATCGATCGATTTACAAACTGCAAAGTGTAAAGCTTGTAAAACAATTATGAAAACAAAATTCAGTAGTACCTCGTCCTTGCGCAGGCATTTACTCATACATCCTGACATATCTGCTAAATTAGGTTCAACGAGTACAATTAAAAATGATGGTACTAAAAAGAAAAATCCCGTCATACAAGCTTACGAGCGCGTAGCACTCTTCGGGAAAGACTCTCCCAAAGCCAGAGAGTTGACGAAAGCTATAGCTATTATGATAGCTGTTGATCTACAGCCATATGGTGTCGTTGAAGATCCTGGCTTCAAAGCGGTATTGAAGGTAGCGGAACCACGATACTGTATTCCCTTTCGAACTACGTTTTCTCGGGAAATGATACCAAAAATGTACAAGGATGAATGGGCACGAATTTTTCAGGCTGAGTGTGTTCGGTTTGGAAGATGAATGCATTTACCTCGCTCAAGAACATTTCAAAGTAATATATCTATTTAAATTAGTTTTGCTGTAGAAATTTATTGATATCTCTGTCTAATTAGAAAAATCAGCCGTTTTACAGGCTTTATCGCGTATTATTTTGAGCGTTCAATTATTTGAGTTCAATTATGCTTCTGAATGAAAATGAATTTGTAACGAATTATTTTTTCGCGAGAAATTGCAAATACGAAATAACTAAATAAGGCACCCTATAAATGTCTAGTCCGAATTAGAGAGTTTTCTTAGCTGGGCCGATGAATTATCGTATACTGTATTGGTAGTGGCTCACGAGACCGCTGCGGAATTATTTCCTCACGATTTTGAGTTTTTACTGATACAAGGGCACACTGCGGACCGCACGGGTGCCTTGAACTTAATTTTTTCTCAAAGTCTTGTTACTTCAGAATTCATTTAGGATTTTGATTTTATAACAATTTCGACGTCCAAAAACCTAATTATGGAAATCGCAGATAGTGCCGTTTTTTTAAGCCCACTTTGAATTTTTTTTTTTACACATTTTTATATTTTGATTTTTATTGGGATATTTTTTTTTACAACGTCCTATTAACAAATTTATAGTGATTCATTTTTATATACCTATGAAGTGACTGTAGACATGTTGTATAATTAGAAAATAGATATTCTTTATACCAATGAAACAAAAATATCACTTCACATATGATTACTATTTTTATCTATTTTCTAATTTACAACATGTTTACAGTCACTGTATGGGTATATAGGAATATATTGCTATAAGTTTGTTAATAGGACGTTGTGAAAAATAATTTCCCAATAAAAATCAAAATATAAAAATTTGGAATAAAAAATAATAAAATTTCAAAGTTGCCTTAAAAAAAAAACGGTACTATCTGCGATTTCCAAAATTCCTCTTTTGAACGTCCAAATTGTTATAAAATCAAAATCTCAAATGAATTCTGAAGGGACAAGACTTTTAGAAAAAATTAAGTTCAAGGCACCCGTGGACCGTAATAAAATGTAGCGAAATTAATTTAAAAGATGCCATTTATCGCATTTATTAAATCGTGCCACAGAACACTAATATTATAAATTAGTGCAGCGACAATAAACAACGATATTCCGGCAACGCAACAAGAACTTATCTAGCTATCCCAGCTACCCAGGTCAGCAGTGAACGGGTGTTTTCATTAACCGGAAACATCGTTACACCTACGCGAGCAAACCTTCTTCCGGAGCACGTGGAGGAATTATGTTTCCTACACGCTAATTTAGAAATTTAATCTAAAACAAATACCAAAGTCAACTTGTATATGAGGTATTCCATACCAACTCGCCCAATGATTTTCCCTCACCATTTTTGATTTGGTTCATAATTTTTTCTACGGTTACTCCAACTCTAACACCCACTCATGAATTTTTTCAGATCTTTTTCATGAACCGTTATTTATTCATGAATTTCCGAAAATTCAAACAGTGCGACACCTTCGATTTGTTTGAAAAAATTCTCAAAAATTCTGTTTTTCGAAGACGATTATTTTGACCCCCATTCGGAAGTGGAAACTCTTTTTCTGACATTTATTTTGCTCATTGAAGAAAAAATTATTTCGTAAACGTGGTGGATAATGGCTCCCAGAATTTTCTTGAATGCAAATGAATTATATTTTCAGGAGAGGTGGTCGTAATAATCAGAAATACAATTGATTTTACTACCGAAAATTTTATTTTCTGTCATACAATTGTTTCTGGAAAAAATTCTGGGAGCCATTATCCACCACGTTTACGAAATAATTTTTTCTCAAGTGAGCAAAATAAATGTCAGGAAAAGAGTTTCCACTTCCGAATGGGAGTAAAAATAATCGTCTTCGAAAAACAGAATTTTTGAGATTTTTTTCAAACAAATCGAAGGTGTCGCACTGTTTGAATTTTCGGAAATTCATGAATAACTAATGGTTCATGAAAAAAATCTGAAAAAATCCATGAGTGGGTGTTAGAGTTGGAGTAACCGTAGAAAAAATTATGAACCAAATCAAAAATGGTGAGGGAAAATCATTGGTCGAGTTGGTATGGAATACCTCATATGCGCTTTTGTATTGCCGGGAAGTAATATTACTTAATGTTAATAAATCAATAATAAACGTTCGATAAAATAATAACTGACTGAAGAAGTGATGAAGAATTTATTTGCAATAAGAATATCGTAGTGGCTTGCCCATCTTAGAGATTCCGAGACCCAATTCCGAGTCAGTTGTGCGTCCGGATCATGTTGTTTTCATCAATGTATATAGATTAGGGTGATTCAGAAAAAAAAAAAAAAATTATTTTTTCTTCCAAACAGGCTCAAAAGTTTCATTCAGGTCAAAAAGTATGCCTGTTAAAATTTGAGCTCTTAATATTAATATTGAGTTGCTCCGCATCGCACTTTTCGATTTTCCATAAGAATAACATGGGATAGATCATTTTTGCTGCTTCTGATTTTTATAACTAGCAAATGACACATCACACAGAGAATCTACAGACACATTTTTGTAGGGAATTGAACGCTCTACAAGAAAGTTCCGAGTCATTTTCTAATAAGTCCATTCGTTCAAAAGTTATTCAAGGTCAAATTTTAATTTATTTTGATTGATTTTAATTTTAATTTTTTCAATTTTTGGTTTTTTATTTTTTTTTATTTTTCATTTTTCATTTCCCAACAAAAATATGTCTGTAGATTCTTTGTGTGACGTATCATTTGCTAGTTATAAAAATCAGAAGAAGCAAATATAATTTATCCTATGTTATTCTTATGGAAAATCGAAAAGTGCGATGCGGAGCAACTCAATATTAATATTAAGAGCTCAAATTTTAACAGGCATACTTTTTGACCTGAATGAAACTTTTGAGCCTGTTTGGAAGAAAAAATAATTTTTTTTTTTTTTTCTGAATCACCCTAATATAGATACTAGATAGATAGTTAGATACGCCACACGTGAAATCAAATTCGGGAGAACCGAGGAATAGTAAGTGCTAAGTAGTATATCAGTGAAGGTGAACTCGGGTAAACTCAGATATATACTCGGGTAAAATCGGGTACCCGGACCGACCCGACCCGACAAATTCAGCTACCCGCACACCCTTAGTATACGATGAGATTCTATTCCGATGACAAGTACACTTTTTCAAAATTTAACCTACTATGTCTTTAAAATAATCCGCTTTCACTTTCACCCGTCCAATAATAGCTAATGTCGTCTTCTTTGGAGCCGCCTGTATCACGATGCTGCTTTTCTTGAGACTGGCCACCCGGTGGCCAAACTTTATACGAACCTGGGAAAAGGTGGAAAATGAAATGACCGCTCCACCGTTACCTTCGACGAGGATGTACTTGAAAACCAGGCTGTGTGTCATATTTGGTGTAACCATGTCCTTAGCCCTGGGTCAGCTACTCTTTAAAATCTATTAAAAATAGCTGAAACTAGATTAGAAACATCAGAAAATCAAACATTTTCATGAGATTTCATAAAATTGCACGAGGTTCTGTAAAATTACATAATATTCGTGACTTTTTGTAAGATTGATGATAAGATCGCATGAAACTTTCTAAGATTTCATACAATTCCACGATATCTTCTGTCATATCTTGACGGACTTGGAAGGATTTCCCAAGTATCAATTTTTTCGAAGAATTTTGATCAAAATAACTCAAATTTCACCGCTTCATTTCAATACTGTTTATCCTGCACAATGCGAATACTCTACGCAGTAAATTTTTTTTTGTAAAATTTAACAAAGGTTTGTGTTAACCACTTTTTTTACACAAAATTTGTGTTACTTCAACACAATCCGTTTAAAAACAACTCTAAACCATTGTTTGAATTAACACACGAGAGTGTTAAATATTTAACACAGACTTTTGTTTTACACAATGACGAAATTTTTTTTTCGTTGCAGTGGGCGTAAAATCCGATTTCACAACTTGTTCTGCTTAGATAAAATCGAATTTTACGCCAACTGCATCGAAAAATATCGTTCGTAACACGGGCGTAATACTTTATACCCTCGTGTGATGCCGTAGTCACGAGGGCTTTGCCCCGTCTCTCGTGCACGGTGATCACACGCGGGTATAAAATTTCATGCCCTTGATACGAAATATTCTAATACTGTGTATAGCCCAATATCCAATATTGTATTTTCCCGAAAAAATGAATCTTTTCCAGTGGAACATCTGCTATCGATTCTCGCTGGATACTCCAGTGCCCGTGAGTGTGCTTCTCTTCGAGGAGACACAAACATCGTGGCAACGTACTTCCAGTCGCAATTTCCCCAAGTAGGAGACATATCATTTTTATACACGAGTTCCACATGTACAGCCTAGCCAAAATGGCCATCTTCTAACTGTCTGTGCAGGTCTTCGACCTAACTACGTACAACGTGTGGAAAGGATTCCTGGTCCAGTGTGTCAACATCCTTAGCACTTTTTCCTGGAACTTCATGGACGTTTTTCTCATGTTGCTCAGCTCAGCTCTGGTCGAACGGTTCCGCCAAATGAACGAGCGACTTTATTCCATCAAAGGAAAGGTACGCCTTTTTTCACTCGTTTTTTTCTTCACAGGATAAAAACTGAAGTTTAAAGTTTATTGACTATTACCGTGAATGGCCCAGTTTTCGGACGTGTAGGAGTTCCCGGACAAAGCACGACCAGTCACCAATTTTCTCGTTATTAAAAATAAATCCTCTCGTTTTATGAACTAATATTCCTTCAGATTATGCATAGAAAAATATACCGCGAGATTACATCAGAAATTATTCTCTCTCTGATAAGTAAGAAGGTGAGAATCGAGATTAAAGTGGTGATCCATCGTTTCGTTCCGCATTCGGGACGTTCTCTTGTCCACAGCGGTTAGAGTCGAGCTTCGTGTCAGAATGTGAGTGCAAAATACAATGGGATTTTTTCCATCGATAGATAATTGATCAACGAATATTAAGAAAAATGAAAACAACAATGAATGATTTTCTACGTTGAAAAATCGTGTGTCCGAGAACTCGGACGGGTGAATTGAGGTCGGTCGTAGTTATCGGACACACGACTTTTTGACGTCTAACCTAGATTTATTTTTTGTTTCGAACATTCGTATTACGTAGAAATTACATTAGGTAATCAGAGATTCTGATTTCAACCCCTTCAGTGTGGGGCCAAAATTAGCTTTTTGTATCACCAGTGCGGGACAAAAAAAGTTCCTCAGATTGACATGTTGAATTAAGTTTCCGGGTTTCTGAGGTCGCTGAATCCGAATATGGCATCAGATTTAAAATTAAAAATGGCGGATCCACTATGGCCGACCAAAATTTGAATTTTTTTTCGAATTCGTATAAAAATTAGTTGTCTACGGTTTTGGGGTTGCTGAATCTGAATATGGCGTAAAATTTTCGAAATTCAAAATAGCGGATCCAATCTGGTCGATCAAAGTGAAGAACGACAAAAAATCTCTGTCCCAAAAACACTGGAAAGCACCCAATAACTTCGGTGAGATCGATACTAGCATCCTGGTGCTATACTTCAGAGCGATTGGCTTTCTTCGCGACGTTTGCAGTGAGTGGCGGTCCTGTTCCATATTTGGATTCAGCTACCCCAAAAATCTGAAGGTACTGAATTTTATGTCAATTCAAAGCTTTTCAGAATTCGTATCAGCCGTATTGGATCTGCTATTTTGAATTCAAAAAATCTAATGCCATATTCGGATTCAGCGACTCCAAAAACCCCTACGTCCTAAATAATATGTGAATTCCAAAGATTTAAAAAATTTTGATCAGCCATATTGGATCCGCCACATTGAATTTTAAGAATCTGATTCCATTTTCGGATTCAGCGACCCTAAAAACCCCCAGGGTACCAAGTTTCACGAAAATCAACAAAACTAAACATGGTTTTTTTCAAGTTGCGCATATAGCGTCATCCGCACTGGTGGCACGACTTTTTTCCGCGCAATATGCGTCATCCATGCCAAAGGGGTTAATGTTGTTTATTACGAATATGTTTAAGGCCCATCCTTAGTCGCCCACCTCCTTTCCAAACAATGTAACGAAAACGGGGCCGGGGAGACACATTTCGATGATTATCCGAGCCCAGGCGTCGAAAACGCAAAAAAGGCCAACGTAGCGCGAATTCTATTTCAATTCCAAACACATACGTCCAAAAAAAGTTTCGTTTCATGCGAAAATAGAGCCAGCGTTTGGTTATTTCTTTTTTCCATTGTCTAAAGCCAAGGACAATGAAAAATCATTTAGACAATGGAAAAAAGAAATAACCAAACGCTGGCTCTATTTTCGCATGAAACGAAATTTTTTCTGGACGTATGTGCTGCCGTGCTAAGCACACATGTGGTAACTGACTTTTTTGTCAAAAACGAGTTATGACTCCAAGATGGTATAATAACGATCAATAAATATTTTCATTATATTACGAACCGATCTAGTCCATTTTTCCATAATAAAATCACTCTATTAAAGTTGCGCTATCTTCGTTAAAGTTGTCAATTACTAGAACAATTAACCGTATTTATCAATAATATTAATACAACAGTAACGAGTGATATAACCTTTTATCTTTTGCATTCAAACCAAATTTTAAAATCGTTCGACTATGAATATAATTCTTAATGACTGTAAAAATTGAAAATTGAAAACTGTCAATATCTCAAGATGGCCAAAATGCGAGATACCACAGTTGTGCTTAGCACGGCAGTGTGTTTGGAATTGAAATAGAATTCGCGCTACGTTGGCCTTTTTTGCGTTTTCGACGCCTGGGCTCGGATAATCATCGAAATGTGTCTCCCCGGCCCCGTTTCCGTTACATTGTACGGAAAGGAGGTGGGCGACTAAGGATGGGTCTTAATAGTTACTTTGTTTTCTATGATTTTCTACCAATGCTATTTTCTCTGTCCACTCTGTCCGGAAAGTGGGTCTCCTGATGTCCGGAATCAGGTACAAGTTCAATTTGAGTTTTCGAGAACTAGGCCATGCGACAGTTCATTTATTATATTCAATATTTATTTTATTTTTATAAATAGGAATCAGAATTCTGCTTATTTTAGTTCAGAAAACTTCAAAAATAATATTTCATCCATAAAATGCAAAACTTGTTACCAAAATATGAAAATATTCATATCTGACTTACGGCTGACTCTTACATGTCCGAAAACTGGGCCATTCACGGTACACGGAGAAAAAGTGTGGCTCTCGTAGCTATCTAACGGATAGTGAACGTAGTATTGTGATTGGTACTCAACGGTTTCATGTTTATCACGATACTATATACCATTATGCTCTATACTTAAGGGCATGTCCTAGTCCTACCTTTACCGGCTTTAAAAAAAAGTAAAACATCGAAAAAACTCCGAAACGATGGTTAAAAATGATATATAATGGATTTATTCGATGATTAGGGACGAATAGGTTCTATCCAGCACCCGAGATCCGTTGAAATCGAGAAAAATTAATTTTTTATGTTCGTCAAGTGCGTCCGTGTCACCTATTTTGGTTGATATCAAAGTCTACGCGTCAAAAACGCAAAAACCGGCAACGTACCCCTAGTCTACATGCAATAACGAACATTTGTGTCTAAAAATTTTGTTGCTTCACGTAACGATGGGGCGATCAAACCGAAAGTAGAGCGGTAGTCAAGATGTAAATAGTGTAAAATTGTCAATTTCTGACAGCGGATCGTGAGACACGAGACGGTTCTCGGCTAACGAAACACCCGACAGATGGCTCTGCGCGTAAATCATTGTGCGTAATAATTGAATTACAATTTTAATATAATTATTATATTGAAAAATATAATATTTTTATTATTTTTTGCCAAGTATCAATGATAATACTTGGCAAAAAATAATAAAAATATTATATTTTCAATATAATAAATATATTAAAATCTCATGTCTTACGATCAGCTGTCAGAAATCGACAATTTTACACTATTTACATCTTGACTACCGCTCTACTTTCGGTTTGATCGCCCCATTGTTGCGTGAAGCAACAAAATTTTTAGACACAAATGTTCGTCATTGCATGTAGACTAGGGGTACGTTGCCGGTTTTTGCGTTTTTGACGCGTAGACTTTGATATTAACCAAAATAGGTGACACGGACGCACTTGACGAACATAAAAAATTAATTTTTCTCGATTTCAACGGAACTCGGGTGCTGGATCGAACCTATTCGTCCCTAATCATCGAATAAATCCATTATATATCATTTTTAACCATCGTTTCGGAGTTTTTTCGATGTTTTACTTTTTTTTAAAGCCGGTAAAGGTAGGACTAGGACATGCTCTTAATATCCTTACAATAGCCTTTCGAGGTATCGCTACTGTTACAATACATATATTGATGTACACGAAACTCTAAATACTTATTATCAAGATCTAACAGTATCGTGAATGTATCAATATGTATAGCGATCGAAAGCTAACGTTTCTTTACCATCGCGAAACGGATCGTGATGATCGCGATCCATGCCTTCAGCGCCACCACTCATTACCAAGTTCTCAAAACTAATACTTGCCTCGTGTATCGTACAACATGCAGACAAGTCATGAAATAGTGATTGTTTATTATTTGGCAGCGTAATGGACGTCTGGGTGACCAATAAACTCATAGAGTGGAAGCTAGAAAAGTTGGTGCCACTAAAAATATTATTGGATTGAAAGTTTGATTTAGAAATTAATCCATATTAACCTCAAATTTTGACGGTATGATATTTAACAATATTAAAATTATTCAGGTTTCTGTGGTATCGTCACCCGCATGAATCAATAGATAGTTATCATAGGGAAACGGAATCTCTACCATTGCAATACAGACGTACGATATCGGGATCCATATGGATCGTGATAATCGCGAAACAGCGAATTGACGCTCTCCGTATATAGCGTATAGTTAAGGCCCATTCGTAGTCGCCCACCTCTTTTTGATACAATGTGACACATTTCGATTATTATCCGAGCCCAAGCGTCAAAAACGCAGGAAAGGCCAACGCTGCGCGAATTCAAATTCAATACCGAACACATAGGTTCAAAAAAATGTTCGTTTTGTGCGAAAATAGAGTCTACAGATGGTTTTCACATTTTTCGTAATGTAATGTTTTTCGTAACAATGTAAAAACGATCTCTAGTCTCTATTTTCGCACGAAATGAACATTTTTTTAGACGTATGTGTTCGGTATTGAATTTGAATTCGCGCAGCGTTGGCCTTTTTTGCGTTTTTGACGCCGGGGCTCGGATAATAATTGAAATGTGTCACATTGTATCAAAAGGAGGTGGGCGACTATGGATGGGCCTTAAAAGAGTATCGTGGTAATCACGATACCGTTGAGTGATGAGAGCTACACTTTTTCTCCGTGTAACAGTCTTCTGAATTGCGCCTTTCATTCAACATTTCGAAATATCATACCAGCTATTGATATGTAACTTTTAATCTCTCAATCTGGCGCACTCATTCTCTTAAGTTTCACTAATAAATCGGTGAACCAGGATTGTTTCATTGTTAAGGCAATGCCTAACTGGTGGTGGGCTGAGTCCAGACAAGACTACAATCGTCTAGCCAATCTTACGAGGCGCGTCGACGACTGCGTATCCGACATCGTTCTGCTGTCCTTCGCCACAAATCTATACTTCATCTGTATTCAGCTACTCAACTCTCTCAAGTACGATATATTATTACAAAATATGGTGATGCATATTTTCACCATTAAAAATCATAAATGAAGTTCAAAATATCCCATACAAAAGAGAATGTTTGTGATACGATTTTAAAACTTGTTATAACTTCAGATGCTTACCGTTGGCTCTCAGAAACTTATCGGATGAACGAAAATGCTCACCTTCAAAATATTACATTCGGAATTTTTCGTAACGTTTCAGTTACATGTCAGGCATATTCAGGGAATGTTTTATCAAACTGACATGGCAGTTTCTGACGATGTTTTTTTTTTTATTTCTAATTTTCCACAATTTACTAATTATCTACCTTAAGGTTGTTAGCTCGTGAAAGCGGTTACCGACAGATTTGTGTAAAATTCTACCGGTGGATAGCTTGGAACAAGTTCTACAAAATGAGACCACGTTCATTGAATTTGACCATATAATATTAGTGATAGAAAATATTATTAAAGTTTGCATTATTTGCATACCTAGGGTAACACGGGGCAGAACGGACACCAAATCAAAAAAAAAAAAATTTCGTCGGAAATGATATTTTTATGATACGGCGACGTATTTTGGATCAATAATGACACAAAGGAGTAAAAAAAAGTTAATTTATAGTCGTGCAATTCTAGCGGCTTGATTGCCGTTGATACCACCTTATGATGAAAAGTTATTAGAATAACATGGAATGACAAGTATTAAAGGATGAAATCAAGTTATACCAAGTCTTCACTTTCATTTTTGAACAATTTTAATTTTAATTAATATTTAAAGTGAATGACCTACCTACCCAATTCGACCTGTTCTAAAAACATTGGGCTGAACGGTGCTTTTAAACGGAATATCTCTAACTGGGCACCGAAAACGGGAAAAAGGGCTCTGTAGTGCAATTCTATTGGCGATTTCGAACCGTAGGTCTCAAACCATGTTTTGTCATGTGGGCGGAGAAACTTTTTCTAGGAAAGATCAGAATACTTGTTAGTAACGTTGGGATATACCCGCGTTTTCGGCAATATTACCAGCGAGTATGGTAACCCAGATAACAATATGCTTGCAATATGAGACGCAATATGCATGCACGCGTGCTAATTAATCCGCACGACGTGCGTGCAGTTGAGCAGACAGATGCGCGCGCAATTCATGGACACATCGCTCGGATATCGTGTTAGTCGTACGCGTGTGGGCATATTGCAATCATGTAGTGCGCCTTTAATATACTCAGCCAAAAAATTAACGGACCACCTAGGATTTTCTGAAAAGTGGTTGGTTTACGAATCGCTATAACTTGGTGAAAAAATATCGCAAATTGATTAAAGTGGGTAGTTTTTTGAAGATCGAACCTTCATCTTCAAAATGGTTTCTAAAAATTTCACCTGCGATCACTTTTCACCTGTCTGTGCAGGTTTGAATAACGAGTTGCGAAATGCATGAAAAATTCAAAATTTCAGACTTCGCTGCCCGTATGAAAAAACCATATATGGCTAAAATATATGGCACAATATATGGTAATTGTATTTTGATATATGGAATCATATATGGCAGAATATATGGAATCATATACAAATATTCGGCCAATAAATTATATGGACCATATATGGCAAAAATATATGGCACAATATATGGTAATTGTATTTCAATATATGGAATCATATATGGCAACAATATATGGCAGAATATATGGCAGAATATATGGTAATTGTATTTCAATATATGGAATCATATATGGCAACAATATATGGCAGAATATATGGCAGAATATATGGTAGAATATATGGCAGAATATATGGCAACAATATATGGAATCATATATGGCAGAATATATGGCAGAATATATGGCGGAATGTATGGCGGAATATATAATAATTTTGTAAAATATGGTATTCATTTCAATAAAAAATTTGAAGACGGTTAAAAGTTTATTCACGAATATTGTTGAATGTAAATTTGTTGATTTTAATATTTTAAAATATTTATTCACATATGTAATCAGTGACATCGACAATATTTACAATATTTACTTAACAGGTTGTCGAAACAGATCTTAGAAAATATTGATGATTCAAGCATATACATATAAAATAGTTTATTACATGTGTAAAAATTACATTTTTTTGCATTCTTTTTTTTCGTTCATTTCAACTACTCACACAGAATACGTATAACATTTTATATATCATTTGTAAAAATTTTAATATTTTAAATTATTTATTCACATATGTAATCAGTGACATCGACAATATTTACAATATTTACTTAACAGGTTGTCGAAACAGATCTTAGAAAATATTGATGATTCAAGCATATACATATAAAATAGTTTATTACATGTGTAAAAATTACATTTTTTTGCATTCTTTTTTTCGTTCATTTCAACTACTCACACAGAATACGTTTAACATTTTATATATAAGGTAAAGGGCCCAGTTATTGATCTTTCAACGGCATCCACCATCACTTTGATCTTCATTTTTTTTTTTTTACTCCGATCGTATTGTGGATTTGATTTTAATTTTTCTTGTTGAATAAAACGTCGATTAACGTAGTGACGTTTCGGCTAGCGAACGGCTGGCCATTCTCAGACTGTAAAAACAAGCGAGTCTCGGGAACGTGTGGTTATAAATAAGTCATATAATAGGATAATCAATTAAGAATAAGATTACAGAAGAATTAAGAGCTTAAAAAGTAAATTAACATGCGGCTCTGAACTAGGTTAGGTTTGCACGTGGCGCAAGGTAACCGAAAGTATTCGAAAAGAATTCTTTTGATGATGAAAGAATATACGAAATCCAAAAGAAATATACTAACCAGTTGAAAAACAATAACTTATATAATAGGATAATCAATCAAGAATCAGATTACAGAAGAATTAATTAGCGACTGAGCTTATAAAAAGTAAATTAACATGCGGCTCTGAACTAGGTTAGGTTTGCACGTGGCGCAAGGTAACCGAAAGTATTCGAAAAGAATTCTTTTGAAGATGAAAGAATATACAAAATGCAAAAGAAATATAGTAACCAGTTAAAAGACATATTATCAGTGATTGCATAATGTAAGAGCAAAAGAGTTATTAATTACCTGAACGGACATTCCTCAACGCATGAGATGTTATACGTGCGACGCGACGACGGGAAGTGATTCAAAAATTAGAAGAACAAAGATGGTAGACCAAGCAATGCTAATGACATGTTCTAAATAGTTAGATGAAGTGTATAGTCTGAACGTTCATGCGCTACGCTAGAGTCAAAAGAGTACTAACTGTTAACGAAATTCATTCGGGACTTAAGCAAAATTAAAAAATATATCAATAATCATACAACGATTTATAATGCTTAAATATCTATCCCAAATATTTTTTAGTCATTTATTATAAAATAACAGTAAATATAAATAAGCTATTAATTTGACTTTACTTATATATTCTGCCATATATTGTTGCCATATATGATTCCATATATTGAAATACAATCACCATATATTGTGCCATATATTCTGCCATATATGATTCCATATATTGTTGCCATATATTCTGCCATATATTCTACCATATATTCTGCCATATATTCTGCCATATATTGTTGCCATATATGATTCCATATATTGAAATACAATCACCATATATTCTGCCATATATTCTGCCATATATGATTCCATATATTGTTGCCATATATTCTGCCATATATTCTACCATATATTCTGCCATATATTCTGCCATATATTGTTGCCATATATGATTCCATATATTGAAATACAATCACCATATATTCTGCCATATATTCTGCCATATATTCTGCCATATATTGTTGCCATATATGATTCCATATATTTTGACAATATATTTATACATATACATAATTTCGGCCATAATATAACACCACCTATTACCATATATTGTGCCATATATTTTAGCCATATATGGTTTTTCCATACGGGTGTGGGGGTCAGAAAAAATCGCATGGAATTTTTAGCACAGTGGTTTTATAGCCTCAGACCTTCTCTTTACAAAACCATTTTTGAAACTTTTTTGCGAATTTTTGTAACAGAGTTATTGAATTTTGAGTAATGTCAGGCAATTCCGACGTTACCCAGGATGCACCACGTGGAGGCAGAGTATACAAGCATTCCAAATAAATTGAGGAGTAGCTTTTTGAACAGCAAATCTTCGTCTTCAAAATCGTTGCTGAAAATTTCACCTGCGATCTTTATTCACTTGTCTGTGCAGGTTTGAATAACGGCTTGCGAAATGCAAATAAAATTCCAACTTTTGAGCTCCGCTGTAGGGGTGAAAAAAATCGCGTGAAATTTTTAGTATCGTGATTTCGTAGCCTCAAATCTTCTTTCTCGAAAACCATTTTTGAACAATTTTTTGCGAATTTTTTGAACAGAGTAATTGAAGTTTTATAGTAATGTCAGACAATTTTGGTGTTACCCAGGATGCACCACGTGGAGGTAAAGTCTGCAAGCATCCTATGTGTACGTGTGCGTGTGCGTGTATGTGTGCGTGTGGGTGTGCGTGTGTGTGTGCGTGTGCGTGTGCGTGTGCGTGTGCGTGTGCATGCGCATGTGTGTAAGTGTCTGTTTCTGTGACTGTTCTTGTGAGATGTACGCAGGCAGCGATCAGGACCCCTTAGTTCGTCACTCCCAAGGTAATTAATGACTCCAAACCCTCGCTGCGCTGTGTGTATGTGTGTGTCTGAACTTGAATCAGCGGTACTTCAGAATCTCGTGTTGCCACCTCGTTTCAGAATCACAGCTTGCAATCGTTCCTGCATGTTGATGCAGCTCTGGATTCTCACCTCGATGAGCATTGCTTTTAGCTCGTGGAGATTGGCTGGCTGTATGGCTCGACTACGTAATCCGCGATTCAGCATGTCCCAGACATGCTCGATCGGATTCAAATCGGGACTCACGGGAGGGTGGTTCAGAACGGTGATATCGTGTTGGTTTATGAAATTTTGCGTATGCTGTACATTATGAGGCCTAGCGTTGTCGTGCATCAACACGAAATTTGGTCCTCGTTCGTTCCGTTGAGGGACGACTTGTGGTTGCACACTTCACGAACGTAACGTACGGCAGTCAACCCCGGTGGAGGAATGACGACCAAATCGGTCTTACCGTTCCACGAGATCCCACCCCATACCATCAGCGAGCCTCCGTTGAAAGCTTTGTTCGGAGCTAAACACTCTTCGGTGAATCGTTCTCCAGGACGACGCCACACACGCGCTCGGCCATCATTCATGTAAAGCCCAAATCTGGATTCGTCGGTGAATAAAACGTGGCTCCATTGTTCGCGATTCCAGTTGACGTGGTCCAGAGCGTAGGCAAGACGCGTCTGTCGATGAACAATCTTTAATTGCGGCACGCGTACCGGTCTGGAGGGCTTGAAAGTTTCCTCTCTTAATCGGGTTCGAACCGTTTGCGCTGAAATTCGGTTTCCAGTATCCCTGTGCAATTGATTAGCCATTGCAGGCGCGGTAATTGTACGTTGACGTATTGCTGTGATTTTCAACGCTCGATCTTGCCTAGCTGTCGTTTTTCGGTAACGGCCTTGACCTGGACGCCTAGTCATGTTACCAGTGTCTTCAAATCTGGCTAAGGCCCTACCAATAACCGTGTGATTGACACCAAAACGCGCTGCAATACTCCTATTGGAGACCCCTTCCTCGTGCAACGCCACAACTCCTGCTACGTCAACTTCCGTGAGATAGCGTCTCGGCATCCTAAATCTTTGACTCTCGCTATCATTTTACGCACTCGAAACGTTGAGATTTATTCTCGACTGCGTGCTAATTCTGCTACGATATAATTGCAAACCTGCAGTTGTTATTTTGTTGCCATAGCAACCATTGTCAATGACAATAAAAATCAACGAATCTGAGCGACTGTTTTGCATTTCTAAAAACCCCCTGCTCTTGACGGTGAGGAGAGCCGTACAACCCGACGTAGATTTCAGCGTTGAGGTTTGAGAAATCGGAAAAATCTACGAATTCGAAATGCCTAGTACCTCGTAAAACGGTCGTACTGATTTGAGCGTCATTTTTCAATTAGGATTAAACGGCGAACGTTACGTTCGTGGAAGTTTCAGGACCACGCATCGTTTCTTGGGATGGGACTTCATTATCATGCACATTAAACGCTAGGCCTCACACTGTACAGCATACGCAGAATTTCATGAACCGACACGACATCACCGTTCTGAACCACCCTCCTGTGAGTCCTGATTTAAATCCGATCGAGCATGTCTGGGACATGCTGAATCGCAGATTACATATTCGAGCCGTACAGCCAGCCAATTTCCATGAGCGGTTTTCGAGAAAAAAGATTTGAGGCTACGAAATCACGATACTAAAAATTTCACGCGATTTTTTTCACCCCTACAGCGGAGCTCAAAAGTTGGAATTTTATTTGCATTTCGCAAGCCGTTATTCAAACCTGCACAGACAAGTGAAAAAAGATCGCAGGTGAAATTTTCAGCAACGATTTTGAAGACGAAGATTTGCTCTTCAAAAAGCTACTCCTCAATTTATTTGGAATGCTTGTATACTCTGCCTCCACGTGGTGCATCCTGGGTAACGTCGGAATTGCCTGACATTACTCAAAATTCAATAACTCTGTTACAAAAAGAGAAGAAGGTTTCAATTTATGATTTTGAACCCACTAACATTTTTTCAAATTTTTTTACGGCGTTTTTTTTTCTCCATACGGGCAAGGTATTTTTTTTTTTCTAATTTTATCACAATCCTCACGTCATTTTAACACAAACTTCAATCTATTATTTATACGCCTTTTTCATCGAAAAAACCGCCTCTGGCTTTGAGGACCGCGTTGACGAGTCGTGGCATTAGCTCGATTAATTTAGTGATTTGCACGTTTGTAGCATTTTCCTAAAAATGTAAACAATACGGTGGAGCTAAAAGAATTACATTGTTTACATTTTCGCAGAAATGCTACAAACGTTGTCAGAAAGTAAATCAGTTCTGTGAATATTTAGAACGTGAGTACGTGGCAATAAAATTTATCAATTCGTTTTCCATCAAATCACCCATAAATGGCACGAAAAAAAGAAATTTCAATAGAAAAACGCGGCGGTATAATTGTCTTATGTAATACAGGAATGTCATACCGAAAAATCGCCGAAGAAATGCAAGTTTCATACAACGGAGTTCGAACAATGGATGGTCATCGTTCAGGGCGGCCCAAAATAACGACTCCACAGGAAGACAAACGAATCGTCCTTATGAGTAAACTAATCGACGATTGACTGCCAGCGAAATCCGGGCGAAATTCGCTGATATCACTAAAACCCCGATATCACTGCCGACAGTAAAACGACGATTACTAAGTGCTGGACTGAAGGGTTGCGTTGCCGTGAGTAAACCGCTACTGCGTTCAGTGAATAAAAAAAAAAGGTACCAGTGGGCTCTAAAACATCGCGAATGGACGGAATCAGTGGAGGAATGTTCTGTGGACGGACGAGTCAAAATTTTTGATTTTCGGTTCTCGACGACGAGTTTATGTCAGGAGATCCGCCTCTGAAAAAATGGCACCTCAATGCTTACTGCCCACAGTAAAGCATGGGGGTGGTTCGATTATGGTATGGGACTGTTTCTCCGGCCATGGTACTGGAGACTTGATAAAAGTCGAAGGAATTATGAAGAAAGAGAACTACCACCAAATTCTTATTAGGCATGCGATTCCGTCAGGTCTCAGAACTATTGGCCGCGGATTCGAAATGCAACAAGACAACGATCCGAAACACAGCTCCCGCCTTTGCCGAGGATACTTGGAGACGAAGGAAAAAAATGGGATACTCGTCAATATGGTTTGGCCACCACAATCTCCCGATCTAAATCCGATCGAGCTTTTGTGGGAAGAGCTTGATCGGAAAGTCAGAATGGTTTGCCCTTCATCTGCCCCCGATTTGTGGCTAAAGCTCAAGGATGCGTGGGCGAGTCTGGAGCAAGTGCAAATCACTAAATTAATCGAGCGAATGCCACGACTCGTCAACGCGGTCCTCAAAGCCAGAGGCGGTTTTTTCGACGAAAAAGGCGTATAAATAATAGATTGAAGTTTGTGTTAAAATGACGTGAGGATTGTGATAAAATTAGAAAAAAAGAATACCTTGCCCGTATGGAGAAAAAAAAACGCCGTAAAAAAATTTGAAAAAATGTTAGTGAGTTCAAAATCATAAATTGAAACCTTCTTCTCTCTTGAAATTTCATCACAAACCCCATAGTTCCCAGGTTACACCACTTTTCCTCAGTCGAGTTCCGACCAAAAATAGTAAAAAAATAAATGTCAATAAAGAATTCTGGAATAATTACAGCAGGTCTATTATGAACTCACGCAACTTTTTACTCTCTTGACATTTCCTCTAAACCACTTTCTAAAAAATAAAATGACGCTTTTGCTATCCCCTTCAAAGCTGTCTTAGAGAAAACTAGAGAAAAAATTTTCCACTAGATAGGCAGCCCATTTTCGAAGACCAAAAAATTGTCGGAAAACAGTCGTGTTTCAAAGTGCGTGCCAGCTCAAAGAAAAATCGTAAAAAATATTCTGAGGTGGCAGAATGAAGCTCGATTTGTCCCCTTCAAAACGACGTTTATTAAATGTGATTACGTCGATTTTTGACTGAGCTATCGATCTTTTACTTTGGCTGAAAATTTTGACTGGTGAACCCAAACTTTTGAGCGGGAGTGTATATTCTATCAAAAATATTTATTGCATCCCCCCAGTGACAGTAGCAAACAGTCTTCGCGCGCATGGCAGCTTCCCAATCAGGAAACTCGGAAAACATGGCTTCGTTATGTGAAGTATCGTGTGCATCATGGAGGTAGGCCTCTAACGCCTGGCACGATTTTTCAATTAGAAGTGCCGCTTTACATCCTTGGTGCACAATGCACTATTGTACAACGCAACCAGGTTTTACGCGTTTTTCATGCTCAATTTTGGTACACAAAGTAGGCCTTTGAGCGACAGCTGAGCGGGTCTGCGAATGCGTATACGCAGAGTCTACCTTCAGCTACTTTTAAGGGGAAATGAAAGGTGAATTATACACCAAGATATATGCCAAGTCCGCTGAACAGAATAACCTCAACGCGTAGCGCATGCGCACGCACTTTCCTCCCTAGTAGCATAATGTACTATTTAACATAAAGTGACTGATAGATTTTTGGTATCCTTGACACTGCGAAATATTCATCACGAATTCTTGGAAAAAAAACCTATCGTTGTATGATCTGATATATGAAAGTGTATGCGCGAGGAACATTTTGCAGAAGATCCTGCGTAGCACTGCGAAAGGTTCCTTGGACATGCATTTCTATCGCAGAGGTTTGAGAATTGGTTTCTATGCACGTATACTAACATAATCTATACATTGCTGGAAGAATATTCTTAATGGACCCTTTGTAGCCATTTTTTAATTTCACCGAAGTCATCCCTTGAGAGACTCCGCAGCCTGGAGATGGAAACTCGGTCCCTCGGAAGCGATTGTAACGAGGTTGGCCGTTCTCGCTGGGCTCGTCGTTTTTTTTCCATCAACTGCGAGAATATCTGGAAGCAAGCATGCTTTATAAGCGAGCCATGCTGATGGCGAACAATCTGGAGAAGGGCGGAGGCAGTCAATACAGCGGTGTATACCCTTAACAGGACAGGCAAAAGCACGGTATCAAACAAAACACCATATGAGGCATGGTATAAAAAATTATTCGATTTCAACACGTTGAGAGCTTTTGGAACCGAATTCTACGTCCACATTCTTAAGCAAAAACGATTAAAATGGGACCCAGAAAGCGAAAAAAGCTTGTTTATGGGTTATGGAGAAGATACAAAAGGCTATCGAGTATTCTTTCCGGAAACACAGAAAATAGAAACGAAAAGAGACCTCATATTCTCAACAAATCAACTGAAAACTCGAGTCTTTCTTAACACTAGTATAAATGAACTAATGCATGAACCTGATACCGAAACCGAAATTACAGAAATAGTTGACGAAAATCTAGAAGAACACGAGGCTGAAGAGGACAGCCAATCCGACAATGGGGAATTTGAAGAATGCATCCAAGCAGACGACAACTCAGTTGAATCTCCCAGTATATCAAATGGATGTAAGTAGCGCCTTCACATACGGAAGCATAGAGAAAGAAGTTTACTTAAAACTACCTCAAGGACTAGAAACAGAAGAAAACATGGTAGGAAAGTTGAACAAATCTATTTACGACTTAAAGAAGTCGCCTAGATACTGGAATACCAAATTTAACGACGTGATAACGAGAAAAGGATTTAAAAGATCCAAAAACGACTATTGCTTATACCGTGACAATTTGAGAATGCGGAACGCCACGGATACCAACCCAAAACTCGTTAGCAGCAGTTTAGTAACTTATTAGATTTTCCTAGTAAGATCACTGAAAATCTAGTGATGTCCAGTAAAAATCTAGTGATGTCCAGTGAAAATCTAGTGATTTTACTAGAAACATCTAGTGAGTTACTAGACTGCTGCTCACGAGTTTTGGATTGGTATCCGTGGCGTTCCGCATCCTCAAATTTTCACGGTATACAAAATGTGATTTAGAAAGTAAGACATATTTACTCCTATTTGTAGACGATATAATACTATTCGGTACCTGCCAAGAACAAATCAAAGATCTCAAGAGCTACTTAAACAAAACATTCCAAATGAAAGATTTGGGTTTAGTCAGCAACTATTGTGGATAAAAGTAGAACAAGACTTAGATAAGGGGAAAACCGAACTTAACCAAACAAACTACCTCAAAAATATATTAAATACCTTCGGTATGCAAAATTCAAAGCCAATGTCAACTCCTATGGAGATAAAGTTCCAATACAGAAAACCTGATACGAGTGATAAAATAATAGAGACAAAATGTAGAGAAGTAGTCGGAAGCCTAATGTACGCAGTGTTAGGAACAAGACCAGACCTATGTTTGAGTGTCTCATATGTCAGTCGATATCAAAATTTCGCGAACGAAGAATTGTATACAGCTGTGAAAAGAATCCTATGATATGTAAACAGTACGTTGGATTTAAAATTAATTTTCGAAAGATCTAATACAAACACTATACAAGGTTATGTAGATTCTGACTGGGGAAACGATGTAAATGACCGCAAGTCTACTTCAGGATACGTATTTCAAGTATGCGGATGTACAGTAGATTGGTCATCAAAAAAGCAGCAAACTGTGAGCCTTTCATCCGCCGAAGCGGAATACATAGCATCCAGTTCAGTAGTAAAGGAGGCCTGTTGGCCCACCAAACTAGTGGCAGACTTTGAAATAATGAAACCAAAACCAGTCAATATCTTAGTAGATAATCAGGCAGCTATTAGCTTAGGAAATAGTTTTGAAAATAACAAAAGACTGAAACATGTCGATATAAAATTAATTTACATTAAGGAAAACATAGAAAGTGGAATTGGAAGTGGAGTTATTCTAAAATATAAGGAAACAGAAAACCAGGTGGCAGATATGTTTACCAAACCTATGTCAAATGAGAAACTAATTAAATTCAGATCCAAGCTAAATCTATTGTGATAAAAGAAAAGAAAAAAAGGGGGACTTTATTGAAGGGGGGTATGAGAGTGAACAATAAAGTCACTAGGAACCACTAGGGTTATTTTCTATGAAACAGTTAAAATCAGGACATATCCCCACCATACCATTTTTCTATCTTAGCAATGTGCAAGCAAGCACGTTTTTACAACAAGAGCTCCGCAAATACAGGGCGACCCAGAACTCCCGCACCGAACGGAAGAGGCAGATTCCTTGTCGAATTCTAAGACGAAAATCCCTTTGCGAAAAATTCCCGTGATCAACGGTGTCCGAGTTATCGAATTTCCTAGTTGGCCATTCAGAGAGCCCAACACTGGCCGAGATAGTGCCGGCTCAAAAGTCAACAATTGGGGCAGTGCCCGCCGTCGCATGTCTGATAATTTGGCTAGAAAGTTTCGTTTTTATTAATACGTAACGTATAACGGGTGGACTTTTCACTTTGACACTTCCGCTTTTCAGTTTTTGACAGCCAGGTCGACCGCTTCTTGGTATCGGCCGTCCAGGTTCACCGCTCAATAGTTTTCTGCAGCCAGATCGTCCGATCCATAGTTTTTCGCCGTCCACGTCGACCACGAGATAATTTTCGCGATCCGGGTCATTCGCGCCATAGTTTTTACCGTCTAGGTCCTCCGCTCCATAGTTCTTGGCCGTCTAGGTCGACCGATCCATAGTTTTTGCGGTCCAGGTCATTCGTTCCATATTTTTCGGCCATCTACGTCGACCGCTTCATAGTTTTAGCGGTCCAGGTCATCCGTTCCATAGTTCTCGGCCGGCTATGTCAACCGCTCCATAGCTTCAACGGTCCAGGTCATTCATTCCATATTTTTCGGCCATCTACGTCGACCACGAGATGCTTTCGCGATTCGGGTCATTCGCGCCATACTTTTTTTACCGTCTAGGTCCACCGCTCAGTAGTTTCAGCGGTCCAGGTCATCCGTTCCATAGTTCTCGGCCATCACGGTCGACCGCTCCATAGTTTCAGCGATCCAGGTCATTCACTCCATAGTTCTCGGCCGTCTAGGTCGACTGCTCCATAGTTTTGGCGGTCCAGGTCATTTGCTTCATAGTTCTCGGCCAGCTATGTCAACCGCTCCATAGTTTCAGCGATCCAGGTAATGAAAAGAGTTATTATTCAGTATGTAAACTATTAATCCTGGATGTAGTGATATGTATGCATCATCTTGTCCTTGATAATCAGTTGTGCCGTGGAATTTGACGTTTCTGCCTTGTTTGCGCGTAGTATAATCGATCTGATTATCTCGGCTTATTGCTGATTTATTTGAAGTGGTTAATGAGGAGGGAAGGAGAGTTTTGAGGTATGAAATAAGCACTCTATAATACGTTAACAACTGGGCAAACTTTACTATTTTTCACTGAAAGGCTGCGTAGAATTATTACAAGTTCTCCTTTAGAAGGATGAGCGTAGACTGACTGACCTCAACAACACTGTACTCGTGGTCGCTTGCAAGGACGGGAGGTGTTGTTTTTCTTAGTGACTAGGTATTCAATTTCGCCTCGTGAACAGCCTACTTAGACGTCTGATCCCAGATCGATCGACAGCGGTTTTTTCCGTTTCACGTAGCCGTTAAATAAGAAGCAAAATGACATTTTTGTTAGTTAATCGGTGAGTCGGATATCGCTCTGCATATGAAATTGATCTGAAGTTGACCAACACCTATTTTGAATACGACCACATGTGTGTGTAATTATCATTCGTTACAGTGAGGAGTATTTTAATAATGTGCCGTGATAAAAGAAAACACGCACGCAATGCAATTCAGCGCGCTACAGCCCAGGCGATGGCTATGTTTTGTTTTAACAAACGTTGTTACACAAAATTAGGCGTGGGTTAATTTCATCGCGAATTAATTAGTAAACAGCCAAAATGGGTTACTCGTCACAAGAATATTGCGAAATGGTGATTCTCTACGGGGAATGTCATCGTAGTGCGAGTGCAACTGCCCGGCTCTATGCAGAGCGGTTTCCAAATCGCGAGTCACCCGATAAGAACGCCATCTTAAGACTTATTGATCGGCTGAGTGACACGGGAAAAACCGCGTCACCGCGAAATGAGACCGGACGACCGAGAAGCGCACGCAACCCGGATTTAGAAGAATTGGTTCTCGAAACCCTCGAAACCGAGCCGTCGCTGAGCCTACGCCAAATTGCTAGGATATGCGATACGTCCTACTCCACGGCACAACGTATCACCAAAGGCGAAAAGATGCATGCGTATCATTACATCAGGGTGCACAGCTTACTTCCTGAAGACTACCCCCGTCGCGTCGCATTCTGTGAATGGCTGTTGGCACGTAATGAAGCTGATCCGGAATTCAGCCGCAAGATATTATTTACGGACGAATCGACTTTCGGCCGAGATGGGTCTTTCAACCGACACAATTTACACGTTTGGGATATCGAAAATCCGCACGCAATGCTGGTCCAAGGCTTCCAAGCTAGATTCAGCTTGAATTTGGAGGCCGGAATTAAGGGAAACGTATTGGTGAGTTTCAAGTCATTACTCGGATTCTGATATTCATACTGGAATAATTTGGGAAATGACTAATTCCAAATCGGTTTTGCGTGATCAGACGAAAAGATGCATAATTAAATAAGTAATTGGTTCGCCCTTTCAGTTGGGCCCGACAGAGTTACCACCCCGTTTAAACGGTGAAAACTACCGAGAGTTTCTTCTGGAAACACTGCCCGAGCTTTTAGAAAATGCGGAAATGAACCACGAAGAGATGTGGTTCCAGCAGGACGGGGCACCGGCACACTTTGCCCGAGAGGCGCGAGATGTTCTCGATGCGGCGTTTCCGGCCGCGTGGATTGGCCGTGGCGGCCCGATTGCATGGCCACCGAGATC
The DNA here is from genome assembly GCA_914767705.2 of Tenthredo notha. Taxonomy (NCBI): domain Eukaryota; kingdom Metazoa; phylum Arthropoda; class Insecta; order Hymenoptera; family Tenthredinidae; genus Tenthredo; species Tenthredo notha. The sequence goes on along the minus strand of OU611923.1, from coordinate 3,175,108 downwards.
ACCAGACCTCACCATGCTCGATTTCTTTCTTTGGGGCATTGTTAAAGAACGCGTTTACCGAGCGGAAGTTATGGAAACTCCTGAACAATTGCGAGAGGCAATACAGGCAGCTATTGCGACAGTGACGCCGGCGATGCTCGAACAGGAAAGCCTGATCCGTCGAGCGCGCCTTTGTATAGAACAGGGAGGCAGGCAATTCGAACACCTCCTCTAGGATTGTTATCAACAATGCAATCGGCAATCTAGCGATTTTATGTTCTTTCTTAGTCCCGTGTTGGATTCGGCCGTTAAGATGGTTGAACAAATAAATGAAAATGAATTAACTCTGAGTCTACTTATTTTTTTCTTCTCATTTCATAGACATAGTCAGTTTCTTTCGGATTATTATTTCCAGGTTCGTCTGAGCGAGCATCAACGCAGTAAGGTACTATCTTCTGCAGCTAGGCACAGATGTACCTTTTTCGGTATTATTCAGTATCTACCATTTTACAATTTTTTCAACGATTCGCCACATTTTTGTCGATTCATGATCGCATTTTTGTGCGATTTGTATTTTCTGATGCATAAACCCTCAGGTCGCTATCTAGCGGTCGAACTGTCTCGTCTGGAATCATGTCTTCGATAAGGAATCGTTTCGTCAGATACGTTATTTCTTTCATTCACTGGTAGCTAATAGCGAGATAAATCACAGAAAACATAGGTAGGTTGACCTGGATGACCGAGAACTATGGAGCGAATCACCTGAACGGCTGAAACTATGAAGCGAATGAGCTGGACGCTAAAACTATGGAGCGGTCGACCTAGAGGGCCGAGAACTATGGAATCAATGACCTGGACCGCTAAAACTATGGAGCGGTCGACGTAGATGGCCGAAAAATATGGAACAAATGACCTGGACCGCTAAAACTATGGAGCGGTTGACCTAGACGGCCGAGAACTATGGAACGGATGACCTGGACCGCTAAAACTATGGAGCGGTCGACGTAGATGGCCGAAAAATATGGAATGAATTACCTGGACCGCTGAAACTATGGAGCGGTGGACCTAGACGGTAAAAAAAGTATGGTGCGAATGACTCGAATCGCGAAAGCATCTCGCGGTCGACGTGGACGGCCGAAAACTATGGAACGAATGACCTGGACCGCAAAAACTATGGATCGGTCGACCTCGACGGCCAAGAACTATGGAGCGGAGGACCTAGACGGTAAAAACTATGGCGCGAATGACCCGGATCGCGAAAATTATTTCGTGGTCGACGTGGACGGCGAAAAACTATGGATCGGACGATCTGGCTGCAGAAAACTATTGAGCGGTGAACCTGGACGGCCGATACTAAGAAGCGGTCGACCTGGCTGTTAAAAACTGAAAAGCGGAAGTGTCAAAGTGAAAAGTCCACCCGTTATACGTTATGTCCTATAATAAAAAAGAGATGTAAAAATATCGTTTTTCGATACTTTTCGAGTTTTTCGATTGCTTTTGCTGATTTCGTGCGTAAGACTTTTGTTCGTAAGATTTTATCCTGTCGCGCGACTTGAAGCAGTCCGCGGGCGACATCCGTTTCGTTTGTCTCGCGCGGTTTTCCGAGTTTCGACACGGCGATTAAAATAATTTTAATAATTTAAATAACACTTTAGATGAGAAAGTGTATACAAGTACAGATAGTACTGAAAATTATTGAAAATAAAAATACCTGAAATTATTACAAATGCAGATGAAGCCTTGAAATAAAAGTAACGAATAAAGATTTCTTACACTTGGCAGATTGAAAAATAACAAGAGCTACAAGTGTCAAGCAAGTTTACTATAGCTCTGGAAATAAAGAAAGTTATATTCTATACTACTATATTCCATATATTTGTTATAGCCATCATTATAATAAGTAATCCAAAGAGCGCGCGAAGCGCGCTGATATTCTAGTATTAATAAAAACAAAACTTTCTAGCCAAATTATCAAACATGCGACGGCGGGCACTGCCCCAATTGTTGACTTTGGAGCCGGCACTATCGCGGCCAGTGTTTGGCTCTCTGAATGGCCAACTAGGAAATTCGATAACTCGGACACCGTTGATCACGGGAATTTTTCGCAAAGGGATTTTCGTCTTAGAATTCGACAATCAATCTGCCTCTTCCGTTCGGTGCGGGAGTTCTGGGTCGCCCTGTATAGAAACCATTCAATGTAAAAAAACTAAACAGTTAAATAAACTAAATACCAAAAATAAACACAGTGTTTTATAACTAACGAACTTCCAAACATATCCTTAACACATATGTCTGACATCATCAATGTCCCAATTATCCGGAAGGTTTTCGTAAATATTGGTCAGCAAGCACCTTTCAGTTACTGCTAACGCTTCGTGAAAGTTACTGTTGTTCGTTATAACTTCGATTAACTTTTGTTTAATACGATCCTGAACAACTGGATTTTGTAACAAATTGTTGCATACATCACGGACAATTTCGCATGATGCATGCAAATGAAGACCTTGTGCTTCCAACTTTGTAATAGAATTCGCAATGATGCAGTAATACATGGGAATGTTTATGAAATCTTGATGATTTTCATCTCTTTGAAAATATTCTTTCACATTACGAACTGTTTGAGAGTCTGGTTCTAGTGCATCAATTACGCCTTTCACTTGATTGATATGATCGTGGTGATAGGAAGCCGCATTCATCCACGTACCCCAACGGGTAATAATTGGAGTTGGAGGTAATGTTATGTTAGGGCACATACGATTAAACAGCCGTACTCTTAATGGGGCTTTATTAACCACTTAAGCGACAAGAAAAATCTTACGCTGAGTGCCTCAAACGCGGAACAAAAAAAGTATTTAGATTTGCACGAAATTTGGTACTCGGGGGTTTTTGGGGTCGCTGATTATGAATCTGACCTCAAAATGCAGAAATTCAAAATGGCGGATTCAATATGGCGGACATAATGCAAAAATTGATCTAAATCGGATGAGACTTGGTACTCGGGGGTTTTCGGGGTCGCTGATTACGAATCTGGCCTCAGAATTGATGAATTCAGATTCATCGATGAAACATGGTGGACTCAGATGCCAAATTGATAAGATTCGATTGAGCGATGAGGGTAGTGAGTAACTAAAAAACATTCGACTTTTTTTTATTGATGACTGCCAAAGAACCGACAGTGCTAAAAAAAAAGCAACAAAAAGAAATAAGAAATAATACGTTTCATTGCGACCATCTGACGTTTTGAACTTGCGCGCGCCATACAGGATACACTATTTTGAATTTCTGTACTTCGAGGGCAGATTCGTAATCAGCGACTTCGAAAACCCCCCGAGTACCAAGTCTCATCCGATTTAGATCAATTTGTGCATTATGGCCGCCATATTGAATTCGCCATTTTGAATTTTTGGATTTTGAGATCAGATTCGTAATCAGCGACCCCGAAAACCCCCGAGTACCAAGTCTCATCCGATTCAAATCAATTTTTGCATCATGGCCGCCATTCCGCCATTTTGAATTTCTGCATTTTGAGGTCAGATTCGTAATCAGCGATCCCGAAAACCCCTGAGTACCAAGTTCCATCCGATTCAAATCAATTTTTACATTTTGGTTCGCCATATTGGATCCGCCATTTTGAATTTCTCCAATTTGAGGGCAGAATCGTAATCAGCGACCTCAAAAACCCCGGGGTATCAATTTTCGTGAAAATCGATCGACACAATCACGAAATAATCGATGTGCGCCATATGGCGCCAATGCCGTTTCGGGCACGGAAAAAATATGCGCCATATGGCGTCAATGCCGTTTAAGGGGTTAATCGTATTTTTTGTATTGATTCTCGTCTTATTTTTTGGTTTGATTTTTGTCTTATTTTCTGTCTTGGCTTTAATCGTATTTCTTGTCTTGATTTTTGTCTTATTTTTTGTCTTGATTTTTGTCTTATTTTCTGTCTTGACTTTAATCGTATTTCTTGTCTTGATTTTTGTCTTATTTTTTGTCTTGATTTTTGTCTTGATTTTCTGTCTTGATTTTTATCTTTTTTCTTGTCCTGGTTTTAGGGTGGGCTCGCAAATCACAGTTGCCCCAAAAATCAGCATAGATACATCCGAGTGGGTCATATATCCTGAAATTTCCGACAGGACAATCATTTTCAACTTCAATTCAATAAGTTATGGCCAGCGTTTCCAGTGTTAGTACATTTGTACTGGATCTAGTACTTTGAGGATCCTGTTAGCACGTTGGTACGATGCCATGATATCTAGTACTTTTCTCAATCTGCCTATAATTTTCTATATTTACGTTCAGATTTCGTACAGCCTTAACGAATTTTAGCAAAGTTAGTGGGATTCGCTTATAAATTAAGTGTGCTAGCTAACGGAAAGCGTCAATAATAGTTTTATTCCATTGGGCTCAATCATACATAAGCGGCAGTCACACTGTGTTTTTTTTTTTGTGTACCTGATTGAAGAAAAATAATAAACGTCAAATTTCATCTATACTTCGAATGCATTCCCTTTAATTTGAGTTGAATTTAGTACGCAAAGTTCACGTTCAGTACGTTTTGGCCCTGCTATCCGGTACGTAAAACGATTTCGTTCTGGCAACGCTGGTTATCGCGGGCTGTCCGTTTTCCTATACACGGGCATTCTTTCATTCACTTCTCGCAGCAGCTGCTGATGTAAGTCGAAACACATCTGACTGTGTAACAACAACACAAATTTTGTATAGTAACAATATTTTATATAAAACTAGGGAACGGAGACGTGCGCTAGCGCGCGCGAGCGGTTTTCTGGTGGCACTGCAGTGCTCATCTAGTTTACCTTTCAGGGTATCATCATTCAATCCAACATTTTCAATCTTGCTCCGTAATCACTGCATGGAATATTATAATCTACATGTATGAAAGAAATGCTAATTAACTATTTTTTAAATGATGCGACAAATTTTATTGGTGTTTCAAGCTTTTTATTAAGATGTTTTTTCCGGGTGATCTGTAACAACAAACACACGAATTAATATCCGGTCATTGCTATAATACCTACTTGGATTTTTCGCGAAAGAACATGCACTCCCCGTTTGTTTCTTTAATAGCATTAAAAAAATTTTGAAGCGTTTTATTAAATAAATTTTTCTTCATTCGATCGAAATAATTCTATGACTTCTTTGAGAAACATAAAACATATATTGTCAACTTTTAAAAATTAGTTTTTTATTTAGAATCTACAATTTTTTTACTTTTGTGTTAAAAAATAAAATTAAATCCCATACCTATATCTTTTTTTTATTTTTATTGTATATATAACATATAACATTAGGGTGGCCCTTAATATGGGTCTGGTGACAAATTGTTCGGGCCGCCCCCCAAATCAGTTCCAAATAAATAAAAAAAAATCTCCGTAAATTCCCAGCTATGTTGATTAAGAGGAAGGCGTGCCTGTAAGCATGAACTTTCCTTGATTTAAATAAAATGACTTATTTTTTTATGTTCGGTGTCAAAATTTTTTTTTTTCAATTTCTGTTGATGTAAAACTTCTTTTTACTTCACTCAGTGTGATAATGGACGTTACACCAAATATATTTGAAAATTATACCAGCAGAAATGCATGGGAACATTTTTTACTTGGCAGGACTGTTCATTTTTCATTGAGAGCAACAAATTGCTTTATTCACACAAGCCATCCAGTTGGTCAGTAAAAAACAATATATTTAGAAAATGTAATCTTAAAAAGCATATGAATTATCAGTACCAGTTCGTTTAGTATGAAATAATTTATTTGAACAAAAATATGCATATTACAACTCTTTTATCTACATCGATCCGATTAAAAGTCTTTCATGACCGTTTCTTTCTTTGCATCCGGGAATTTTTTCCTGTATTATTATTATTATTATTATTATTATTATTATTATTATTATTATTCAAAATTACAAATGATAGAACGTATGACGTCCATTATCACACTGAGTGAACTAAAAAGAAGTTTTACATCAACAGAAATTGAAAAAAAAAAAATTATGACACCGATCATAAAAAAATAAGTCATTTTATTTAAATCAAGGAAAGTTCATGCTTACAGGCACGCCTTCCTCTTAATCGACGTAGCTGGGAATTTAGGGAGATTTTTTTTTATTTATTTGGAACTGATTTGGGGGGCGGCCCGAACAATCTGTCACCAGACCCATATTAAGGGCCACCCTAATATAACATATTGTTATATTAGGTAAAATCACCCATACATTACTAATTACACATGATCAACATCTAGTAGTCCATATGATAAAACACATCTCTTAAAATAGAAGACTCTCGGTTGCTGTGTACACAGCTATTATTGTAAAACAAATCAGTCTGTTTCTAGCTAGCTACTAGTGCAGACCTGTATTTCAGAATACACAAACTTATTGCAAACTCATATAATTTCCTCTACGATTCACTTTATTTCTCTTGGAGAACCTACGTAAATCAACTTAAATAATAACGAATATTAAAATCGTTACACTGGTGTCAGAATCGGGATCTTACCGAGATCGATAGAGTGAATATTTGAAAAAGATAACTGTGATTGTGAAAGGAATATAAAAACGAAAAGAAATGTCTCGTCGCCGAGCTATAACCTCTGACGAACCCCAACCAGCTGGTAACCAGCTAATACCACCACCTCAAGTCGACATGATGGAGCGACTTTTCCAAGCATTAGCAGCTCAACAACAGGCAAGTCTAGCTGCCCAAGCAGCACAACAGGAGGCCAATATTGCGGCACAGAGGGATCGAGAAGAGCGGGAAGCCCAACTTCGACGCGAAGAAAGGGAAGAACGCCGAGCTGAACGCGAGGCAAATCAGTTAGCCTTACGTGAGGAAAGAGAAGCCAACCTGGCAGCCCAGCAGGCCACCCTTTCCCTTCTTATGAGACGTCTCGAACCACAGGAGATGATCTCGCAGACCTCGACTCCTAGACGATCCCCGATGAGGATCGAGGAAATTGTTGAGCCAGGAAATACTCGGTCTGTACATAATCATGGGGAAGAAGAACCTTCCCCTACTATTCGTAGACCACGTACGGGTGGAGCGGCGACTTTTACGCCGCACACTCGTACAGTACCACAAAGCGACCGAATTGAACATTCAATTCGGGACGCACAAAATGTACACCATACTGACCATATGGCTGGCGATAATCCATTAGAAAATAGAGCTATTAATAATTTGTCTTGCGCCGGGAGTAGTCGCGACAAACAATTAAACAACACGACTGTATTACATAACGAGACTGTAGCCAAATCATCTAACCTAAAAGTAAACTTCTTTGACGGGACAATACCGTGGGCAGATTACGAGAGACAATTTCAAATTGTAGCAAAAGTTAATTCGTGGTCTTCTATTATTAAAGCCGGGCAACTTGCCGGAAGTTTAAGAGGCCCTGCCTTAGCCGTCCTATCAACTCTCGCCGATTCCGATATTGAAAATTACGATAAACTCAGTGCAGCTTTACGTTTACGATTCGGTAATCAATTGATTTCTAAATTGTCTCTAACTCAATTGGGACTTAGGAAACAGGGCAAAGAAGAAGGTCTTCCTTCGCTCGGGGTAGAGATTGAAAGACTAGCAAGAATAGCTTTGCCAAATTGTGATGAGTCCACTAGGGACATGCTAGCTTGCGATAAATTTATTAACGCCATTACGGATCCAGACCTAAGACATACTCTGAGCTTAACAGGACCTTCTTCGGTCCAAGAAGCAGTAATTAAAGGAATGGAAATCGAAGCTTTGACAAAACACCATTTAGGAGTAGGAAAAGTTCGTCAGATTGAAACAAAAATACCTACTATTGACCCGACTAAAACTGTTACTCCGAAAACTACTCCCAGGCAGCAAACAAACACTAATAATAATAATAGAAATTATAATAATAATTATAATAGAAATAATAATAATAGACCTAATTACGTAGACAGACCCCCGCTAAAATGTAAATTTTGCAACAAAATAGGTCATGACGCGAATAGATGCTACTCATTAGAAAGATTAATTCAATCCAAAAATGATAATACTCAAAATACTCGAACCTCTTGGAGAAAAGATAGTGAAAATAAAATTGATAATCCCCAAAAATCTTCAGAAGTTCAACAAGGTTCTTCTAACCAAAAAAACTAGTTTTTGATGATTTAGAAGGGCGAAAGTCATCAAGTGTTCGACCCAACGAAAGCCCTATTTCAACTCATTTTCTTTTAAGGAGTCTAAGACAAACAGGCTTATATGCGCGTGGGACTGTCAACGGAATTAACTGCCTCTGGGTCATAGACACGGGGGCAGAAGTGACAGTGGTCCGCTCGGATCTCCTTAAATCTATTAACCCTTCGCAACCATATACTTCTCTTCGTACTGCTACAGGAGAAATAACTCCAGTTTTAAAAGAAGTTTTAGTACGGATTAATGTGACAGGGTGTATCGAGTCTTCGCATAAAGTTTACGTAGCAGACATTGAGGATGAAGGGATTTTTATGAAGGATTGGTGAGAGGGTGGTCCTTAATGACTTTAGTCCTTTAGTTATTTTGTAAAATGTATATAACTTGTTTATTTTATTTTATCACTTTTATACATGCACATGCTTTCACTTTGATACCTTGAAGAGGAGAGAGCGAGATCTCGATCTTAGTCAATAGAGTATGTTACTGGTATGCCATCTGATGGGGGACTGGTAAAGCGAAAAGTCCCCACATCGTTCCTAGTGACTTTATTGATTAGCCAACACGCCCCCTCAATAAAGTTACTCTGCTATATCCCTTTTTTTTTTTTTTTTTTTTCTTTCTTATATTATATTTAACGCAGTTGCGAATTTTCTAAATTTTTCTTTGGCGAGTGGCTTGGTAAGCATATCAGCCACTTGCTCTTCAGACTTAATATATCTTAAAACTATTTGGTTTTCTTCTAATTTTTGCTTTATAAAATTAAATTTAATATCGATGTGTTTTACCCTTTTGTTGTTTTCTGGGTTGTTTCCTATGTTTACGGCGGCTTGGTTATCTACATATATGGCGACCGGTGTTATTTGGTCTAGTTTAAAGTCTTTGAGTAATTTAATTAACCAGCTCGCCTCAGCGACGGCTGCGCTTAGCGCTATACATTCCGCCTCTGTAGATGATAAGCTTACAGTCTGTTGTTTTCTTGATGACCAGGCTATGGTGCAGTTGAACAATTTGAATGCAAACCCGGTTGTTGATTTGCGATCGTTTAAGTCTGCACCCCAGTCTGAATCTACGTAGGCGTACATTAAGTTATCTACTTTTTCTCTCTTATATACTAACTTAGTGTCTAAGGTTCCTTTTACATATCTAAGTACTCTTTTTAGTGCGGTAAGTAGTTCGGCACTCGCGTAGTTTTGGTATCTGCTAAGGTAACACACGCTTGTGCACAGGTCTGGACGAGTCCCTAAAACCGCATACATTAAACTACCAATAATTTTTCTACATAATTCTTCTAAATTTTGATTGCTCTTCTCAGGCTTTATTATTTGAAATTTGTATTCCATGGGGGTCGTCACGGGCTTTGATTCCTCCATACCGAAGCGTTTCAGTACTTGGTGTAGGTAATTGCCTTGACAAAGTTCCGTGATTCCCTGTTTTAAGTTTTGTTTAACGCGTATTCCTAGATAATTATCGACTAAACCCATGTCTTTCATGCTAAAGTTTGTGCCTAAGTAACATTTTAGATCGCTGATTTCCTGTTCTTCTGTTCCAAACATTAAAATGTCATCTACAAATAGTAGTAAGTATGCTTTGCTATTTGGAGTGCATTTTGTATAAAGACAAAAATCGTTTTCTGAACGGGTGAAGCCCTTCCGTGTTATCACTTCATCGAATTTTTGATTCCAGTATTTTGGAGATTTCTTTAACCCGTAAATTGATTTATTTAGTTTGCATACTGTATTCTGTTCTGTTTTTACATCTTTTGGCAATCTCATGTATACTTCTTCTTTAATATTTCCATATAGAAAAGCACTTCTTACATCCATTTGGTATACTGCTAACCTTAAATAATTTGCTACTGCTAACATTATGCGAAACGTAGTAATTTTGGCAACCGGCGCATATATATCATAAGTTTCGAAGTTGTCTTTTTGCTGGAAGCCTTTGGCTACTAATCGCGCTTTAAACAAAGATGGGTCTCCGCCTTGGTCTGGTTTGACTTTATATACCCACTTGCTATCTATAATTTTCTTATTTAACGGAGTAGGCACCACAGTCCAAGTAGCGTTCTCCTGTAACACTTTTAGCTCGGCGTTCATTGCTTCTTTCCAGTTATCCGCATGTTCACTTTCCATTGCTTCTTCATACGTGGTTGGTTCTTGGAGTAAGCTGATATAGCTTGATTCATAATCGGTGTATCTGGCTGGCTTCTTTATCTGACGTTTGCCAGGTTCGCGAATTACTGTAGTATCTAGATTTGATACTGATTCTTCGGATTCGCTTGTTTCGCTCGTACCTTGATTGCAGTCTTCGAATACACTGCTATCCGACTGTCGATCTATTTCTTCTTCGGCTTCTTGATTTCCTTCGTTTTCTTGTCTATCTTCTTGCGGCTGTTCTTCTATTTCCTGGTCACATAGTATTGTCTCTTGCGGGATATTGGGTTCCTTATCAGATTCAAATATTACATCTCTTCTCATCTCTACCGTTTCTTTCTCGGGAAGGTAGATTCGGTAGCCCTTTGTGTTCTCTCCATAACCGACAAACAGTCCGTCTGCACTCTTCGGATCCCATTTCTGTCGTCTCTGTGTTGGAATATGTACCTGTACCTTGGAACCAAAAACTTTTAAATTTGTTATGTTGAATGTTCGCCCGAACCAAAGTTCATATGGGGTACTGCCAGGTACTGAACTTTTTCCAGTTCGATTTAGTACGTACACTGCTGTGTTTATTGCTTCTGCCCATAAGTTCTTGTTGAGGTTTTTAGACATTAACATTGACCTTGCGGCTTCTACTATAGTACGATTATCTCTCTCTATTTTACCGTTTTGCTCCGGTGTATAAGGTACTGAGGTCTGATGTCTTATTCCGTTACTTTCCAGCAGGCTTTTCATTTCCTTGTTGATGAATTCGGTCCCGTTGTCTGTTCGGATGATCTTAACCCTGTTCCCGGTGTCTTGCTCCGCTAGGTTGATGAATTGTTTTACTCTGCCAGTGACTTCGTGCTTATGCTTTAAGAGATAGACGTATCTGTAACTTGAGTAATCGTCTTTGATTAGTAAGAAGAACTTCGAGCCGCCTAATGAAGTTTCTTCCATTGGCCCACATACGTCCATGTGAATGAGTTCACATGTGCGTGATGTAGCTGTTTCGCTCCGTTTGAAGGGAGCCTTGTGCATTTTGCCTTTAATGCAACCCTCGCAACTAATCGTATCTTCTATATATGCTATTTTGTTTTTTTCTAATATTTTCTTTACATAATCTACATTCTGATGGCCGAGACGCTCGTGCCATGCAGATAACCTATCTTTAACATAACTTATCGCAGCTTGTTCTCTTAAATTGAAATACATTACATATAATTTTTGGTCTCTGTATCCGATGGCTGACACTTGGCCATCTTTAACTATCTTACATTGTTCGCTGTCGAATATCATTCGATAACCTTTGTCCATGACACTCCTCACAGAAAAAAGATTCACTGTCATCTTTGGCACAAATAATACATTACTTAATGTGGTGTCTATCCACTCGTTTCCATTGTAAGCCTTTAGTTTAACAGTTCCACACCCCACTGCGTCTAATTCTGTCCCATCACCTATCACGACTTTCTTAGAGTTTGTCACTTCCGTGTAGGTTGTAAAGAGTTCGCGCACGTAACACATATGTTCACTAGCCCCAGTGTCTACTAACCAGTTGTAACTGCTTTTTACATGGGACACAAATGCGTTACTTTTGCTATTCTTTGTTTCTGATGGACTGCATCTATCTTTCTGTTTTTGTTTGTATAGTCTTGACCTGCACTCGCTTATGTGGTGTCCTGGTTTCTTACAATAATGGCACTGATTTTTGATCGTTCGGCAGTCTTGTTTATAATGTCCTGTCTTCCCGCACCCGTAACACTTTACCGAGCTCTGCGAGCTTTGCGAGCTCTTACTAGCTAGTGCTGCAGAAGTTTCCGCCATTGTCGGCGGGTCTCTGTCATTCAATCTTTCCTCCTCGGTAAGTAACCTTGCCGTCAGTTCAGCTATACTTTGATTCTCTGTCGGTACTGATTCCCAGGCTGCTATGAAGTGTTGGTACTTGGTCGGTAAGGATGTGATTACTTTAGTTATTATCATCTTATCCGGTATTCTTTCGCCTAGGTGCGCTATCTTATCGCGGATTTCTTCAAGCTTCGCGAAGAACATCGAGATGTCGCCGTCGTCACACTTTAATGCGAAGAACTTTTGCTGTTCGAGATGGAGACTTGTTGCTGATTTTTTTTCAAAAACGGTCATTAACTTATCCCACATCTCTGTAGCCGAGGTGGTTGTTATCACATGGACCATCACTTTTTCCTCTAGATGCGTAACTATTATTCCTTGGGCCTTTGCATCTTTCGACATCCAATCACTGTAATTCGCGGTACCTACCATCGGTCTGGGCACGCTTCCGTCAACGACTCCGTTTAGTCCCATGGCTTGCAAAATAACTTTAATTTGGAACTTCCATACACTCCAATTACTGCTCCCCTCTAACTTTATTCCCGTATTTATGTAGGTTTTATCCATGTTCTCTTTCTTTGGATGCTATGTTTTCACTCACTCACGCACGAGCAACTTTAGTCCGACCGGCGTTTTTCAGCCGTTATTTTTCTTCGCACTGTAATCCACTTTAATCTTTACCACTTCGCGCTCTCTGGGCCCATAACCTATGAAGGATTGGTGAGAGGGTGGTTCTTAATGACTTTAGTCCTTTAGTTATTTTGTAATATGTATATAACTTGTTTATTTTATTTTATCACTTTTATACATGCACATGCTTTCACTTTGATACCTTGAAGAGGAGAGAGCGAGATCTCGATCTTAGTCAATAGAGTATGTTACTGGTATGCCATCTGATGGGGGACTGGTAAAGCGAAAAGTCCCCACATCGTTCCTAGTGACTTTATTGATTAGCCAACAATTTTAGGAATAGACTTTCTTGCAGCGCATAATTGTGTAATTTCCACAGAAGGAAATTTATTAATATCGGGTCGACACAAGATAGCTCTTTTAACTAATAGGAATAAAACATCCGATTTTCCTCAAATTCAAATGATAGATCTTTCTAGGGAAGAATTAATTTCTTTTCCAATTCATTTAGAAAATCTCTTAGAAAAGTCATCTGTTGGTTTAAATCCCATACAAAAAGAAAAATTCAAGACGTTGATTGAAGAGTATCAAGATGCTTTCGCTAAAAACAACAGCGATAAAGGAAGAAGCAATTTAATAACCCATACCATTGACGTAGGAGATAATCCACCAATTAAACAAGCAGCTAGGAGGTTACCCTTGAATGGAAGAGAAGAGGTGGAGAAAATGGTAAAAGAAATGCTCGCCATCAACGTGATAGAACCATCTTCAAGTCCTTGGGCTTCACCTATTGTTTTGGTCAATAAGAAAGATGGAACAAAAAGATTTTGCATCGACTACAGGAGGTTAAATGACATAACCAAAAAAGATTCGTACCCCTTGCCAAGGATTGAAGAAACCCTCGATTTAATAGCTGGAGCGGAATGGTTCAGTACTATAGATTTACAGAGTGGTTATTGGCAAGTAGAAATGCATGAAGCAGATAAAGAAAAGACAGCTTTTGTGACCGGTTTAGGAGGATTATGGCATTTTAAAGTAATGCCCTTCGGGTTATGCAACGCTCCTGCAACTTTTGAAAGAACGATGGAAACAATCTTAAAAGAAATAATAGGAAAGAAATGTCTGGTGTACTTGGACGATATAATCGTTTTTGGAAGAACGTTTAATGAACACATGGAAAATCTAACCGACGTCTTTTCTCGTCTTAAACAAACAGGACTCAAGATGAGTCCGAAGAAATGTCATCTTTTACAAAAGGAAGTCCACTTCCTTGGACATATAGTCTCCGCAGAAGGAGTGAAGACAGACCCTGAAAAAATAGAAAAAGTATCAAATTGGCCCCGTCCTGTAGACAAGGAAGGTATTCAAAGTTTTATAGGGCTTTGTACTTATTATCGTCGCTTTGTGAAAGGATTTGCTACTATAGCTAGGCCTCTTCATCATTTAACCGGGAATAAAGTTCAATTCAATTGGTCCGAGGATTGCGAAGAAGCTTTCACTAAATTAAAATCTTATTTAACATCATCTCCTATTCTTGCCTATCCTCAAGTAGAACATCCTTTTATATTAGATTCAGACGCTTCTCTTTTTGGAATAGGTGGAGTCTTGTCTCAAGTACATGATGGAAATGAAAGAGTAGTTAGTTATTACAGTCGAGTCCTTAGTAAAACAGAAAGGAATTATTGTGTAACTCGTAGAGAATTGTTAGCTGTAGTGAAAACAGTAACTCATTTCCATCATTATTTATATGGGAGAAGATTTTTGATTAGGACAGATCATGCTTCTCTTAAATGGCTGCTTTCTTTTAAATCTCCGGAAGGACAGGTAGCTAGATGGATAGAGAGGCTGGGCCAATATGATTTCGAAATCCAACATCGTGCTGGACAGGCACATGGAAACGCAGACGCCCTTTCCAGAAGACCCTGCGAAGGACCTACGGAATGTAAACAGTGCACCAGATTAAACAAACAACAAGACAGATCATTTAGAGTTCGATCAATCACTTTTGAAGGAGACCTGAAGCCATGGAGAAAGGCTCAACAAGAAGATGAAGTTCTGTCACAAATAAAGACTTGGAAAGAGTGTGAAATACGCCCAGAATGGCAGGATGTGTCCGCTAAAAATCAAGATCTAAAAATCTATTGGACACAATGGGATTCCTTGTTTTTAATGAATGGTTTATTATACCGAAAATGGGAATCTCCAGAGATGAGGAAAATAATATGGCAATTACTAGTACCAAAGGACAAGGTACAAGAAATCCTTAATCACTATCACAATTCTCCTGCAGGTGGACACTTCGCATCCAATAAAACTTTAGGTCGGATTAGGGAACGATTTTTCTGGGCTCGTTGTAGATTAGACGTAGAGGATTGGTGTAGGTTATGTAACATCTGCATAACGAAAAAGGGTCCTCGTACCAAGGGTCGAAGTCCCCTACAAATATACAATGTCGGAGCACCCTTCGAGAGAGTGGCTATGGATGTTCTCGGGCCACTACCTCTTTCAAGATCTGGAAACAAATATGCTTTGGTTATCGCTGATTATTTTACTAAATGGCCCGAGGTCATTCCTATGCCTAATCAGGAGGCAAAGACCGTTGCTCAGATTTTTGTTAGAGATTTTGTTTGTCGATACGGGACTCCCCTTGAGTTACATACAGATCAGGGTCGAAACTTCGAGTCAATATTAATGGAAGAAATAACTAAGGTTTTAGGAATTAGGAAAACTCGTACAACTCCCCTTCATCCTCAGTCTGACGGGATGGTAGAACGCCTTAACCGAACTCTTTTAGGTTATCTAACCTCTTTCGTTGACAAAAGTCAACGAGATTGGGACGAGTGGATCCCTCTTTTTCTTCTTTCATATAGATCAGCTGTACACGAGACGACAAGACAGTCTCCAGCCTCGATGTTAATGGGTAGGGACCTTCGATTACCCTCAGATTTAGATAAAGGACCTATTCCTTCACCAGGTCCTCTACAAAATGATTACGTTTCAGTTTTAAGAGATAAATTGGAACAAATTCATAATTTTTCAAGAGATAGAATTCAGGTTATGTCAGATAGAACAAAAGCTCGTTATGACATTAGAGCAAGGGACCTTGAATTTAAAACAGGAGATTTAGTATGGCTTTTCCAACCAAGAAGAGAGAAAGGACGTTGTCCTAAGTTACAATCAAATTGGGAAGGTCCTTACGCAATAATTGATCGAATAAATAGTGTAGTTTACAGAATACAACGTTCTACGCGAACAAAACCAAAGGTGGTTCATTTGGATCGCCTGGCTCCTTACGAATCAAATAAACTTACCCATAATGATAAAATCAATAATATTCGATCTTTAAATAAAGATAAAAGTTCATCTATAAATAATGACTTTTCCCTACAAAGGGATGATCAAATCTTTTCATTGGATTCTTCCAGGTGGTCCAAGGAACTGCCTTTTGGGATTAAACGTCGGAGTTATAGACCCTTAACTATACTCGTTGAAGGAAATATTGGAAGTGGTAAATCAACATTCACTAAAAAATTTTTAAATGATAAAAATATTCTGACAATACTAGAACCTTTAGACGAATATCGTAACGTGGCGGGCGAGAACCTACTAGAAAAAATGTACAAAGATCCTAGAAAATATGCGTATCATTTCCAACATCATGCCGCGATGACGATGCGGAGTAGACATTTAATTCAAACCATGCTACCTATTAAAATCATGGAAAGATCTATTTATAGCTGCAACTGCTTCGTAGAAGCACGAAGAAGGATAGGAGAATTTGAAAATCTAGAAGCTCACTTATTAATGGAAAATGTTAGGGTTTTAACCAATGAGTCCTCAGCATACGAAGTCGACTTGATTGTGTATTTAAGGTTATCTCCAGAAGAGTCGTATTCGCGGATAAACTCTCGCGCTCGTTCCGAAGAAGATGGCATTCCGCTAGAATATTTAAAAGTCCTTCACCAAGTCCATGAAGATTGGTTAATTAAATTGAGATTTGCGACTCTTCCAGCACCTGTCTTAATATTAGACGCTGAACTTTCCGCGGACGACGTATATAAAAATTTCTGTGAGGTTATGAAGCCATATGACTTTTAGGTTAGACTCGGAAGAAACTCCGAAGTAATTTCGAGTCGGAATAGTTCGGGTCAAGTCGGAATAGTTCGGGTAGAGTCGGAATAGTTCGGAGCTTATTGATGTAGATCGGAATAGTTCGGAGTTCATTGATCTAGATCGAATTAATATAAGAATCAATAAGACAAATAAAAAACAGAAGTAATTAGTGAAAAAAAAAGAAAATATTTATTTTAACAATGAAAAAAAAAAAATGTTTACGCATTTAGAAATGGTTTAAAACTTTCTTCTCGGTTACATGTTTTAATAACGTTTTGAACTTTTGGCATTCCCCGCATTCTATCGCGTCCTCCGCAATCTGGAGCAACGAACTTTTACAAATATGACAGGAAGTGTAACTCCCGATGAAATCCAACTCCCCGATGAAACTCCGATGAATTTTGGATAAGCGTTCGACTTTGTCGATGGGGATTCTATATAGAAGAAATAATGATGATAAATATTATTATCATAAAAAAATAAAAAAAAAATAAATATAAAAAAAAGGGGGAAAAATTCAATTAATTAACGAAATCACTTTTACGAACCTCGTCACCCAAACAACACAACGTCGACTATCAGTTGACTAGAAGACGACCGAAAATATTCTAAGTCGACTAAAATCGTTGACTACTTGTCGACGAAAAGTCGACACATAGTTGACTTATGACCCGGTTTAAGTCACCATAGGGTCGACTTATAAAAAGCCGACTTCAAGTCGACTTGAAAAGCAGAATTTGAGTCGACCGCTGATTTTCTCAAGTCGACCTAAAGTCAGCTGTAAGTCGACTATTAGAGGTGCGTGACTTTGCCAATCTGGCACTAATTTTAAGCAAAGTACCGACGACATGCCACGATTATGTCACCTCCGTTAATTCTACGATTTCGGTTAATCGGTGTTTAAAGAAAAAACTACTAACTTGAATGTGATCTTGTGTGACAAGATTTTGGCATGGCATATTATATTCAGATAATATTTCTTGTATTAATAATATTTCTTGTATTATTGATTGTATCCAATTGGTACAGAGGGATTATACCTAGGGTGGTCCTTATTCGGGGCTCGGGCGAATTTTTAATCAGATGCCCCCTAAATCGACTCCAAATAATTCGAAAACAATACCCTAATTTTTTCAGATTTTTATCTAAACTCTAACCCCTCCCTAAATGAGGGTGGATTTTCCCATTTGAAATACACGTGTTTCGGCCATATTCCCAGGATGTATTTTATTCTAACTATTATACGGGCCAATCTAGACGAATTGCACACCCTTTAATTGAAGAAAAAAGTCAGATTAAAGATTCGTCCGAGCCCCAAATAAGGACTACCCTATTATACGCTGATATATATTTTCCAATTTTAAGAAGAATACTTTTTTTCACAATATTTTTTTAATATTTTTCTTTGTAATATTCAGCTACTGTTTTTTCGCCTGCCCCTTAGCCAAAGTATTCCTCCAACGGTCCCCTGCACGCCGAAGCCATTCCTGAATGGCAGTCTGAACCTCGGAGCTTGAGGTACGGCCATTATCCGTTACAACAATGGTATCTGTAAGGTTATAATGGTTGTAATAAAATATATTGTGTTCCGTATTGAATCATGTGAGTGTTATCCGAATTATTTGCTCGCCCGACACCAAAAATAGATTGGCTGACTAATCGTTGCTAAACATACCGACTATCAAATCCGAAAACGTCATATTTTTAAAGGGTAACGTCTTGTGTTGTCCAGTCCAAGTATAGAGCCTGGCAATATCATTTGATAGGCACTCTGAGAGTACATTTCGTGCAAACTTGAACCCAGGCGTCCCTCCGATCGTTTTGATCTTATTCCTCTGAATACAAACAGCATAAGTCTTATTACTATACAATATACCGCGAGGACCAGGTGAAAGAGAATGGTCGGTCCGCCCAGACACCTTACATTTCGTATTTTCATGGGGATAGCCACTCGTTGCGCTGAAAAATGTATCCTGGGGTCGAAGCTATCGACCACGCGCCAAAATCACCCTAGGGATTTTCTGCGCAACGAGTGGCTATCCCCATGAAAATACAAAATATTAGGTGTCTGGGCGGACGGACCATTCTCTTTCACCTGGTCCTCGCGGTATAGACAGCACGAAACATAAAGGTTTCAGAATCAAAATTCAAGAATCTATGCTTACAAACTGTTCACGAACGTCATTGTTCGTTCTAAGAAGTTGTTCGAATTGGTTGACGTTCTCCACAGAATCTAGCGGAAATTTGGGAAGTTTGGTGAAATCTACTTTAGATTTCACTTTCTTTTCAGTTAATGCTAGGTCTCCTTTGTAGTCACTCAAAAGAAGAATTATTCGGTCCAACTTGCTTTGCTGGCCATGTAATTCACGTATGATTTCTTTGTGAGATTCAGCTGCAAAATCAAAGGGAATTCGGATCATAAATTTTCTGTATAAATTTTCAGTTTTCGGAAGCATCAATTTTTAATGTGCGTAAATGGCAAATTCAATCATAATTACCACAGCATGATTTGTGTGTACTGGAATGGCCAACATCACGGTTTGTTCGTGGTTCACCGGAGTGACGTGAATTCGGTGACATGTTCCGAAAATTTTCTTTGTCTGGAGTACCGCTCGGATTATCAGTCATAGGTCTCTTTGGTGTTTTTTTGGGCTCCCCTTTCGCTTGGACGGATTCTTGAACATGATTTTAATTAAGATTTGATGAGAACATATGTCATTTGTACAGACCCGGCTGTACTAATACGAGCTACATTTATACACGTACTTGAGAATTGCGCTAAAAATCGATCGCGATATTCTCTTTCCAGTTTGTCTACATGAACAGAATAAGTATGAAATAAATTACGTAATTGAAGACGAAAAATCACAATCAAATATACAGAACTCGTAAAGTGAAACTGCATATGTTTATGTATTACATGACTGTTTACCTTTCGCCATCACATTTGTAGTACTACTCTTCTTCGTGCTAACATCGATTTTTCCTGAAGATCGAGATTCTTGTTGTTTTGTTTCGTCGGTCTTATTGCTCGCTATAGATGCATCGGAAAATACATCCGCCTCCGAGGAACTTTGAGCAAAAGAATTGTTATTCAGCTCATCTGATACAGAGTTGTCAAGCTTATCCTGATCCCTTAAGTTCTCCTCGAACACTTCATCGAAGAGGTTCAATTCGACCTCATGTATTACAGTATCTGAATATTGTGTAATGTAATTGCATCAAGAAATAGTTATATCTACTTTCATTTTTCTCATATAATCATCTTTTCTATACCTACCTGCCAAGCAGGCTGATGATGATGAGGATTCAGGAATTTTTGGCGACACTAGAAGTAACAAAAAGTAGTAAAAGTTTTGAATTATATTGTTCTTTTAATTAGTCGTACAAACCTATAAGGGCAATTCCTCTTTGAAATAGAAAACGATTTTTCGCAACGAAATCTTTGTCAGAGCAATAGTTCTCCAGCAATAGCAATAGACAGATAAGCCAATCAGCAGCTAGTTCAGCGTATAAATGAAGATAGGTACCAAGTTAGGAAAACACCCCGCTCACCAACAATCGCAAGTGAGGCGTTGGCGCCCGTCTTTGTTTTTTTTCGCGGTTGTGAGCGGGTTTTGTTTTCCTAACTCAGTACTTAACTTTATTTATACGCTGAACTAGCTGCTGATTGGCTTATCTATTCATTGCTATTGCTGGAGAACTATTGCTCTCACAAAGAATTCGCTGCGAAAAGTCGTTTCCTATTTCAAAGACGAATCGCCCTATATAGGTTTGTGCGACTAATTGAAAGACACCCTGTATATTTTCTATTCGGTATAGCTATGATCATGTTTTCAGTATTCGAACCTGTCGAGGAGGCTGGTGATAAGACTTGCGATACTCTGGTAGCATTTGTTTTACCAGCTCGTGATTTATGTGGAATGTAATTCTGCGGTGGCAATGAAACTATCCCAGTTATGATGGGGCGGGATTCTGAAACGTTCCTTAAGTAAGTGAAAATCGTACTATTTGTAACTAAAATGTGAGGTGTTAAAAATGGAGAAGGCAGATCATTGTCAGCTACCAAACAAGATTCTTAATGATTATTTTGGTGTTTGCTGATGACAATATAATACAACGCTTTACATCAAAAAGGAGAATTGTGGTCATTTTTAGTACCTTGTTCGCTACTAGATTCGTCAAAAAGCTTGGGTTTCTTGATTAGGCGTTTCTTTGGCAATGGCTTCTGCGATCCCAGAACAGTATGAAGGTTCTCATCCGATGTGGACAAATTTTCTGCGGCACACTCCACAGAAAGCGCAGTTTCAAATGTTGCTATAAATCGAATTTTCACCCATTTGCAGTATAAATTGTTATCAAATAGTATGAAACAGAAGTCTGAATAGTTTCTAATGGCAAAACAAGCCCATATATAGTGTAAGCAATTCCCTTACGATATGGGCCCAGTTTCTTGTAAAAAGTTTTTATGCCCCAGCTGTCAGAAGGAGCTATACGCTTCTTGCATGCATTGCGAAAGTTGATAGTTTTCGGAGGCAATTGGAACGTCGCAGATTCCTCTTTTACCCATAAATCTGGAACTGCTATGCAGTATGTCTCGTATAAAAGAACGTAGAACATCTGAAAATGAAATACCCAATTATTAATGGATACTGTTGCGCGTTTATTCCATCTAGCATATGATGTCGATATCTGCGCGGAATAACCGGCCATCTCAGAATCCATTCGAAAAAGCGGCCTGTGCCTATATTAATAACATAGGCAAAAGCCGCTTTTTGGAATCGATTCTGAGATAGCCGCTTTTTCAACCGGACTCTGAGATAGCCGGTTATTCCACGCAGGTATTGATGTATACTACTTAGCGATTTGACAATGAAAGAACTGAATTCAGGTTATATCGAATGACCGGCATTGCCGTTACTTCAGTAATTCAATGAAAGAAATGGGTGATTACATTGTATATAGATGCGGTGCTGGCAACGAGACAGGTCAATATAAGCATTGCCTTCGAGTTAGTGTAATTCTGAGTGCAGAAATGGAATTATGCACCATTTTTCCTTCAGTGGAACTCTCAAAGTTTTGTTTCCGATATCTGTCAAATTCCATATCTGTAGATCAGACAAGCGGCTTGTTACATACAAATTCAAATTTTCCGATCGACATGGATAAACTGGTAGTCCTTTTGGGTCTGTGTATTTTCTTCCGATGATAACTGGCAATTCATCTTTGTATCCGATGTGTTCGATTAGAACGATGCTTTCATCTTGCAAAAGGCAACAGTTATTTGGTTCTTCCGTTGTCAGTTCAAAGTTACTAAATTTTATTCGTTTGTGTGCATTGGTGCAATTGAATGGTAAGAGCACCCCAGTTTTTTTCTTGCCCAGAACTGTGATCGCAGATTGCTTTCGAACATTTTCCTTCCGAACGATTTTTGCCTTCTCATGTAGCCTGTTGTATAATTGGTTGAGTGGTTTTTCTCTTTTCCTGAGCATGTTTTTTAAACTCTGCATGAAGTTCTCAAAAGGCCAAGCAGAAAAATTATCCAAAGATCCGAATTTTTTCACATCGTCGTGGATGTGGATTAAATTGTGCACGTTGTATATAATGTTATTTTCTCCGTACAGAATCTTGAACGTGTCAACAAAGTGTACTAATAAATCATGCGCATACTGATTGTTGGCATAACAGTCTACCGGGTGTGACAGTATGCGGGCTGCACAACTGAATGTATTGAAATGCATCAGGTTATCAAACGGCAATAAGTCCTGCAGTACGACAGGCCCAATATATAGAGCGAATAATCGAAATTCTGTACCTTTCCATCTGGTCATTTCGTCTAATCCACGCGGTTTGCGGGCAAATTCTTTTGGTATCCATTGTGAAATTTCAATTAACCTTCTTGATAATTCCCGTACTTGCTGAGCGCTCAATCTTGAAGTATGATACCCATACAAACATAATCCAAGCCATTTTTTAGTTACTCCTAACCACATCAAGTGTAACGGATCATTGGGGAACTGAGATACCATTCCCACGGATGTTCGCTCAAAAGGAGAGTCCCCAGTATGGTATTCTTCTTGTTCTCGATTGCGAAAATTGTCGTCAGTGCGTAAAGACGAGTTGTGATTCAAAAATAACATACGGTGGTCTTCGTAATGGCCTTCTTCCATGCACTTTCCACATCCGAAATATCCATTATGACCTTTGGTACAACTTACAAATGATCTGGCAGGAGCGTCACAGATTACAGCTCTGAGAGTCACAATAAAATGTTCGTTATTGAAATAAAATCCAATATTGTGCAGATCTTCATATTCCTCAATGAACGCAGCTAAGAATTCGCTGACGGAAGGTGGTTTGGTGGTACCATGGTAGGCACCGATTACAAATGGCTGTTCACACTCTCTGTGATAAATTTTGCCAAGAATCGGCCAAAGTTGGCTTTTGGAACTTTTAGACAGTGGCAGTCCGTCAATGTTCAGATCTATTGGAATAGTGTACGAATCAAATGCTAATTCATTCCCGGCGAGCTGGTCAGTGAGTGCCTTCCTTAATCCATAGTGGAAGTACGATCCCGTTGACCAAGTCTGAATAATTGATTTTCTTGGCGTCCGCAGCAAGGTTCGACTGTCATATGGTAGTTCAGTATGGCCACGTGCGTGTAACTCTCGTAATAGTGGCGCTAGGGCATTTTGACTGATATTATACTTAATTGCCCAATTGGACAACCACTGATCTATTGAAATATCATCTTCCATATGATTAATGTCAGCAGGATTTTCTCTGCTTAGTCTATAATCATTATCCTCATCTGATACAGCTTCTCCACATGATGAATCGGCACATTCATCTGTACAGTCTAATGGCTGTATAGATTCGAGGATCAAATTTTCCCTTTCCTCAATAGGTTCAACAACATGAAGCTGGGCTCCATCTTCTGCAGTATGACTTTGATGATTTACAATTGCTCCAGATGCCGGCTGTACATCCATAGATCGCAGATCTCTTCCATAAGCGAGTAAGCGTCTATTTTGTTGTCTTCGAGACAGATCCCGAAAATACTTAGGCATCTAAAGTGTGTAAATAATGTACAGATAATTTTTGTTTTTCTCAAAGCTTACGCTTAACAGATATAGCGCGATGATATAAGTGATAATAGAATCAAAACCTGCACTATTCATGGTACAATAGCTGGGTTTGGTGATAAGTCTATTCATAAATCGCATTTCGATTTTTTATGATTTTTTTGATCAATGTTATTAATCTCCGTTATCGTGCACTTTAGGCCGAAATTTGTAGTGACCTTTCTTGTAGGTAATTAAATTCTCTATCGTTTTTGTTGAATAATTTTTTTTGTATCACTTACCGTTTACGACTTATGATTTATTTATTGACTTGAGAAAAACAAAAAAAAAAATGAAAAATTATTCAACCAAAAAGATAGGAAATTCAATTACCTACAAGAAAGGTCATTACGATTTTTGGCCTGAAGCGCACGATAACGGAGCCATAGGCAGATACAGTTTTTGTCAAAATGGCGGCTCTTCCGGGGTCGAAATTTGTAAGGATTTTGTTCCCTTATATTCAGTACGTGATATTGAACGTAATTAAAAAAAAAAAAAATATGACTCCTGCAACTTAGTGCAAAGCGCACAAGAGTGCCGGGCTTCCCTCTTTCCTGTACTAAAAATTCGTTGCGGATCGGATCGGTGCGGATTGGTTCGGTGCGGATGGGATCGGATCGGTGCGGATCGGATCGGATCGGATCGGATCACTGCGGATCGGATCGGATCACTGCGGATCGGATCGGATCACTGCGGATCGGTTCGGTTCGGTGCGGTGTAGTGAACGCGGGCCTTAACTTGGCGAGGCTCGCGCGGGGTCAAACTTTGTAGACTACCTCTATCCTTTCCAGTTACAAAAAACATCCTAATCTACCGATTTACTAACATTGGATTACGCTCATCGTCATCACCGTAAAATTGGTGGTTTTCGCGAACAGGAAAGCTACATGAATACGAAAGTGTAAAACGTACCCTCGAACATACCAGACGCGTCACTGATTAGGTTATGTTTCCACGAAAAACCCAAAGTTGTGTTAAGTTTTGTACATTTGCGAATGAGATGAAACTTCTTACCTTTTGAGGATATTCGGCCAAAATTTGGTTGTTGAGACACTTTTAGACACTTTTATCTCACGGTTACGAACACGCAGTGAATAACCGCCGTGCTTGAATTAGCTTGCCCGACTCTTAACACTCCGGGTGAGGTTATACCCATAACATCTCGGGCGTTCGCCATTAGCGCCACCTGCAGTATATCAGCCGACTTAGAGCCGACTTTCAGTTGACTTGAAAGTCAGCTCAAACATGGCTATACAGTTAATAATATAAGTCGACTATACGTCGGCATTTTCCACTAGACTTAAAGTCGGCTCCAAAAAGTCGACTATGTGTCGGCATTTCAAGTCGACTATAGGATGGCCAAAAAAAGTCGACTTTAAGTTTTCTTTTTGCCAACTGTGTTGTTTGGGCAGATAGCAATTCACACATGAGCGCAAGGGGGAATCTTTAAGCAGAACGGCTTCCCCTTTGGCGCATTTAACGCGGGCCCATTCTCGCTCAAACCATTGTTTCGTTTCTGGGATATTATTCCCAACTCCTTCCCAATTTATTTGCGAAACCAAAATACCCAATCTTACGGCATCTTCATTGAGAGGCTCCATGATTACGAATGACGCTATCTTTAGCTTCTTCTTCTTCGTAGCATTTATTAACAAAAGACAATTTTTTTTTTATAAGAATTCCTATTGGTTTTTGGAGAAATCTTCGTTTGGTAACTAAGCAACATTTTTATGAGAGGACTCTGATTGGTTCTCACGAGAGTCTTTATTTGTTTAAACAAACTTTGTTTCATTAAAAGAGCTGTTATAGGCCGTTTGAAAGTTATTCATTTATTTCAATGTTTATTCCCGCCGAAAAACGTAGCTAAAAGTAACGATAGATGTCGCTTCGGTATACTTTAAAAATTTGATTTTACCGCCATAATAAGGGATCCGAGCGGAAGATTTCGAGATATAGGTTATGTTTTTAGTTTACAAACATTAACCCAAGTTTTTCAGCTCCCGAAATTCCGATAGTAGAATTTCCTTAGTAAACTATGAAGGAATGATATTGCGAGATGAAGAGAAGGAAGCCTAACCCATCCCATCCTGACCTATTAATCCGGTTTCCCAATTCTCTCTAGATAAGATCGTTCCAATTTATATTTATAACAATTATAATAACATAATAATTTAATTTGTCTAAAGATTTTATTCAAATATTACATTTCAATTTATCATCATGAGTATATAATTTAAAGGAAAAGGAAGGAATCTATAATTTAAAAAAAAAGAGTTTTTAAGAAACTCTTCAATATGACCTTATTATTTCAAGCGACTAACATTTGTCCTCCTATCTAGGTCGTTATTTGATTTATTCAAAGATGCTTGGAGTTTGACCTCTTTGGGCTTAAAATCAGACTTCACTTTGATGGAATCTTCACGTCCTCTTGTCCTTGGTCCTGTAGTCCCTCCAACATCCCCATGTTCCAGTGTACAGGACTTTCTTCAAAGTAACAACGGGATTCTTCGCCTGTTTCCTGATTCCTGTTTCCTGATTCCTGATTCCTGTTTCCTGATTCTTCGACTCAAGATCCGAAGAAACTTTATACACCACACAATTTCACTTTGATTCAATTAGTCTAGACTATCTTTTCAAGGTTTTCTGCGGTTTCCCTTGGGATTGAGACAAATGTCAGATAGAATTTGGGAAACATTTTAATTTATTGAGCCGCAGCTCCAACATTCCCAAATAACACACAAACTTGTTAAGCTTATGATGATTTTACACACTTATATTCTATATTGTACTCACCTCAAGAGTCGGGTCGACTCTTTTACTAAGGGGGGGGTAGTGTTATATTAGGTAAAATCACCCATACATTACTAATTACACATGATCAACATCTAGTAGTCCATATGATAAAACACATCTCTTAAAATATAAGACTCTCGGTTGCTGTGTACACAGCTATTATTGTAAAACAAATCAGTCTGTTTCTAGCTAGCTACTAGTGCAGACCTGTATTTCAGAATACACAAACTTATTCCAAACTCATATAATTTCCTCTACGATTCACTTTATTTCTCTTGGAGAACCTACGTAAATCAACTTAAATAATAACGAATATTAAAATCGTTACAATATGATATATGATCTATTATAATTATATGACATGTTGAATTATACAGACATTTTAATTTGGCTTAGAAGAAACGATTTTTTTTTTACTATATATGTTTATGTTCACAGCAGCTAGGAAAAGTATTATCATATCACCAAAAGCCGTTGGATACAGAAGACGCTATTTCCCATTATAAATTTGAAAAATGCGTAACTTTTTCAAAGCTAAAACTAAGTTTTTAGATGAAGCGAAAAATTTGAACTAAGTATATATAATCTATAATATATCATATATCATATCGTCGGTGATAGTGCAATACTGCGTAACTGAATATTGCAGTACCGCGTGAGTACAGAAAAAAAAAAAAAATAGATTTGGTATGCATTCGATGTATATTTATTTTTATACATCGAATGCACACCAAATCTCATTTTTTTATTGTTGTACCTACGCGGTATTGTAATATTTAGTTACACCGGTATATATTGCACTATCACCGACGATGTATAATATGTAATATATTATATATAATATATTAAATTATACAGACATTTTAATGTGGCTCAGAAGAGACGATTTTTTTTTTTTTTTTCACTATATAGGTTTATGCTCACAGCAGCTAGGAAAAGTATAATCATATCACCAAAAGCCGTTGGATACAGAAGACGCTATTTCCCAGTATAAATTCGAAAAATGCATAACTTGACCGAAGCTAAAACTAAGTTTTTAGATAAAGCGTAAAATTTGAACCAAGTATATATTATAAAATAATATATCATATATCATATATATAATATATTACATATAATTTATTATATATGATATATATTATAAATATATAATATATTAAATTATACAGATATTTCAATGCGGCTTAGAAGAAACGAATTTTTTAATATTTAATTTTATTTTTTAATCGCAAAATGGTATGCAATGCTTGTGAAATGCTTGTGAAATGATATGAAATAGTTGTGAAATCGTATGAAATGATTTTCAAATGTGAAATAGATGAGACACACAACTTTGAAGTGGTTACCCCCTCGAAGTTTTTAGATGAAGTGTAAAATTTGAAAAATTTAAATAAAAATTGATTAATGTTTTAACCTCTATAGATTATTATAATGTAATTTTTTACTATTAGGTAATTATAGTCTCAGCAATTCAAAATATTTGTTTTTTATTTTTTCTAGTAATCAAATTTTTTCAAATCTAATTGAATGCATTACTTATGAATAAGTCAAACTTCTTAATGCCATTTTAAAACGTTGCGAAGACGTATGAACGAACAATTGTAAAATTTTAACGGTGATAGTCGGGATATATAGGTGCTCTGCTACGCCGTCTTCAGTTTCTATGAAAATGAAAAAATAGTGTCTGAGTCGGGGGATCAACAATGACAAAATTATCAGTACTAAGTGCCAAAAATAACTCGTAATTTACTTAAAACCCGGTAATGTACCCACATTGCTACAATTAGGAATTCCAAAGGGTTTGATCATTTATTTTTCAATAGTAAAACGTTTTTAAAGAATCTACAAGATATTTCAAAAGTATTCTGAATTCCAGAGAAACTGGTAATGTTACAAGGGAATTATTGTTATTTCCCAAAAATTCCTTTTGATGACTAAAAGTATTTGTTAATGAGAAGAGTGTTTACGCACATCAAAATGTGAAGAATTTGTTTGAATAAATTAATATTTATTCCGAAATGGAGTCAAAATTTCTCGGAAATCTCAGTAAAAATTATAATTCAATTTTGAAGACTGTTTCTGATTAGAAATACCTTATACGAGAAGGATATGATGTCAAGCATGTCATCCGCAGTGAGCGCTGTTCCGTTCGTCACTTGTATCCCAGAACCGTTTTCGACATTTATATGGGGATTCCCATCGTTTTGTAATATTCCGGTCACTTTGATTGGACAACTCTTCGTTAAATTCTTCGGAAGATTCTCCAGGCTCGTGATCCTGACAGCAATTTTCACTGTTCCATTTGCAATCGCCCCGACTGCGTACGCCGACTCCCGAGTTTTGTGTTGCGTTGTATTGAACATCATTTTCAAGTATCCCGGTATTTCTATAGAAAATATTACGCATTGTTTATTAAATATGTCACCATTTTTTCCGACCACCGAAAAATACTTAGTTTGATTCTAAGCTGTTAGAATCAATTGAAAGATAAGAGAAAAATGTTCTTCAGTAATTTTTTTTTTTTTTTTTTTTTTTACGAAACTGATTATCGTATAGAAAAATAATTTCATCATAATATGTAATATTTCTGAATGTGCTTCCGATAAAAATAGGTACGACGTCGTATAATAACATGATATGTATTTTTCAAGTCAAATAGGCCTCAAACATACTTTTTTTCTTAAAATCTTGTTTAAAAAATAGAGACTTTATTATTGACACAATTGTTAATGCATTTTAGCGCCACTTTAGCATTGGTTTATAGTTGTTCAGACTAAGGTGGAAGTGTAAATTCGTACTATATTTTGTAAAAAAAAATTTGCCTGATGGGCATTGAATTTTCTTTTTGTTTTTATTTTTTAAAAAATAATTGTGATACACGACAATATCTATAGAACTATAAAAAATTATAGGATAGAAACCAACAAACAAAAACTGAAAACTCACGAATGAATTTGCCTTGCATAGTTGCAAGCCTGTCCCAATCGGTTATTTCTGGTGTGGTATTTTCCGAAGTTGGTCTTCCGAAAAAACCTTTGTCTGCTTCAATTTCTGTGTGCTGTCGGATTGAAAGTTCGAAGGGGACGTTGCCGGCATTGAATTTTTGGCTCACTTCTTTCGAAACAGCCCCGTTTAATCTGATTATCTGAAAAATTATTACGATTGTTGCGCTTCTGTTTAATTTGATTATACCTATAATTATTTTTATTGTTATGTTCGTATTAGCTCGCCACGTAAGTGATTGGCTTTTTTTTTAGTATATACAGAGATGTTCTGTGGAAAGTGGTCAGTCTAATGGCGGCACAATTATTTTTTTTCGCGAATGACAACGCTGCCGCTCGATCACAGACAATCGATCTACTGATATTTTATATGTCTGTGACTGATAATAGACGACGTAGCGGTAGCTGTCACGTCGTAGGTTAAAATGAACTGTCATATTACAATATTGTGTAATTAAATTGTAATATTGTTCATAATACGACGGTATACGATACTATTTCATAAATAAGTAGTACTGAATTTTTAAATTAATTACAGATATCAATTTCTATTTATTTATAACATTAGGTTATAAATAACTGTCTTGGTGAAATTTACGCATCTCGGAGTGATAAAGTTAATTAGGCAATAGCATACGAAATTGATTCTTTATGAATTCATTGCAGGTGTGGATTTCTGTTTATTTGCTAAATTATTTACAACCGTGCATTTCGTCGGTGACTGACTGATCCGCTGCATCCCTTGGACAAGGAGGGTTACGAACATAGCGATGTGAAAATCATTCATCGAGCAATATAATATACAATATTGTGTAATTGAATTGTGATATCGTTCCTAATACAACAGTTATCTATTTCATAAATAAGTAGTCATGAATTTTTGCTTTATTCTACACAGCAATCAAATACACAATTAAATAGATTTACAATAAGAACAATACATAATTTCAATTAATTTATTACTCGATGAAACTTGAACACGCATTGATGGACTAACACATCACTTACGCAGGACTATTTTCGTACTTATTAGGCTGAGAAGACATGTAGAGTATTGTTTTATTCAGCAAAGATGCCTCGTAGGATGGAACACTTTCACTGAATCAAGGCGAATATCGCTCGTTGAATGATATTCACATCGCTTTGTTCGTAACCCTACTTGTCGAAGAGATGCAACGGGTCAGTCAGTCATCGAAGAAATTCATGGATGTAAATAGTGTAGCAAATAAACAGAAATTCACACCTGAAATGAATTCATAAAGAATCAATTTCGTATGCTATTGCCTAATTAACTTTATCACTCCGAGATGCGTAAATTTCACCAAGACAGTTATTGATAACCTAATGTTATAAATAAATAGAAATTGATATCTGTAATTAATTTAACAATTCAGTACTACTTATTTATGAAATAGTATCGTATACCGTCGTATTATGAACGATATTACAATTTAATTACACAATATTGTAATATGACAGTTCATTTTAACCTACGACGTGACAGCTACCGCTACGTCGTCTATTATCAGTCACAGACATATAAAATATCAGTAGATCGATTGTCTGTGATCGAGCGGCAGCGTTGTCATTCGCGAAAAGAAATAATTGTGCCGCCATTAGACTGACCACTTTCCACAGAACATCTCTGTATACCTTCTGCATTTCGATGACCTTTGCTACTCTATCAGCTTGTTCTTGCCAAGCTAAACACTGGATTCTTTTTCCAGAGCCGTTGTTTAAAACGAATTTTATTAATTTATACTGTCGTACTTTCCCAACGATTTTCGGGAGCTCAAGAGCATCCACATATCCGCAAATTTCTCTAAAATATGAAAATCTAACGTAAAAAAGTGCACAATAATTTACCGTGAATAACGTGAAGTCAAACAATTTTGCAATTTTCTGTACAGATGGATGAATAAATTTAACTGAGCATGGATCAGCCGTTACGAAATTGTTGAATCGACATTTGCTCAATTCACGCATCAAGAAAATGAAAAAAAAAAATGGCATAGATCTCGGGTTTCAAATATTCTTCGGTATCTTTTTTCTTTTGTAATTAGAAAATATCAGCAGCCATCAAGCATCGTCCTTATATCAAGTGATGAACAACTAATTGAAAGTTTTAAAATAAAAACCAATACTTACATCGTATTATCCTTGTCGTCGATTGAGTCAATCGTTTCATTGCTTGAAAACTTGAACTTTTTGTCCGACTTTCGGCGTTATGTGATTTCTGTGCTGAATTATTCGGTGTATTATTCACCGGCGCGGGCGGCATAATTTTAAATAAAGTCACAGATAATTGATGCAACACGATTAAAGTTTTAAAAAAATATTTTATGGGAGATAGCGTCTTCTTCGTTTAACGGCTTTTGGTGATATGATTATTTTTTTTTTCTGATGTTATAAACATAAACATAGCAACGAAAGAACAGTTGCAAGAAACAAGTGATATACCGTGTCCTTGATTGGCTGTAGCCACTAAAACAATTGCTGATTTTCACTCGCGGCCGCCTCAACCCGCCTCTGAACATTCCTAATAAATATTGATACATTATATACAGGGTGAAAGTCTAAGTCTGGACACTTGGAGCAGCGTTGGGTGGCAAAACGGGCACCAAATCCAAAAAAAATAATTTGGTCGGAAGTGATTTTTTTATAAAAGATGGCGACCTATTTTGGATCACTAATGACACAAAAAATGAAAAAATAAACAAAATATGAAAAATGAAAAAAAAAATCATCTTTTTATTTTTCTTTTCTTATTTTTTCGTGGTTATTATTAGCCCTAGAACATTCAATTTTGATTTTGTGTCGAATTGGATCATTTGTATGTACTGTGCGATACGCTGTGATCTTACAAACCGTTTGAAAGAGGTATAGGTTGATTCTGTTTATCGATATAGTTCCTTGTACACGAAATTCTTGATCAGATTTCCGGTCCGCTGTTCTCCAAGATATACTTTAAGGGCTTCCCACGAACGTACTCTCGATAAAGCCACGTACAATTGACCGTGAGTGAAAACGTCCCTGCGCAGATCAATGCTAATTTGTTCGAACGTTTGTCCTTGTGACTTATTGATGGTCATAGCAAAAGCTAGCTTCACAGGAAACTGACGACGCTTGAAAGTAAAGGGATAATCATTTTCGCAATAAAGAGTGATGCGATGCAGAAAAACAATATCTCCACTTTTATCACCAGAAAGAATCTCGCAACGCAAAACCGTGTCACCCAATTCTAAAATCATCAACCTCGTACCGTTGCATAAGCCTTCGCTGATGCTCAAGTTTCTAATGAGCATTATAATACCGTATTTCCTGAGTCGGAGTTCATGAGGCGGTAAACTTGGTGGTAATAGAGTATGCAGATATTCGGGCAAAATTGTCTCATTGATCTGGTCGTTGTCACCACAATTCTCTGTACTATCCACGCTAGTATACAGTCGTTCGGTAGATTCGTCGAATAAGTCCATCACCCTGGAGTTGATTTCTTCGACGTCGACATTTCGAGCAGACAGAATAGCACATTTTGCTACTCCCCTGAAGCGTTTTGCTCGTACCGCTTGCCCGTAGGTGTCTTCGACAATATCTCTGTCCGCAGGTGCCACGCAACGATCCGGTATCTTGAGGTTATCGTCCGGGTCATTGAGAAGTCCATCACCGACATCTATTAAGAATTTCGCGAATTCCACTTCGTTGGGCAAAACTCTCATGTTTTGAGTTAACGCGTATTTGAAGAAGCGTGGCCACAGCGCACTGTACTTGATGCATAGATTTACCGTTTCGCTACGGGTTCCTCGGACATTTACCGGAAGAAGTTGTCGGAAATCCCCTCCCAGAACAATAACTTTTCCACCAAACGGTTTGTTGTTGTTCATAATATCCCGCAATGTTCGATCCGTCACTTCCAACGCGTGCCGTGGAGCCATAGGTGCTTCGTCCCAAATAAAAAGATCTACGTTTTTCAAATACTCACCCTGTTTAGATTGCACCTTGATGCTTGATGTGGAATCTGCGTACAAAGGTACTGGTAGCCCAAACGTCTTGTGCACTGTCTTACCCTCGGGAAGTAATATCGCTGCAATTCCGGTGAACGCCATAGCACTGACGCACTTTCCTCTACCTCTGACGAGATTCGAGAGCGTAGTGTAAGTGAAAGTCTTGCCGGATCCTCCAGGACCATCGATGTAGAAGCAAGTTTTCACGTCATCATCATTGTCGATAGCACTCACAACAGCATCAACGAACACCTTCTGGGTTTCATTCAGCTGTCCATACTGTGTCGTGCCTATTTCGGTAAACTGAGCTGGTAACGTATCAGGCTCGTCGTCTTCGTTTCCGAGTACTATCTGTTCCATTCCTGGGAATTGAGCTGGATTGGACCCTTCGTTGATAAGCATACAACTGATTCGAAAGTATGCTTTTCTTTGCGCCTGTTGCATGCTCATGCGTCTCGCGTAATCCTCCGAAAACTTGATCTTGAACTGCTCCCATAGTTCCTCCGGATGTATTGGTTGGCAATGAATTAAAATTCTGACAAATAGTCTGCGAAGGAGACCGGGCATCATCCATACTGCTGCTTCCTCGATCGCCTTTCGCCACTCGTCGTCGTCTTCAATCAGCCCTAGTGCGAGGCATGTCGCTGTAAATGTTTCGCAGACTCAAGACGCAAGACTCAAATCTTCGAAGCTTTTGGCTCCTTTTACCTTCAACAAAAGCAATCGTAGATGAAACAATTCAATTTGCGCGGGACTTACCGAGTACATTCGTCCGAATGCATCATGTCTACGTTGTCGTTTTTCCCATCTTGACATGGTCAGCCCATTGACGCTTGACCTTTTGAATACGTAATGGGACGGGATATCCGAATATGCGAACTGTATCGCGGATTCATCGCGAACGTTCAACGCAAAATAATCGTTTAGCATACTAATCCGACTCATGGCATTCCTTATCCCGTCGTCGTTCATATCTGCTGGAATTGTGACGCTGTGCTCGTTGGGCAGATGTATCGAGAGTCGTATCACGGGATGGCTTTTCTCTTGCATCTTTTTGTCGCAAATATGCCAAACTGCCTCATTCGGTCCAACGTATCGAGTTTCAATGTGATCCGTGACTTCGTCATGATTAATAACGCGTTCTTCGTTTTCCCCGTTTCCTCTATTTCCGATCTGAATGGCTGCTGCATCGTGCCCTTTAAAAATATACTTGTACAGATACTTTGGAGCCGTGACGCTTGTTACAATTTCCACGTTAATGTGGCAATTGAAAATGAGCGACAATGTCGGGCAATACGGTACAACCCATCGATTGTCGACGTGTCCTCCACGGCGTTCGTACAGAGCTCCATTATCTCTTCTACGATAGTGTGGATAAGCGTCTGCATCCATTGTAGTCTCATTTCGAAATTGCTTTGGAAAGCGCTTCGAGCACTTTCCGTTCACTTCGCACCATGCTCCACAAGGCCCGTGGATCATATTACCCATAATGATTCGATGTAAATCGGGATGCAATTCCGGATCGGGAATTTCAGCAGAGATGCACTTGTCGACCATTTCTGGCGTAGACAATTTGTGCTTCAATGTCAACAACAGGTGGATGTGGTGTGCATCAAGCCACGCTTCTGAGACTCGATCGTGTACACAAATGCTCGTGTTTCGCCGAAGAAATTTTTACGGACGATTAAATCGAGCAAATATTTCTTTTTCATGTCAAAGACACGCGCAGTAAGATCAGGTCTGTCTGATGGTTGCTGACCAAGAAGAAGATTTTCTTTAATCTCACGCCAGTTCGGATTACATGTCATCGTAATGAAGAGATCTGGTTTCCCAAATTTTCGTACGATTCCCATAGCATCCTGGTAATGTTGCATCATGTTTCGCGGCGAACCACTGAAACTCGACGGCAAAATGATGATTTTGCCAACTCGTGCGTCTGCGTTCTGTGCTGCAGTGTTCATATAGTCTACCAGTCCAGAGTAGGTTTCGGCGCGTATCTTCCGTTGATTTGCCTTTATAAACTCCATGCGATCTCTCTCGATCTTCACATAATTATCCACTACCCATTGCTGAAAAAGGCGTCTCCCCAAAAGAATGGCATTTCCGTGCTCATTTTCGCGAATCGCCATTCGATATCTGGTGTAACCCTCTCTCGACACTCGTTTCGGACTATTCCCTGTTTGTCGTAGATCCCGATGCCAGCCGCGAGTACCAAAAGGGTAAAACAGTGGATAGACCCAAGGCTCAACATTGGGATCCATCGTACTTACCAATTGTAATCTTCTTTCTTCCTTGTTAGATACAGTTACGTACGATTCCGGAATCTCTCCATCGGCGGTAGTGGAAAATACGGCAGCAACCTCGTTACTTCGTTGAAAGTTGAATCTCCGACGATCCATTCCTGGTTTCAACGTGAACAGCAACTGTAACTCACCTGGAAGTTGTACATCGTCGGATTGATTATTTTGCTGGGATTGCAACTCTTCGCCCATCATTCGATATGATTGAGCGAAAACGTTATTCTCACGTGTAATGCGATCGAGTGTTACCAATATACCTCGGTCGAGGTCAGTGTTTCGTCGTTGCAGAGAATCGACAGCTTCGTTCGAATCGACGATAAACAGCTGGCCGTAGGTTGGTAGTTCATCGGGTGCTGGATAGAGTGCAGTGTTCACTTGATAGTAAATTTGGCCCTGTATCTTGAAGCAATAAGGCCCAGGACGTCTCCCATCGAAGTTTATCAAATTAGCGTTGAATGAAGCAAACGAAAATGAGGCATTGTAGTTTCGGATACGTTCAAAGAAAATATTCGATTTTTCATGAGTACCCTTAAATAAAGTATACAATTCATCTGGCATCGCTGGTAATGCTTCAAGGTGCACTTTTCCGTGGGTGCAGCAATCATGGAAAGAATTTTTCATATTTGATACTTTTTCTGACACAAAATGTGCAGCGCTGCAGTGTGTACAGAGCTCAGTCATGCCACAACCGTAGTGCTCTTCAACATTGTGGATAAAACCAGCAAGAAACCTATTTCCTTCTCCGAAGCCTCTTTCTCGAAGACGGCGCGATTGTTGTCATTGTGCGGCGTGTAATGTGTCGTGATGAACTTGATCCTGGCTTCTACATGGCACCACCGCTTCTGATTGTAAGTCTATAACGATTGGCTCAGGTAGCGGTGCTACTACTTCTTCTTGTAAAGCTATGACTCGATTATAAGGTACTACCTCTATCGATGGCAATGCTGTTACGACAGTATCTCGGGAATTCGCTGTACTAACTGCAGGCGTTTCCAATCCACGAAACGTACTTGTCTTTATCGGACTCGAGGATGCGCACAAGAGGTTTCTCTGTACCGTGATGGCTTGTTCGTCCATAGCATTTCTTGAAGCCTCCATTGCATTTCTACGGCGTTCGCTCTGATTTTCGGCATTCCTCTCACGCCGAATACGTTGGAATTCCTCCTCGTCTTCGGGTGTTCGATCAACTCTTTTTCGGCCCATGATTGGGATTTTTTTTGCAACAATACACAATTAGACTTAAGGAACGTTCGAAAGTGATTGGTTTATTTCCATCAATGACGTTAAGGTACAGTATTACCCGAATTTTAATTCAGTCGAAGTTGTATAATACAAATCAACCAAGTTCAATAGAAATAGGTAATTTGTGTACAATTTTGTTTTATTTTCAGTTCAAAAATCAGTTCAATGTGGTTAGTTTCAGTTTAGATCAGTTCAATATGGTTAGTTTCAGTGAAAATCAGTTCAATATGGTTAGTTTCAGTTCAATTCGGTTCAATACCGTTCGATTCAATTCAATTTCGTTCAATATAGCTCGTATTAATTCAATTAAAACGCACCTTCTGAAGTCTCTAAGCGTTGCAGAAGATCTGGCGACAACTTTGTGAATTTTGGGTTTCGCCGATGGGTGAAAAAACAACGCCCTGGAATATATGGGATTCTTTTTGGCACTCAGGAAAATTGTGCCGATTCTCTATTTTATATTTGATGCACGAATACGCCCGTCGTAGTATAGGTACTATAATATTTAACTTCTCGACGACGAAGGCATATAGTATAACCGCGCGCCAACTGTCAAACTGACAGATAAACAACGCAGCCTCTCGCGGCGCGCAAGGACTAATCCCCGTCGGCCACCAATCACAGAACGAATAAAACGACAACAATGCGCTTATCGCATTTCGATAATTCGATAAAAATCGTGACATGGCTCTTTTATGCGGGGATATTTTTATTTTATTATATTATATATATAGGGCGTTCCAGAATGAGCGCAACAAATTTCGTGGGCAGATTCCTGGATAAATTCTGGAACGAAAAGTCCTCTGCCAAAAGTTCCTGTGACCGACGGTTACCCAGCTAGAGAGCATCCAAGTTGACCCATCACAGAGCGTGTACAGCGGAAAGTCAGTGCCGGGTCACGAACGCTATTAATGCTGTGCCCGTAGCTAGAGTGTTCCGCTCGTTCACTAAAGTTGTTTATCCAATTTTTCGGTCCTCCAGGTGCTTCCCTTCCTAGTTTTCGTCATCCAGGTATCCCTCTTCATATTTTGCGTCGACCGGGTATCCCCCGGCGTAATTTTCGCTTACAAACTCTCTTCCACCATAGTCTACGTCGTCCAGGTATCCGTCATCATAGTTTTCGTCGTCAAGGTATCATCTTTATAGTATCCCCCGTCGTAATTCTCAAGCTGGAAGTCTTTTCTTCTATAGTTATTGTCGTCCAGGTATCCGTCATCATATTTTTGGTCGTCCAGGTATTCCTATTCATAGTTTTCATCGACCGGGTATCCCCCGTCGTAATTTTTAAGTTCCAAGTCTTTTCTTTCATAGTTTTTGTCGTCCAGGTATCCGTCATCATATTTTTGGTCGTCCAGGTATCCCTATTCATAGTTTCCGTCGACCGGGTATCCCCCGGCGTAATTTTCGCGTACAAACTCTCTTCCACCATAGTCTACGTCGTCCAGGTATCCGTCATCATAGTTTTCGTCGTCAAGGTATTCGTCTTCATAGTTTTCGTCGTCCAGGCATCCCTCGTCATAGTTTTCGTCGTCCAGGTATCATCTTTATAGTATCCCCCGTCGTAATTCTCATGCTGGAAGTCTTTTCTCCCATAGTTTTTGTCGTCCAGGTATCCGTCATCATATTTTTGGTCGTCCAGGTATCCCTATTCATAGTTTTCACCGACCGGGTATCCCCCGGCGTAATTCTTGCGTACAAACTCTTTTCCACCGTAGTCTACGTCGTCCAGGTATCCTTTTACATAGTTTCCGTCATCCAGGTATCCATTTTCAAAGTTTCCGTCGTCCAGGTAACCGTCATCATAGTTTTCGTCGTCCAGGTATTCCCCGTAGTGAATTATTCTTATTCCATAGTTTATGTCATATGTTTCATGGTAATATGATATCATATGTTAGAGGATATTTTGATAATAACGACTAATGATTAGGAATTGAGATATCACTCAACTGAATCATCCATTTTGGATAATAATAGTGATAATAATAATCATAATGATAATCTCCCAAAACTATTTTACCATACCCATGGTGGGTATGTCCGTCGAAGCTACTTTAAGATTGTCAAGGGCGAAGGAGAGAATGCTCATTAATTGGTCATGTCGTGTGTGGCATGTGGATTCACGACATCCCACAGGTTTTGGTCATGATGATTGAACGGGAGTTCTCTTCAGGATATGGATACATCTACAAAAGCGATATTGCGGATGAAGTTTGGATCTGCATTTTTGGCAAAGTATAAATCATTTTGATCATGCATTGCTTCGGTTCATTGATAAAAAGCAAGCAGGCGGCCACGGAACAGCCATGAATGAAACAATTATAATAAAACAACCACATTCAGTTGTTCAAGGAACAACATTCCGTTAAAATGTACACGAACCAAGAATATTTTGATATGTTAATTTTGTATGGTGAATGTGGTCAGAGTGCTCGTGGTACAGCTCGCGAATACGCAGTCCGATTTCCAAATCGCCGCTTACCTGACGCGTGCGTAATTCTGCGATTGGTACATCGAACGAGGGAGACGGGCATGCTTGCGCCAAATCGTAATGATGGCAACGCTGTTGGTGCCAATCGAAATGCCCGCGTACACGAGGTCGAAGAAATGGTCCTAGAGGTTGTCGAAGAGGATCCTTCATTAAGCATTCGAGAGATCTCTAGAGTGGTAGAAACGAGCACCTCCACTGTGCACCGCATTTTGCACGATAATACGCTGCATCCATTTCATTACACGAGGGTGCAAAGTCTGCAGGCTGCCGATCATCCGCGACGTTTGGCGTTCTCCAGGTGGATCCTGGATCAAAATGCAGCGGATATAAATTTTACCCGCAACATTGCATTCTCGGATGAGTCCACGTTCGGGAGAGATGGCCCGTTCAATTTCCACAACGAACATCTGTGGGATGTCGTAAATCCACACGCAATACATGCTAGCGGGTTTCAGAACCGTTTTTCGATCAATTTTTGGTGTGGTGTCATCAAAAATACTTTGGTTAGCCTGATAATATTACTACAATTTTTTGGTTACATGAAAGGATTATGAAACTGATAGAATCGTTAAAAAAAAAGTGATTTCACGAATAACTATCGTACTGATGTTCTACAGCTCGGCCCCGTTGAATTTCCTCGGAGATTGAATGGCGAAAATTATACGGCATTCCTTGAAAATGATCTCCCATATCTCTTCAATAATGCTGCTGTCGGAATTAATGGATCGTGGTACCAACATGATGGTGCGCCAGCACATAATGCTCGGCCAGCGCGTGATGCCTTGAATAGAATTTTTCCTAATTCATGGATAGGTCGTGGTGGAACTGTCGATTGGCCGGCACGTTCCCCCGACTTGAATCCGCTCGACTTCTTTGTGTGGGGACATGTCAAGCAACATTTATACCGGTCGCAGATAAATACCTCGGAAGAATTGAGGAACGGCATAGCCGAGGCAATGGCGACAATCACGCCCGACATGATCGAGCGTATGCAGAATAATTTCATACGGAGAGCACAATTGTGCATCGAAGTTGGAGGGGGGCATTTTCAGCAGTTGCTGTAGTATTTATTAGTAATGATAATTATCATTATCATTATTATTGTTATTATTATTATTGTTCTTATTGTTATTATTGTTATTATTATTATTGTTCTTATTGTTATTATTGTTATTATTATTAAATGCCCCTTCTAAAACCAAAAATAATGAATTGTTTCATTACTTGAACAATTGTTTACAGATAATATTACAGTATTAATTTAAATTCTTGGAGAGCATTCTCTCCTTCGCCCTTGACAATCTTACAGTAGCTTCGACGGACATACCCACCATGGGTATGGTAAAATAGATTATCAAAATATCCTCTAACATATGATATCATATTACCATGAAACATATGACATAAACTATGGAATAAGAATAATTCACTACGGGGAATACCTGGACGACGAAAACTATGATGACGGTTACCTGGACGACGGAAACTTTGAAAATGGATACCTGGATGCCGAAAACTATGAAAATGGATACCTAGATGACGGAAACTATGTAAAAGGATACCTGGACGACGTAGACTACGGTGGAAAAGAGTTTGTACGCAAGAATTACGCCGGGGGATACCCGGTCGGTGAAAACTATGAATAGGGATACCTGGACGACCAAAAATATGATGACGGATACCTGGACGACAAAAACTATGGGAGAAAAGACTTCCAGCTTGAGAATTACGACGGGGGATACTATTGTTACGTGAGGGAGAAGCCCGAGCGGATGGTAGATCAATTCACGTATCCAAGAATTAATTATTTATTTGACTTATCCCCTGATAAGTCGGTATATGGGACCTTATTTGCCAAGCTCTATACAGAGCCGTACGTTTTAAAAGGGATGTTAATTGTGAGGCCAAATTATAGGATATGGATTATATCTGAATTAGGGTGAACTGAAATGAAAATGATTGATAATCTGGTAAAAACAAAATATATTCTTTAAACGGCTCGAAAGAAATTATACGTGAAAATGACAAATATATGATGAATAATAAATCTAATTCTGAACGGTAATTACTAAGGTTAGATGCGCCTGATATTACTATATGAATGTCGGTTCTCTGTTATGCAACTTTCTTTCTCTCTATTGCGCTCGGATAATGACAATGTGATTAATATCTAAAGGAATATAATAGCGTTGTGATTCTCTAGGCAAAACCGATTCATACACGTATGACTTGTGTATGAATGGGCTTTATGATCCCTCTTAGGTGATTTCCCTAGTAAGAGAGATTCTAATGCGAAAGACTTTCACCAGAATCTCTCTTGATCACTACGTTAGTTTGGTAATAATTTGTAATTAAAAATAAGGCTTATCGTTGTTGTCTGTCTTGAGGTTGGGTACCGTCGGATGGAGTCAGAGCCGTAGGGTGATAAGTAGCTCCTGGTGGTCTCACCTCAACGAACATACACACGCGGCACCGTAACACAACCACTTAGTCTCTGAACTGATTTGGTAACTGATTCTAATAATTAAGGATATAATTGAATTGTCTAAATTCGAATAAAATATCAATAGATGGAAAACAACTATCACTAAAAATTGAAATTGATAATACTTATACAAAGTTGAATTTGAATTGGCTGTTAGGAGTACTATATGTGTCCATGCACTTTGATTAGCTTTCGCTATTCGATGTTTTATTTAACGAGATTAGCTAAGTCTTTTAGCGTCGTCACTTTAAAGATTTTCAATCACTAACTCTTGCTTATTTGCTTAACCTCGGGACCCGTCCGTGCACTATGCAACTTTGTGGATGAAAGACAAGTTATTTAGTTTGGATGCAGCCAGGAGGCCGCTGTTGCATTTCATAGGTGTTACTACGCCCTGGTAATTAGCCTATCAGAGACCAGCGTCTTTACGCGGATGAGTAAACTCATGGCTCTCAGCCGTTTTACCTAAGACAGTGTTCCGCGGTCCCAATCTCAAGACAGTCTGTTTGCACTAACATTTAAAATTTCATGCATTCTGATCCTTGACAATCTTGCTCACACATTCTTCCATACAGTCTAAAGATTAATTTGGTATTGACTAACCCTTCCTTAATGCATTGATTGGTCCTATCTATTCTTGGTAAAATGGAATTATTGAGGAAGTAGTTACGTCGAACCGACTATTCGGTGCTGGGTCAGCAAAGGCCCGGCGCTGCATCTAACCTTAGCTTACCTTAGGGTGTTAGATTCTTATCTATAGGATTCGACTTGGAGTTCGTGACTTTTTAGCAGAGAGGGTTTTGGTTTTTTGAAATATTATATTTTGAATCGTGGTATATCTGAGTTCTTCCCACGGGTAATATTATATATATGAAAAGTGAAAATTTTGAATAGCGTGTAGTCGCACGTAACACCCCCCCCTACTTAAAGTCATCGGCGTCCTCGTCGATTTTTATCGAACCTACGGTTCGTCGAGCTTATTCTAATTTATCTACGTTCAATTGAGTCTTGCTGTTTGGGGTGGTAATGATCGGTTGGAGGTTTCTCCTACTATTTCTGCAGTGTCGGATTTGATTTCCTTTAGTTCAAATTCCTTCCTCTGCGGTGTGCTTGCTTCTTTAGTTGTTATCTTGTATCGAGTCGGGTTGTCAGATGTCGTCTTTCTCGTGGTTAGTTTCGCTTTGATTACCTGCCAGATCTTTTTCCGACAACAGATGCCGAT
Source organism: Tenthredo notha (assembly GCA_914767705.2). Classification (NCBI taxonomy): domain Eukaryota; kingdom Metazoa; phylum Arthropoda; class Insecta; order Hymenoptera; family Tenthredinidae; genus Tenthredo; species Tenthredo notha. The sequence continues at coordinate 3,131,561 of OU611923.1, read as the reverse complement.
TATCAGAATCACGAATCCCACTTGGACCAGGTATCCTCCATAGATTAATTTTTCGTTATGTTGTTTCTCTCGACGATGTGTCCCCAATTCTTCGAGTTCATTTTCTATTTCATATAAAGATTTCCCTTGGTCGAATTCGATGTCATCTGTTGCAATATTTTCGGTTAGATACCTCATTACGTTATGTTGACTTAAGGCGGGTGATATTTGACTGATGTTGAGTACCAATTTAGGCTGGTATACGTATTGTTCTTGTTGTGTGAACACTTCTACTCCCGGTAATGTGATATAATGCGTTTTTCCTACACATTTTTCGTCTAAGTATAGAATTCCAGTTCCCGTGAGCGTCGTTAGTTGATCCTTAGTATTTTTGCATATAATTTGGATAGTTTCTGGCTCGTCGAATGAGTATAGCCATCCTCCCACTGAATTTAGTCTTGTCCAAAAGGGTTCGTGACCTGATTTCAATCTGATATCACACTGGCGTAACGTTCGTTGATCGGGATTCAATAACATTAGAATTTCGCAGGCGTTTGACGTGGCTACTTCGATTAAAGGCAGCTCGAGTGCACATAGGTGGCAGTACCAAGTAGTTATACATGCGCTTATGTGTCTCTCATCTGGTAGGGTATAGGTTCGGTGGTCGTTGCTCAGTCCGAGGTAAGTTGTTCCTGGTATCACCTGAGCGGATACTGTTTCATTCCCACTCTTCTGCGGTGTCGGCCAGCTGTGCATTCGGTAGAGGTGGTAAGTTGTTCGGTCTACCAGCGGCAATCTCATTATCACCATTATTTTTCCTCGATGATTCCCTACCTCCATTACTGCGATCTTTGCAACCTCTTCAATTCGATGATAGTATCTCGGTAGTGGTAATTCGTATTCTGCGACTGAATCATGTATTTCTTGGATCGTCGACTTCATTTGTTTTCCAGTTAGAAGGGAACCGTGTACTTTTTGCTCTCTTGCTGCTTCAATTGCTCCTACAAACTTATTAAGGCTTTTCGTATAATCATCTAGTGCCTTGCCTATACCATCCTGGTAGTTCCACAACGTTCCTGCATACTGAAGGTTGCTTACGGTATCTGTTACTCTATTTATATTTTTTATTGCTTCGTTAATTTTGCCCTTATTTTGATCTATTGCCTTTTGATGTTCATGTGCTATGTCGTGGAGTTTGTGTAACGAGCTTGATATTAGGTGGGTTTGATTTCGTAAAATTTTCGTCAACCTAGTTTGGTCTTCATGTAATTTGTCTATTTCGTTGTTAAAATATTCTCCGTCTTCCGCAGTTAGCGTCCCAAACAAAAATCGACTAGCAGAACCAATAAATTCGAACGGCGCTCCTCGCTTAACTACGGTGTGTGGTAGGTTATCTATGTCCGGTAGTATAATTTCATTTGCTAATTCCCCAACCTCTTCGCGCATTTCTATGGCGTGTCTTATTTTTCTTCTTATACTGTCTGTTTGCAATAATGAGTCACAACGTTCTGAGATGTTCTTTATCCGTCTGCATTCTATGTACACGTTTTCGTATTCAGCTACTCCTTCTGGATATTGTTGTATTAATTTTTCCACGTCTATGAAGAGTACCATTCGCCACTCAGCCCTCTTGAATCTGATGTTATGTAGTTTTTCGAAATATATGCCAGGACTCGACTCGATAGGCTCCACTGCATATCCAGGCTCGCTGGTGGTTCCTCCGATGATTACGGCCCAGATCACCAACGACAAGTACCTCATTTTCCTTGTTTGTATTGTAAATCGCGTCAACCTGAGGGGTCAACACGTCGTTCAATATTTATTTGTTGTTACTATACGTTAGTTCGTCTGTGCGTCAAGGGGTCAGTGAGCTAGTTCAATTTTGTCTGTATGTTTTACAAATCTTTTACCATCGTCTGCTTCTAGTACTACGCTATTATTTTCCAGTATTTTTATAATTTTATAGGGACCCTTGTACCTTTTTCCGAATTTTCCCTTCCTGACCTCTATTAATACTCGTGCCATATCTCCTTCTTTACCTGGAAACGGGTGAGCTTTTTGATCATAATACCTCTTAGACGTATGCTTTGCTCGGATCAGGTTATTAGCAGCCAATGTCTGCATCTCAGTGAGTCTTATTATTAGATCGCCAAGGTAGGAATTGTATGTTAAAATTTTGTCTTCCGATGGAAATGAACTCGGACACCGAGCTATCTTCCCGTATACTAGCTCATGAGGTGTAAAATTCGTAGCTTCATGTACTGCAGTGTTATAAGAGAACATGGCAAATGGGACTAATTCATCCCAGTCGTCAAACTCTCCTAAATAATGCTTTATATAATCTGCGAGTACCATATGGCTACGCTCTAAAGCGCCATTAGATTGTGGTCTAAAGCTTGATGTAGTTACATGTCTAATTTTAAAAGCCCTAGCTAACTCGCTAAGCAATTTATTCACGAAACTAGTCCCTCGGTCGGTGAGTATTACTCGCGGAGTTCCGTACTGTAAGATTAGATGTTTTACTAACGCGTGGGCTACTGTTTCGGCTCTTATGTCGGGTATTGGTACCGCGATGCAATATTTCGTTAGATTATCTTGCATCGTTAAAATGTGTCTGTTGTTATTTGGAGTCGCGGGGAGAGGTCCTACTGTATCTAATGACACTTTATCAAACGGCTCAGCTGATGTGTCCGTGATTATCATCGGCTCTCGGGTTTTTACTCTGACTAGCTTTTGTTCTTGGCAGCTAATACAATTGCGGATGAATATGCTTATATCTTCTCTCATCCGAGGCCAATAGAATCTTTCACGTACTCTTCTATATGTTTTAGTTACCCCTTTATGTCCTCCAATTACACTATTATGCATCTCTGCGATAATTTCGCTACGAATTTCGATCGGCGGTACTTGTATTATCCCGTTACAAATAGTTATCTGAATTTCATCGTCATCAAAAATTCCTGATAATAATTTTGGCCATTCTTCACTAGAAATTTCATCTGTAAAATCCCCAGTTTTTGAAATTCGGAATGTTGTTATACCTAATTGAGTGAGCGTTGTTTTCAAATTCTCTAAACCGTGAGTTAAATTTCCTAATGTTATTTCGTCAAAATATTTCTTTTTAACAACTATACTGAATATTTTATATTTCCCTCGTTTGGTAATAATAATTTGTCCTATTTTCGGTTTCGCGTCTCGTTGTTCGTCCGCATTAATTGCTTCTAAATCGACTAATAGTTTACCAACGGGTGTTTTTAATTCTGCATCGGTACTTGTAAAATGGACATAGTTATCTTTTAGATAAGTCAGATTCTCTCTACTCCATGTTATATTACTACGCTGGCGGTTTCGTGCCCCTGGAAGATTCAATGGTGACGTAGGTGCTATATCTGGTAAGATACCTTCCGTTATTTGTATGCCAGAGGGTCCCGGTTGGACTAACTGTGGTTCCAAACGTCTCGGAGGCCTTGCGGCTTTCGATTTTTCAATATTTTCGTCGCGATCTACCCTTTCATCCCTTTCCTGTATCGTGAATGGATACGGGGTGGACAATGCTAACGGCCGGGGTGCGATTAACGGTGTTGGTAATACTGATTTTTCCAATGGCCTACTAATAATTGATTCGTCCAGTTGTACTTGTTTATTGTCTTTGGATTCTATCGGTTCTTTCGCTTCACTGTTTTCCTTCGATTTCTTTAACAATTTACTGATCCTACGGTTTAGTTCTTCGTCTTCCGTTTCGTCGTTGTATGGGTCTTGTTCACTGAGTACTTCCCTAATTGACTCTTCTAGCTCTTCGCCTTCCGATATCGCAGCAGGTAGATTTGCCTCCAAATCTCCCTCCTGGATTACGCTCCTTTCATGCAACGATTTATCGAAACGACTGAATGATTCCTGTAATTCTTTTAAATCTATCGGTGCTTGAGAGAACACTTCGTCATCTAAATCACTGTCACTATCACCAGCCACAGAATTAAGTTCTATCGTAATATTTTCAGCGCCTGACTCGTTTCCTGATGTTGACTCTACCTGATCTGATTCCTCTATTGGTTTACTGATACTACTAGTTGGTTTAACTAAGGGTTTGGGTTGAAATCCCAAATTTGGCAAAACGCTCCTCTGTTTCCTAAAAGCTGGTGGTTCTGAGGATTCGTCATCCGAAGAATCTTCAGATATGCGTTCTACTATCGGCTCTAAAACTGGTGTTGGTTTACTCGTGGTTGCTTTAATCTTCGACCGCGTTCTTAGTGCTATTGCACTTGTGTCTAACTCGGACAATGTTTTGGATCTTGTCTTAATGTTCTTTTTATTAACAGGCTTTTTTGGTGCTTCTGATACTGATCTAGCTAATGCTCTACGAGGATTCGCGGCAGGTATTTTCGATTGACTTGGTTTCACTTTCTTTTGACTACTCAGTGGAAATAATTTTATATCTTCCGGGTTTTGAGTTGTTGTTGGTTCTGTTCTTAGATTTGTGCAGATGGTGATTTTTATACCCGTTCCTTTGAAGATAAAACGTAGCATCCTTCGCACGCTATTCCAACTGAGCCCGTCAAGTCCACAACCAATTTTGGGTAATGCTACCGACTTAATTTTGTCTGTTTCTAAAATTTTTCGGAAGTTAATTAAGCTAGTGTACAGATCTTCGTATGTCGGTTTGTCCCAGTAATTTTGTTTTGTCATGATATAGTAAATATTTCGGTCTGTTAGTTGTATTTTTCCTGTTGAACGCAATTTCGCTTGTAATTTCAGGCTTTCCGGCACACCGTATTTGTCTTTAAATTCTACTGCGATGCCATCGCTCATCTCGAGATCGACAGAAACTGTGTGTGCATAGTTATCGATTTGATTGAAAAGGCTATCGTGTAATTCGATTACGTCCTGATTTTCTATATTGGCTGTTCTTACTAAATTCAAATATTCCGAATATTTTGGAAATGCATCTACTGATTTTATTGTTAAGTCTTCCTCTTCGTTCTCGGAAGAGCTCGTCGACTGGTCACTCGTAATCGGATTTCGCGATAACGCGTCAGCGTTGCTGTTTAGTCGCCCTGCCTTATGCTCGAAGGTGTAGTTGTAATCCCTTAGCTTTAGCCTCCAGCGTATTAAACGCTGTCCAGGATCTTTTATTGAGTCGATCCACCTGAGTGGCTCGTGGTCACTAACTAATTTAAATGTGCGTCCGTATAGATATGGTCTGAATTGAAGTATACCATATAAAACGGCTAAACATTCTTTCTCAGTGGTAAAGTAATTTTGTTCGGCCTTTATCAAAGCTCTAGATAAATACGCGATAGGCAAATCATTCCCGTCTACTTCTTGACTTAAGACTGCTCCTATAGCGAAATCGGATGCATCTGTAGTGAGTGTAAAAGGCTTGTCAAAATTTGGATATTGAAGGATTGGTTCGCAGCATAATGATTTACGTAGGGCCCTAAAACTTTCTTTTTGATCTTTTCCCCATACAAATTGGGTATCTTTCTTTAGTAATTCCGTTAATGGTTTTGCTTTAGCTGCGAAGTCTTTTATAAATTTCCTATAGTAACCCGCGAGCCCTAAGAATTGACGCACGTTCTTCTGCGTTTTAGGTCGGGGGAAGTATTTTACTGCTCTAATTTTATTCGGATCTGGTCTAACCCCTTGTCGACCTATTATGTGCCCTAAGTAAGCAACCTCAATTCTCAAAAACTCGCACTTGTCGGGTTCCAGTGTTAATTTTGCTTCCTCTAAACGTTTAAATAATCTCCGAACTCTTTTACCATGCTCTTCTAGATCTTTTGCGAATACTATTATGTCATCAAGGTAGACTAGAACCTCTACCCCTTGTAATCCGCGCAATGTTTGGTCCATTAATCGTTGGAATGTTGCAGGTGCGTTTTTAAGCCCTTCCGGCATTCTCCTACATTCAAAATGACCTTCAGGTGTTGTAAAGGCGGTCTTCGCTTGATCTCTTGGATCCATCTCTATCTGCTGAAATCCGCTAGCTAAGTCAAAGGTGGAAAAATATTTTGCCTCTCCAAGTCGATCTAAGATTTCTGTAATATTCGGCAATGGATACGCGTCACCGATTGTTTTTTCGTTCAATTTGCGAAAATCTATTACCATCCTCCACCTTGGGTTTCCCATAGAATCTGGTTTCTTAGGAATAATCCAAATTGGTGAGTTATAAGGAGAACTTGATGGTGCAATAATATCACTGTCCATTTTGATTTTAACTTGCTTCGCGATTTCGGCTTTATGAATTGGAGGAAAACGGTATTGACGCGAGTTCACAGGTATGTCATCCTGTGTTGGTATTCTATGTTTTACGACCGGTGTGAATTGTAATTTATCGCCTGGTAAATGAAATATGTTCGGATATTCTTCAACTATGTCTAATACGTGATTTTTTTCTTCCTCATTTAAATGGTTTAAGCGCAATTTAGGTTCTATTTCTGAGAACCGGTTTATTTCGTTCCTTTGTGATGGCTTTTCGAAATCTGATTCGTAATCTATTTCTTCCGGAAAATTGTGAAATTCAAAAGGTATCAATTCTTGTGGCGGTATTTCTATTTTAATATCTTCATCTAATGTGTTTATGGCTAAAACATGACACGCGCCTTTCTCAACCGACACAGCAGCTTCACCGATATAGACACCTTCACTAGTGAGAATCTTAGGTAAGTATCCCTCTGTCAACTCTGGGTTAGTCACGTCGACAGCAATGACCTGCTTAGTTCGGCCCCGTATTTGGAAAACGCGTTTGTTTGAATTTCCTTCGATACTACTCCCGAGAAATCGGATTGGTTTTATCGGCTCAGTTTTCGTTACCAAAGTGTTGTGAGAGAATGAGATTTCGGCTTTTTCTTTACGCAAATAATCTTTCCCTAAAATGCCATCGCAAACTAATGGAAACGTTGATTGAACTACTTGAAAATTATTAGGGTTTCCTTGTAAAGTTAATTCTGTAGTACCTAGAGTGCTTATTTGATCTGCGGTTATCCCTGATATCGTCACGGCTTCGTTTGTATTTACTAGTACATCGGGTTTCAGGGCCCTTGCTTTAACTAGACTTATTTCCGCGCCTGTATCTATGAGGAAAATTGCTGCTTGGTTTTCGAGTTCGGGTGCGTACATTTTTACTAGTGGTGATTCTCGACTTGATCCGCACGTGAAAATCCGGCCACTGGGTCGGCGAATCTCACTGTTCGTTGACGCTCGTGTGTCACCTGACCCGCCGTCGCGTCTGTGCGTCGGGCTGACTGCAAGTTTAAATGTTCGGCCTTGCTACTATCATGCGGGGATGGTGATCGTGGTTTCGCACGCGACTCATGGTCTCTTGAGTTGTTTGGATCAAATAATCTTGAATTTGGATTTGGTGAACTCGGTCTATGTCTTGTCCATGTGGACCTTCTTTCCGGAGAGATTGGTCGCTTTTCTAATTCATTTATGCATCCGCTATGCCATGGGCATCCACTTCCAGGTTGCATACACGCCCTGATTTGATACCTACTTACATGTGTAGCCTGGCAACCCGGACATACCCGGTGCTGGCATATCATATGTATAGGCAGGTCATTGACTCCCGCTCCTATCTCGGTACCGCGGTGACTATACAGTATTCCCGGTGGATGACTGCTCATATCAGGTGCTAAACTACAATCTTGTCTTCCCGAGTCTTCAGCTACGAAAAAGTTTTGGAAATTTCGTGATGGGGTATGAATATGTTGGTAATTTTGAAAATTTCCTGGTGAGTTAGAAAAGCTTGGTTGACTTGAACGCGAAAATGAGGCTCTCGTTGATTCTCCCGATGGTAATATTCCGGTTCGCATTCGAGTCTCTATGTGAACGGCATATTCTAAAGCTTGATCTAAAGTCTTTGGCATCCGTCCATCTACAGCCTTAGCTATCTCTTCAGGCAACCCGCGTATAAACGCGTCTAACGCGCAAGCATAAACTGGCTTCAACATCTGATCTGGAACATCACCAAATTCGTCTTCCAGAGCCACGCGCGCGCCACTAATTAGTATGTTCAACCGGTCGTAAAAATCGCTAACTGTCTCGTTTCTTCGCATTCGAATGTTATTAATTTCGTTGTGATAATAGGGATATGTTCTCCCTGGAGCGAATCTCTTCTTTAGATGTTTTGTCAAGTCATTTACGGTTCTGAGTGTTTTTCCATAGGTACTGTCGCGAGCAGATCCCTGTAATTTTCCTAACACGGCTTTTACAAAAGATCCTTCCGATCCTGGCGGTACATACACTGATCCATTGTGAATATCCTGTAAAAAATCTTTCAATGGGATGTTTTTCCCATCGAAAAATGGGATATTCAAGGTACTATGTTGAAGGGCAAAGCATTCCGCCATGGAAGTCATCATTGCGTTACTTATATTCGGGTCGATACTCATGTTTTGCGTATCGTTACCCGTTCCGTTAGGACCCGGCATTTTGCAATTTATGATTTAACACACAATAATGGTATTAGCAGAATGGCTTAGTATCTAGCATTCACATATATTTCAGTCTGAGGAAAAATTCGGTATTCGACAGGTATTTCGGTAATTCCCACAATAGCATGCAATTATATTACTATATATATATGATTATATTTTTAAAGTCGCTAACAATATAAGGCAAAGAGAGTTGCAATTTCGAACCTTAATTTAATTTAATTTTTTTTTTTTTTTTTAATTTTTTCCTTGAGACTTCAGAACGACTAGGTAATCCTCAAAGTGCAATGCACTGTCGTCCTAAATCTTTACGAAAAATATTAAAATTTCAAAATATATATACTTTTTTTTTTTTTTTTTTTTTTTTTTTAAAACGTACTATGGCCAAAAGTTATCCCACCGCTGCCACCAAAATCTTGTGTTACGTGAGGGAGAAGCCCGAGCGGATGGTAGATCAATTCACGTATCCAAGAATTAATTATTTATTTGACTTATCCCCTGATAAGTCGGTATATGGGACCTTATTTGCCAAGCTCTATACAGAGCCGTACGTTTTAAAAGGGATGTTAATTGTGAGGCCAAATTATAGGATATGGATTATATCTGAATTAGGGTGAACTGAAATGAAAATGATTGATAATCTGGTAAAAACAAAATATATTCTTTAAACGGCTCGAAAGAAATTATACGTGAAAATGACAAATATATGATGAATAATAAATCTAATTCTGAACGGTAATTACTAAGGTTAGATGCGCCTGATATTACTATATGAATGTCGGTTCTCTGTTATGCAACTTTCTTTCTCTCTATTGCGCTCGGATAATGACAATGTGATTAATATCTAAAGGAATATAATAGCGTTGTGATTCTCTAGGCAAAACCGATTCATACACGTATGACTTGTGTATGAATGGGCTTTATGATCCCTCTTAGGTGATTTCCCTAGTAAGAGAGATTCTAATGCGAAAGACTTTCACCAGAATCTCTCTTGATCACTACGTTAGTTTGGTAATAATTTGTAATTAAAAATAAGGCTTATCGTTGTTGTCTGTCTTGAGGTTGGGTACCGTCGGATGGAGTCAGAGCCGTAGGGTGATAAGTAGCTCCTGGTGGTCTCACCTCAACGAACATACACACGCGGCACCGTAACACAACCACTTAGTCTCTGAACTGATTTGGTAACTGATTCTAATAATTAAGGATATAATTGAATTGTCTAAATTCGAATAAAATATCAATAGATGGAAAACAACTATCACTAAAAATTGAAATTGATAATACTTATACAAAGTTGAATTTGAATTGGCTGTTAGGAGTACTATATGTGTCCATGCACTTTGATTAGCTTTCGCTATTCGATGTTTTATTTAACGAGATTAGCTAAGTCTTTTAGCGTCGTCACTTTAAAGATTTTCAATCACTAACTCTTGCTTATTTGCTTAACCTCGGGACCCGTCCGTGCACTATGCAACTTTGTGGATGAAAGACAAGTTATTTAGTTTGGATGCAGCCAGGAGGCCGCTGTTGCATTTCATAGGTGTTACTACGCCCTGGTAATTAGCCTATCAGAGACCAGCGTCTTTACGCGGATGAGTAAACTCATGGCTCTCAGCCGTTTTACCTAAGACAGTGTTCCGCGGTCCCAATCTCAAGACAGTCTGTTTGCACTAACATTTAAAATTTCATGCATTCTGATCCTTGACAATCTTGCTCACACATTCTTCCATACAGTCTAAAGATTAATTTGGTATTGACTAACCCTTCCTTAATGCATTGATTGGTCCTATCTATTCTTGGTAAAATGGAATTATTGAGGAAGTAGTTACGTCGAACCGACTATTCGGTGCTGGGTCAGCAAAGGCCCGGCGCTGCATCTAACCTTAGCTTACCTTAGGGTGTTAGATTCTTATCTATAGGATTCGACTCGGAGTTCGTGACTTTTTAGCAGAGAGGGTTTTGGTTTTTTGAAATATTATATTTTGAATCGTGGTATATCTGAGTTCTTCCCACGGGTAATATTATATATATGAAAAGTGAAAATTTTGAATAGCGTGTAGTCGCACGTAACACTATAAAGATGATACCTGGACGACGAAAACTATGAAGAGGGATGCCTGGACGACGAAAACTATGAAGACGAATACCTTGACGACGAAAACTATGATGACGGATACCTGGACGACGTAGACTATGGTGGAAGAGAGTTTGTACGCGAAAATTACGCCGGGGGATACCCGGTCGACGGAAACTATGAATAGGGATACCTGGACGACGAAAACTATGAAGACGAATACATGGACGACGAAAAGTATGAAAAGGGATACCTAGATGATGGAAACTATGAAAATGGATACCTGGATGACGGAAACTATGTAGAGGGATACCTGGACGACGTAAGCTCTGGTGGAAAAAACTATGTACGCGCGAATTGCGCCAGGGGATACCCGGTCGACGCAAAATATGAAGAGGGATACCTGGATGACGAAAACTATGAATAGGGATACCTGGACGACGGAGACTATGGAGGAAATACCCCGGACGACGAGAACTAGGAAGGGAAGCACCTGGAGGACCGAAAAATTGGATAAACAACTTTAGTGAACGAGCGGAACACTCTAGCTACGGGCACAGCATTAATAGCGTTCGTGACCCGGCACTGACTTTCCGCTGTTCACGCTCTGTGATGGGTCAACTTGGATGCTCTCTAGCTGGGTAACCGTCGGTCACAGGAACTTTCGGCAGAGGACTTTTCGTTCCAGAATTTATCCAGGAATCTGCCCACGAAATTTGTTGCGCTCAATCTGGAACGCCCTGTATATATATTTTTTTTTATACATAAAGTTGCCTGTTTTTTCCACACACGGGCATGCTTGGATATGCACAGATGGGCTCAGAAATCTTAGAAGCCTCAAAAATCAGCTGTAACATGCCTTAGTGCGTCAAATCTTCTGAAATTTCGGATAGGATAATTATTTTTAATTTCAAGTGCTTGGGTTACGGAGAGCTGCTCGTTTTCATACACACGGGCACTCTTGAATACGCCCAGTGGCGCATGCTGCGTCGAAGAACCGCGTTGTAACCGAGCAAAGCGAGGTCAGAATAGTGGTTTTCAGTACGCAGTGACATAAATTTATTTTCTATATCTACTGCTTAAGTCACGGAAAGCTGCCCGTTTTGATGATTTTTTTCTGGCAGTCTTATATAGCATACTCTTTCATGGTCTACAGTTATCACATGTCGCAAGGGTTAAGTTTAACATTTTATTCTGACAGTTCTCGTTGCCATCTGAACTTTGTCACTGTGCAAACCTGAATATCGCCGATCACACGGATGTGTTTACATGTATTAGTATTACCCCCTCCATACCAAGTCCCTGGCCCTAATTATAATAAATTTATTGGAAGTACTTCTGAATAGTCACTTTTCGGACACTTTTTTCAAGTGAAAAACTCACTCTTCTCACTTCTTTGAAGGCCTTTGCCGCTACCAGCCCTGTTGTTGTCAAATACAAATGGCGGCAGACTGTGGCAGAAATAAGTTATGTTTGTGTGAATCTAGCAGACGACAGAACTAGGGATATTACTGAAAAGTTGGCGGATTTGCTAGCACGATTCTGCCGGCCAATGATATTCGAATAAATCAACGCCTGCGCGCTTGGCACCAGCTCTTTCCACGTTTCCTCACGGTAATCGTGCTATCATAAACATACAGGGTGTGTCACCTCATGTGTTCAGAATGGGAGGGACCTAGTCGACGCGGAGCCGCGCCCCTCGAGCCAATCAACACGTATGAAATTCTCATAGACCGAAATTCTCACGAGAATAGAAGATACCATTTCTTGCCCATATAACAATCTTTTGCAAGGCTTGCACAAGCCTGTTCTCAAGTTCGATAGTTGTTAGCGTCACTTTCTACCTATGGGTCTTCCTGCAGATCGTTATAGCAGACTCAAATTGCAAGTCTTGTGTAAGGCTTACACATGTCTATTGGTACAGTTATTTATTCAATTTTGGAGGAAGACTGGCGCCAGAAGCATGTCGAATACACTTGCACAAGGCTTGCACAAGATCTGCTCAAGATAACATTTTTCGAGCAACTGTCTCTGTCACTCGGCTTCCCCTCTATCGGCTTTCGAATTTATAAATTCATACTGCTTTGTTTAATAAATTGTTAAATATTATAATTTCCGAGTGTTCAATTTTAATTGATTATTTAGATATTTTTCATATTTTTATTTGCATCACCTTATCCCCTTTCCTTCAATCCTGCATTACCGACTAAGTAAAATATGTTGGATAATTGAGCACCACTGAGTTAGTCAGTTTTCAACTAGTAAAAGGAAAGAAAGAATATAAAATTCTGAGTATCATGCATCTTGAGCAAATCTTGCGCAAGCCGTGCACAAGTACCTTCTGTAAATTTCTAGTGCAAGAAATGCTCTAGAAATCTACAAAGCAGCATGTATGGCGTATCTTGTGCAGATCTTGCACAAGCCTTGCGCAAGTGTCTGCCACAAAAATCTTGCGCAAGCCCCATACGTAGATGGGGACGCTAGTAGCTATGGGTTTTGTACAAGGCTCTGTTACAGAAATCTTGCACAAGCACAATGTTACTTGGGTTGATGTAGAAAAAAATGTCAACAACGACTTAATGCGCTCATTAAGTATTTATTCACTCTGACGTTTACAGATATGCCTCGAATTGTCTGCCTCTCTATCAATACAAATATCAAGCCGTTGTTGACATTTTTTCCCCAAATCAAGAAATTGTATCTTCTATTCTCGTGAGATTTTCTTTCTACGAAAATCTCATGCTTGTTGATTTGCTATAGGGGTGCGGCGTCGTGTCGACTAAGTCCCTGCCATTCTGAACACACGAGGTGATACACCTTGTATATAAATGAATTAAATAGATTCAATTTGTTAAGAAAATAAATTTATTCCAACACCTTTCCGCAATTATTAAAACTCATGAAAAATAAAGTTCCTAACTCCCGGAAATTACCGCGCGCCCATCAGTTCGCTGCAGCGTACACTGTTTCAAGTTTGTGATTGCGTCCCCGTTCCGTCTCGAATAAGCTTAATATTTTTCGTAAGTCAATATCTACGAAACTAAGTAGTAGAAGATTGCCATTTTTTTTTTAATTCATCCCACAATAGTACTGCGTACACAAGTTGTTTTTTTTTCTGGAAATCCTAAGATCCGTTTAGCGTCTAAAATGAAAAATTTGAGCAAAGTCCTATCCTTTCACGTGTTGGGTATGGTCATCGCGTAGAAAAAGACCGATTTTTGATTGCAATCATCATTAGACCATACAGGATGGACTAAGCATTGCCTATGCTGAAGCATTGTAAGGCTGCTGCTGGGTAATGAGAAACGAACAGAGGTGAACGTACGATACTGAATCTTTCGTCGGACAAGGAAGCAATAGTTCCTTACGGGAGTAGCGCCTATGGGTAACTCGGTAGCACCCCCACTACTCCAATGCTCAGTCCATCCTATATGGTCTAAGCAATTATCTCACAAACTAAGTAGTGGATCCAATTAAAATTTCAGATATGGGTTCACGAAGGTTGTGTCTACACCATACTAGAATTTCGGGCGATTCCTAAGATTTGACTAAAACTCCAGAACTACCTCAAAACATGAAACCTTGATTCTTTAAAGAAATTACCCTGTTTTGATTTTGTATTTTAATTTTTGTTTCTGATTTCTTGTGAAATTACAACAGCTTCAAGCCCCATATGGAAAGTCGTTCGATCTTCGTTTTGGGGCTGAAAATTTTCATAATTTTCCAAGAAACTGATAAACAAAAGTAGACAAAATAATCACATCGCATGAAACCAAAATACGTGTCCGCTCATTTTTCGTGAAAATTAGCATATCCATTTAGAGTAACAAAAAATAGTGAGCATTTTGGGATAAAAATTCGATGTAGAATCATCCATGCCTTTCTTGAGTCGCTACATTAACACCATTCCAATAGCGGATCGTTTTTCAGACCTAGGAGCGACATCCCTCAGACAATCTACAGCTGCTTCTCCTTTGGTTTTCTGCTCGCCAGGACTGCAGCAGTTTCTTTGTGTGCTGCAGCCGTTAACGATCAGTCTCTATTGCCATCGCCGATTCTGTACAGCGTTTCAGCAGCCAGCTACTCTACTGAGGTTTGTAGTATTTACTATACAGGGTAACATAGAATCAGAATCGAGGAATTCACAGGGTAAATCTTGATGAAAAACATTGCCTGCTAAAAGGACAATTCGATTGATCGGAAAAATTCGAGAAATCAGTCGGGGTCGGTGAAAATCTGGCAGACCCCCCTGCTTAAGGAGCCTTGATACATACCGAGAATATTCGTTGAGAGTAAACGATCCTCTGTCTACGGCAAAAACAACACAGGCGCGCACCGCGTGCGTGAGGCTCATTCGGTAGGGGATGCAACGCTACTGGCACCTCATTCCGTCCCGAATGAGCCTTATGTACGCAGTGTGCGCCTGTGTTGGTTTTGCCGTAGGAAGGGAATCGTGTAGTCTCACCGAATATTCTCGGTGCTCTGATCACCTCGAGAAAGAGATTGGTGGTTTCTCCCATACCACACAACTGATCGGAATGAAACTGTGGGGATCACTGTTTCGTTCCGGTAGAAAGTGGTCAAGTATTTTATTTTTTCAAAAGTTCAATTTCGTTTTCTTATAGGTTCAGTTATCATGAGAGAAATTGTGGAATTATTCACAGATTTTCTCGATTTATTGCACTTTAGAAATATTTAGCCACTTGGTGGTGACAGACCACACATGTTTAGCACTATCTTATCTCATTTAATGCAGAAATAACCGAGAAAATACGATTTTGCGTCTTGTAATGAAGAGAAAAAAAAAATACTGACACCTTACAGCCACGACACTTTGTGGCAACATAATCACGTGGTAAAAGTGGGCCACAACGGAGTCCCCACGCGACTGCCAAAGCCGCTAGTCCTCATAGCCAACTTGTTTCACAGGTCCAACGATTTTTGACGCAGACTACAACGGACAGGATCGGCCTGACCGGTTTGAACTTCTTTTCGGTAACGCGAGGTCTTATTCTCACAGTAAGTACCACCGTAAGTAAAACTTAACGACAGTAATTCGGTGATTGGTAGTAGCCCACGCTGAAAGGTACATAATTGCATTGTATGTATGGGTGATTTTGTCGAACATCAATCAGGTACGAGGCTGTCCATCTCTGATTCTCTTCTAACTTAAGTCCAAACTCTTTATTTCAGTCACAAGGAGCCTCAAAGTACTTTTGCATTCCCATTTCAATGTATCTTCTTAAAATTCTTTCATTCTCTTATGTTTTTCACTAAACTACATTTTTCGACGTGGCGGCAATTAGATTTCGGTAACTATTAAACGATTGACTCAAAATTTAGACACAATACTCGTGGACTAATTTCTACAATGTAGTGTACGATTTTTGTGATAAGTTGTTACGTTTTTCAATCAGGTCTTTTTTTTATTGTATAAAATTGTCATGAAATTACACAGCTTTCTTATGTCAACGCTAATTCCTAAGTTGAAAGAAAAAAAAAAAACCTGTACGCAGGTCATAACCACATTATTCGTGTATGAGAAAACCTTTTCTTTTTTTTTCTCTCTTCTCAAACTACAAACTGTCGTATAACACAAAAAAAAAAACTTCTGCTCGACGCTTCCGAGTTCCCAGATAACAATCTAGTCCAGTCTGGATAGGTCTAAAATTCGGTTCACCTGGAATTAATTCGGGGGTGCGATTTTCTTCTTTTATACTTAGGGGGGGGAGGGTGTTGGTAGTGTAAATCTCGATTTTCGGGAAAATCCCCTCAGTGCGTTCGCCGCCATCTTGATTTAAAGAGGGATCTTTTTTGTTTTTCGAATAACTCGCTTATTTTTAACCTTAGGGTGAAAATGATGATATTCAAACTCTGGAAAATGTAATTCCCCACAAGTTTGGTGGTTATAATTTTTACCCTAGGATCGATATTTACTGAGTTAGACTGTTAATAGGGGTAAAAAACGGTTTTTTTTTTTTTTAATTATCTCGTTTATTAATATTTTATGACTTTTTATCTTCACACGCACAAGACACGCTTGTGAATGTACAATTATTGAACGTACAGTTTTCAAATTTCACATATGAATTTTTGTCGAGGATGGAACTTACGTCATTTTCAATCTCATTTTGTTCGTTCAATGAAGGTACAGGGTTTACATTTGATCCAGATTCACCTTCTGCATTCCTTCTTTTTTTTTGATGGCGTTTCACTAGATTCCCCTCTGTTGACAAGTAACTTTATTGGTTCTTTTGTTAAAAAATGTTGCTTCACATATGAATGACTTGCCTCTATATGATTTTTAGTTAATTTAATTGATTTTAATGGTGCAATCTTTTCTTTGTGTTTTTCATGTAGAATTGCAACCGTACTAAACGATGGCGAATTTTCTATTGCTTTTGATTGATTTTGAATTTTGTCAGCTATATCAACAAAATCTTCGGAGAAATCATTCCCATCCAACATTATAGAAGGAGGCTCATTTTCCTTGTCTGCAGTTTCTTTATTACTTGTTGATTTTGAGTTAATTTGAGTATTGGATTTAGCAGCGTGTGTTATGCCTTTGAAAATGTTGTCTCTATTATGAAGGGAATTTTCCACGTAACCTTGCGCTACGGTGTCAGAACGCCATTCTCCCAGTTGTTTAATCATCTGCATGTTTGCTCCCGAGTCAGAAAGAAGTGTTGCTGCACTTCTTCGGAAACAATGTCCGGTATACAGTTTTGGGTCTTCTATTCGTAAATATGAAGCTATGATTTCGGGTATTTCACTTATTTTATTTTTACCCGTCACTTGGCGATTACACTTTCCTTTGCAATATTGAAGAAAAAATCTGTCCGTAAATTGCTCAGCCGGTTTAAGCATTATATATTTCTTGACGGTATTATAAAAAAGTGGTCCAACGATATATTGTCGATCAAAATCAGTTTTCGTGTCTTTGACGGAAACTATAAACTTATTACCCGTGTCTTCTGCAATGTCGTCGGTTTTCAGATGAGTGAGTTCATTGCATCTGAGTGCCCCGAAAATCCCGAACACCAGTATAACCTGAATTTAGATTGTATTTATAACCTCAGAAATGATCGAAGAGAACAATAATTCACACTAATGTAAATCCTAACCTTTACACCCAGATATGAATGATCGTCAGCGTCATTCATGAAGTTCTCAATCTCTTTCCATTTGAGAACTAGAAACTTTTTCGGTTTATGACCTTTGGCATTAGTTTTTAGTAAACTTTTCAACTTGAGAAATTGACCAATATCAAGATTTTCATGTGTACTCAACGTTATTTTTCAACATCAACCATACACTCCATAAAGTCGTCGGTTTCAATTTTTGACTCATTTGCTTGAAGTAAACGATCCAATTATTCTTCTCTTCTTTGGATAAAGAATTTTTATTTTTTTGTCGCGAATTCTTGTAAGTTTCGTAAACCAATAAATACCGATCCGTCGATTTCTTCGGTAGGGTTTCCTTTCGCACAATTAATGCTGCTTCGGAATCGAAATAGTCGAACATTTCTGCTTCATTTTCTGATTCCTTCGATGAGGACATAATTTTATTCATTTTCATTTTTGAATACAAACCTCCAACTGCCTCCAACTGTCACTCACTAACTTTCCTCACGTATCGAAGCCCTTCTGTTGAGCACATCCCTTTATTACCAGCCTTGCTTTACAACGTTCAACATTGCCTGCAGCATCTCGTTTAATCTTATAAACCCACCTATTTTCGATTGCTTTCTTCCCTGGTGGCAATTCTGTCAGTGTCCATGTGTTGTTTGTCGCCAGAGCTTTTAGTTCTTCCTTCATCGCCTGTCTCCAGTCATCTCGGTCATCTCTGTTGTTTATCTCGGCGAAGTCTGTTGGTACATCATCAAGGTACGACTCAGCGTTTAGAGCCAACACACCGTAGTCGTCTAGATAGGCAGGCCTAGTTCGAATGCGGGTGCTTTGACGAAGTTCGCCTGTGTCTCCTTCAGTCTTCTCTGGTTGTACTCTTTCTTCTTCAGATTTTTCTCTTTCGTCGCATACCTCATTGCTGTCTTCACCAGCTCCGCCTTGATCTGGGGGCTGTTGAGATTCTTCTTCTTCAGAAGCAGATACCTCTTCCATGAACTGATACGAGTGCTGCGACTCGTAGAACTTGACGTCTCTCCCAAGAATAACCTTCTTGTCTTCAGTACTCCATAGACGGTAACCGTTGGCGCAGTATCCAACCATGTAGCACCTTATGGATCTGGACTCAAGCTTTCCCGGATTGATTTCCTTTGGCAGGTGAAGGTATGCTACACAACCAAAAACTCTCAGCTTTTCGAGATTAGGTTTAATCCCGAACCAGAGTTCCGCTGGAACTTTTTCCTTAAGAGCATTGGTTGGACTTCGATTAATCAGGTATACAGCTGTTAAAACTGCTTCGGTCCAAAGATTCTTATTGAGCTTAGCATTCAGCAACATACAGCGGGCCTTCTCGAGGATAGTCCTATTCATCCGCTCTGCAACGCCATTCTGTTGCGGTGTGTAGCGAATTGTGAATTCGAACTGGATCCCTCGGTCCTCAAAGTGATCCTTGATTTGTTGGGAGATGTATTCCCCACCGTTGTCACACCGAAAACGACTCACTTTAAGGTTGAAATGTGCTGTCGCCATTGCTTCATATATTTTGAAATAGCGGAAAACCTCTGATTTGGCTGCCAGTGGATACGCCGCTGTGAAGTGCGTAAAGTCGTCAATAAAGGTCAATACATATTTCTTACCGTCGTACGATTCTGGTTTGATTGGGCCAAACAGATCACTGTGTATCAACTGAAGCGGACGAGTTGCTCTTACTCGTTTCTGAGTGTGTGGAAGCCGAGTCTGTTTACCTTCAATGCAGATTCCGCACACCTTACTTATCTTTTCAGTCGCATTGATATTAATTCCGTCGACCTGGTTCCTGAGTTTCTTCAGTCCATTATTGCTGATGTGACCCAGTCTTCTGTGCCATAGTTCAGCATTTTGTTCCGGTGTACAAATAGCTGCTTGCTCCGATTCTATTGAAAAGGTTAATTCGTATAGTTTAGACTCTCTTTTCGCAATTGCAAGTACTTCGTTTTCCTTTTGAATTACAGCCTTTCCTGCTTCAAAGACTATCTTGAACCCATTCATTTCAAGTCTCCTAACCGAAAGTAGATTGAAGGATAGTTCAGGAACTAAGAGTACGTCCTTTATGGTGATGGAGTTCCGAGCACCATTTACTACAGTGCTTGCCTTCATGTCACCAACTTTAGTTGCCAATAGAACTTGTCCAGATTTAGCTATCTTGATTCTTACCGGATTGCTGATTGATCTGACATTCGTCAGGAGCCTCTCCGAGCTTACCATGTGCTCGGTAGCACCTGAGTCCAGGTACCAGCTCACAGAGTTGGAGTCGTCGTTACCTTCGGTGACCACAGGAAAACTGAAGACGGCGCCTTCGTCTAAGCCTGCTTGATCCACAGCGATGTTGGCAGATTTCGTATTCGCAGCACCTTGTTCCGGCGACTTGCAGTCCGAACTTTTGTGACCCCATTTAAAGCATTTGTAACACTTGTACCTAGTATGTTTTCCACCTTTGCCATCCTTTTTGGAACCATGGGTTGCAGGTGCTGAAAACGCTGTCGTCGATTGAACAACGTTCTTCGGTTTCCCTTTATCCATGCGCTTCGATTCTTCGTCCAGCAATCTATTCTTCACGAAAGGTAGAGTCAGCTCTTCTGTTGACAAAGTTTCCAAAGCAGTAACCACAACATCGTATTCAGTAGGCATGGTCAATAATAAGTGACACACAACATCAGTTTCTTCTAGAGTAGCTCCCGTCGAGCGAAGTTCTCGAACCAACTTGTCGAAAGCCAGGAAGTGTGATTCTATCGAACCTCCGCTGGCGTTGAATTTCATCAACAACAGTTGTTTCCGCAGTCTCAATTGACTGGCGATTCCTTTTCGCTCGAACGTGCTCGTCAAAGTCAGCCAGATATCAAAGGCGGTAGCCTTATCTTTGACGTATTCTAAATGACTATCTGCGATTCGTTGAACGATCTGAGACTTACACTTTCTGTCTTTTGTTTGCCAGGACCGTAGTTGTCTTTCCTTCTCTGCTATTACCTCCGCAGCGTCTGAGTTTCCAATCGTAACTCGTTCCGTGTACGGTTTTTCGATAAGTTCCAGCAGATCACGTTCCTCCAGCAAAACTTCCATACGAAATTTCCAGTTGCTGAAATTCGTACCGTCCATGAGGGGAATTTTGTATCTGTCTTCGTCCGCCATGATGCTTCTTGCCGGGTTTCTGGAGACACGATTTTGATCTTCGCTTGTACAGATAAAAGAGGAAACAAATTCACTCAATTTCTTTCACTGTGCGTGGCCTGGGCCCATAACCTGTTGAGGTTAATGAAATAAGACCAGCAGTTTTAGTTAATGGTTTTAATTAAGGTAAAACTGAGCACATCAAGTTTAGGGTAGTGAATACTAGCGTTACTTAGCTGAAGATGAAAAGCAAAGAGAATCGATAATCGAAACTATCGATAAGAGTATACAGCGCCACCTACGCTCTGTCGGTAAAACAGTACCCTGGATTATTAAGATTGCATTTCAACATTAACCTCTTGGCAGATTACCTACTCAAAATAGGGTAAGAAATACTTCCGAAGTATCCACAGGCCGCACAGTGGGGGATTTCGACCGAATCGCGGCCATAATTCAGGGAAACATTAGAACTGTACCAAATTTGGTATTCCGAGGTTTTTGGGGTCGCTGATTACGAATTTGGTATCGAAATTGTCAAAAACAAAATGGCGGCCGAGATATCGTTGTTCGGTCTTAGAAATACTGGTTGAAAATGGCTAAAAGTTGGCTAAGATACGTTTTCGGGTTCGCTGATTACGAATTTGGTATCGAAATTTTCAAAAACAAAATGGCGGCCGAGATATCGTCGTTTGGTCTTAGAAATACTGGTTGGAAATGGCTGAAAAATACTAAAGGAGTTTTTGGGTTGACTATGAAAAAATTTGAGACATTTTGGTGACGATTGATTATGATAATTACTTTTATTCAAAAAAATTGTATTGAAATTCAATCGGAGTCATACTCTTCGCTCTCGGATATGGATAGTTCCCCAGCTGAATCATCTTCTGCGTCGCTACAGGATATCAGCCGCAGAGCATCATTCGATAGTTTTTTGTGCTTCTTCGCTGGAAGTTCCCTTAAACTTGAGATGTATGGATCTGAGGATACCAGCAACCAGTTCCGAGAAGAGACACAATGTAGGTTCTAGCTGACCTGCAGCTGCGCGCCCGAGCAGGTAGGCAGGTAGCATGACGCGCGATGCACGCGGCGCCCGAGCCTGAGGCCTTTGCTGAGCGCACACGCTGATCTAATAAAATACATTACATCTAACCCGGTCAAAACTGGTCGCTAGCTCTTTCAGAATCATTTACTAATAGTTTATACTTTAAATTAATCCAAGAATGATCGCGGGATTCCGCGGGATTTGGTACTTTTCGTCTGTGTATCGTCAGTTTTCTTTCAAACAAATAGTCGCTTTTTCGATGTATTGTTATATGTAATAAACAAACAGAGCGATAGTTTTTTAGAAAAAGTAAAATACCCATATATTCTACATACCTTCAGGAACCTCAGCCATATTTTCAATATTTTTTTGTGATTATAACTTCGCGTAAATATGAATTCAAACTTTGTACTGAATTTCGTAGATGCGCGCGTCAAGCATGTGCCGTTGCAGAGGGTGAACTTTACACTGAAATATCTCGGCAACCACAGGTCGTCGGGGGTTAGGTTTAACGGTTCTGAATAGAGGGGATATTCCTGAGAAAATCCCTACCAGTCATACATTGAAAAAAAAAAAATCACATTTTCGATTTTTGGCCGCGATTCGGTCGAAATCCCCCACTGTGGGCCGGGACGGGCCAGACTGGCTGACTGATCGGCCGTAACGGATCGATGAGCTCAGGGAGCGGGGTATGCGGTGTGAAGGGTCGGCTCAAAAGCGTAGAAGCTAAAACGCATGAGCTTAAATTTCGACCCTACAAGAACTTTATTGCGCAACTGTACCTATAGCCGGACGGAAAGATATGACGGTACCGAAATGTCGTTTGTTTACCTTTCCGTCTGGCTATAGGTACGTTCCGTTGTGTGACGTACATTCGTCGGTTACGTTCGGTTAAGGGGGGTATCCGCCCCTTTGAACGGGTCAAAATTCTGAGGAAGAGATTGATATTTTACAGCGAATTTGATAGTCCGATCAAATCCAAAAAAATTATGAAGTTTGAAGAGAGATTGACCCTCATTATCCATATTTAACATTGAATATTACTTTGAGTCTAATAGTAGTTACGCCGAATATAGAAAAATACAAAATTACTAGGTTGTCGTAAAGAATCAGGAGCACCGTTGGATTGATTCTAAAGTTCTTAGTCTTCAATTGTTCAGAAGATATGCCTCTATCAGATGAACATACAACCATTTTTGATTGAGATAATTGAAAAAGTGGAGAAAAAAAATCGAAAAATTAGAAAAATCTCAGTAAAAACTGAATGAGTCAGCCAATTTTCGCCGTATCAAAAAGTTGTATGTTCATCTGATAGAGGCAATTCTGAACAATTGAAGACCAAAAATTCCAGAATCGATCCAACGCTGCTCCTGATCCTTTACGACAACCGAGTAATTTTGTATTACTCTATATTAAGAGCATGTCCTAGTCCTACCTTTACCGGCTTGAAAAAAAAGTAAAACATCGAAAAAACTCCGAAACGATGGTTAAAAATGATATATAATGGATTTATTCGATGATGAGGGACGAATAGGTTCGATCTAGTACCCGAGATCCGTTGAAATCGAGGAGAATTAATTTTTTATGTTCGTCAAGTGCGTCCGTGTCACCTATTTTGGTTAATATCAAAGTTTACGCGTCAAAAACGCAAAAACCGGCAACGTACCCCTAGTCTACATGCAATGACGAACATTTGTGTCTAAAAATTTTGTTGCTTCACGCAACAATGGGGCGATCAAACCGAAAGTAGAGCGGTAGTCAAGATGTAAATAGTGTCAAATTGTCGATTTCTGACAGCTGATCGTGAGACATGAGATTATAATATAATTATTATATTGAAAATATAATATTTTTATTATTTTTTGCCCAGTATCAATGATAACACTTGGCAAAAAATAATAAAAATATTATATTTTCAATATAATAATTATATTATAATTGTAATTCAATTATTACGCACGATGATTTATGCGCAGAGCCATCTGTCGGGCGTTTCGTTAGCCGAGGACCGTCTCATTGTTGTTCGAATGTTTTACTGGGAATGCGATAATCAGAAAGAAAAGAGTCCGATGCGTCACCTCCAAATTTTCGAGGACAGGGCTCATTCTGCACGCAGGTTCTTTTAGGTCAAAGTATCGTTTTATAGGTTGTTTGGAGCAAGAAAAAAAAACCATCGATTTTTTTTAAAACGGTCTAGCGTGGATACCCCCTCAAGTTCATCCACGGTGTAAAAATAAGAGGTGGTTCGACTGCCCTATACTTTCCGTGTAGAAATCTGTCATTATTTTGTGTTAGTACCGACTGTAAGTTAGTACTGATAGTAACAACTATTCGTTGTTGATCATGTGGTTGCAGGTGACCACGTGATCAACAACGAATAGCGTTACAGCAAAATTTCGCTGCCATCCTTCTAGGCACGTGAGGCCCCCGGCGGATTTTCGCTGTACTACCATAAAATAATCACAGCGACCTAGGGCCAGTCGGACCACCTCTTATTCTTACATCGTGAGTTCATCGTAATCCCGGCTTAAGGAATATCCAAAGTTAGAAGAGAATCGGAGATGGTGAGACCCAAGACCTATGGTTAATTATTACTCTGCAGTATCCCCGGTTTATTTGAATGAATAATTTTTAACTATGTGATTGCGTCATGAACCTCGCGTCTTCAGATTTTTATCTTAATTTCAATGAACACCTATTTTCGAATTTTTCATACACGGAGAAAAAAATATTATCAGAATGACTATACAGCGTATCCTCAAACGACGTATCGTGACGTATCATCAGATAAACAATTCGATTTCTCATTATAACAATATGTTTATCTGATTTAAATGTACGAGAAAAAGCCGTCGTAGACGTACGTAGTTTCGCAACGTCCGTAACTGTATTGCCAGCGTAAGGATCTATATAGCTAAATTGGCTATACATGGACGCTATCGACCGCTGAAACCGACGGAGTTTGCGCAATCGGTTCCTTAAATGTGCTGATTCAGTTTTGTTTTCCCATCATTTTAGGAAACTCTGTATAGCTGAATTGGCTATACGCCGCATCATCAAGACAGACAACTATCCTCCGTATAGCTGAAATAGCGATACGTATACTCATTCTGATAATATTTTTTAATCCGTGTACTGTCGCAAAACATCGCTATCTATGCATGTGCACGCATAAAGTCATGATTCATCTTTATCACATCATAGCCGATCAGATCATGGAAAATGATATAAATTTTTGGGCATTGCAGGTGGCTGGGACCATCGTCACCTATGAGCTGGTCTTGGTCCAGTTCAACGCGATGCAAAGTGTGGATGCTGCTAAAGTGAACATCACCAATGCGTGCGAAGTCAAGTAGCCTAACATCAACCATAGGAATGCTTCTACCCCTCAGCCGCTAGATACAACGTTGATTATCTGTTATTTGTTGATTTGGAAATTCCTGTGTAACGTGGTTTGCGAGGAGCACCGATGTTATGAATCATGAATATCAAGGGGGGGATTCGCCTTTATTGAGCTGAAAATACAGCTTTATTTGACATTTTTTATTGACAAAACTATTCGGTTGATTAAGTTCGAGCTTTGCACATGTATTTATTATATATTCTGGTACCCTAGTAACCATCTGCCGCAAGGTTTTCGAAAGACTTGCGTACAATTCTTGCAAGATGCTTACATATGAACCACTAGTAGTCTGTTTCCGCATGCATGCTATGCATTTTCGCAAGATGCTTTCGAGCAAGCATCTTGCAAGAATCTTGCAAGATCTTGCAAGATCTTCGTTTCCTAATCGATTCCGTGAGATCTTGCAAGATTCTTGGAAGATCTTGCAAGATCTTCGTTTCCTAATCGATTCCGTGAGATCTTGCAAGATTTTTGAAAGATCTTGCAAGCTTATGTTTCCCGATCCTCTCTTGCAAGATCTTGCAAGAATATTTTGCTGTATCGCGGTCTATTCAGTTATGTTATTTCACTGTACGACTGATTATGGGCATAAAAATTTGAAATTCTCACAAATTGGTCTACGAGAATGCTGCTCTGCGGGAAAAAAATCGTCACTCCCCTGCCCTCAAAATTTTATACGGGTCATCCCATGCCAATGTGATGATTTATGTTTTCCCCCGATTTCATGACATTCGCATGGGATGACCCATACACAATTTGGAGGGCAGGAGAGTGGCGATTTTTTCCACAGAGCAGCATTTTTGTAGACCAATTATCTGTGAGAATTTCAAATTTTTATGCCGATAATTAGTCTCACAGTAAAATACTAACTGAAAAGACCGCGAAACACCGTGTATTTCAAACGGCAGAATTCATCCTCTGTGGTCATGGGTCAAGCGTTGAAATAAAAATCTGAAAAAATTACAGGGTTTGTGTTCAACTATTTGCAGTCGATTTGGGGGGCGGCCCGGGAAATGTGTTTTTCTTCCCGACCTAATTAGGATTGTTGCTGATACCATAGTTATGAAATTGGGTTCTTTTCTCTTATTTTTACGCCTAAAGACAACCGGATATGATTTGGGTGCTTGGATGAATGATGTGAGTGCAACTTTATGTATAGTTGATAATACTGAGTGAGAGTTTATTACATAGACTTATTATTTGATACAATATTCTGTTGCGAAGTGTAGTGAACGAGAGTTGAATGGGTTAGCGGTGGCTACCTGGTTTTCTCTGACTTTTTCGGATACAATAAAATAAATAGTATATTGTGCATCTAGGGGGGGAAAATGGCCATTTCAAGCGAGGGTGAGACTCTTCGGGCCGAAGGCGCCCGAGACACAGACGAGTGTTAAGAACGTCTCACCCGAGGTAGAAATGGCCGTCCCGCCCTAGATGCACACTGTACTTTTCATAATAAGGGCACGAAATCGGCCTTCTTTGATGCGCGTCGATCGAATGGGGGTCGAATGGTTGAGCCGTTAATTAAATTCAAAAATTAAAAAAAAAAAAAACAAAAAAAAAATTAAAAAAAAAATGAATAATAATGAATAATAATTTATTTATAAAAAAAGAAAGATCCAAGATTTGCCGTTGGAGCGGGAGGGAATATACATTCCCTCCCGCTGTTGGATATTCGTACTCACGGTCGAAACACGTGATTTCCCCCCCTCCCGACAAGCATGAAAGAAGTCTCATTTTATGCGTGTTATGAAAATATTATTTTATTATTTTTATAAGGAGTTATAATTATAATTATTATAATTTCGGCCATGGGCACATGAAATACAACCAGAATGGAGTCTCGTTTCCGAAAAAGTCAGAAAAAAAGTTAATCACCGCGAACCCATCAATAAACATTACTTTACATAATAAAAATGATAATACATTATGGAAGCTATTAAATTTCATTCTTTCATATCACATGAGTCACAGATGAATGATTCTGCAGTCGTTGTGTCAACGCATACTGCATGAGACCACTTGCCACACTCTCGACATCGGTACCAGACCTCATCCTTGCCACATTCTTGACACACGTCACATACTGAGTCTTCATTGATCGAGTTTTTTAGGGCTGCACCAATAGAGCAAATACTCAGAATTAGAATATGAAATTTAGGCAATCTTGAGGTGAATGATAACATCATTCTTACCTTTTGATTCGTCAGCCATCAACACCTTTCTGACTCTCTTCTTCTTTTTAGTCTCTGGAGAATTTTTCTTTTTCTTTCTTGACAGTACGATGATTTTTTTCTGGGAGAGAATTGAAGTCTCTAATCCAATTTTTTTTTCAAAAAAAGCTATCATGAATATCGTTTTTCAGATATTTTTTTAAACGAAATGAAAACTGCCCAAATTAGGAAAAGGTACATTCTTCAATGTTTTTTTTTCATAAAAGGGGTTTAAATTGTTACGTCGTAACGCTTCTTTTTCCTAATCTGTTGTGACATAACAAAATGGTCGGAAATTTATTTTTTAATTTTACCGTGAAGCTGCAAAAAAATAAATTTCATCCCAGCAAGTTTTCTCTCGTTCCGCAATTTATCACGCTACGTGAAAATGATTGAGTAAAAATATTTCTGGAATGCGATGACCAAAAAATCTGAAAAAATTCCAAATTTTTTGAAAAAGGGTTCTATTCATTGAGTCTCTTTTTAGCCAATAAGCCGCTGAATTTTTTTTTCGTTTTCTTCATCATTTTAGTCATATTTTTCTGAAAATCTTGAAATTACCATTTATTTGGGGCAAACTACCACTGTATAAAACCTGGACAAGGAGTAATCAAATGAAATTTGAAAGAATTATTGTTCTGGTTTTTGTACAACTAATCAAATGCAACTTGATTTTTTCAAATCGGTCAAGTAGAACTTGAGATGTCTGTCTTACGCGTTCAAAAAGCGAAGTTTCGAGAAAAACGCGTTGGAAGTTTTTATACTATAATTTTTACTTGTGACACGTAAAGTATACATATATATTGTACATTTGTAACGCTACAAATCCATCTATAACTCTGTTCCTTTGTCGAAATTTCTCAAAACTGTTTCAGGGGAGTGTTTGTGCGATGTTAAGGAACACTTTCATGTGAAGAAAAAAGATTTTTCGAAAATTCTAAAAGCGAATGTCCCCTCAATCGATATGAAAACACCCATTTATGAAGAATTCGAATATACCTTACTGGATAGAGAGAAGGATGAGGTCATGTGTTTACTTTCCCAGTGGGCAATGGCTGGTATGTATACATTAGGGTGTCCGTTATTTCCCGAATTGACTTTTTTCACTTGGGTATGGTCCAAATCATTAGTATATAGCCTGAAAACAATTATGCATTTTTTTTTCTCTTCTCAAGTACCATCAACCCCTGCCTGTAGGACGATACTCCTCCGATTTGATTAACTGTTCTGACCTATTTGGATTCAAAATTTATTTTACCGTATTTTCCAGTAATTTTTGAATATTTTTGAATATTTTTTACTTTATTTACTTTTCAATGCTTTTTCTTTGAGTTGAAAAATATTCGAAAGATATTAAACAATATATATGGTAGAAAAAAAAATTTACCGCTTAAAAACTCAAAAAAAAAATTGTCACTAATATAAAAATATGTCCATTCATAGAGGTCAGAACAGTAGTAAAAGCAACAATATTTGATAAGGTAATGAGAGTGTAAGCGAAAAAAAAAATTAAAGTCCGAAAAGTGATGATTTGGATCATACCCGAGTGAAAAAAGTCAATTCGGGAAATAACGGACACCCTAGTATACATAAGTGTATGTAATAGAGCATCTGTGAGAAGATATCAATGTGTGAAATACACTAGACTATATCTGACCACGGAAACGAAAACTTGTGAATACACTTAGAATCTGCGCATGCATGAACCGATTTCAGTTGATAATTAGAATTGAGATACTACCTATTGTTTAAGGATCGGGCGAAGTAACCACGAGGACAAACTGTTTGAATAAGTACAAAACCATCGGTGTGTGTGAAAGTAGTGACAGCTGAATTACTTGTAAGTACGGGGCTAACGACTCTCGCACACCCGCATGCTATAAATGTCATTTGATAAAACCTAAATATTGCATGAATAATACAGTGATGTCATGCGACGAAAAGTAGTGTTGAATGAACAATTCTGATTGACGACAAATCAAATGTTCCACGGCGCGTACAAAATGTAATTGCAAGACGTGCGAGACAGAATTCCGCAAATTTTACAACATTTAGATATTGACAATGGAACTGGTCATTGGAATTCTTTTTTAATTTTTTTATAAGGAGCCTCATATCGTATCATGTTCAAGATTCATTCTTGATTTCACTACGTTTTAATCATCGGCTCTCTTTGATTCCTCATCTGTTATTGACCTGAAAATTAAATTTTCATTCCACTCACAGGTGAGGAGCTTAAGAGGTGAAATGTATGTTTAAATCCCAGTCACCAACCATAAAATGATAAGACCCATAAATGTGTCGATGCAGTCATTATTGGTAATGTTAATTCAAAATCTGGATCGTGCCTCGTTAGCATTTCGACGTTCATAACGGGCGAAAAAAATAAAAAAACAAATTATATATTTTTTTTTAAATCGAATAAAATTAATTAAAACAAAACTTTTTCAAAACTAGCAGCAACTAAATCCGCAAAGGGATATCAATAAACTGTACAAAATAAAGAAGAAACAAACAAGGTTGCTGGCCGTACGTTATTGGTACACTGTTCGTAACAGTTATAATCTAAAATCATAATACAAAACTCAACTGAAAATTCTTTTTATCATTAATTGAGACATAATAAACCCTCGCGGTTTGATGGGATTATAATATAATAACATAATTGAGAAGAGAAAGATAAGCAGGGCCATGCGTAGGAAATATGCATGCGTACATTACATCATAATACATAACAACATAAACAAAACCCAAATAGTACTTCTAAAATAAATAAACAGGCACTACTATTCGTAAGGTGATTGTGTACGAAGAAAAGCTAAAACAAAACATGCAAAAGAATTATTCGTTATCGGCTGGCGCATCGAGATTCTCGTGCCGATTGTCATCCTCCGCGTCACCGTACTGACGCGCCATGTCTTCCTCGTACCGAGCCCTCGGACCCGGAGCAGCTTCTCCTCGACGTCGTGCATCTCTACCACGCTGCTTAGCTACACGAAGAGCCTCTTGCATCATCCGGCCGAATTCGACGTGGTTCGGTGTATCCACCTGCGTAGATCTGCGTAAAGCTCGAAAAAACACTAAACCTATTTTCGTGTCGAACAAAGGCGTCAAATTTGGGAAATTGGGAACAACTCTTTTCGACCAACTGAAATTCCTACATAAATTATCCGCCACGGTCTCTCTGAAAAATTGATTCAAACTGTCTCTACAATTTCCTGGTACTACAACTGAGGAGAGATGATGAATTAGGGCATCACGTTGAGCATTGTCATCGCTAGTATTGAAAGCATTAAAAGCGTCTACAGACGTTAATGGAAACCCTGGCGGCTTTTGGGTATTATCTGGACGAATGTGCTCGAGCGCATTATCAGCCCTCAGTTTTTCGAATCTTTGTTCCCATTTTCGATCCAACTCAGCCAACTGATTGTCGAATTTTCTTGATAAATCATCTATTTTACGTTTGAGTGTGTCAGTGTGTGTCTCAAATAAATTGGTCATGAAATTTTGTAGATCTATCTGCCTATTAGGATCAACGCAATCGTCAATATGCCTCACAGGTGGATTTCCATCAGCATCTCGAGGGGCGTCCAAATTGAAAACTGACAGAGGTTCGGCAGTGTTTCTAGATACGATGTCAGGGTCGATGGCACGAGGCAAAATTTGTATTGAGGAACCTGGAGGAGGAGGGCGGAAGGGTGAAGTGGTGAACTCGGGCATATTTCTCGAATTCCTACTATCCTGCGCGAGTGCTGTATTACCGGTGACGTGTGAATTTTGCGGTATAGCAAATCTGTTGGCACGGTGATTTGATGATTCAATTTCTGTAGCAGTAACAAAACGATTTTGAGAAATGGAATCTGTTCGAGCATGAGATATAGAAGTGTTTGTCGCCATATCCTGGGCTGCACAGTTGTAGGCGGTGTTATTGACTGTAGAAGAGAACTCGGATGTTATAGTGGATGTTGGTGGAATATATTTTGAAGATGCAGCATCAAATTCTGTGCCATGAAAACTAGACCTGCACGCATGACGAGGCGTACTCTGATCAAAGTCATTGTTGAACATCGTTTCGTTTAAGTTGGGGAAATTGTCAGCGTACGACTGCTCCCGATTGGTGGGACTCTGTAGGGTTGAATTGCGTTTTTCACAATTCTCTATGCAAGTTGTTTCCGAAATATCGTGCATCATAGTACTTACGTGCTCTCGCATGTTACCTGTGCTACCTCTACCTTGCTGTATTATCTCTTCATCTGAAGACGTGGTCATGAACCGTTTTGGCTTATAGATATCACGTCCAACGCGGTTTGTGTACGCAATTTTCTTCATATTCTGTGAAGCGACGAATAAGTGATTTCGATGGGTGCCGTTAAAATCAAATCTACTGTCGGCGCAAAAAGGTTTGGCCCCTCTGTTTGACTGATCATAACATCTACAGAAAAATTGATAGAGCATCGAGACAGGAAAAATCGTAAAGCGCCAAGTTTACTCACAAATTTCTGTGTCAAACATTACCATGGTTACTCACAAATTTCTGTGTCAAAATCGTGAAAACCGTAATGATCTCCGAAAAGTTGAAGAACGTAGTTTTTTCGGAGTCCATCGCCGTACGTCAACTTTAACTCGTCACCGTTTGTCTAAACTAAGTGTAAAAAATCTGTTAAAAATTCAGAATTATTCCCTGAACATTAAAAAACATGATAGCGTTTCGTAATTTCAAAAATATTCAAAAACCTGGACGCCAGGTGCGAAAGGGTCCAATGGTGCGATTTGCGGAACGGATTGGTACTGGCGAACCTGAGCTAGCTCGAAATTTTCGTCAAGGTATACACTTTTTGATTCCGTAATCAATTTTCAGTTCGCAAGAGTCAACTTCCAGTAATCGATTACTGGAAGTTGACTCTTGTAAACCAAAAACTGATTACGGAATTAAAAAGCGTATATCTTGACGAAAATTTTGAGCTAGCTCAGGTTCGCCGGTACCAATCCGTTCCACAAATCGCACCATTGGACCTTTTTGCACCTGGCGTCAAGGTTTTTGAATATTTTTGGAATTACCAAACGCTATCATGCCCGTCAATTTCAGGGAATATTTATGAATTTTTACAGATTTTCGAAACTTAGTTCAGACAAACGGTGACGAGTTTAAGTTGACGTACGGCGATGGACTCCAAAAAACGACGTTTTTTAACTTTTCAGAGATTATAACGGTTTCCACGATTTTGACAAAGAAATTTTTGAATAACCATCAGACGCAGAAAACTTGGGGCTTTACAATTTTTCCAGACTCGATGCTCCATCAATTTTTCTGTAGAAGTCATGATCACTCAAACAGAGGGGCCAAACCTTTTTGCACCGACAGTAGAAGGTTACGCAACCTCGAGTAAAGTATACAAGGGATTCATAGAGGGCTTCTGAAAAGTTCTTCGAAAATTCAAGGTAAGTTTCAAAGTTCTTCAGTAACTGTTGGACAGATGGCTAGATGGCGAGAGTTTTCTTGTGTAACTCATGAAACTGCATAGAGATCATTCAAGAGTACTTGGAGAGTTCTCTATAGAACCCGGAAAATGTATGAAGTTGAAGTACGTAACGTTAACGTAACAGAATTTTCACATTTAATACCACAAGAGCTTTAAAATTATCGGGTATTTCCCGATAGGTTCGTTACAAACAAATGAAGGAGTCAAGTTTCTCAGGTTACAAAATCACGAGCGCTTTGCGCTCGTGATTTTTCTGAAAAACTTGACGACTTCGTTTGATTGCAGGGAACCTTGAGGGAAATACCCGATTAATTTTGAACTTCGAGTGGTATTCGGCGGATTATTCCTCCATCCAAATTGCAGCCGATAGAATTGCACCATGAGACAAAATCCACAGTTAAAAATCAAAATTCAAAAGTCACAAAATCATAATTATAATTCAATCTGTCAGATTCGATGGAGGGTTAACTGGATTAGAGAATTTTTTGTTTTTTATATATATCAACATGAAAAATTACCGCGGTGAAAACATAAGTGAAATTACCAGTGGAGTTATCAAAATTATCAGTTAAATATCGTTTAGGCTATGTAAAATAACGTCGAATGGTGCAATTCTATTGGCTGAAATTTGGATGGGAAAAATAATCAGAAAAATTCACTATTTCATGACTCAAGTATTGTTAAAGTTGCTAGATCGACGAGGTATAAGGGGTGTTTCTACTCAAACCGGGAAATGATGCACGTATTTTGCTATTTCTTAATTATTCAAGTCATGAAATTAGGAATTTTGTCTCACCAGTTTTTTGCATTAACGTTACGAATTTCGACGACATGAAAATGTATGATAAACGGGCAATTACAGATGGAAAACGTATGAAGATGTGGAAAAGGGTTAAAAAAGGGTTTCTCCTCGAATATTCTCATTTTTCAGATCTGTTGTAGAGTTAACACGTAACAATTGAACAAAATGTGTATGGAGCATTCCACGCCAACTCGACCTGAGTCTGACCCTCGATCCCTTGGGTTTGGTTCGTAATTTTTCATATGGTGGTTCCATCTTTCGAGAGCACGCTGAATTTTTTTCAGATCTTTTCCATCAAATTTTTTTTGAATTCGTTGAAAATGTCGAAGGACATTTTTTTTAAATCTGAAAAAATTCTTAAAAATCCTCTATTCGATTTCAAAAATTTAGGTCCATGGATCAGAGCGGGCCGGCGCTCGCTTCTATCTTTCATTTGCGATTTTCTGAAAAAAAAAAAAAAATAGACGCCAAAGTCACTGTGGCAGTTAAAATAATCTTAGAAAATTCGGAAAAATCCGGAGTTACATATCAGCACGTTCAAGCAGCCGCTCACAGTGCACTGACCGTGGCGTCTATTTCTTTCCAGGAAACCGAGCGCCGGCCCATTCTGGGCCACACGCCGAAATTTTTGGAATCGAGTACAGGATTATTGAGAATTTTTTCATATTTTTGAAAAGTGTCCTTCGATGTGATTTTTTCATCAAGTAATTTTATTTTTTTATTTGAACAAATTTGATGGAAAAGATCTGAAAAAAATTCAGCTTGCTTTCGAAAGATGAAGCAACCATATGAAAAATTACGAACCAAATCCAAGGGGTCGAGGGTCAGACCCAGGTCGAGTCAGCGTGGAATGCCCCGTATACACACGAGCAATTATTTGAAACACAAAAAGTTACTCATAGTGGAGTAATGTGTGAATAACGTATTCGCCATCCCCGCAATCTCGACGTGTAGGAAGCGGCATTCTGTAACATTTCGCTTGGACAAAATCGAAAGGAACTATATGAAGTTGTGGCGAAACTCCTGTACATTCGTAAGTCCCAACTGTACTAGAGCCTCTTCCACAGACATAAAAATCTCCAACATCCTGATATCGACGAACAACAAGCTCGTAAGAGTCATCGGAACGAATGATATTTGCAATTTCGCAAAGCGAATTATCACCCAGCATGCATGTATTATTTTGATTATTAAGCGCGAAAAAATATTTGTCTGTCTGTAGTTGAGCGAATTGAGTGCAATGTTTTGCATAATTCTGAGGAAGAGGACCATGGCGATGTTCTTTACTAACTCGAATGCCTACTAACTTCTTCTTGGGTTTTCTCCGACTGACGATACTTCGCTCTTGTATTCGCAAAGCCAACTGTTGGAGTGGACGATGTTGATTTCGAATAAATTTACGGATTTCTGCTACATTGTTCTCGAATGGAAAAGCAGAAAAAGTATCGAGAGGACCAAACTGGCGCACATCCTGAACAAGATGTAAAAGACCATGAACGTTATAACTCATGAATGAATGACCGTACAATTGTTGAGCTTTCAAAACAAACAGTTTTAAAGATTTTTCTGCAAAAAGAAGATTTTCTTTCGAGACAGATGACGATGCGAGGATTCGCATAGCCATATGAAGAAGAAGGAAATGAAGGTAGTAGTCTTCTGAAAGAATTCCGTATAAGACAACCGGCCCAGCATAAAAAAGGAAATGTCGGAACTCTGTTGCCTTGTACTGATTATAATTGGAAATAGACTGTGGACGACGCGCAAATTCTTTAGGACACCAATTGTCTAAATTCTGCAAGCGGCAAGACAACAAGCGAATTAGCAATGCGGATAATTTCGCTGATAACGAATATTTTCCTTCGATCCAACTTTGAATTAGCTTCTTCATAATTCCAATGCATACGAGATGCATATATTCGAAAGGAACTTCTGAAACTAGAAGAAGATTCAAGTCATGTAGAGGACTTTTACCTCTTTGATGATCGTTATAGACACCCGCGAAGTAATCACAGTCTGTTCGTGGAATGTCGTTTAAAGAGCAGAAAATCGTGAATCTGTCCTGGTAACGGATGCCCTGAATTTGACATTTGGAACATGCTGCAAAAGCCATATGACTTTTATGCATGAGCATGAAAGCTCTTGCAGGAGCATCTGCTATAAAACTTCGGAAGACAAATGGGACTCTTGCTCCATTGATAAGAATCCCACCTTTTCTCGATAGTTCTTGTACCTCATCGACCAAAGTTTTAAAAAAATTGACAGGACAGTCAGGTTTCTTTTTACCTCGAAAAACACCTACCAACAAAGGATCAATGTGACGGAAGTTTGGAAGTCTTATCTGGATTGGCCAGTATTGGAGAGTACCGCAATTAACAGCCTGAACTCCGTCAGTGCTAAGATCAATAGCAATTGCAGAAGGCAACGACTTCTCGTTACATAGCGCTTCTTCGATGCAAGCAGCTAAGCCTATATGAAGGTACTCTCCTGGTGGAACTGAAATCAGCGGAACTTTTTCACGAGATGTTCGCAATAGCGTACGCATATCTTTCGGTAAGTGCTGCAGGCAATAATGTGTACGTAAAACCTGAAGAATGGAATTTCCTTGGATCATATTAATATTAATAGAATTAAAACACTCTGCAAGTTTTTCTTTGAACGATATTGGATTATCTGCTTCATCGGGGATACCATCCCCATCAGTTCCTCCGTCTGAATCCGGTTCCGATTCTGGTGAGTGTGGTTGTGGTTCTCCGTCTAACTCAGCCAAAAGATGGACTTGTTCCGGATTAGTACTACCGGAGTTACTAGCAGGGCTAGTGGGCTGAATTGCTTCATACGCAGCATTATTTTCTGGACCATAATTTAGAACTAGTTTATCGCCCGAATCGAAACTTTCCGGTTGATTCTTTTCATGTGCAGTATTATCTTCTGGATCGTTATTTTCAACTATTTTTGCGACCGTTTCTAGACATCGTAACGACAACGCTGTATGAGTGGAACTGGATATTTTTTTCTCTTGTAGTCGAGTACGTTTTTGTCGTGCAGTTAAGTCATGAAAACTTTTTCGTTTGATCGCTTTCATATTCAATAGGAAATAATCGACGTTGGGATAGATGAAACACAGCTGTTTCATCAAATGCGATAGGACAATTTCATATATACGAATGAACTCATGCAAACACTAAACGAAACGCATGACTACAAGAATATACTGATAGCAATACAAAGGATGCATAAGAGGCTTGCAATTTAATACTACACTTACTGATACTGCAAACAAGGATTGCTAATAAAAGTGTTTTTATAGTACTGACAAAAAATGAGTCGAATGTAAACCGTAACGAGCACACAATACGCAATAAGACAGTCGGCAAATAATTGTGACGAATGGGTTCACGGGATTCGAGAAATCAAATATCGAGGGCATAAAAAGAATTATGGAAGAAAAAAGCATATGAAGAAGTTCCAGAAACACAAAAGCCAGGTACCGACGAACATCAGCAAAGCTTTGGTGATTGCAAGAATACGGATAATGATTTAAAAAAAAAAAAAACGCCTTTTTTCGTGCTTTTTTACACAATAATGTCGAACGCGGTGATCTGCAAACATGAAACTGTAAAATTATGAAAATATATTGCGTTTCATTGTCATGAAACTCACGACGCGATGTGCTAAAAAAACTTACGACTAGTCAAACCTTGTGAACTTCACAAACTTGCTATGAGTTGTCTGTTTGCGAGTTCCGCTGAAAACAAAAAAGTGGATTCCATTTACACGAATTGTTCCTACGTTTCTTGGGGCATTAGAAATAATCAAAAAATCTCCAAGTCCAGAATAATCAGATTCAGTAAAACGTATTCTATTCACCACAGAATTATAAGCTTAGGAAATACCGAAATTCTGGGTTCTTTCATGTAAATCGCTCTAAAGTATCCGAACATTGCATCAATATTTTTTGAAATGACCACTGATCAATTACAAAACCTTCCATCTGTGTCATGCTCTCACCCCTAAATATGCATTTGTAATGTAAGATGTAAATTTCGAAAATAAACCCAACTTATTTATGTATCGTACCGGCGCTGTTTAAAACTGACAATAAGAAAATCTCACTCTGATATTGAAAATTGGATCAGAAATGTAGGAATCATCACTGCATGACATGGAAATATCAAGAATTTCAAAATGCTTCTGAGTCACAATGATGGTTCCAGCACAACCATGTTTGAGGGTGGCGCGCCATGGTGTTCAGAACACTTGAATTAAGATATTCACGTATCGGATTCAAAATTGGATCTTGTGTCTCTTGAAAACAGTCAAAAACCGATTTTTTGTCGAATTTCGTCACAGATATATCCAGGAAAATGATTTCGAAGAAAGGTCCATTCAGGAGAGTTATACGTAGCAGGTGCTTGATATTGAGGTACAAGATAATATCCCTGCAAGTTTGGGCAAGATCCATGACCCGGGGTTGTGTTGGGACGTATAAGTCATTGCCTCTGAAAACAAGACACAGCGAAGAGAAAAGTACTCATCGTAAGGATTCAGGGGTCTGAATTTCAGATTCTTCAGTCTTCAACGGTCCAAAAAACAAACCATCATATGAACGTAGAACTTTTTGATACTGCCAGAATGGCTTAAGTAATCACCTGTTTTGAGTGAAAATTCGAAAATTCTCTAACCTTTGTTGACTATTTTTCAGTATACTAAGTTGGGCACTGACAAGGAGAGTATAAGGGTACGGATTATGCTCAAACTTAGAGGGGTGTTTCCTTGGCCCAAAAAAATGAAACCCATGATGTTTCGTTCCATCTTATAGGCCCTCGTTCTCTGAGCGAGGCCCACTTAATAGTGATATTCAGGGGCAGATCAATACTGAAAGTGGGTGATAATACTTTGTTCTTCTTCATTAGATTGAGTTTTCTTCGCTAGAATCTGGTATGACACAAAAGAAATATGAGTTAGCATACTGAAAAACATATATTACACAGGTACCACGAGCCCCAAATACACTATGTGTGGGTACGAGCTAGTAAAATTGATGAAATTGTATGAGAATGATGAAAAAGTTAATCAGAGTAGTCCAAATGAAGCCTGGATCGAATCTTACTGTCAAATCATGATCATTATATTAGTTGAAAGTAGTCCAACCAGCTTCTGAGCCTCCTACGAGCCTGCAAATGGTCCTCCGCAACAGTCAAATAGCCTTCAGTGCTCTCGTTGTCAGCTTTGAAAGAATCCCTACATGGATCAGATACGTTTAAACTCACAGAACTTGTTCAAAATGAGGTAACAAAACTATTGAGGAAGTTGAATTAGAAGATTTATTCTCTGATTTCTCTATGATTTCTTTCTGAATAAATATATTCTTTGAATGATAAGTAGCAAAAGATTAAATCTAATCATGTGAAAAAACAACAATTTTTGAAGTTAAAAGCCAGTCTTCAGATTTCAATTCCTTATTACTTTCGTCACCTAATTTTGAATGAGCTTTGATAATTTGAAGATCTGTGGTCGATGTGGGGATTTTTTCAAAGTCAACGACATGAGCACCAGAAGCAATTTCATTGTGGCGAAGGACCATTTGCAGGCTCGTCAGAGGCTCCAAAGCTGGTTGAACTACCTCAAACTCGTATAATGATCATGATTTGACAGTAAGATTCGATCTAGGGTCCATTTGGACTACTCCGATTCACTTTCTTATCATTCTCATACAATTTCATTAATTTTACTAGCGCGTACCCACAAATAGTGTATTTCGAGCTCGATGTACCTGTGTAATATATGTTTTCAGCATGTTAACTAACAATTTTGTTGTGTCATACCAGATTCTAACTAAGAAGACTCAATCCAATGAAGAAGAACAAAGTATTATCACCCACATCCAGTATTCACCTGCCCCTGAATATCACTATTAAGTGTGACTCGCTCAGAGAACGAGGGCCCATAAGATGGAATAGAACATCATGGGTTTCATTTTTTGGACCAAAGAAACCCTACTCCAAGTTTGAGCAAAATCCGTGATCCGGAACCCTGCTGCTCTCCTCGTAAGTATATTGAAAGTTCTAAGTTCAGTTGATAGAGTTTGGTTCTTTGGTCCATTATAGACCAAAATATCCAAAATCCATGCAGCGGTCCATGTGAATTCTTACAAAAAATACTTTTCTCATCGCTGCGTCTCATATTTAGAGGCGATGGCTTAGACGTTCCAACATGCATCTGATTGGGCTTCACGGGAATACTGAAATCATGTAATGTAACTGGATAGTTGAAGAAATGTTGCAGTCATGTAACGCCATTGAAAATCATCGCCGCAGGAAAAAGTTTGAAAGCTCACTTCTCAATGATGATTATATTAACTGGTTGTCGTAAAGAATCTGAACCATCGTTGGACCGATCATTGAATTTTCGGTCCTCAATTATCGATAGGAGATGCCTCCATGGTATGGACATATAAAATTTCAATAAACCTATTTTTGATTGAGATAATGGAAATATAGCAACAAAAAAAAATCGAAAATTTCGGTGTTCAGTGTAACCACTATTGAACTGAAAGTAATATATGATGTGAAATAGAGGCAATGATCAGGGTCAAACTCAAACATCATGATTTTTCTGGATTTGATCAGAGTCCTCGAGTCGCGGAGATCAAAGATTAATTTCTTCTTAAGAATTTAAACCTATTCAAAGGTGTCGATATTATATATATCTCCCTGCAGGTTATCTTACACATATAATAATTCTCGCGATTATTCTACATCCAAATCTACAATTATGATATCTATATAACGCCTATATATATTCAACGAATCATTGATGCAGAACATTTCATAACCTAAATTCACGAGGTACTTTACTATTTTCGGCAAATTATTCCATAATGCGGAAGAGATCATACAATAGAACATGGAGGTACAACTTACCGATACTCCTGAAATTAGATAGAAATCCTTTCCGATTCGTATCTCCGAATCACTTTGTTTTATTCTATTGACGTGATGCGGTTATGGCACAATGCTGAAAAATAGCAGATATGGGCGGGAAATAACGCTCCAACAGGCGGCGGTAGAGTCGGTCTTTCTGAGGCGGAACTTGTTGAACTGTACTATATAATGAAGGGTTCATTTTGAAAGGAATGTATGGAATAAAACTAAATGAATAAATACACAGAAGAGTGTTACCACAATGAGCGAAGAATGTTTATTTTTGAATGTAGAATAATTGAGAATTTGGAAAAACAAAAATCATGAATGCTATGCTTTGTGAAAATCATGCTTCCAGACTTTGAACGTGAAAATGATACAAAATACGTCATCAAACTTGAACGATATTTTATCCTAAAAATACATCTTCTGACGATCATTATCACTTATTTTTTTTTTCTTTGATTCGACCAACCAGAATCGACGTATAATTATTTGAAAATTATGTGATCGAAAAAATTTAAAAATTCACACCTCAAAAAGTATTTGAGAAAAACATTCGAAATGATTCACGCGAGTTCCTTTCAATGCACTGATGAAAAAAAAGTATACCATACGATTGAAAGCTGTAAATTTTTTAGTTGAGTAA
Organism: Tenthredo notha; assembly: GCA_914767705.2. Lineage (NCBI taxonomy): Eukaryota > Metazoa > Arthropoda > Insecta > Hymenoptera > Tenthredinidae > Tenthredo > Tenthredo notha. The sequence continues at coordinate 3,090,296 of OU611923.1, read as the reverse complement.
AAATAACACCTATATCTTCAACTCATAACAAATACTAACCGAATCTTTGATGAATTACGATACTGTTCCTTTTTTTCCCACATTCAGAGTTTTTTCTTCAGTCAAATAACGCTATGAATTGTAACAAAATTGACTTTCCATCTCCACCGAGAGAAAGACGACGAAATGGTGTCTTCACACCTGCTGGTTTTGATGGTTGATATTATGAGAATTTTTCCAGAATTTATGGGAGGCGGCGGTTACACTCATTTTTCCGAAGAAGAATTCGAATGTGTTGAACAAATCTAAATACTGCTTCCACTTTGGGAGTCGTCGTATACAACGATCGTATTTTATCACAGATCAAATATTGTGAGTGTGAATGCACACTAGGGTAGTCCTTAAGTGCAAGGGTTGAAAAAATGTTTGACCTTCACGCCCCCCAGATCAGCTAGAAATAATTCAAAAAAAAATGTGGACAAAATTTCAGCCCCCTATCTTAGAAATTGGCCAAAACCAGAGGGGGGTAATTTGAGATATAGCTGACCCATACAGCTGTCAAGGTTGAATCAGGAGTTTGATTTATCCATCTGGATATAGAATATGGGTACCAGGAATGCGTTCGTAAGTATTTGGGATTTTTAGAAAGAGTTTAGGACGCTCTAGTACGCAGGTCTTTGAAAAATCAAAAAAGCCACGTTTATTCCAAAGGGGCGAATTACCCCCCCTCTCGTTTTGGTCAATTTCTAAGATAGGGCGCTGAAATTTTTTCCACATTTCTTTTGAATTATTTGGAGCTGATCTGGGGGGCGTGAACGTCAAAATTTTTTTCAACCCCACTTAAGGACCACCCTAATGCACACTGTCAGAAAAAAATGTTCCAGGAGGTCCACTATAATTACTATGGTAATTTCAACCCGTTTTTCAGTTGCAACAACGGAAAAATTTGTCGTTTGATTGAAAATAATGTTGTTTTAACTAAAAAAAAGTGTTAAAATTGATCGAACAATTATAGTGGACCTCCTGGAACATTTTTTTTCGAACAGTGTATACTTAGTACGATAAAACAGTACATTTCACGAATCTTGTAAGATCTTGCAAGATACCTATGTCTGAATATGCTGCATTTTTGCTGTAGAAAAGTGCCGACGAATGCTTTGCAAGAATCTTGCAAGATGCTTGCAAGATTCTTGCAAAGTTTGTTGAAGGTTTCTGTCTCAAGTATAATTGCAAGTGTCTTGCAATAATCATGCAAAAGTCTGCTGCAAATCTGCCGAACGATGCTTGCGACAGAGAATTGTCCAAGTTTCTTACAATATTTATTCACAAGTCTGCTGCAACTCTGCTAGAAGATGCTTGCGACAGATGAATGCAAGTCGTGATCATCACGTTTGGTTACTAGGGTAATTACTAGAGGTGCGCGGTATTTCTGTATACCGAAAATTTTCGGTATCCGTTCTCTTAAAATGTTTCGATATGGATATCGACTGTCAGTACCGATACCGATATATCGAAAACTCGGTATGTACCGAATTATTGAAAATTCCGTTCGTACCGAAGTACCCAAATTTCGGTAGACATTCAATATTTGCTGGGTACCGAAATACCCAACTACCTAAGGCCTGGCGAGTATTTCGGGTTCTACTAATTTTCTTTTCGTTTTCTTTTTTTTCACCCGAAAATTTGGTGCAGTAGAATATCAGGGTCTTTCGAAATTTTGATTTTCACGTATTCCGATATCTACCGATATTTTGATATTTCGGTGAACACAGAAATTTTGGTTTTTCAGTATTCACCAAAATTTCGTTTTTTCGGTATTCACCGAAGTTTTGATATTTCGGTGAACCGAAACTACCGATTGAAAAACCTATATCGAAAATCGGTATCAAATTTTCAATACCGCGCACTTCTAGTAATTACATAATTTTTTCAAATAGGTTTCCTGCAGAAACACGCCTGCTATCCGTCCTTGACCATGTCGACGCGCGAAGTCCCTCCGTCGCTGGTTGGTACGTTTAATTCCCTCCAGGTGATCTGAAACAAAAAAATCGAACGATGTTTCACTCCATATACATGTCACTATAGTATAATGATGAACCAAGAAGAAAAAAATTGAAGAAATAGCGAGTTGTCAAAATAAAATCATCAATTTCGCTGAAAAATTCAGCCTATTGTTCGCAATAAGAAAAAAAAAAAAAAAACATTACGTATCGCTATTTTGGTTCGTCATACGACAAAGAAATCTTTGCTCGACATGCGGTAAGAATTTGATACCGATCAGTCCAATACTTTTTCAGATATCATGCCAACCAATCAGTGATTCAGTGGCGGCAAACAAACAAACAAACAAACAAATGTCATCAGAAAACCGGAAAACTGCGGAAAATAAAGTGGGGCATCTCTCCCGATTGGGGAGAGATGCCCTTTTTGTAGTCACCTCCGTCATAGTAGACATTCTGAAGTCAATTTCGACCTCATATAACCTTCAAGTACCTATCTGAGTCAACCCATGACCATAGTACACTTTGGTTATTGCTAAATAGTCGGACCTACCACATAAATAATATGCAAAGTTACAGCAACGAAAATTTATCGCGTACTTACCAGTAAACTTAAATTGTCGTAAAAATTATCGTTTTTTTTTTCGAGCGTTCGTGCGTGCCTTTTGTCAATTCAGATGCGAGGAAGAGTGAAAAAACTCAGTCGCGCTATGTGACTATTATTTTATGAAATATCGAATATCGGCCATCTCTCCCACTGGGGCATCTCGCCCGACTTTACCCTATATGGAGTAAAACACCGTTCGATTTCTTTCTTTCAGATCACCTGGAGGAAAATAAATCTGCCACCTAGCGACGGAGGGACTTCGCGCGGCGTCATGGTCGAGCACGGATAGCAGGCATGTTTCTGCAGAAAACCTATTCAAAAAAATTGTGTAATTACCTGAATATATAATAAATACATTTGCAAAGCTCGAATTTAATCAACCAAATAGTTTTGTCAGCAAAAAATGTCAAATGAAGCCGTATTTTCAGCTCAATAAAGGCGAATCCCCCTTTAAAGTTTCAAGTACAGTTCGCTTCGGTAATTTTACGAATTTTGATTCGAAATTCATCACACATATTCTTAATACCTTAGGGGGGGGGGGTAATTCGGTGAAAAAAGGACACTTTTTTGAACATTTGTTTTACAAAATACAGGCAATGGATTTTAAATTAACTGATTACAGTATTGTAGAGTAAGATTTCAAAAATATTTTCTGAAAATTTCAGTGGAAAATATTAAGGGGGAATATGCTTTTTTTTTGGCAAAATTTACCGCTTTTTTTTCGAATTTTCTAGTGAAGAAACTATGCAATGAATCAATTTAAGATTTGGCATGTAGTTTTATTGTTATTTCATGTATGCAAAAAAAAATGTTCAATTGTATCCTCTCGAGAATGCGCTTCCTGCCCCCCTCTCGTTCACGACGCCGCGCGAAACGCCGCAGTCACTGGTGTGCATCATTACTCTCTTCTCAATGATCTGAAACAAAAAAATCAAATACCATTTCACTCCATACACATGTAGCTATCTTTTGATGAACCGGAAAAGCAATAGGTTGAAAAGTTTTTTTTGTAGCAAAAAATCGGTCATTTTTTTTTAGCAAAATCGATATTTTGAGTTCAAAACATCGCCGTATCCTCAATTTGTTTTTTCGATTCATCAAATGATAGCTACATGTGTATGGAGTAAAATGGTATTTGATTTTTTTGTTTCAGATCATTGAGAAGAGAGTAATGATGCACACCAGTGACTGCGGCGTTTCGCGCGACGTCGTAAACGAGGGGGGGCAAGAGGCGCATTCTCGAGAGGATACAGTTGAACATTTTTTTGTGCATACATGAAATAACAATACAACTACATACCAAATTTTAAATTGTTTCATTGCATAGTTTCTTCACTAGAAAATTCGAAAAAAGCGGTAGATTTTGCGAAAAAAAAAGCAAATCCCCCTTAAAGGCTAAGCCGTTGGTAGCAAATCTCGGGAGACGTCTCGAAAAAAAGTTGTTGTATGCGATCCGTTGTTTGAAAGTTTACTTTTTGAGCATTGGATTTAGATCACAAAGTGACCAATTTCGGGTCACTGAAATATAATGAAATAGTATCGGACAATATGAATATGTTTCATTAAAATAAACATAGTCAAGTTAGTTTAGACTACGTTCACACATTGCAAAACAAAATATCTGAAAATGTCAAATGTCTAAGTCAAAATGTTTTGATATAGAAAAAACGTAATAATACCAGCAATTTTAGAAACTATAGTAAGTATAATACTTTGAGCGTGCGATTTTCCTTCAAACATCGAATCGCATAAAATATTGTATGCGCCAAGTCCGAGAAGTGTCAAATCCGGTATGGGTAATTTCCAAAATCTGCCTCTGAGTGCGTTGTGTCACAGAAGTACGAGTGGGGATTTATTGCCCGCGCGCAGCGAGTTCGCTCATATTAGAAATATGAGCGGATCCACATCACCTCACTCAAAAAAAAAAACTGTCAAGTCACGGATCTTTGCGCCATTCAAAACATCTTTAGTACTATGGGAAAAAAAAATAAAACATCAAGGATTTTGGAATTTTTTCGAAAATGGTGGAGTTAGAGCTATGTGAATTTTTGTAAACCGCTGTTGCATCGCTATGTTTGAAAATTGATATCTCCGAAAGTATTTATAGGAGCGGACTGATCCTGGAATCATTTTGTTCGTGAAAAAACGCACTTTCATAAAAGAAATGTTATTTTCAAAAATAAGAATTCTTTCAATTTCTGTTCGTCGTTTTCATTTTTAATTTCGCTGCCATTTCCGCGGGACTCACCAAAATTCATGGAGATAATTTTTTTCAGATACCTGAATCCTTTCCCTTCAATCCTAAAAAAAAAAAAAATATATGGAGAAAATACCCAAAACGTCTAGTCGCGCGGCGTTCGCGGTTCAAAAATGCATGAAAACAAAATTAAAAACACGATTGTCGATCGGAAAATTTCTGAATTTTTAAAAAATGATGATCATTTTTATTTCTCTCGTCATTTTTGACGCGTAATTCGAAAAAAAAAACTCAAAATGTCAATTTCACCACGTTTTCCATCGTTTTTGGATAATCTTATTTTTTTTCTGAAAGTTCAAGAAATTTCCGATGAAAATCATGTACGAAAATTTTTCAGTCCTGCAGCTCTAAGGCACAGTTACGATTTAAATGAAATTTCAGGGTTTTGTGTGATTATTTGTGCATTTTGATGTTAAGAATGAAATGATCTCGATAATAATAACCTGGAGGTCAACGAGCGGAAAATTTTTGTACATGATTTTCATCGGAAATTTACTGAACTTCCAGAAACCCGTATGAAAAAATATATATGTGAGATATAAATAAAATTATATTTCATTTATACAACATATATGTACGGCAAAATAAATATATTTGAAATATATTTCCAAAATATATGTACTGTTTATACATATGTATCTAATATACTCACTGTATACTTCGAATGTAAGTAAGATATATGTTCAGCATATATTCAACATATTTACTGATTATATTAACTGAATATATTTCTCTTATACGTTTGAATATACACGGGATATATTTTTGACATATATATCTCTATTTTATTTATTTGCATATATTTTTAATATGTAAGTAAGATTATACCATTTGTACCTCGCCCCTGCTCATAAGGAGAGTATCAGGCTTCTGGGTCACGGATTTTGCTCAAACTTGGAGGTGTGTTTCCTTAGCCGAAAAAATGGAACCATCTAATAGGCCCTCACTCTCTTGGCGAGCCTCACTTGATGGTAATATCCAGCGGTAGAAGAATATTCGACAGGGGTGATAATTATACTTGGTACTTCTTCATCGGATTCAGTTTTCTTTGACAGAATCTGGTATAATATATACGACACTAATATGATTCAGCATGCTGAAAAACATGTAATACACAGCTGGTACAGTGAGCCTGAAATCCACTGTTCGTGGGTAGTGAATTAATGAATCAATCAAATTGTATGCGAATGATAAAAAAGTAAATGGAAGCAGTGATTTGACAGTAAGATTCGATCCAGGCTCCATTTGGACTGCTCCAATTTACTTTTTTATCATTCTCATGTAATTTCATTAATTCAAATATCCACTACCCACAAATAGTGTATTCCGGACTCACTGTACCTGTGTATGACATGTTTTTCGGCATGCTGAATCCATTTTTTGTCGTATTATACTAGATTTTGTCAAAGAAAACTCAATCCGATGAAGAAGTACCAAGTATTATCACCCATATCGAATATTCATTTACCGCTGGATATTACCATCAAGTGAGGCTCGCCAAGAGAACAAGGGCCTCCATTGGATGGTTCCATTTTTTGGGCCAAGGAAACACACCTTCAAGTTTGAGCAGAATCCATGACTCGGAAGCCTGATACTCTCCTTGTCAGTGCAATGAAAACTCTTTAGTATCATTATATCTTCAACATTGATTTAGAGCACATGGTATTTTCTTTCAAACGTCCTATTTTTTACATTGAATTATGATAAGTATTTATACATATATATACCTATATTATGTACAATGTACACATGTCAGGGTGAATTTCAACATAGGGTTATGTATTTTAATGCTGCCATAGGCTTGAATGTCTCTGAATAAATTTGAAAAAAATGTAACCAGAACCCCCGGTTTCAAAGTCTATCCCATATCCTATGTTAATAAAATATATAACTCATTGAATTGTGGCCAAACTCGTTGCGATTTATACTTATAAATCACAATTTAACCACCCATTTATACTTTACGTGATTTATGGAGAATAGTGTGTTAGGTGTTACTCGAGGTATTAGTGGAGGTTAGCAATAGATGAAAAATATATTCAGGTTCACAAAAGTTTATTAAGTCAATAACTCATAACGATTAGGGCGAGTACAGGCAACCAATTTTTCAGATCTTGACATTCCAATACGGATAACTTTTTCTTTAATGCATTCAACTTTAACAGCAGTCAAGTCATTACAAATGTTCTCGAGGACAATCATGTGGCTGATTCTTCTATCTTTAAGGAATGGTAGCTTCCGATTTACATGATATTTTCCGAGGGCAAAACATTGCAGATGATCATTTATAGGGATAACAAGGAATTGTTCAATCTCAAATACTTCCAAGTTGTCCAAAAGTACTACATAATTTATTCTTTTTTTTTGGTTTGATATACGATTTAGCATGTATTATTTCTTTGTTGATAACAGCCCTGTTATAATAGCGAAAGGAGTCTATTTCTGATACAGCGACGTTAATTCTCAGCAAAGCTAAAGCATGAGGGCGCGGCAGCTTGTTCATTGAAGATACCTCTCCTATCATACCTGCGGAGCTTAGCTTGAGAGAAATTTTATCATGTTTCTGTTGATTTATTGTTCTATCAATATAATTTTCTTGATCACAAGTTAGGTATCGAGAGCAAATATTTCCAAGCCTTCTTACAGCATATTTTTGTCGAAAAGCATCGCATACTTGACTAGAAACGCCTTTGGAACTTTTGACAGACTTTTTCAATTCTTGGTTGAAATCTTCGTATACAAATGCACTATGTGCCCAAAGTGGCCCCCATTTTAATACACTGTCGGCCAAATGCGTTACGAGATGAACATTGAATGATACGTGTTCTTCACCGTATGACACTTTAACATCTCTTACAAAACTTCTCAAGCACTGTTCAGCATATAATATTTCAGATTTCATTATGGACGTTTTCGAAAGGATACAAACAGCTTCGACAAGTAAGCTCCAGTGATTCAAATAAATTCTTGGCAAAATAGAATCAAGTATTGGGATACTATAAAACATAAGCCAGGTGGCCAATTCGTGAGCTTTCCAATGCTGTATTTCGGATATCTTTCTGGGTATTCGGGAAACCTCAACTGTAGGTTTATATGATTTTAGTACTGATTCAACTGAAGCAATATCTTTTCCTATGTACCAATCTTTATCATGATACCTAGAGTCGAACCATAATTTCGCAAACTGTCTGCAAATGCCTAATGGTACACAGTGCATCCAATCTACAGTAAGATTATCAATAATATTGAACCCTGGTATGTCACATAAAATCGAGCGTCCTTTCAAACCCTTTTCTTGCATTGCAGCATGTAATAAAGTTTGGGCATGATTGCGCAAACCCTCTCTCCAAATGGATTTCCATCCGTGTCTATGGGATATGTTCAAACCGTTCCATTATTTTTGGGAACTTGAACACCTGGACGTAAGCATAAACCACATCCATAGTTTCCGTTGAATTGCGTAGAACATCGTACTAAGGGCCTCGCCACAGAATCGCAGACCCCTACTAAGATGCGACATTTTCTCGAATATGTTTGTCTGTTTTTTTCGTATGTGAAACCAGTTTCATGAAGAATCTGAGCTTCTTCTACAAAAGGTTTTAAAAATTCATTCATGAACTTTGGTTTTCCTTTACCAAACCATAGGCTCGATAACATCATATGCTTATTACGTAGACTGGGCGATAACTCGTTGATAGTGCAGAGCAATGGATAAATTGAGAAATCGGAACTTTTAAACGTCGGAGTTCCATCGATACTAAAGTGGAGACTAATCATGTTATCCATGTGATGTTCTTTGTATGAACTGCCATCGTAAATATCTTCTATCGCATATTCACAAAGTTTTTTGCGGTTCTCTGAATATAGCGTGGTATTGTCAGTATCGTTATGTAATTCGAAAATGTCTTTGAGCTGATCAGTTAAATTCAAGTATAGAAAGATATTGCCATTTTCAAAGTTAGATTTTGTATAAACAACGGATATTCGAAAGGGCTGTACGATTAACCGGTTAAACCGGCCAAAACGGTGAACCCGGTTAATTGGCCGATAGTTTAGCCGGTTAACCAGCCAAAACCGTTAACCTGGTCAATTGGCCGATAGTTTAACCGGTTAACCAGCCAAAACAGTCAACCCGGTTAATTGTCCGATGGTTTAACCGGTTATCCGGCCAAAGCAGTAAATTGGGGTAATCAATTAACCAATGGCTCAAATGGTTGACGTGGTCAAGCAGGTTCAAATTGGAGATCAAATTTTTGTTCATAATTTAACAAAAATATTCATTTGTTAACCTTCTCTGTTGTTTGTTTGAATCCATGAACGATTCAATGAGCAGGTTCGAACAAACAACAGAGAGGGTTAACAAATGAATATTTTTGCTGGATTATGAACAAAAATTTGATCTCTAATTTGAACCTACTTGACCACGTCAACCATTTGAGCCATTGGTTACTCTGATTTGCCGCTTTGGCCGGATAACCGGTTAAACTATCGGTCAATTAACCAGGTTATCCGTTTTGGCCGATCATCCGGTTAAGGTGAAGTGAAACGTTTCAAAGCCACGGCCGAGTGCCTTTCACCGCAGTAAAACAGAGATACCTAGCGTTTGGTACCGCTCGATTTACACAATATATACTGGCCACAATGTCGGTATAGGTTGTGATCTCAACTGAATGTCGATGTTTTAGTTTTGAGTAACGGAAAATCAACGATTCTCAGCCATTTCTTCATCAAATGACACGAAATTGGGCTCAAGGTGTTTAGTATTTCATTGCGGAGTGGCTAATTATCCGGAAAATGCGATTATCTACGGCGACAATGAATAATCTCGCGATTTATGTGGTCGGTACGTCAATCTGTGAAAATTTTTGTCAAATTTTGGAAAAGTGAAATAATCGGCCACTTTCTGCCACAATTATGTGTAATCCCTCAAAGTTTCATCACGATCGGTTCAGTAGTTTCGGAGAATTCTTGATTCCCGTTTTTGAGATTCTGACAAACGTTTCACTTCACCTTAAACCATCAGATAATTAACTAGGTTAACCGTTTTGGCCGGTTGACCGGTTAATCGTACAGCCTTAGCCTATACCCAGTAACAGTCTTCTGGATTTACATTTGGTTACTTTCCAATTTATCGAAACATCATCTAAATCAAGTTATTCATTTTCAAGCTGACTACAACCAAACACATGTTTTATACCTGTCTTATTGAATCAGTTGTGCAGTATTGGACCATGAATTTTACCTCTTTTTTTTTTCGATGTCCAATATCTCTCTGTCCTGTCTGTAATAGTATCCATATTTCCATAAAAATTATAAGATTTATACTTCGATTTTCTTTTTCTTGGCGTTCTTTCCATTATCTTTAAAGTGTAAGTCGTAATGTCACGGACTGTCACGGACTGTCGTCATCCTTAACCTTTACTTATCTGACGATTATTCTGATCTGTGTATTCTTATCTGGTATAAATAATATGAATGATTTTATTAACTGATTATATCTCTTTAGTTTGATCTGATTTGGAATGGGGTAAACACCCCGTGAATGGCCTCCAACCACCCCTTACAGCCATCCCTGTCCGCTCTACTTGATTTCACTGATTTCTCTGATTTCACTGATTTCTCTGATTCCTCTGAATCCTTACATCATCTATTCTTACCTGATACTCTCCTTGATGTTCCTTTTCTTACCTAAGCCTCCTCAGCCATTTTTCCTCTTTCTCAACATGGCGATCTCCTCACATCCTCCTTTACTCTTTCTCTCTCTACTGCTCAAGTCGTGTAACAACAAGGAACCCTACCTGTACATATAGGTAGGCGTTCTTGCCTACAATAATTTCTATAATTCGTGGGGATTCACGACACTCCCCGCCCTTCAGGAAGGGAAAGTAAGGATAAATCATGTGAATAAATTTGTATGTAGTGTCTGATTTTATTTTAATGTTTATTTGTCAGGATTGTATTGTGATGTACTGGGTTTCTAAAATACATTTATCATAAGCTGCGCCGTCCATTGTCTGATTTTTTCCTTTGCCTTCTGGGCTGATGCTCTGATTCTTCTGGAGGACCCTTCCGGTTCAGTGATTGTGGTTCGATCCTCAGGTGAATTTCTCACTCTAGATTTGTTGGATTGATCATTTCCAACCGCTGGTTCTGCAGGCTCCGAGTTTTCTATGGTGCTCTCGTTCATCTCGAGTGGATATAAATGTCCTATTGACCTAGTCAGCGTTTCTCCTGAAGGGGTTAATACCTTCGCCACTCTGATTAGCCCGTCTGTACCATTTAAGATACTAGTAATCCTTCCCGTCTTCCAATGACTTCTGCTAAATTCTCCCTTTATTTGCACGATGTCTCCAACCTTTGGAACTGCAGATACGATCACTCGTGGTTGTCTATGTACGTCCTTTCTATTCAATAGACTGATCAAATATTGGTTTGTAAACATTTTTACAAATTCTTCTAAAATCATCTGACCTCTTTTCCAACCCTCAATCAGATTGGTTTTTGTTACTGTCGCGGATTCCAAGAATTCAGTATCTGATGTTTCAGTTAGCAGAGGTCCTCCTATACTTAAAAAATCCGCTGGCCTCAGCACATGTTCTATTTCTTCGCCTATTGTAGTCAATGGTCTGGTGTTGATCACTGCCTCCACTTCCTTTGTGATGGTGCATAATTGATTGTTATTAAGTAGATGTTTATCCACTGTTCTTAGAAGACAATGTTTCACCAAGCCAACTAATCTCTCATAAAAGCCTCCGAACCAGGGGGCTCGTTCAGGGATAAATTTCCATTTAATCTGATTCTCGATACAATAGCTGCTTGTCAGAACGTCTGATGTTAATTTAAACTGTAGTGCGTTGTCTGAGATAATGAATTTCGGTAATCCTCTTGTAGCCACGAATCTTCTTAGTGCCAATAGACACTCTTCTGCTGATAAATCTTGAACTACTTCCAGATGCACCGCTCTAACTGCTAAACAGGTGAATAAACAAATCCAGCGTTTCTCTGTTGAATCACTTCTTATCTTCAGAGGACCTAAGTAATCCAGTCCTGTATACGCGAATGGTGTACAATAGTTGACTCTTTCTGTTGGGAGAGGAGGCACCTGTGGGAGTTTGTATGGTCCTCCTCCGTATTTACGACATTGGCCACATTTTTTAATCACAATTTGTACTTGTGATCTTCCTTGTGGAATCCAGTACTTCTCTCGAACTAATGCTAGTGTGTGTGACACTCCTACATGATAATTTTTAACATGCATTGACTCTATGACTTTGAATGTAAACTCTGTGTTTTTTGGAAGAAGTATTGGATGTTTCTCCTTGTCGATCCATTTGGCATTCTGAAACCTTCCTTCACATCTTAGTATTCCATCCTTGTCTTTGTACAGTCTAAGTGATCTTGTGTTATCTGTTTCCATACCCTTCGTTTCTTTCTCAAAATATTTTTCTTGTAGCCTTTTTATGATTTGTGATTGATCGTCCTTTTCCTCAGGTGCTGTGTTTGATTCTTGATGAGTGTGCGAGTCTGACTTCGGATTTCTTTCTTCTTGTCTTGCTTCTTGCAATTCTACGTTCGACAGATCCTCCCCCGTCGCGAAAGTCTGAATTCTTGTATGAAATGTTTCTGTTGTATTTGTGATATTTCTTGGCCATTGACTTTCATTGTTTTCTAGAAATTTGGGGCCTGATAACCATTGTTCATGATCGTTATGTGAGTGATTAGGTCTTGTGGCCCCGTCTGCAGAATTGAGCTTCGTTGAAACATAGCGTATCTGTAGATTCGTATTCTGTTTTATTTCGTTCACTCTTCTTGCTACAAATGGAGGTAATAGTTTTTCTGATTTACACCAACTTAGTACTATCTGGCTATCTGTCCACAAGAATTGATTTTTTATTTCCAGTCTGAGTGTTTTCCTTGCATGGATTATCAATCTGCTTCCTACTAATACTCCTAGAAGTTCTAATCGGGGTATTTGTAGGTCTTCCTGGTCCTTTGTTGGTACGAGTCGTGATTTTCCTATGACAAAACTCACAGAACTTTGGTTATGGACAGTACCTCTCAGGTATACAACCGCTGAGTATGCCTGCTTAGAAGCGTCAGTAAAACAATGTAGCTCAAAGGTTATCTCTGCAATTCCATTTTTATCTATTGCTTCTTCTAGTTCGGTAGCATAAAATCTTGGAATTCGTAAGCCCTTTATCCTTATCAGTTGATTGGCTATTTGTTGCCATTTTTGCCGATTTTCCATCGACAGTGGTGTGTCCCATTTAAGCTTTTGTTTCCATAGGTCTTGGAGAAATAGTTTAGCTGGCAAAATGAATGGTGCTGCAAACCCACATGGATCAAAGATTGATGCAATGACTTTTAATACCTCTCTTTTTGTTCGAACTTCTTTAAAGGCTTGCTCCGTTTGCCTTAGTTTCAAATAAAGTTGATCGTTTTTTATGTCCCATTCGATTCCGAGTACGTTTGACACATCTATTTCTTTACTTTGATGTTTTTCAGGAATATGGTCGATAAATTCTCGAGTGTTAGAATTCCATTCTCTCAAGTTCATTGATAATTCATCAAATGAGCTTCTACACGTCTGATATAGTAATTTTGCCTTTGCAATCGTTTCAGTTCCAGTGACAAGATTGTCCACATAAATGTCTTCGGAAACTTGTTCATTTAAGTTTGTAACGTGGCCAAACCACGACCCACATAAACATTAGGATCATATGGTCAATAAATCAGGCCGCCTGTTAATGGCGCGCGCCATCTGCCATCAGCGCGGTCAACTATAAAAGACGCCATCTACCACGGCGCAGTAAATTATCGCCTATCGCCATTTTGCCTAATATTTTTCTCGCTAACAAAGTAGTCTTTCGATTTAATGAGGTAGCAGCAAATATCGATATTTAATCAGAGCAAGTCTCTCTGGGGATATCTAAGTGCGAATCTAGCGGGGTTGTTTCGGCCTCCTTGCCTGTTTGATCACTTCGGTATTCCTATTGCATTTTTATATACACAGCTTCGCTTTAGAAGTATTGGTGAACCTAGCGTGGTTGCTTCGGTCTCCTCGCCTGTCAGATCCATGCTTCTTACAAGCACAGCTGTTGAATTTAATTATCAGTCGAATCATTTCGGGATAAACAAACTTTATTCAAATTCAAAATTAAATTAACGTAGTAAGTAAATTCATTCAATATTCTTAATCGAGCCAAGTAAATTCATTCAATATTCATAATCGAGCCAACAACTCTTTAAAAGACCTAGCAGCCTAGGCAAACTCACATCGAACACGTATACACACGTCATTAGCATTAAGTCAATTAGGGATAGTAACACATACTCAGGTCAACTGAACCTTTTATCTTAAAATCGAGCCAAAAACTCTTTAAAAGACCTAGCTGTCTAGGCACCTATATTTTAAGTTATTGTTTAACATCATCTCCGCTTCAACCATTCTTTGTTAGAGTTAAAAAATATCTATATCAAATAATCACCTTCCATATAAAATAATAAAACGTTACTCGTGATTATTATAAACTGTGTGCATTCAATCATTCAACTACCATCCCAATTAGAAAATATAAGTAGGCCCGTGGATAAAGTCCAAGCACCCTGAGATAAGAGACTGCATCGGTCTTCTGCCGATATAAGTAAAGAGTTACATTAGATTTAACACAAGTTATTGCCTGATTTTGTAAGATGGTATCTAATTGTAGCATTAAGTAGGAATGGACTTGATATGACTCCAAAGGGTACCCGGCAGAACCTTAAGTGTGGCAGATTTTCCGTAGATATTTCCCCTTTTATATTCTTTAACCACAGAAATCGCGTAACATCTTTGTCGTTCTCTTGAAGTCCCACTTGCAAAAATGCCTTTTCAACATCTGCAATTATGCCAATACGGTGTTCTCTGAATCTCAGTATTAGCCCAGTGAGATCTTCCAAAAGACGTGTTCCCCGATAAAGGCATTCATTCAGACTATTGTGATTTTTGACCTTTGCAGATGCGTCATAAACTATTCTTAATTTGGTTGACTTGTTTTCTTGTAAAACGCAATGATGTGGAAGGTAATGTATTGGGTGGTCTGATCTCATTGAGGTATCCTTGACTATTTCAATCACCCCACTTTTTAGTTGTTCCTTGATTACCCTATTGTAAGCCACTGTTGTATTGATATCTAATTTCTTTGTCAAATTAATCAATCTTCCATATGCTAACCCAAAATTTACTGGTAATGCTGGAGGGTATTCTATCCATGGCCACGTCACCTGATATCGATTATTTATATATATTGTAGTTTCGTTAAAATGTCTAATCGCTTCTTCATCTCTTGTCGATTTTGGGGAGTCTGTTATACCAATCGCTTCGAGATCCCATAATTTTTTCAAGTTGTCATTTTGCAACGGAAGATCTGGTTCATTCCATTTTTTGTTGTCATGTTTACACGTTTGAAAATATGTCAGCATTGATAGTTGGTCTTTATTCAATAGCGGAGAATGATATTTTCCTGACCATATCCACCCAAAGTCAGAGTCAATCAAGAAGAGATTCCTTTCAACTTCTATTTTCTTGTTTGACATGAAATTGTAGTAATAATCATGAACGATGAGTATATCAATTTGATCCTTCCTTGATCCGTCATCTGCCATTATCATGTTTTCGTCTTCTCTGTTCCGTATGAAATTTAAATTCCTTATGGTTTGATCCGGGCATTGAACACTGTGCGTTATGTGAGGTACGACATTTGCATAAATCCTTTTAGATTTGTTGGTACGGGTAATCATCACAAAACACACAAGCGGACTTTCAATTTCTTGTGGATTTTCGGCTCCGAAAGTGAATACCGATAGGCAATTTTCTTCTATTACTGGTAGGTTTAGTTTCTTTGCTAATTTGGCAGTGATGTAGCTTCGCTGACTGCCGCAGTCTAATAGAACCCGGCAGTTCAGCTGGTTTGATTCTATATTCTCACGATAAACACGTACCACTCCAGTTTGTAGGATGGTTTTTCCTTCATTAACACAGGCATGTAGACTTTCGGTGTGTATAGGTTGACCTGTTTCTAGAGTCGGACATAGGGCTCTATTATGTTCTCCATATTTATTGCAATGCCGGCATCTTCTCTTTGCTCTACATTCTGTTGATTTATGATTTTCTCCCAAACAATTATAACAGCGATTCTGTAGTTTGAATTTTCTTTCTCGAATTGTTTTTATTGTATTGCACTCATCATTGAAATGTTCTCTTCCGCAAAATATGCAACTGATTTTCGATTTTTTCGCGCCCGATGGATTATTGTTACTATTATTTTCCTTAAATTGTCTTTTTCTTGAATAATGTGAGTTCTTGTTCTCAAATTTACGGTGTTCGTTCTTCTTATTTCGTTCATTCTGATGATATGATTGTGTTTTTCGAAACTTTGAATTCTGAGTTTCTTGGGTATTTTCTGTCCTGACATGGAGCGCTTCCAAGGTAAATTTTCCGTCATCTGTTTTCTTGGAAGGCGTTACTTCACACGTTTCTGTATCTCTTTTCATTCGGTTGGAAGCTTCTCTTGCAGCTATGATATGTTCCAAATGTTTTCGGATATGTTCTATCGACTCTTCCTCTGAAGTCATTTTCATCCTTACTTCATAAATCAAATCTTCTGGAAATTTTTCCATTATCATCACCCTGAGATGATTATGGTTAACATCTTCTCCAAGAGATTTTAAGATTCTAAGATGTCTTTCGATTTCATTCAGAACGTTGCGGCACTCCTTGACTGGTTTATCGGCAGCCTTTACTCTATAAAGTGCCACATAATGCGCATCAATTATAGCACTTGATTTTCCATATCTTTCCTTTAATGTATTTATTGCTATCTGATAATTTTTATTCGTGGTATCTAGTCCTTCGACTGCCTGTCGCGCTTCACCTTCTAGTACTGATTGCAGATATAAAAGTTTATTAACATCACTAATCTTTCTACTATCCACATTAGATGAAAATTGGTCCCAAAACTGATACCACTTGAGGACATCCCCATCAAATTTTGATAATGTCATTGTTGGTAATTTAGTAGCGACGCTAGGGTTTTGTACTGACGGTAACTCATTTTCCTTGTTCTGTCTATTTTGTCGTACCTTGACTGATACTTCTGCCACAAGCTCGTCTGCTCGCATTTGAAGTCTGGTGAATTCTGTAATTTCATCATCCTCGGGTGTTTCTATCCTTTCATAGTAACTATGCATTTCCGAGATGAATCTTTCATTGGCTGACTTCAGTTTTGAAACTGTGACTTGCATCTCTTCTGATATTTTCTGATTTTCTTCTAGACCCTGCAACGCCTCTTCTACAGATCTGGATAGTGTCAAAACTGACGTTTTGATTAAGTTCAAACGAATTAGAATAACCTTTTCCACGATGCGCCTCAAAGATCTCTATTACTGTCTAACTGGTATTCTGTCTAGTTTTCTCTATTTGAGGTTATGGATTCACTGTTCGGGTATGATTGTGCTGCAATTTCCTCGACATCTCCTCCTATAGTTTTCTTCTCTCGTCGTTGGCTCTGTCTTTTCTGCCGCGATCGACGTGACCTCTATCGTTCGCGCAAGTGCAACAACTAAAATTTCTCTGCTTTCGATTACGATCTGTAACACATAACCCAACTTTCATATCCCAGCTCTTCCACCATGTCGTCATCCTTAACCTTTACTTATCTGACGATTATTCTGATCTGTGTATTCTTATCTGGTATAAATAATATGAATGATTTTATTAACTGATTATATCTCTTTAGTTTGATCTGATTTGGAATGGGGTAAACACCCCGTGAATGGCCTCCAACCACCCCTTACAGCCATCCCTGTCCGCTCTACTTGATTTCACTGATTTCTCTGATTTCACTGATTTCTCTGATTTCACTGATTTCTCTGATTCCTCTGAATCCTTACATCATCTATTCTTACCTGATACTCTCCTTGATGTTCCTTTTCTTACCTAAGCCTCCTCAGCCATTTTTCCTCTTTCTTAACATGGCGATCTCCTCACATCCTCCTTTACTCTTTCTCTCTCTACTGCTCAAGTCGTGTAACAACAAGGAACCCTACCTGTACATATAGGTAGGCGTTCTTGCCTACAATAATTTCTATAATTCGTGGGGATTCACGACACACCGTCTTCGGTGCAATATCGATCACTATAATTTCGATGGAAAGTAACATTCCCGTCATCTATTCGATCAAATACTGCTTCGATAATTGGTTCAATCTAAATATAGTCTTAATTTTCGCCCAAATACTCATCTGGATCAGGCAACGTTTTATAGTGGTGAACGAAAAACTGTACGACCTATTGAAGCCAACGCCCTGTCTCAGAATTCCCCATCAATCGCAGCTCTTCATCATAGACATAGACACCGAAGAAACTAGTCGATCAGGCGGTGAAGATCTCACCGGTCTTCAACGTATCCGAGAGATTCAAGCTTTGCACTTCAAACTTTGTGATCTGGTAGATCGTACGACCCGTTTATTCAATGTCCCGATTATTTTCACTAGCATTCGATACTTTATCATACTCATGACATGCTTCTATCGGATATATTTGATTTCACGAAAGTCGAGGTGGAATAACGATAAAATAAAGGTTTCATTCGAGATCTCCAAAATCTGCGCAGAAGATCCTTGCACATGGCGACGATGATCTTATACCGTGTGCCTGTTCGCGCATGGAGGAATATAAATGTTCTTCTTCTTCTTTTTTCTTTTTTCGAAAAGTAAAAACAAGACCTTTTTTCAATTTAAACAAATATATAATACCCTAATAAAAATGAATAGGATAACCCCTGTAGAATCAATGATAGTAAACAAAGAAAACTTTGCATGTTGAACAAAAAAACTGTATAGGTTTATTAATCCCTCTTTGATCTTCCTAGGAAAAACTTTGGTTTGCCTGAGTAAACAAAATTTACGGGTTCTCCATCTTTGTCAACTGCTAGGCTTTCAAAACTCTTCCATTCAACAGTTCCCATGTCCAGTTTTTTGCCTTGTCTAATGATCTCTTTGTGGCACCCATCAGTAGTTTCTTTGAGGGACATAGCAAGCGCTTTGATGGACTTCCCTGCTGACACTTTGTTGACTTTACTATTCAACCTTTCAAAGAAGTCATCAGAGAATTCTGTGACTCTCTTTCCACTGAAACATGGAATGCAGCTCACTTGAGAGAATGATCCACTTAACAAAGACGTTTGGCTTGCACTACTTAATTTTGCATAGTAGATCATCTTTGGCAGCTTGAAGGAAGCGAAAGTTCCTGATGTGTTTGGCTTCTGCAAAGCATCTCCAAAGTCAGCCCTTGTATACCAAGTTTTGGTGTTGGTAATCTGACTTAGTAGGTTCAAGTCTTCTTTATAAGTGCCAAACAGAGCATGATATGAAATTTGTGATGCCATTTCATCTGACATTTTCCCAGACATTTGCCATTTAATAGCTTGCATCTTCTTATAGAAGTAGAAAGCCCCTTTACCAGAGAAGTCCATTGACTTCTTCTCATTTGTGTGAGCTACAGTGCAAGTTTCTTTGCAAAGATCTGAGCATAACATGTATTTAGCAAACATGTTTGGAGCTGGGAACATACGAGTAGCTTGTCTGGTGGTCACTACCAAAGCAAGTTCTGCTAACTCAGCGATCAATATATTAGCTTCATCAGCCCTTTTCCCTTTTAGGATGCTAATTATATTGTCTATGTCCGGGAACATCTTGAATGCTCTTTTGACAGCAACAGCCCATTTGGTTAACAACAAGACGAAAGCCACCCCCGCAAAAAAGTCCGCGGGGACCCAGTCCCCCCGTGTAACAACAAGGAACCCTACCTGTACATATAGGTAGGCGTTCTTGCCTACAATAATTTCTATAATTCGTGGGGATTCACGACACGGACTTATGGACGGAGTGAATCGCCTCCGCCTCGCCCCATGGCCTCACCAAACTGCAGCCACACAGCCTACTAGCGCCCGCTGGCGGTACCGTTAAACGCCCCTCATTCAACCGTACATTCACTGTAACATTGCTAACCCGTGTATTTCCACTGTCGTTCGTCAAAAGCAAGCATTAATTAAATTCGCATTGTATCAATACGTTGTGCAAACCGAAAATAAGATAAGGTGAGTATGATTATCCTTCCTCTCATTATACTATGCCGATGTTGATTCATTGTCTACCATCGGTACTTTTTAGGTTATAATAATATTATTGTGCGTTCTCAGTTCTTCGTCCGAAGACTTAACGCCTGTTAGGGCATGTAGTCGAATGCGTTCTCAGTGAAATAGTCTAAATGAGATTGAACGTGGATTGAACTCTTTCAACGTTTGTTCAATAGAATGTCCAAAAAACTCTTCGCTTTAGTGAAATGGGTTGGGGGCGACGATGATGGCATGTATACTGCGGGTATACCCATTGAATGGATTCGATCGTTTGATTACAAGGTATTTGTTATAATATGTTGGATCAGGTGAGGATGAACATGCAAAATATGTATCAAGAGACTCGGTAGAGTCTCGCGCCAAGTACATTCAAGAAATGTGAGCGCTCGACGACCGTGTCTCTTTACCGCAAGGGCCAATTTAGGCGGAGTGGGGGAATCTCATTTTATGGATATCACCGTTTTTCTGTATTATACCGGTATTTAATGTCTTATGTTGAGAATGCTGATGAAAAATGCCTTAATTTAAGCCCAAAATCAGCATGATCGGTGCACTGAAAGCTGAGTTATGCATTTTTTCATTTTAAAAGTGGCGAGTTTTAAGATTAAGACTTTTTCTTTAAGACTTTTCGGTTAAGACTATTTTTCGCTCCACAGTTTCATTGCGCATGCGCCAGCATTAGGACTAATATTTCGCTCTGCAGTCCCGCTGCACTTGCGCATACGCCAGTCTATGGCAGCTGAGCTGACAACTGAACAGATGAGAAAAACACGAGAAGTATCGGAAATTAATAAAACGAATTTAGACATAATATCGATCAACACTTGGAAATAAATAGTTGTTCAATTTAACGCGAGCGTCCACGAGTAAATCATAACAAGCAATATATCTATTCAATCGTTCATCTTAGGATCTAGAGATTTTGAGGTTATGTGAATTATATATGTCACATCGATAATTGTAGTATAATATATAGGTGTTTATGTTTATCAAGGACTCGGTGGAATTTCGTGCCATGTATCACGTTAACAATTGTAATCCCGAGAATACTATGATCTGAAATTTTACACATTGAAATGTCGAATGAATTTACTTGAAAATATATTTCTCCAATCTATGCGACACTAATTCACAAATGTTGATCGTCACATTATAGTTCTAGATGATCTTTCGAGTTCGGTAAAACGACACTTCAATATTCTAAAATCGTTTTCCGAATTTTCGGGATATAACCGTTCTCATGACATATTGATAACATACATGCCTATTTACCAACGCTCTATTCAGATAGCTATGTAGGTAAGGAGATAATTAATCAATCAGAACACTTCGCGTTAAAAAAAACTGTTGAGGGACCATCCTGCAATAATTGTAAGTCGATAAATGTAGGGACTCACAAAAATTGACGTCATATCAGTAAGCGGCTGTTCAATTGTCCAGCTCGTAATAACTTCCGTACAGGATGAAAAAATCATTAAGATCACCAATTACAATATAAAGGCTGTGCCTACTGATAAAATCTCATTTTTCCTAAAATTTTTTGAAGTAGATAGTAGTGCAATATTCCACGAAGGTCACAATATTCAAACGGGCCATTATACGTGCATGGTACGGAAGGAAAATTCTGCTTATGGCAGATCTGATCGCATTCAAAAATTTATTAGACAATTATAACGTTTTGCCGAAGTTGACAGTAGGTAACTATGAATACTCGTGCTAGTAATTCCGCCGTTGCGGGTTGAAAGTTAGGATCACCGAAAAAGTTTGCACGCAGGGTTGAATGTTGGGGACACATGTTTAGATGAAATTCATTAAAAGCAAAAATAAATATCAAAGCAGCGGGGTACAAAAAGCAGTGAAATCCCCAAAAAGCACCTCGCGTGCAAAAACCGTGCGCCAAGTACATTGATGTGGTCATTACCTCAAAAAAAAAAATACCTCCTTCAAAAAAAGTATTGAAATCAGACACTACCGCCAAGCATCATCACATCAAAAACATAGCAAAATAAAAATAAAAAGATTTTAAAAAAAATTTGGAGGTAGTGGTACTTGGCGGGCCTTTTGTAGACAAGTATGAGGAAACAGCAACTGAACTATGTTGATAATCCTGTAGTGATATAAAATATTGGCCCGCCAAGTACCACTACCTCCAAATTTTTTTTTAAATCTTTTTATTTTTATTTTGCTATGTTTTTGATGTGATGATGCTTGGCGGTAGTGTCTGATTTCAATACTTTTTTTGAAGGAGGTATTTTTTTTTTTTGCGGTAATGACCACATCAATGTACTTGGCGCACGGTTTTTGCACGCGAGGTGCTTTTTGGGGATACACTTTACTTCTATACTCTATTTATTTTGGCTTATACATAACTTTAAATATCTGATCTGAAGCACTACCTCTCAGCGACTGGTTAGGCCGCGTTCTTAACCACACGGTATTGCGAGCGCTTTTCCAGTAGATGGTGCGATATGTGCCGAACTTAATTACTAATTACTGTATCATTCAACACACCTCCTTAAAGTTATGCTACAAATTATCTTATATTTAGCATTGATCTGAATCCTTCAAATTTGATTCTCCCCAGAGATTTCGTCAGGATATCCGCAAGGTTCTTTTCTGACTCCACCTTTACAATATCAATTATTTTTATTGTGTAACATTCATGCACAAAATGACGGTGAACTTCTATACCGCGAGGACCAGGTGAAAGAGAATGGTCCGTCCGCCCAGACACCTTATATTTCGTATTTTCATGGGGATAGCCACTCGTTGCGCTGAAAAATCCCTAGGGTGATTTTGGCGCACGGTCGATGCAACTCGGCAGCCATTGTTGATAGAAGCCGGCTGACTGTCAATACATCGCGGACGGTAGACGTGTGGGGTTATGTTCGTTTATTTGAAGCAAATGATAAATGAAGTGAATAAAACCTACGTGAACAAGCTATGAATATTTATCAAAAATCGATCAATCAGTTTTGAATGATATCTATCAACGAATTAACCTCAGCTGTAACTGGAAATTAATTAGAATCAAAGAGTTCATCGAGAAGAACCAATTTAAACGAAATTATTAATTGTATCCTGGAGTTGAGGCTTTAATAAATTGAACAAGGTAAGGGAGAAAAACTTTATTGAAGCTGAGTAAAAGTTCATTCAATGCATAACAAGGATAATTGTCATGTTGTAATAAATTAGTCTTCGTTACAGTCATTTAAAACTGATTGATGAATTTTTGATAAATATTCATAACTTATTCACGTAGGTTATATTCACTTTATTTATCATTTGCTTCAAATAAACGAACATAACCACACATGTCTACCTTCCGCGATGTATTGGCAGTCAGCCGGCTTCCATCAACAATGGCTGCCGAGTTGCATCACCCTAGGGATTTTCAGTGCTACGACTTACGGGTGGCTATCCCCATGAAAATACGAAATATTAGGTGTCTGGGCGGACGGACCATTCTCTTTTACCTGGTCCTCGCGGTATACTTACAGTTTTTCGTATAATTTCCGAATTTGGCAATAGCTACAGCTCCAGAGTTGTCTTCGAATATATTGATTGGTTTTTCTATTTCCACCTTAAATTCTTTCAATAGATTTAGCATCACTTTCAGTTCACTGACAGCTTCTGATAATGCCTCATATTCTGCCTCCGTTGACGACTTGGTTACACTACCCTGTTTTCGTGACTTCCAGTACACTACGTTTCCATACACTCTAATTACATACCCTGCTGTAGATTTTCGATCTATCTCGTCTTCTGCCCAGTCGGCATCGACGTAACAGTCCATAATATCTGCCCTTCCGTTTTTCTTATACGTTAATTTCAGGTTCTTTGTTGTGTATAAGTATTTTAGGATTCGTAGAGCGTACTTAAAGTGAGTTTCATCATATGCATTTTGATATCTGCTCAGGCAGTTGATGCTGTAACTTACATCTAGTCTTGTTCCCATACTGATGTATAATAAAGCTCCCAGTAAATTTCTAAATTTAATATCCTTACATTCTAACTGTGCTCTTTCTACTTTTAGGTTTTGTTCCATCGGGGTCGAAAATAATTTTTCATTTTCAATATTATATTTTCTCGCTAATGACTCTATATAATCTTTTTGGTTCAAAGTCATTTCTCTTTTCTTATGATCATATTCAATATTTATACCTAGATTCGTTTTTACATCTCCTAAATCTTTCATAGCAAATTTTTCTGACAGTTTCTCTTTAATATCATTTATTTTTCCTTCATCCTTACTACAGATCAATAAATCGTCTACAAAGATCATCAAATATATTTTTTCGTGTTCTTTATCTAATATGTACAAACAGGCGTCGTTTTCACTTTTCTTAAAGTCTAAGTTTCTCAAATAGCTATCTAAACATTCATACCATGCCCTTGGGCTCTCTCGTACACCGTACAACGCTTTTTCTAATTTGCACACCTTATCTGTGCCATCCTCGTACCCCCTCGGTTGTTCCACATACACTTCTGATTTGATTATTCCGTTCAAAAACGCTGTTTCTACATCCATTTGTGTTATTCTTAAGCCGTTTTCGCAGCAGTATGTCAGTAGTAATTTGAGAGTTTGCATCCTGGCTACCGGAGAATACACGTCCTCTAGTACTTATTTGTGAAAACCCATTTTAAATCTAAAATTTTCTCATCTTTCGGTCTTTGAACTACCTTCCAAGTGTTATTTTTCTTCAAACAGCTCATCTCTCTGTCCATCGCTTGTTTCCACAGTTGTGATTCATTACTATCTAACGCGTTTTCGAAGTTTATTGGGCTGTCTGCGCTTACATAGTTTACATATATGAGCTAAATCACAAATTCCCGGTGTGGTTTTGTACCTCAAAATTTTCGATCATTTTTTTTTGTCATTAATGGGTCATTTCCGTGGAAATGAGTCGGAAGCCACCCCAATATAATTTTTATCGGTGCAGCTCATGCTATTTTTGATATTACGCGTTTTTAACGGTTTTTTTGAGAACACCAGAGAAGTTGATGGTTTAACCATAGATATAAGGTTAGTAGATTGGACAAGTTGGCCTTTAAAAACAGTGTCGCGCCATGAATGTAGGCGGCGCGACAGTCGAAAAAAGCTTTTTCGTGTATTTCGCTTCAGCACTCTTTTATATCAACAGAATTGCGTTTTGGTGAACGATCTGCACACATTGATCGATAATATAGATATTTAATTTTATCAACAGATTTTCAAAATTTGCGCATTATCCAGTGCTACCTTATCAACGTAGAATGTTATAATTTGTAGCATAGTATGAGCTAAATAATAGCTAAGAGCTGAGCTGCCGCATATGCGGTCACCCTCAAAATAATACATATGGGGCATTCCATGCCAAATCGACCTGGTCCTGACCCCTGACTTCTCAAATCTGGTCCGCGATGGTTTGTATGATTCTTCTGACTCTAAATAGCAATCAGAATTTTTTTCAGATTCAACAAAATGTATTCAAGCGCGTCATGAATTTACAAAGTTTTTTTTTTTCAGCACCTCGATGGCCCTGATCGAACAATCTGAAAAAATTCTCAAAAATTCTGTATCAGAAATCAAAATTTTTATAACCATTATTTATAATGTCTGGGCTGCTGCTCCAACCTGTTTTTTTAAGCTTTCTAATCATAATTTTACGTCGCTATTCTCGAAAAACATAAAACGTTTGAAAAAATCTGAAAAATTTCCAAGAATCCTTGGCTATCGTTAGAAATATTCAAGCAGCAGTCCACGGTGTATTGATACCTACTTATATTTTTTCATTTTTGTTCTTCGAAAAAAGCTCAAAAAAACAGATTGAAGCGAAAGTTCAGACATAATAAATTTTGGTTAAAGAATTCTCATTTGTGACACAGAATTTTGGAGAATTTTTTTAGATTTTTCGATCGCAGCCATCGAAGTGATGAAAAAAAAAACTTTGAAAATTCATAACGTACTCAAATTTATTTTGAAAAATCTGAAAACTTGTAATTGCTATTTAGAGTCAGAAAAATGATGTAAAAAATCGCGTATGAGATCTGAGAGGTCGAGGGTTAGGAACAGGTCGATTTGGCATAGAATGCCCCATATATATGAGTGCACCAATTACCTGTGAACGATTTGTGGCGAAAATTTCAATCTGTCTGCAATTTTGATATTTTATATAATAGTATATTGGGGAATACGGGGCAAAACGGGCACCAAATAAAAAAAAAAAAATAATGTGGTCGGAAATGATTTTTTTATAAAATACGGCGATGTATTTTGCATTAATAATGATACAAAAGATAAAAAAAATGAAAAAGAATTTTTTCGTTTCATTTTTAATTTTTTTAATTTTTTTTGTCATTATTAATCCAAAATACCTCGCCGTATTCTATAAAAAGTCATTTCCGACCACATTATTATTTTTTTTTGATTTGGTGCCCGTTTTGCCACGTGTTCCCCTATGGTGATGTGAAAATCCCCCAAGTTTTGGACCCCAAAGCCGTTCACCATAGATATCGTCCACTTTTACATTCGAATTCTTATCGTGGCCTTATCATGGAAAAAAATTATCCAACATATTTTTTGAGTGAAAAAAAATATTTGTTTCTCGAAAAAGAATGATCATCACCCCGTTAACATGAAAAAATAATAGAAGCCTAACGGAGCGCATTGCATTTCTAGAGAATATACATTGTATATAGCTGTAGTATAATGTCACCGCGTCATAAGTCTGAAAATCGAAATTCAGAATTCAGAATTAGGCCACGTGGTGTTTTTTGTTGGTAAGAAATTAATCATTTTACCAACAGAATATTTAGATGATTCAAGCACACGGGTAAAATTTTTGACTGTATCGATAGATGTTCTATCTTACCACCAAATATAGATGGCAGCATTCGTTGTCACTATTATTTTGTGACATACTGCTATATGACTCCGAATTTTCACAACTTGTCCAATCTACTACCTTATATCTATGGTTTAACTGAAAAATTTCAACACATTTTTCGATGGAAATTTTCCGCTCTTTTCATTGCAAATATTTTCATGCGCCGCAGACAACCGGAAGTTCAAAATACGTACCGTTGAACCGTCTTCCGCAAATCCAAATTCGATTTTTTTTTCGCCATTCGACAACTTAAAATATTCTCTTTGACATGTCAAATTCATGGACTGGGCAACCACATACTTCATATGAAAAAAAATCGATGTGGTTGCTAAGTCCATAAATTTGACATGTCAAAGAGAATATTTTAAGTTGTCGAATGGCGGAAAAAAAATCGAATTTGGACCTGAGGAAGACGGTTCAACGGTACGTATTTTGAACTTCCGGTTGTCTGCGGCGCATGAAAATATTTGCAATGAAAAGAGCGGAAAATTTCCATCGAAAAATGTGTTGAAATTTTTCAGTTAAACTATCAACTTCTCTGGTATTCTCAAAAAACCGTTAAAAACGCGTAATATCAAAAATAGCATGAGCTGCACCAAAAAATTATATTGGGGTGGCTTCCGACTCATTTCCACGGAAATGACCCATTAATGACACAAAAAAATGATCGAAAATTTTGAGGTACAAAACCACACCGGGAATTTGTGATTTAGCTCATATACAGTTTGAATACGCTACGTTTTCACCATACCTTTCAGGTTTCTTTTTTTCTCTTTCTGACCTTCTTATTTCATTCTGTTTTATGATGCTTTGACCGTCAACGATCCTCCGATTTGAAGTTATATCAGTTCCTTCGTCTATAACATTACCTTTTCCTAAATCCTCAATTGAGCCTTCCTTTCTAATTTGGTCGATGTTTTCAACTGCATCCTCTCCAGGATTGTTTTCATCCTCATCGCCTCTAAAACCTATCATTTTAACGTTCTCCTCGATTATGTCTACTTGCCTTGCTATAACAATGCGATTACCGATCAAGACTCTATAACCGACATTCTCATATCCTAACAGTATCCCTAGATCCGCTTTTCTGTACCACTTTGACTTCCTTTTGACTTCTGGTACCCTTACAAACACTCTACTCCCATACAGTCGTAGATTTCTTATATTTGGTTTTATTCCAGTTAATATTTCATATGGTGTTTTATTTTCCAAAGTATTTGTCAAGGTTCGGTTCTTTAAGTATGACGCCGTTCTAATAACTTCCGGCCAAAACCTATTGTTCACTTTTGCTTCTGATAATAGGCACCTCACGGTGTCCATTATAGACCTATTGTACCTCTCCGCTGTACCATTTAATTGATGTACGTAAGGTGGGCACGGTTCCATGCATATACCTTTTTCTCTAACTAACCTATCCATGTCTTTGTTAAAGTACTCTTTTCCATTATCACATCTTAACTTCTTTACTTTCTTCCCCGTTATATTTTCAACACTATTTATATACTCCGCAAAACATTCGTAAACTTCAGTTTTTGACATAATTGTATACACTCTTGCAGCTTTGCTGTAGTCATCGATGAATGTTAAAAAATACTTCTCGCCGTTACACCCTGTGGTGTCATGGGGACCATTTAAATCTGTGTGCACTAATTCTAAAAGATCTTTGGCTCTTGTTCTTTTATTTTCGAACGGTAGATTGTGCATCTTATTTTGAATACACGTACCGCGTCGCAGAAATTCAGACTCTAATTCATCAGGTATTCCATCGACTAGTTTATTTTTGTACATAATATCTAAATAATTGAAATTAACATGCCCCAGGATTCTGTGATACCTTTCCTTTGATGTCATATTCTTCCTAGTTCCCATTGCTACGTTTGATTCTCTATTATTTACCCAGCTATCCATTTTATACAAATTGTTTTCTTCAAACCGCACTCGATTCCACGACTTGAGCTGCAAGCTGCCCTGCTCGCAAGTCGACTCGCTGAAACGATCGGGGACGAACACGAGATTCAGGCCGCCAGTCGCACCTTCTGGACGGACTCCAGAACAGTGTTATGTTGGCTGTGTTCGGACCCCCGGACGTATAAGGCGTTCGTATCGCACCGTCTCACAGTGGGGCAGAATCCCAAAAAGCTGGCCAAAAATCAGAAAGTGGCGTAAATGATTTTAAATTATTTCCTCGGGGGTTTTCGGGGTCGCTGATTACGAATCTGTTATCAGAATCACGATTTTTAAAATGGCGGACCCAAAATGGCAGACATAACTTAACTAATTAGTCAAATTATTCAGTAAAAAATACCCAATCGTATTTCTTAAGGGTTTTTGGGATCGCTGATTATGAATTTGTTATTGAAATGTTAATTTTTAAAATAGCAGACGCGATATATGGTCGATTCCGTAAAAATTTTCAATTTTTAATATTTTTAAATAGAAAATATTTCATGATTTTTTCAGGTTTGAATGAGTAAAAATCTCTTGAGCAATGTATTTATTTATCAAAAGTTTTTTGAGTACAAAGTTTGCAACAAATTAAATAACTCTTATTTATTTCTAGTAACAAAAATCTTGAATGTCATCTTCGATGTTCGAATTATTCGATTCCGATTCTGATGTTGACCCACTTGTATCTAAATCGGAATCGTTCCTTGTCTCTTGTCTGATGACTTCAGGTTGTTTAAGCATCTCTCTAGCTTCTTTATATAGAGATTTCGCCGGTCTCTGGGGCAATTTTCTGATGCTTGAGAGAAATGGATCTGATGTTACGAGAAGCCTATTGAAAATGTCTCATACTCGATTCTCTAGAGCATTTTCTTGAATGATGTAATCTGTAGTTCTTAATGTCCTTATTGCGTGACTCTTGGGCCTCTTCAGAAAGTTGTCCTATCGGTAAAAGGGCATATTTTACAATTTCTTTTTTTATGTACAGTTCTTTTAGAAATATTTTATAAAATTTTGAGATCATTTTCAAAATATACCAACGCGCTGTAACGTAATAATCAATGCATTACATTCACACGTCCGTTAATGTCACGCCACGTATTTCTCCCGAAAAATTAGTCTAACTATTCGTTGAGCACTCCTGAGCAGCCAGTTTTTTACTACATTATACTTTATATTATACACTATTAGTTCCTTGTCGAAACGAGGCCGAGACTCGCGAAGACATTTTTAAAACTCTATTAGAAAATCGATTTTAGAAAAAAAAAGTTCAATTTTTTATGTTTACTTGTTGCAAAATTTATATATTTCTACCATACAATACGCAATAACTGTGCATAATTATATATTCTGCATACCTTCAGAAAGTGATTCCATTTTGCAGAATCCAAATTGCGATAGTTTCGTCCGTTTCACAGCACTTTGAAACAGGCAAGAATTTTTTGACGCGTATACTTGTTTAGTGCGTACCGAACGACGGCTGATTGTCGACTGATGCCGAGGCGACCCTAGAGCAGGTATATACCTGCTAGGTCCGGAATTTCATGCTAAGACTACCTGTAAACCAGATCTTAACGTATATAGACGAATACATACAATTCAAAAATTTGATTTTTGGCCAGCTTTTTGGGATTCTGCCCCACTGTGCGTCTTGGGGAAATTGACGAGTTGACTAACGCGGTCGAGTGGAAGTGGGTTCCCACCGACGAAAACCCCGCTGACGACGCGACCAGAGACGTAAAGATTGACCTCAACTACGAAACAAGATGGTTTCAAGGTCCACCGTTCCTGAAGGAACCACGGTCGTTATGGCCAAAACAGCCATCGACACCGACCCAGGACACGAATACTGACCTCGAACAAGAAAAAAGGCCTGAGTTTGTCGCGGCTCAAGAAGAAAAATTGCTCGGCTTACCCGATGTCGACAGATTAATACGAAGTACGGCATGGGTTCTGTACTTCATAGAGTTGTGTAGGTCAGGACCAAAGACGGGACTCCTGGTACAGCACCTGAAGCGAGCAGAACGGCTATGGATCCAGGAAACACAGAGGGATAGCTTTGGAACAGAAATAGATGACCTACAACAGAACCGAACCATCGACCAAAGGAGCAAGCTCCTACAACTAACGCCCAAGCTTGACCGCGATGGAGTTTTGAGGGTGCAAAGTCGGACACAAGTTGCTACGGGTGTAACAAAGTCCGTCAAATACCCAGCAATCCTTGATGGACGACATCCCTTCACTAGACTGTTAGTCAAAAACTATCACCAAAAAATGGGACATGGGAGCCATGAGACCATAATAAACGAACTCAGGCAAAAATACTGGATCACCAGCCTCCGCCCAACGGTGCGAACAGTGGCTAGCAAATGCTTGCAGTGTCACATCCGAAAAGCTGCGGCACAACCACTGCGCATGGGAGATCTTCCGTTAGCGAGGGTGGCCCATCACCATCGTCTGTTTACTTATTGTGGCATGGATTACTTCGGGCCGATGAACGTAACTATCGGACGACGACATGAAAGACGCTGGGGCGTCCTCTTCGCATGCCTTACAACTCGAGCGGTGCATCTAGAACTGGTCGCATCGCTGACGACTGATTCTGCGATTATGGCTTTGAGGCGGATGGCGGCGAGGCGAGGCCACCCAACCGAAATATACGCGGACAACGGCACAAATCTGAGAGGTGTGGACACCGAACTTCGTCGAGCACTCGAAGAAATAGACATGGAGAAGCAGAGAGAGTATGCTACAAACCAGGACGCAACGTAGGAATTTATCCCGCCAGCCGCACCGCATATGGACGGTAGCTGGGAGAGAATGGTGCGATGTGTAAAAGTGGCGCTCAAAGCCACACTGAAGGAAACAGCTCCGAAAGGACAAAGCCTTGCAACTTTGCTAGCCGAGGCAGAGCACACAGTAAATAGCCGACCCCTTGCACACATATCGGTGGATCATCGAGACCAAGAGGTACTGACCCCGAACCACTTCCTCATCGGAACTTTCTCCGGAAGTGCCACCCCGGGAAAGTTCAATGCAAAAGACTTGTGTACAAGAAGACAGTGGCGAGTGGCGCAACACTTAGCGGACCAATTCTGGAAAAGATGGGTCAGGGAGTAGCTCCCCACGCTCGCCACCCGTGGTCAATGGACCAAGGAATTTCGGCCACTGAAGATAGGTGACGTAGTAATTATTATAGACAACAACCTACCCCGAAATGTGTGGCCCAAGGGCGTCATTGAGAAGACGTACCCCGAAAAGGACTGACGAGTCCGAGTAGCAGACGTGCGAACCAACAGAGGAGTACTTACGCGACCAGCAACGAAGATCGCTGCCTGCACTGTAAAAAATAACAAATAAAAATACTAGGACATAGTGAATGTACAAGTGAAAATTACAACATAATAACTGAAAGATTTAACTCTTTTACGTTGGTATTTACGAACACTTCGTATAAATACGAATAAATCTTAAAATCACCCTTCGCCTTGTAAAATCGCAACATTCAATGTTGGACATAAAGGGACCTACTTTGAATGTGAATATTTTACTATAGGAATTAGTGTTTTTTCTTTCAAACGTGTTAGCAAATTCGCGCTTGGCGGTGAAAATTTACTTGGAGTTGGTAATATCGCTAACTGCAGAGTAATACCGCTATTTACCGCAGCAGAGGTATATAAAAATATAAAAATATAAAATATCAAACGAATTCCCTACAACTTGGATCAAGCTATAAATGCATTCAAATTTAATATTGTTCAGCTCATTCAATCCAATTTGCTTTCTAAATTTAGATGATGCGCATTGTTTATGAAATGAAAGTGTAATACTCAATTATATTCTGTTATCTCGGGTTTCGATCATCAATAAAATCATGAATCTATAATGTGACGAACTATCTGCATTAAATCAATAAAAAAAACGAGGTTATGTGAAACGCTAGATAAATTAGTCCAGAATTTCTAATTTCACAGCATATTTACACATTTGGAACATTATTATTACTTACGATTCGTACTTTTACTACAGATTCAGTGAATCACGGAAAAAATTAGTAATTTATTCATTCGAAATAGCGATTTCCATCAGTAGCGCCATCTTCCACTCGGAAAACTAAATTAATTATTACTTTTACTAATTCACTTGAGAATTCGCGATTTCTGAGTGTAAAATATTCACCTTTAATGTGGGTCCGATTATGTCCTTCATTTAATGTAGTATTTTTACATGACTTTTTTTACAGTGTGGTCGACCGATGAATAGGGTACAGGGAAGCACACTATCCCTGTACGGTTGGGAGAATGTTGGCGACCAAAAATTTGAGTTTAAAAATTAAAAGGATTACTGGCTGTTTAGTTTATATTTTGTTTACCAAGCCATCGCAAATATGCTCATTATTATTATTTGTTATTAAACCGGTTAAAAATAAAAGAATTGTTATACTTATAGTTACAAGATCTCGTTTTCAATTTAAACTATATTACCTAAAAATGATAAAGGTAAGAGCAGATTACCGGGAGAAAACAAGATTTAGTAAAGACATTGCTTAAGATCCACATAGTATACAGGGTGTCCCATTTTAAAAAATGCAGCCGAATATCTCGGAAAGTATTGGTTGCAGAGAAAAATATTTCAGATCAAAGTTGTTTGGTTTCGAGGGGGACAAATTCTGATGATATTGGCTTTTTTGTAGGTGGAGGCGTTAAGGTGATATGAAGGTCAACTTTTGTTTTTTAAATGGAATCATGTATTTATTATTGATTCATCAGATCGGGCGTTAAATTTTACATCAAAAAGCACTGCTGAACTGATGTCCTAACATGAACGGTTCCGTAGATATTTCATTTTTCTCAAAATAAGTTTGTGAGCGTTCATGTTTCGGTTGATGTATGTACGATCAACCTTCAAGCATTGACAAGATGCTCGAACACATTACCTTCTTGGTTGATACACAATTGCAGCCTATTTTCGAAACTTTCAACCGTTTTGAGAAGGACAATTCTCGGAATACTTCTACAGGCATTACGTATACGGTTTTTCATATCTTCTGCAGTGGTTGGCTCCGTTGCAAAAACTGTATTTTTTATTAATCCCCAAAGAAAGAAGTCTGGGGAGGTAAGATAAACGTAATGCCTGTAGAAGTATTCCGAGAATTGTCCTTCTCAAAACGGTTGAAAGTTTCGAAAATAGGCTGCAATTGTGTATCAACCAAGAAGGTAATGTGTTCGAGCATCTTGTCAATGCTTGAAGGTTGATCGTACATACATCAACCGAAACATGAACGCTCACAAACTTATTTTGAGAAAAATGAAATATCTACGGAACCGTTCATGTTAGGACATCAGTTCAGCAGTGCTTTTTGATGTAAAATTTAACGCCCGATCTGATGAATCAATAATAAATACATGATTCCATTTAAAAAACAAAAGTTGACCTTCATATCACCTTAACGCCTCCACCTACAAAAAAGCCAATATCATCAGAATCTGTCCCCCTCGAAACCAAACAACTTTGATCTGAAATATTTTTTTCTGCAACTAATACTTTCCGAGATATTCGGCTGCATTTTTTAAAATGGGACACCCTGTATACAGGGTGAGTCTCTTCAAACGTCCAGAATGGGTGGGGCTCACTTGCGGCGAAGGCACGCCTATTCAGCCAATCAGGTAAACAATTATCTGGGTGGGTCTGGGGTAGCAATGCCTTATCACGAATTCGACAGTGTATCACAATACATCCATCACTCGTACCGGGAACAATTGGTGAAATAATATGTTTACCACAGACGAGTATATCGACATGCTGCTTGTTTATGGCGAATGTCGTCATAATGCAAATAGTGCTGCTAGAGTTTATAGGATGAAATATCCGAATAGGTAAGTAACAGCATTGTGTCAAGGAATAAATCAGGATTATAAGTTTATTATTAAGTTCGATACATTGACTTTGGTATCTGAACTTCTGGTGGAGTTTTGTCAATAAGTATGACTTTTTTCGGCTCATTAATGATCATTCATAATAACCGTGTGTTGAATACTGTACCGATTCTCGGCAGGAATAACTTGCCATCCCGGAAAGTTTTTTTAAGATTGGAAGCTCGCTTACGCCAAATGGGTTCCGTACAAAAACGACCAGGGGTCAGACCTAAACCTGCTACAGGCGGTGTTAACGAAGAATTAGTTTTAGCCGCTATTGCTGTTGACCCTAACATCAGTACTCGGGAAATTAGTCGAGGTTTAGTTGATATCAGTCAATAGTCGGTATCTAGAATTATAAAGAAACACAAATTTCACCCGTATCACGTGCAGCTTGTGCAAGAGTTGCATGGCGATGATTATGTGAACAGGATGGTCTTTTGTCATTGGTTGACCGAAAAAGTCTTTGCGGAAGACGATTTTTTATCTAACGTTATGTTTTCTGATGAGTCTCGCTTCAATAATTCGGGTGTGGTCAATCGGCATAACATGCACTATTGGTCGCAAGAAAATCCTCATTGGATTCGAGAAGCAGCATTTCAGATTCAATGGGGAGTTAACGTTTGGTGCGGTATCTATGAAAATGCTATAATAGGTCCTTATTTTTTCGACGGACATCTAACAGGTGCCCGATACCTTGATTTTTTACAAAATATTCTACCCGAGTTATTGGAGAGTGTTCCTCTTGCTACTCGCCAACGCATGTGGTTTCAGCACGACGGTGCGCCACCGCATTTTGCGAGAGATGTTCGAGCTCATTTGAATAGTAAGTAGGTTTTCCAATGAAATGCATTTTATAACTGCTCATGTTCTCTTGTGACCCGCGATTAATTGACGAATAACGGAAAAATTGCATCCATTTCATCAACATCCATGAAGACGCATTTCCGGAGCGGTGGATTGGAAGAGGTAGTACATTTCAATGGCCAGCAAGATCTCCTGACCTGACCCCTCCAGATTTTTTCCTTCGGGGACACGTAAAAGATGAGGTTTACCGAACCCAGCCATTGAATGTCGATGATCTCAAGATCAAAATAAGAAGAGCGTGCCAGTCAATTCCACAGTCAACTCTGCGGTCGGTTTGGGAATCACTACGAAACCGACTCGATGTTTGCATTGAGAATGACGGCCAACAATTCGAGCAACTTTTGTAATTATAAGCTCGAATAAAAGACTAGATAGCTGGCACAGTTCTTGGTTTTTTTTTTTGTTTCAATTCTTACTTTAGACACCAGTACCCATCCAAAATAAATTTCTACGGTACATTGTTATTGTCAAGTCTTCGTACTTGTTTTTCACATCCCAACCACATTTCAACATAATCTGCGTAACAGCTGGTCTCATTGGCTGAATGGGCGTGACTTCGCCGTGAGTAAGTCCCACCCATTTTGGACGTTTGAAGAGACTCACCCTTATAGTGTCGAAAGTATTATATGGGCAATTCCACCTCAAATCGGCCAATTTTGGGTGTTTTTTGACCTCGTATTTTTTGAATCGATTTAAACTTTTTTGACGTAGATTCTACGTCAAAATAATGGACCCGTATTTTTTTGTTGGTCCAAAAAAATTTTTTTACGCTAGTTATGATCATCGCATTTGACTGTAAAAATGGCGCGTGGGCGGCTTTGAGAATTAATATCTCGGGTCCCCTTCACCGTAGAGAGATGTTCCAAAACGCGTTTAAGAGGCGATGCAAGACACTTTTTGATAACAATTTTATACTTTTCAAAAAATTTAGTTTTGTTGTTTTTATAAGCAATCAAAATATTTATCGATTTTTTTCGCAATCTAAGGCCATTTTTTAAATTCTGAAAAAAATACGATCGCATTCCTCATTCAATTCTGAAGATGGCGACTTTTTGAAATCGATAGAGCGATTTTTCTAAGTATTTTTTTCATAATTATTTGTCTGGCGCTGTGTCAGGTTGCCGCGCCGCGCGCCTTGCTACTATGGCGTCATTCCATGTATGGAAAGCCGGGCGCCACGCCATTGGCCGAGCCCCGTACGACGCGGCAGTCGCGAGGCGCACGGTACGGCAACCTGACGCAGCGCCAGACAAGTAATTGTAAAATAAATATTCAGCCGCCCGCGCGCCACTTTTACAGTGAAATGCGATAATTCATAACTAGCGTAAAAAAAAATTTTCGGACCAACGAAAAAATACGGCTCCACTTTTTTGTCGTCGATTTCAAGTAAAAAAAGTTTTGAGCGAATCAAAAAATACGAGGTCATTTCTCGGCCGATTTAAGGTGGAATTGCCCATATTGATAACGGATTTAGGTCTAATCCAGAACATAAATAGCCAGGTGACCGAGATCAAAAAAAGGGACTCGGTGCGCGCGCACCGAGCTGAGATCAAAGACCGACAAATTTCATGAAGCATCACCAATTGAGAAAACGATAACAGTATTAAGGGGGTATCCACACCTTTGATTTGGTAAAAATTCTGAGGAAGAGATTGTAATTTTACAGCGAATTTGAGAGTCTGATCAAATCCAAAAAAATCATGGACTTTGAGGAGGGTTTGACCCTCATTATCCATATTCAACATTGAATATTACTTTGAGTCTAATAGTAGTTACGCTGAACATAGAAAAATACAAAATTACTCGGTTGTCGTAAAGACTGAGGAGCACCGATGCACCGGTTCTGGAATTTTTGGTCTTCAATTGTTCAGAAAAGAGGCCTCTATCAGATGAACATACAACTTTTTGATATCGCAAAAATTGCCTGACCTATCTAGTTTTTACTAAGATTTTTTGAATTTTAAAATTTTTTTGCTCTATTTTTTCTATTATCTCAACTAAAAATGGTGATATCAAAAAGTTGTATGTTCATCTGATAGAGGCCTCGATTCTGAAAATTTGAAGACCAAAAACTCCAGAATCGGTCCAACGATGCTCCTGATTCTTTACGACAACCGGTCAAAATATTCATTCTCCAGAAATCAACTTTTAAACTTTTTTTTTTTTTTTTCTTTCCTTTATTTCCTAATTTTCTCAGAGAAGAAAATGTAGTTACAGGAAATCAAGTTTTAAGATGTAGCTTATGATTAATATGCTAAATCCGCAGCTGCTCTCGTATCCATGTGTTATGAGTCGAGTCTAGAGTCTAGACCCATGTGCCAGGCGGAGGTTTGTAGAGAGTTTTGACCTGTTCTGTCCAACAACAGTGTCCGGTAGGTGTCTGCTAAGGTTGCTAGAAAAAGAATGAATTGCTCTAGGAAAAATCTGATCAAAATTTTTCAAAACATGAAAATTCTTCAGAATTCTTGATCTTCAATATTTTTGAGATTCAGAAGATGCTAGCACAATTTCTGTCAATATTCCAAAAATTCTTTCATCTTTCATCAATGATACCTATTTTCTTATAATATATAATATTAAACTTTCACAATTATTACATTATAGAAATACTCATCTTTTTAGCAATCTAAACGTGTAGTCTCCTGGCATCGATTTCAAACGTAGTTTTTGATGAATCATCTTCTTTCGATTCCGAAGTCTCATGTCAGACATACATACACTGTGTTTAATGTTCAATAATGAAAATCACTATTGGCTTGAATTCGTAATGAAAGCACGACGATTTACAAACAAGTGGACACCTAACCTCGAAAAAATGTAGATCGCAGCCATGTGTTCTGTCAATGATCACAATTCAAAAGAATATTGAAAATTAAATATGTGTAAAAATGATCATTACAAACAATTGGAAAATCACAAAATCAAATTCATAATCAAAATATATAAAAACGTCAAAAAAGTAAGACAGTGGTGTTCGCGGTCTTGTACAATATTTATGAGACCAACATGTGAGTCCGCGCGCCGTGCAGCGACGATTCGTCGCAGCGCGGCACTGTCGAGGCTGTAACTTTTCGAATCCTCGAGATTTTTCGACGCCGATTTATTTACAGGTAGATTAGGTCACTAGCATTCCAAATAAAATATAAAAACAAAAACGATTTTTTGAAAATTCAAAGGTGTAGATACCCCCTTAAATGGGTCTCAAACACCAAAAGTTCTAAGTGAGGATATTTCAACGGTACTAATGATTCAATCATTAATTATTGACAGTGGAATACCAGATCAACTTAAGCAAATCCAACAATTCCAAAAAGGAGATCCATTTTGCCAGAACAAATTTGATTTGAATAACCAAGTGGAAAGTCATGTTATCTATTAAGTCTATAATGACGTATTGTTTGTGAGCAACAGAGATAAAAGCCAATGGAGAATTGTTATCCCACATGTCTTAACTAAAGAACTGATCAATCACGTACATAATAAGCTAGGTCATATCGGTGTATATAAAACTCTCCATTATCTTAAAGAGTATTACTTTTGGAGAAAAATGTCCAAAGATATAAAAAAATTTGTAGTATCATGTGACCTGTGTCAACGTGTTAAACATCTGAATCAAAGTATGGAAGGTGAATACCAATTAGTAAAATCGGAGTGGTGATTTGGTTACAGTTGATTTTTATGGACCATTGCCACGATCCACTGGTGGAGTCCAATATATCTTGGTAGCGTTAGACGCGTTTTCAAAACATGTCACATTATATCCCATGAAAAAAGCCACGGCAGCAATGAGTTTAAAGAAAATTTTAAATCATTATGTTCCAAAAATTTGGGAAACCAGATCGAATGCTATCCGATAATGGAACCCAATTCACGACTAAAACGTGGAAGTTGGGATTAGAAGAACACGGAATCAAAGTTTGTTACTCATCTATTAGACATCCACAGTCGAATCCTACAGAAAGAGTCATGCGAGAGTTAGGAAAGTTTTTTAGAGTATATTGTGCAGAACAACATACTAAATGGGTGAAATATATACCAATAATTGAGCAAATATTAAATGTCACCATCCACCAAAGTACTGGATTCACACCACACCAACTTCAATTTAACGAAAACCATATTGATAAAATACAACAAATAGTCAAATTTCCAGAAACCACAATCATTGACGAAGACATAAGAGTGGAACTAGCAAGAGAAAAACTAACGAAAAATTTCCATAGGCGTCGCACATATCAAAAGAATGTATCGAAAGTCAAACTAAATATTAATGACTTAGTACTTGTTCGAGTTCCTATGCAATCTAGCGCAATCGATAGAGTCACGCAAAAAATTTTCCATCTGTTTAAAGGTCCATACAAGATTTCAAAAATTATAGGAATGAATGCATACGTTTTAGTCGAGCCAAAAAATGAACAAAAGGTGAAAGGAACCTACAACCAAACTATGTTAGTTGATCTAAACTGTATTACCAATGTTCCAATCGTATCTGTTTGGTTGTTCTTTCATCACACCAAGGAATAGTTTTAAGAAAATCTGACGAATTGTAAAATGAATAGGTATGATCACAATAAGCATTGTTATTAGATATATAGTATATAAAGTATGAAGTGTGAATGCCATAGTTTGTAAGAATATCACTGACGAAAATGATAATTAGATTTTTTCATAAGTTCATAAAAAAGAAACTCATAAAAAAAGGAGGGTAAATGTAACGATAACAACGTTTGAACATAACCGCCACAACTTGATTTGTATAGTGTTGCCAATCTAAACATAAATTTGACTTATGTTTAGTGCGGAAGTGTAGAAGAAACAAGAACACTCGTTCACTCTTGTATTGGGTTGGATAGAGGACAGACGTTAAGTAAAATGTCTGGTAACCATAATTAATATAATAGACATTGAATCATAATCTTAAACCATTAAAAAGTTAATAAATTATGCATAATTAAATGTGAAGGTTCACATACATATATTCAAAACAAACATTTAGAGAGAAAACTCAACAAATCCAACAAAGTTCGATGTGCGCGATTAAAAAGCTATTTATGCGAATCCGCCTATAACATCTCCATCCAAGTAAATATGAATAAATAATTAATACTAATAAATAACGACAATATCAAGCTACATAATAATCATCAACGTCAACGAATCTACGAAGATAATCACTTATTATGATCAAGAATATCTAGTATGCCATGAAATGGCCTACCATCTCGAAGACACATTGACACGTGTATAACATTCAAAAGATAAGTTATTAAGCAAATTGACTTGCCGTTATTAATATGTACATGTATATCAAGTTTTCATTTAAAAATATACCCTGTTCAACAATCGTTACAAGAGACAACAATTTTAGATGTGTGTTGTGACGTTGCATTTTGCATCTGTCACAATCGGGACACCGAAAACAGTGAAGACGTGAGGACGGACAACTCCAGAAGATGGCCAGGTCACAGGTCATAGTTTAGTTTCATTATTGCTTATGTTATCTGTCATTTATTCTTTTTATTCCATGAAATACTGTAAAATGTCGATGCTCGGGAAGACTACGCAAGGACGTCGAGGGATTCATCCGACGTCTTTCCCGAACTACTAATTCCCGTCTTCTTCGTCAACGCTCTTGGTGGTGGATGCCGCTGGAAAGGTCGAATAAGGACGACTCACTGAGTCATTCCTCCCGTTCCCGCAGACTACTCAGCCTGGCGCTGGACCACTTCCCGTCGACTATTTCTGGACGTGTAGGCAATGGTCGAATAGAGCAGGGCGAAAACCCAAAAGTAACCCAACAAAAGCTTCCCGTTGTCCAAGACTTATCGACCTGGAGTCGAGCTAGACCATATCATCGACTTTCTCATCATCGTCCCGCTATCGTGGTTACCCACGAAAGGTCCCGATAGTAGAAATGCAATCGTGTGATGCAGGCCTGCCTGTAAGCCTTCCGCACCGCTCATGGGGAAGATCTGGATGCAGATCCGGTTATTGGGGCATCAGAACTTCCGCCAGATCCTCTAATTGGTCAGTTTTTGCAGTAAAAGCGCAACTAGGGTGCACTTCGTCCCGACGATGATCCCGAGGAGTCCCGAGACGCAAACCAGAGCTCAGAAGAAGACAGAAGAGGAAAGTAATCGTCAAGTCCCGTCTACT
Organism: Tenthredo notha; assembly: GCA_914767705.2. NCBI lineage: Eukaryota > Metazoa > Arthropoda > Insecta > Hymenoptera > Tenthredinidae > Tenthredo > Tenthredo notha. The sequence goes on along the minus strand of OU611923.1, from coordinate 3,048,526 downwards.
ACATTTAAAGCTTTCCGCCATACCGTCCAACTAGCTACACGCCTGGACAAATATTCAAAAATCAGGCAGAATTGGACAAGGTGTTCCCGAAAATATGTCCAACTGTACTCGACACCTGATTCGTCGCCTCAATTACCTTCGACGATCGGCTCGACCGCATGGAAATCCCGAGGCTATAAATCGTAGGACGACACAGGACTCAGCCTACTTCTACGCTAGTCCGTCTTCACGTTAAGAACTACATCCCGAGTGTCCCGAGTGTCCCGACAGTGTTACACCGTTTATTCTATCGTTCTATTCTTTTCTATTCTGTTCAATCTATTTTTCCGATCTATTATAGTTTAATCTAAAAACGAACACTAAAGTGACGTTTAGTTTAAGTGCTCCCGTATTCCGTACGAGGAAGTTATCTTTCATCTATAAGGTAAGACCTATTTTCTGTAAAACCACGAGTTCGCTCATGAATCCCGTTTAGTTTTTAGTCTGTAATATATTATATTTGGTGTGACGTAGGTCACGATAACGGCACGTAAGTCTCAGACTTCGTCCCGAGTATTTAGTATTTTGTCTTATTAAAAACGGATTCCCGAGTTGACTCGTGCTTATAGCGTCTATTTGTGGGTTTTCTTCACTTATTCTATTCTTTCTCTGTCTCACGCTGCTTAAGGTGAAATGAAACGTTTCAAGGCCACGGCCGAGTGCCTTTCCCAGCGGTAAAACAGAGATACCCAGCGTTTGGTACCGCTCGGTTTACACGTATACTGGCTACAATGTCGGTACAGGTTGTGATCTCAACTGAATGTCGGTGTTTTAGTTTGGAGTAACGGAGAATCAACGATTCTCAGCCATTTCTTCATCAAATGACACGGGATTAGGCTGAAAGTGTTCGGTATTTCATTGCGGAGTGGCTAATTATCCGGAAAATGCGATTATCTACGGCGACAATGAATAATCTCCCGATTTATGTGGTCGGTACGTCAATCTGTTAAAATTTTTGTCAAATTTTGGAAAAGTGAAATAATTAGCCACTTTCTGCCACAATTATGTGTAATCCCTCAAAGTTTCATTGCGATCGGTTTAGTAGTTTCGGAGAATTATTGATTGCCGTTTTCGAGGTTCTGACAAACGTTTCACTTCACCTTAACGCATGTTGTAGAGCTTAGTCACTTCTTTTCTTTTCTCAAATCACGAATAAATGATAGCAATCGACCTGTAACTAATTTTCTGGAGATAACGAGCGTAGAAGCAAGCATTATTATTTAATTTATAGTTCTTAGTTCTTAATATTTGATCTGATTTATTCTGCATGATTATTATAATTATCGTCTGATATATTTTTCCCGTTTGATCTAATATTGTATTTCGCTTTATATCGAGCTGCACTGCTTTGAAAGTTTTGCTATTATTCTATTGTATTTTCTGTGAATATTATTTATGATCTAGTCCCGATATTCTCGAAATAATCTGAGTCACGACGACAATTTTGTAAGCCTTGAATTATATCCCGTATCATTACGATTATTTGTTGAATAAATCAATCAGATATGAAATATTAATCCTTCTTGTTTAATCTGGCAACCCTGCCCCTCTACCGTTAATTAATCTGAGCTAACTGGCAATTTCCACCGTCAATCATAGTATTTGTTATATTTGTTGTGTTTCAAGTGACGTTTTTACGTCTGGCGCCCAAATCGAGCTTTTCTTAGTTGTTCAATAATTATTATATTACATACTGACGCCGAAGTGCATGAAGGACGGGACCGCCCTAACCCGTAAACAGAACCTTGCGTTGCAGTGTATAGTATGCAGATTATGAATGAATGAGTAAATATAAAATTTTGAGAATTATATTATGAAATTTAATTACTAAGATAATTAAATTATACATATAAAGAAAAAATGTTTAATATTATGACCTGAATTAAAATACAATTCATACGACTAATTACCTCCAAAGAAAATTCATGAATATTAATTATTTTGTTTATGAGTCCCGAATGTGTTCCCTAAATTTTTTTTAAATAATTATAAGAATATATAATTGTATTGTCAACATAAAAATATTCTACATACTCTTGTCTTAAAATTAAGTCTCACTATTTGTCTTGAGTATTGTTTTAATCGTGCCTGAAAATAAAGTATTTTTCTTGTATAACATTTTACCTGAGTCCTGTTTCAAATTGCAATCATTCTTATTATCTTGTTATATGTTCTTAAGGGACTTGTCGATGTTTGACGAGTAATGAGTTCGAACTGGTACGTTTGATCGGATGAAATCGGAAATTTTTGAATTTTTTTTTTATCGTCAAGGGCGGGCTTACCATTTATTTCGACTTATATCAAAGCCTACGCATCAAAAATGCAAAATCGGCCTCTATAGCCCGGTTCTGTATGGAATTCCGAACATAACGATCCAAAAACATCTTTGTTTCCGACAACGATGAAGGGGCAAAACATATTCTACGATTTTGTGGTAATTTTTGCGATTGTCAACGGCTGAAAGCGGTAATGGCTGCTAATGTGATGAAAATTAGTTCCCAGAACGCCCGTGACATGTCGCCGCGCTGTCACGTTGATACACCTGAAACCACGTGACTCGACCTGCAGTCCAATCATCTCTGACTAATAAGCTAAAAACGAGCGCGTGGTAACATCTCACAGTCGTTCTGGGAAATAATTTTCATCACATTAGCAGCCATCACCGCTTTCAGCCGTTGACAATCGGAAAAATTACCACAAAATCGTAGAATACATTTTGCCCCTTCATCGTTGTCGGAAACAAAGATGTTTTTGGATCGTTATGTTCGGAATTGAATACAGAATCGGGCTACAGAGGCCGATTTTGCATTTTTGATGCGTAGGCTTTGATATAAGTCGAAATAAGTGGTACGCTCACACTTTACGATAAAAAAAAATTTAAAAATTTCCGATTTCATCCGATCAAACGTACCAGTTCGAACTCCTTACTCGTCAAACATCGACTGCCGAAAGGACAAGTCGATTGATAGCCCCGTTTCGGAGATATTCGAGAAAATAGAAAAGTCGGTAAAATTCGAGTATACCCCCCCCCCTTAAATCTTCCTTTATCTGTTTTAAATATCATTATAGAATTTATAACAAATGGTACGACAAAGAGGCAGAATTAATGTTAAGATAGAATTCCGATAAAATTTAAGATATAAGTCAGTCGAAGTTGCCTTACTTTTTCTTAATTTTATACTGAGTTTTATACTGAAATCAATTCTTAGTTGTCTTGTTCTTATCTCACATAATATCTTAGAATTCAAGAAAAGTATTCAGACAAAACTTAGGACTCATTTTCAAGATAAGTTTCAATCAAAATTGAATATAAAAAGTAGGGGAGGGTGGGGCACGCATGTGTTCGATAATTAATTACAAAAACATTTTAATTTTTATGGTTACAGAAATAATATTTTGTTATTTCATTCGAAGATATATTCACTTGCTTATATTAATTTTTTTTGTATTGTTACAAAAACGATATTTGCTTTAAGTAATAAGTTATTTAAAGTGGGTTCCCGAGAGAAATAAAGCGAATCTGGAGAAATTATATAATTGGGCAAAAGGGTTATATATTCTGTAATATAGATCTGCACCAGTGGATAGCTAGAAACAGACAGATTTGTTTTACAATAATGCTTGTTGACTCAGCAACCGAAGTTCTTATATTTACAGAGATGTATTTTATCATATAGGCTACTAGATGTTGGTCGTATATAATTAATGATGTAAGGGTGATTTTACCTATATAACACTAGCCTAGCCCCCCCCCCCCCCCCCCCCCTCCCCCCCCCCCCCCCCCCTTAGTAGAAGAGTCGACCCGACTCTTGAGGTGAGTATAACAAATACCAAAAGTGAGTAAAATCATCATAAGCATTAACAAATATGTGTGCTATTTGGAAACGTTGGAGCTGCGGCTCAATAAGTTAAAATGTTTCCCAAATTCTATCTGACATTTGTTCAAATCTAAAAAAAAAACGCAGAAAACCTTGAAATGATAGTCTGAACTCATTAAATCAAAGTGGATTGTATAATGTATGAAAATTTTCTTCGGATCTTGAGTCGAAGGATCAGGAAACAGGAATCAGGAAACAGGAACGAGGCGAAGAATTCTTTGGTTGATGAGAGGGAAGTCCTGAGTACTGGAACAGAAAGTGGTTGGAGGGAAGAAAGGACCAAGACAAGAAGATGGTTCCTTGATGATTCATTGAAGATCAGATTCTAAGCTCCAAGGGGTCCGACTCCAAACATCTTTGAATAAATCAAATAACGACCTAGACGGGAGGACAAATATTATTCTCTCGAAATAATATATAAGGTCATATTTGAGAGTTTTCTGAAACTCGTTTAAATTATAAATTCTTTTCTTAAATATATTATTTTTTTTTTTTTATAGTCCTGATAATAAATTGAATTGTAATATTGAATAAATAATTCTTGAATATAATCAATAAATAAATCAAATTATTATGTTGTTGTAATTGTTTTAAATATAAATTGGAACGATCTTATCTGAAGAGGAGTGGGAAACTGGGTTATTTGGTCAGGATGGGATGGGTTAGGCTTCCTTCTTTTCGTCCCAGAATATTATTTTTCATCGTTCTAATAGGAAAATCCTACTATCGGAATATCGGGAGCTGAAAAACTTGGGTTAATGTTTGTGAACTAAGAACATAACCTATTTTTAAAAGTTTTCCGCTCGGATCTCCCATTATGGCGGTAACCATATTTAAAATATAACAAAGCGACACCTAGCGTGAATTTCAACCACGTTTTTCGACGGGAATTAAAATTGAAATAAATGAAGAACTTTCAAACGGCCTATAGCAGCTCTTTCAAAACAAATAAAGATTCTTGTGAGAACCAATCAGAGTCCCATCATAAAAACGTCGCTTCGTTACCAAACGAAGATTTCTCCGAAAACCAATAGAAATTCTTCTATAAAAAACTATCTTTTGTTAATAAATGCTAAGAAGAAGAAGAAGCTAAAGATAGCGTCATTAGCGATCATTGAACCGTTGAATGAAGAGGCTGTTCGGTTAGGCATTTTGTTAACACAATTAAATTGGAATAATATTCCAGAAACGAATATAAATCAAATTCAGATTTGGTTTAAAGAGCAGTGGAAAAAAGTAAAATGTGCCCAAGGAACTGCTGTTAAAGTAACAACCTCTCCGCTTTTCGCCTGTGTTGAATGCTTTATCATGAAGTGAGTAAAAGTTAAATTTTTTATTATTATCCTCTTACATATATTATTTATTTATATATTTTTTTTTTTTTTACGAATGAATATTTTGAGTGTCGACTTTGAAGAGATTGATTATTTTCATTGTATTTATTAGAATTCCGGAAGAAGAGTCGCTGGGACTAATTCAGCTTCATCGGAATTTTGTGAATGAATTGGATACGAGAGGAAGTTTTGCCGCCTGTTACATATGCAACACTCCGCTTCTACAATTGGTGAACGGAGCTGATTGCACAAAATGCAACAAGAACGAAATCCTCACCAAACACATAGTTGAAAAAATTGTAAATAATCGTTATTGATATCCGATCACTCGTACTTAATTATTCAATAAATTTCAAATTATATTTCGTATTGTTTGTATTTTTTTGATAATATTTTGTCTTCTATTTATTTCTTTCGATTTTCATAACTAACTCGATCCGGATCGATTAACTCCGAACTATTCCGACTCAACCCGAACTATTCCGAGTCAACCCGAACCATTCCGAGTTGTCTCAGAGCATAAGCTAAAAATCGTATGGCTACATAACCTCGCAAAAATTCATATATATATATCAAAATTAGTGAAATTCAATTGCCTATAACATGAGCAATTATCATTTTTAACGAAAAAGAAGAAATACGTCCTCATTATTTTGGCCTACTCTACATTATGCACCCCCAAAGAATGAAAAAAAATTTCGATGCAAAAACCCAATTGTAATGATGGCTCACGATATTCCAACATCGTTACGAAGAGAAGAACTATATTCTTATATTGAAATTCAACCTACGAAAAGAAGTCGAACAATGGTCAGGTTTGAACAATTACAAATGACTGAAAATTTTCAAAAAAACAAAAATCTCAGAAGATTAAGTTCCAAGTTTCACATATATGGCGTTTTCCGCTCGGCTGCACCGTCCTGCACCGTCCTGCACCGCTGCACTGGTGTGAGCTTCAAAATTAGCTCGCAGAGTGCGCTGTGGTGCAGGCTCTTCGAGTTACGCGTCTGCCGCTCACAATTTCCAATCCATTTACCCGCGAGTCATTTGAATCTGTTTCTGACGCGGGCTGTTTGAAGGTTATTTAAAATTTCAAACTGCAAGCTCAGTTTCAAATAATTTTTTAAACACGATCCATGGATCAAGCAATTTTTGAATTATCATCATCATCATCGTCGAGTGATGGCGATGAATACTTATGGCTATTAGCAGAAGAAAATAAAAATCAATATAATCCCGAAGTCGTCATCGATTTTTTAGAATCATCATCGTCATCAAGCGACGATGAGGTACTTGCAACACTTAAAAGAAGCAGGCCTCGGGTTCGTGATTACGTGAGAAAAACCGTGCATTATTACACGGACGAAGAGGTAAGTTTTATTTTTTTTTGATTCTAATTGTGTTTTCTAAACATAAAATACCTATTTGTAACGCAATAAATTGATCTCTACTGTCTACGCAGTTTAAGCAAACGTTTCGTGTTGGGAGAGCAATGGCAACCCGGTTAATGCAGGAATATGAACGATCGGAATTTCACCCACCTGGAATGTGTCTGCATGGTGGCTCAGAATATAAATCCGCAGAGGAGGATATCTTATCATTTCTCTGGTTTTTTGTGATATAATGTTTCTGCCTTCTATCTGCCTTTTCCAATATTCATGTAAATGTATCAACTAGCGAAACCTGTGCATTCGATACTAGTCGGAATGTGATGATTTAAAATATTAACTCCATTCGACTTCATGGCTCTGGTTGAATGGTTCTTGTAATAAAGATAATTTCTCGATTCGAAGGTTTGCTGGAAACAAATGTTGCCTCAGGGATGTGGCGGAAAGATTTGGAACGGGACTAGCAACTTGTTTCAGACAACATATACGAGTTACGAATTTCCTGTTACATATTGCTCCGAACATAATCAAATTCCCGGATAATAAAGAAGAAGCTGCTGCAAAATTCGAGCAGGTAATAGAATCGACATGCTTCACTTTTCGGACCGTAGATTTATTTAGAAAACATTAATATAGATCGATTAGGGTATACTGTTTTTTAGCCTTCATTCTTTGTTCTTATTTCTCTACCGGTCATCAGTCTTGATATCCTAGTTTTTGTTGTAAATAAAAAACTACCGCTACTACATAATCGAAAAATAAAAAAAAAATACTAATAGAATTTTTCTCTGTGAATGACCGTTTAAAAGCTACAGCTTGCTAAAGTTCATTTTTGCAAATGCGAAAATCTGGAAGGTCATTGAAGCGCGTAAATAAATCAAATCTTATGAAAGAAATAAGAAATTTGTGAATTTCGAAAATAAAAAATTCAAAGCTAACGCTATACGGTCTCTTCCGCCTTTTTTTATTTACCGCAAACTCTAAAAATACCTTCTAACAACATAGATAAGACAAAGCTGGATTTAGAACGAAAATCAATCTACAAATTCCGAAGATAATTATAGCTGAATACGTACAACCTTATGTAACCATTAATTGACTTTTATTCCAATTACAACCTTTTACTGTTGTATATGAATTTCTCAAGTATGAATATTATGAAAATATTTTTGCGTAGATACTGAGAAAAAATTGATATGCCCTTTAAACTTGATATGTGGCAAAAGGTCGCATATTAACGCATACGACCTACCATTAGACACGAGATTAGCATTTTAATTCGTTATACCCTTATATTTCAGATTTCGGGATTTCCCAATGTTATCGGATGTATTGACGGATCCCATATTCCTATTAGAACACCTGCCGGAAAATTGAAACATACATACGTCAATCGGCATGATTGGCCATCATTGACTTTACAAGCTATATGTGATTCAGACCGAAAATTTATCGACGTGTTCACCGGAGTTCCTGGGAAGATGCATGACGCTAGAATCCTCAATTTTTCGGACATAAATCCGGATTTGCCTGAAATATGTGGGGAGCGTTATCATTTGCTAGGTGATGGAGCCTACGCTCTTCGAACCTGGCTTTTGGTACCGTACGAAGATTTTGGAAATATGACCGAAGAGGAACGGAGGTTTAATTTTAAGTTTTGCGCGACAAGGGTACTTATTGAGAACGCATTTGCACTGCTAAAGGGCCGATTCCGACAGCTAGCCCTACTCATCGACATGCATACGGTGGACAAGATGTCAATATTCATAATTAGTTGTTGCGTCCTACACAACCTATGTATTGATCATAGAGATGTGTATGATTTCTTAGTTGCTGCCAACGACGCTGTAGGGCTGATCGCTCCGCCTCAAAATAACGTTGCCGAAGGTGCAGACATTGCACAGCGAAGGGCCGGCGTTCAAAAACGGGAACAAATTAAGCACAGCTTTCTTTGATATATAACCTACATATAATTATTGTTGATTAATTAATTTATGATTATTTAATTATTCAATTATTATTGTTAATTAATTCATTAATTATATATAACATACATATAATTATTTTGATATATAACATACATATAATTATTGTTGATATATAACATACATATAATTATTGTTGATTAATTAATTAATTAATTATTAATCGTGAATTAAATTGCCATTATTTATTGATCAATCCATTATTATTCTATTTAATACTTAATTTATTAAATATGTGAAAGTATATTACATTTATAATCAGAATATTTGAATCAAGACAAAAAAACCAGTCACATGGTCAATACATAGTTATTACAGATTCTATCCGAATCCAAAACTTGTATAGATGGTGTGTAATCGTGAATCGTGAAGAGAGGTTTGCTAACAGATCACCCATGTAGCATAATTCAAATTTGAGTAATAATCAAGCGGGACAGCTTTTTGACCTCATGTTTTCTGATTTGGGTATCAATTTTTTAAAAGGTTTTTTGTAACATATAAGTACATCAAACAATTTTTTCCAATGAATTTTGAAGGAGAGCATATTTTCGATTTGTTGCCGCTTTTCCGGAGTTTCAACCTCGTGTAACTTTCGAACTAGGGGCGATGAAAATAAAATAAAAATTGTATGATGTATTTAGTTGTTACAAAGAACCTGTGAAAAAATAGATACCCGAATCAAAACACATAGGGTCAGATTCCGCCCGTTTTTGTCCCGCTTGACGTGAAATTATCCCTTCAATGGGATAATAGCGGTAAGAGTAATGATAAAAGACTTCGTCGGAACAGTGCGTGTTTGCTCTACAGACCATTTTAATTCAGACTTGAGTTGTATTTAGAAAAAAAAAAACATTATCTAATATATTTTCCCGATGGTAACATGTTCTTACAACCATTCTTCAGTTTAAATTACGTAATTTAACTTCATTCACAAAGATATTCAATGAAATGTTAGGTAGCTGGAATATGGTCTGTAGGGCAATCAAGTACAAGGCGACGGATTATGAAGTGATATAAAATCGACGCAGCTCATAACTCAGGACTACTCAGTTTATTTGCTTTGTGTTTCCATACATCTTTTCGAAAACTTTTAGTTTCTCTTTGTGTCGCCTATCTTTCGGAATCTCTTTCATCTTCGCAGATCTTAGGATTGCTTCCGCAATAGTCATATGTCTAATATTTTTTTTGTTGATGTCGAAATGTGTGGCATGGTGGATTTTTCTGCGCAGTTGTTTTTTTTTATTTACCGACTTGGAGTTTTGAGCGTCGTCTTCATCGCTTTCATCTGACAGAGAAGACGAAGAAGTCATGCTGACGTCTGTATCGCGTTCTGGCGCCTTGTTATTTTTACTCTTACCCCCAGTACTTCTGCTGGGTTTCAATTTTTTTAAACTTCTAGCACTATGAAGGATTTCTGGTCGGACGCTGTCGTCCAGTGTCTCGATGACGTTCAATTCATCCTCGAAAGGCATATCTTCAGGCATGTCTTCTCTTGCAGCGCCTGATTTTGAATTATTAGTAATTACAGCCTTCCTGGCTCTCATTACCGATTTAAATCTATTTTCGGTTTGAGTTGCAGTTTTATTCAAACCATATTTGTGAAAAAGTTTACGGGAAATTGTCGACCAAATAATTTTTTTGTTCTTGAACTTTTTTCCTGGTCCCATGTTCTGCATATGAATTTCATATTTGTCGAGGAGATACTTCGTCTCTTTTGTACCAAATTCTAGAAATAGAAGAATGTCTTGGATGTAATAAATGGTCAATTGATCATAATATGGACTGTGACGTGGTATTTTAAATTCCCGGCCACAAGGCGATACTATCGATGATGCAACGATGCGTGGCGTAGACGGGTCTCCAGGGAAAGGAAAAATTAGGGAAAAATGATTAGGATTAACTAACACTATCTTATTTTTTGTAAACTATGTTATCTCGAGCTCGATATTCCACGAGACGTCTGTCGTCGTGGGAACTACGGATGGAAAATCGAAAACCGAACGTGAAGCCTCCACTATCGTCAAGGACGAATCTGTCGGCGCGCAAACCATGGCTGGTAAAATAATAAATTAATAAAATAATAAACCGTTAAGTAAAATAATAAATTCTGTACTGATCTCGTTAATTTATCTAATTACGTAATAAATAATTGATTGATGTGATCTCAAACATTCTCAAAGAAATAACTTGTTTTATATGGTGTACCCTGCCCCTCTATCTAAGGCTTTGTTATCTGAGCAAGTCGAGTTATAGCTCGTCGCATTTCCGTTAGTTTTTGGCTTTATGTAATTTGCTCTGGTATCGTACCGAAACGACGCATCAGCGTCTGGCGCCCAACATTTTGGTAATTTAGTAAGTTATAACACGGGAAGGTGCCGAATTGTAAGCGGAGTCGTACAGGTTTTCCTCGCCTAAACGAAAACTGCGTTACAGGACATTCCCTAACAACAAATGGGTGAGGGATTACAACTAGACTTGACATATGTATAGCATCTGTGTCAGTAGGTATTTGATAAGCTTTTGAGCCCAATCCAACTTCCGGTTTAGAAACGGCAGTCGCTAGCTTTGTCAATTTTGAAGATACAAACGCGGGCCTTGAAATACAGTCTATTTGCTTCTAATCAATTTTGTTTGAAATTGTTTCGGTATGTGGGTGTGGGCGCGAATCTTTCGTCAACTCAATTTCACTCAATCAACTCAATCGACTCAGCTGAGATCTGCATAGGATACTGCTCGCATCACGAATATGAACAGCAAATCGCTGTCGAAGCACAATTTCATTTGCGACGACCTTTATAATACAAAATTCAACGGTATTCTATAGCTGCGGTATTGTATTATATATGTATAGGTGAGAGGGGGCAAAATGGCCACCCTCAGAAACTAACGCTTCAAATCGAGGTTTGAATCGATGGATTTCCGAATTTTCACCGAAAAATGATAGCCTAACCGATGTAGAGTTTTGAACGCCCTTCCCTGGAAAGTTCAAAACTTGCAGGCAAAATGGGCACCCTGAAAACCTTTCGGAATTATATATTATATAATATGTTCCGAAGGATGTGAAACACTGTCGGAGTCGCTATGAATGTGAAAGATGTTTTTAGATATTCAAAAAACGAGCACTAAGCACTCGTGCCTAATGCAAAAAAGTGTTGAGCTTTTTGGCTAAATCCGGCTAGTTAAAAATACAATAAATTCTCAAGCGGTCCCACTTTTCCTGCGCTTTGACTAGGAATTCTCCTTACACCTGTAAATCTATATAATTTCGACTGTCGATGAATAGCCGCGTTCATCGAGGTTCGGTGTAAACATTATACTTCAAGGTACTATTGCGTTAAATCAAAATTAGCCATATGAGTCACAATAGGATTCAATTTTGTCATTAAATTTACCTGTGCCCACGTGATTTTTTTCAAAGTTTTCCTCGTTGCTGCTGTTGGTGCTTCCAGCCTCAGTCTGATGGAAGTCTTGAGAAAGATCGTCGCCACTCAAAGTTACTTTTCTATTTATTATCACGTCTAATCTTTCCTCTATAACTTGCTCCCTGCATAAGGGGAAAAAATATTGGTAAACAAGTGTTTATTCGTGGATATGTGTTATTCTCTCTCTTTCTCTCTCTGTCTCTCTTCCTTTATTGACTTAACGCTCTTGCGAGCATGTAGTCGAATAGATATGTGTTATTAGGATATCTGTTTAGAGGGCCGTCTATAAAGTACTTAATCTCACTTTTGAACCAATTTTGAACCCTGCCACCTCCCTAATAGAAATTTGTCTAGTATTGATGGACTGCAATATAGATCGGCCAGTAAAACTGTAGTTCCCCTAGACTATAGACCAAACGTCTATAGCTGTTAAAAAAAACCGGGAAAAAGTTGTCAAAAACTGGCATTAAAATTTGACTAGATTATTGTATAGGATTCTGCCTTAGGAGTTTGTCCAGGCCAACTGGATAGGAGTGTAGATAGATCTCAGAGGGTTATAGTAATCTGCCAAGGTCGACTATTGATTATAATGAGTTGTTAAACTTTCGTATGTAGGGTTTTTTTAGATTTTTCTCGCTTAAAAATGCCCCGATCGAATCGATCCAAATCTCATTTTGAAGGTTGTCCAATTCTCCACAACTTTTCTCATTGGAGTACAAAAATTACTCCATCAGTTTTCATCCTAGAAGCGAAGAACTACTAGACAAACGGGTTTTTCGTTTCTGAACATTGTTAAAAAAAAAAATAGGAGTTGGAAACGTGTACGTTTTCATCTGTGAACCGTATTTCAAAACGTGGCTTAATTGTCATTATTGGAGGTAGGAGAGGGGATGGAGGGAGGCTTAATTGGTTTTCGGGTGGGTTTTTTATCACTAATTTTTTTTTATTGATCGGCCTATTCTGTACAGCCCCTTATACAGTAATAATATTACGTAGCATTTAATGACTGTCACTGCACTTACTCGAAGCCGTGAAATCTAGTTATTTTTGAAATCGTGTCACCCTCGATGAGGATACGTCCGTCGGCGACCATTGCGTAAATGTACCGCGTAAAATATTCATTGTCAGCTGGCAATAAAATAAAAACGAATTCAAGAGCTTGTATAATTGACTGCGTGTAGAAAATTAATTTTGGTTTAGAATCAACACAACTAACAGCTACATAAATGTACAAGGAATACTTACCTAATAATTTTTGGTAGTGTTCGATTTGGTCCATATTCAAATCGATACTGAACGGTATGTTATTCACTTTCCCACTAACGTACAACACCATTTTATTATTTTTCAGTTAATGCAGATATGGACAGGGACAGGGAATCAACGACCAAGCTATTTTGTTTGGATCGTTGTTTTGTTTGATCGTCGTTTTGTTTGGATCCTTCTTCTTCATCTCCCGATCATTTGTTTGTATTTCCCGCTACATCAGAAACAGTCTCGAAGCAGAAATTGTGAGCGGAACACACGCGTATCTCGAAAAGCCTGTACCACAGCGCACTCTGCGAGCGAATGTTAAAGCTTACACCAGTGCAGCGGTGCAGGACGGTGCAGGACGGTGCAGCCGAGCGGAAAACGCCAATAGACCTCAGCAGCAAGTTTGCTGTGCTGTCAGTTTTAGAGTGATGGGATGCAATTTCTTGTTCTATTTTGACATGTAAAATCTTGTATGCAAGTGTGAAGTTTATATTATCTCTTACCTATTTAGGAATGGTGTAACACAGGAATGACATATACTTTTTCAGTTCCTTCTGGTTTCAGCGATAGGCAAAGTTTAATCAACTTGTACATGATATCACCTGTACGATATACGTCAGGAAATCGTCTGATGGTTCTTCATGTAGCTGCCATATCTTTAGATATTTAGAGTTGCAGGGATATTCATAAATGGGTTTCTTGATATTCAGCTTGAACCCATTTATTATCACTGAATCATTGTCAAGAAACATTCGTGTTATTTTAATAATCGTCTCATCAAACATCATGATGATATTATCAGGGGCTTTGTTAGTCAGAGTTAGATCCTTGAATTTTAGACTTAATGTGTTTCTCGCAGCATCTTGTCGAAGAATTTCTATCGTACGCGGTATGATAGCCTGACGGTTATGTAACATATTCATTTCATGGTACCGTCTACAAAACTGTGCTAACGGACGATTCCCACTACGTACAAGTTTTTTCATTTTTCCAAGATAATTTTCAAATGGAAACGCAGTGATTTCGCTGAGGGTACAATCCATGAAATCTACGTCGTCGATGATGTGAATCAAATTATGCATATTGATGACTTGTGCTTTCGGACCATAGAAATCTACTAGTGTTAAGCAGAAGCTCTTTAGATATTCTTTTGATTGAGCCTTATATTTTTGCAAGAGCTCTTTCGAACACAAAATTCTAAATGCAACATGTAGCAAAAGAAAGTGATCATATAAATTTTTATCTAGAATATACTTCAGCACAATTGGCCCACCATAAAGTAATATGAATCGGTATTCAGTAGCTTTAAACTTATTGAGGAACTGTATGGATCTTGGTTTTCTTGGAAATTCGCAAGGAACTTGTGTTCGTAGGCTTGTCATTCTTCTCGATAGGTCGTCTCTTTCCCTTAATCCCATTTTTAAATTTAAATCTCCCACGTGCCAATATTCTAATAATTTCTTCATTGCACCCAAACATGCTAAATGCATGAAATCCAAAATAAAACTTGATACCATATCAATTGGTGGTTGAATTTGTAATAGTGGCGATGCACCATTATGGTGTTCTGGTTGGGAATAGCTTCTGAATGATTCATCCGTTCTTTGTTGAGCAGCATCAAATGGGTACAGTGTACACTGTTGTCCTATCGATTCTCTCCCCATGAGTCTCGCATCTCTCGCATGCATAGAAACCTCCATGTCCTTTCACACATTTTACAAATGATCTTGCAGGTGTATCACATATAAAGCACTGCAACCTCACTTCGAAGTATCTTCCAGATATTTCAATGCCCTGCTGATAGAGTTGATTCACTTCAGCTATAAATTCTTTGAAATATTCTACGATATTTTTTGGCTTTGAGTAACCGGAATAGATGGCGATTACAAAGGGTTCGTAAATATTGGGATCATTATGAATTTTGCATAATATTGGCCAAAAGTTTTTCACACCTGATTTAAATAGGGGTATTCCATCAATATTTATCTGTAGAGGAATGATATTACTTTGTTCGTGAGCTGCAGTGTTGATGCATGCTTTTGAGCCTTTTTCGATTCCAAAATACACAAATTCACCATCTAAATTGCCACTTGCGTCTTTCATTTTTGTTAAAGTATACTTTGCAGACGATGTTTGCAAAAAGGTAGATGAAGAAGAAGGTAAGTTGGGGAGTAATCTTTGCCTCAAAATATGCAAAAGTTTATCAAGATGGATGTGTGGAAGTTTAGATTCTGTCGCCCACTTCTGCAGTTCCCCATTTTCATCAAATTCTTCGACTTCATTATCTGCGTTCTCATTAGGATTCAAAAGATTCTCACTGTCCGATGAATCGTCTTCGGCACTAAGACTTGTTTCATTATCACTCACCGTACTATTCCCTTCTGGTTCATTCACCTCGATATCTTCTGAACTTTCATTAGAATTAGTTGCGTCGACATCATTCAACGGTTCTTGTTCGGAGCAAGATTCTTGGTCAGCACTTACAGATCCTTGACTTGAATCAGTTGCATTGGAAAATAGGACTGTAGTGCATGTATATGTATGATGGCTGAAGGTTCTTCTTCATTAAATAATGCAATGAAATTCATGAGAAATTGATCGACTTTTGGAGTTATTGAAAATTTGGTAATTCTGTCTATGGAACATTCAATATAAAATATTATACAGATTATGTATTATCAGCAAATTTTGCAAAAGTTAAGCTATTGGAATTATAAAAAATAAAATCGATTATAAAAGATAAAATTCTTATGCATGTAGAGAGTATACTTACTTTCATTGGAGTAGTCCACAGACAGCCAGAGAAAAATTAGAAAATTAGAAAATTACTTTATTTTTATTACAATTGTATTTGCAAACTTAGCTAAAGTAAGGAGAGTAAGGAGTAAGCAAGGTAGTGGCAGTTAGAATATAGAAACACTCGCATTCGCACGAGGGACAAGGGAAAACTGCCGAAAAAACCTTGTCCAAGTGTAGCCGGACCAAGCTCCAAACCTCAGCCTGCCAATTCAGCGCCTGAACGGCGTGACCCGTCTTACAAATTTTGCGGGCTGCCGCTCAGGTCTTCCTCGACAGGCCGGGGATTCGAACCCACGTCCTCCCGCTCCGCAGTCTCGAGTGCTAGCACTACGCTACTACGGTCGCCAGAGGGTATAGTAGTAAAGAGAAAAGACCGAGGAGGAAAAAGAAAAATGGAAGAGATGAAAGAGCTGGTGGAGGAGATAATGGAAGAGATTAGAGGGATAAGGGAAGAGATGGGGATCGTTAAAGAAGAAAACAGAGAATGGAGAAGAATATTGGAGAAACATGAGGAGGAAGAAGGAAAGCAAGAAAGGGAAGAAAAGAGAGGAGAAAAGGAAGAAGAAACCGCAGGAAAGGAGGAAAAGAAAGGAGAAGAGGGAGAGACAGAGGAAGAGAAGAGAAAAAGGAAGGAGGCCGTAGAGGGAAGCGAGGAAAGGGCCAAGGAAAAAAAGAGGAGGAACCTGGTGATAAAGGGTATGAGCGGGACAGAAAGGTGGAGAGAAGCAGTAAAACTGCTCATTGAGGAGGCCGCGGGCAAGAAGATACTAATTGAAAAGGAGTGGGAGAGCGGCGCAAAGACAGAAGGGAAAGTGGCAGGAGTTATCATAATACAGCTAGGGAGCGAAGAAGAGAAGGAGCAGGTGATGAAAGGAAAAGACGGAATCAAGAAAAAGTACGGGGTGGTAATAGAAGAAGACATGACGTATAGGGAGAGAGAAGAAAGGAGGAGAAGAAGAGAAAAAGAAATTGAAGAGGAGAGAAAAGGAAGATGGGAGAGAGGGGAGCGACGCAGAAAAGAGAGAATAGAGAAGGAGAGAGGAGCGACGGACGAAAAACAGAAGGAGGAGAAGGAAAAGCAAGAAAGAGAGGAAAAACGCAGGAAAAGAGAGGAAAGAGAGACGGAAATACGAAGAGACGAGAGGAGGAAAGTTCTCAAAGAAAGTATGGGAGAGATAATAAGGGAATGAAACGAGATAAGTGAGGAAGAGAAAAGAAGGAACAAGAAGGAGTGAGAAAAGAATAAACAAACGAGCAAGGATGAGGGAACGGAGGGCGGAAGGGGGAAGGTCGAGAAGACACAAGCACAGGGAAGAACAGAAAGAAAACCGAGCAACGCAGTATGAAGTATTATGTTATTATGTATTATGTTTTGAATAGTAAGAATCAGTAGGAGACCTTACATAGCACAGTGTATCCTGGACAGTTTAGTTTAATTTTATTTTATTTTTATTTTATTTTATTGCTATTGAATGTTATTTGGTTTGATTATTTGAGTTATTTTGATCATCTAGTATGGTGAAGTACGGTATAAAACACAGAGCAGCTAGAGGTTATGAGTTCAATGAGATAGTACACTATGTTAAGGCCCATCCTTAGTCGCCCACCTCCTTTCCATACAATGTAACGAAAAACGGGCGCGGGAGACACATTTCGATTAATATCCGAGCCCAGGCGTCGAAAACGCAAAAAAGGCCAACGTAGCGCGAATTCTATTTTAATTCCAAACACATACGTCCAAAAAAATTTTCGTTTCATGCGAAAATAGAGCCAGCGTTTGGTTATTTCTTTTTTCCATTGTCAAAAGCCAAGGACAATGAAAAACCATATAGCTTTGAAAACGTTTTACATGGATATCTTTTCTATTTTCGCGCAAAAAAAACATTTTTTTAGCCGTACGTGTTCTAAATCGTACATAGAATTGCGCGACGAAGTTTGTTTCATTGATTTCGGTGCCCAGGCAGAGATATTCCGTTTAATAACACCTTTTTCCCAAATTTTCAGGTCTGGTGGAATTGGGTAGGGAAGCACCTTAAGATATTATGATATTATGTTATGATCAAATACTGTGTATGACAAAGCAAGAGATGTAACGCCGAAAGGTAAACAGACAAGAATAAATATATATATACTTACTTTCATTGTCACTATGTTCTGCAGACCTAATTCTTGATACAATTAATTCCTTTGCAAATTTTTTCAAAGTTCGGAACTTTTGCTGTCTGGCACGTGCCTGTGAACGAACTCTTTTGCGGTTCATCTTGATTTTGTGAAATTTATGCAACAATCATAAAATACAAACAACACTAATAAAATGTTTAAAACACTAATATAATATGAACTATTAATAATGGACTCGAAGTAATTGCACTGCTGCTATAGTTCACTTTTAATGCAGAGTTTAACTCAAGTATAACCTCAAAAGGAACACTATCGAGGTCCTAGTCAGGGACTACGCATAATTGCATAGGGTCACTCAAGGTGTGCCTTATGTAGACGAACACAAGGAGGCCATTGTCGGCCCACGCCAGTCCCGCCAAGTCCCGCTAGTGGCGCAGACAAGCAGTAACAGTTTCGCTTATGCCTAGCCGGGAACTAGGTATGCTTCCCTGATTCGGAATTCCAAGAGTTAGCCCGGCTAGGGCCTCTGTATTATCGGGGAAATCCACACGAAATTTCTACTAGGGATTGTTCATGATATTGTTTAAAAGAATGAAATTTGTTCAATAATAATATTTTTAATTGTTATTTTTAATTATGACTGACCGAAGCTGCAATTTAGCCTGAGACGCTCGGCCGCGCGCTGTATTGAGAGCGCCCGGCGCGCGGTGTTAAATAAATTCACATTGTTTAAACTAATCGCGAGCAGTGAAATTTTATTTCGGGATCTTTGTTCCGTCTGGTTTCATCTGTACACTCAAGTCCTTCTGGAATAGTCATATATATTTCTTTCTCTAAGATTCCATTCAAGAAGGCTGTCTTTACATCCATTTGACAAACTTCTAGGTCGTACTTACTTATAATTGCCAAAGCTGTTCTAACCAATGACAATCTCGAAACTGGGGCGTATGTTTCTCTTAACTCATATTCATTTCTATCATTAAATCCTCTAATCACGAGTCTGGCCTTGTGACAAACTTTACCTTCTGAGTCTGTCTTTCTTTTGAATATCCATCTTGAATCTATAGGATTTACTTTTCTGCCCTTCTGATCGGTAATTGGTTTGTCTATGAGTGTCCAGACTTTATTCTCTGCCATTGACGTAAGCTCTTCTGCGATCGCATTTAACCATCCGAATTTTTCTTCCGAATGTATAGCTTTTTTATAGCTTATGAGGTCACGATTCGTCTGTGCTATATACATATGTCCAAGTATGTCTTGCTCTGAGAATCTTCGGTTGTCAGCATCACTTTCTAAAGTTTTCAATTTTGGGCTACAGTCAGTTATTTCTTTCTCGACTTGAGCTTCCCTTAGATGGGACCAAGTTTTCCTGTTGATCGTCGTAGACCTCGTTGGTTGTTTTCTGACTGGCTCTGGTAGGTCCCGTTGGTCTGGAGTTTTGGCTTTTCTTTTTCTTGGTTCTTTACTTTCGACTCTATCTTTGTCCTCTGATTCTTTTTCATCTGTATTTTCACCTGGCTTGTAGCTGACCGTTATATATTCTGCTTCTTCTGAAGATCTCGATACTGTTTTAGGGCTTTGTTTTGGTTTATAGACATCTCCATAAACCAGCTTTTCATTGAATTGCACATGTCTCGAATTTAGAAATCTTCCTGACTCTGGATGTCATAGAATATATCCGGTTAAGGAGTATCCTACAAGCAACAGCTCTGATAGCTTTTGCAGTGAACTTTCCGTCAGGCTTTGGTAGTTTCACATATGATAGACATCCAAAGCGTCTCAGTTTTTCTATGTGCAGTTTTGCTTTGGGTACTAGCTTCTTGAGTGGGGCTTCTGATTCTATAGAACTGTGAGGGGTTCTGTTGTATATATTTACAGCAACTTCTGAAGCTAATGCCCACATTCTTTTGGGTAATCCTGCGTCCAACATGAGGGCTCTGAGTTTGAACTGTATTGTCTTATTGAATCTTTCTGATGTTCCATTATGTTCAGGAGTGTGTGGCAGTCCAAATTCTCCTTCCATCTTTCCTCTTTTCATAACTTCTAAAAATCTTCCTCCAGTGAACTCTGTTCCCTTGTTTGTTCTGAGATAGCATGCTTTTTCATCTTTGCCTAGTGAATTTCTAACTGTGGTTAAAAACTTCTCCAAGCAATCACCTGAGTCACTTTTGTTTTTCACGGCGTATGCTTCGGCATATCTCGAGAAATCATCTATGAATGCAATTATGAATCTAAATCCTCCCAGTTAGTGGACCCATCAGTTAATGGACCCATCAGTTAATGGACCCATGGTGTCTGTATGAATTCTCTCTAAAGGCTTGCTTGCTCTCACTCTGATTTCTTTGAAGGGTAAATTTTCTATCTTTGATAGGTGACACACCTCACAGTCGAAAACCGACTTATCGAATTTAACATCTCTAAGTTTTTCCTCTGATTTTTGCAACTTCTTCAGGTACTCTAGTGATGCGTGTCCCAGTTTGGTGTGCCATAGCAGACCAGCATTTAGTTTCCTACTTGGGTAGATTTCATCTGAGATTGTGATTAGCCTGTCTACTATTTCTCCTGAGACTTGTTCATCTAGATCTAGGATTTTTCTATTCAATTTTTCGGTGTTTAAGTCCCAGTCTGTTGTGATGTTTGAATTTTGAGTCCTTTCCTGTTCACTCTCCCTCCCAATCTCAGCCTGATCTTCCTCTTCTGATCGTGTAGGATCTGACTGAGATTGATGCAGAAAGTCCTCCAGTTGTATCATTTCAGCCGTACAGAAGTATTCTTCTTGAGTTAACTGTCCTCTGAATATTTAAAGTGATTAACCAATTTGGTTTCTCATATGTTCCTGTTAGATATTCTTCTCCTGTATTTTTGTCGAATATTTTGAGATACTTGTCATCTAGATATATTCCTCGGCCGATGTCTTCAAATCGTCTGAGTGATATCAATATATGAGAAATATCACTTGCAGCTAGCACGTTAGGTAGTCTGATTCTTTTGTTTTCTTCTGATTTTGATATTAAAAATAAGTCTCCCTTTCCATCTATTTTAATTTTGGCTGACTTATTTTTATTTGCGCATCTAATTACTTTCTGTGAACTCTTCACGAAATTGTTAAATAAAAACCCTCTATTTATGATATGGTCTGTAGCCCCAGAGTCAGCTCTGAAGGTTATTTCAGATTGTGTGCGTGAATTTATAATACTCTTACCTGTCATCATTGCCTTTGTTTTATATTCCTCTTGTTGTTTCTTGTTTCTGTTTGGTGTCATCAATTTTACGTTCCTTTTGAATGAGCCTCTACCGAGGGGCTATTCACTTGTGAAATCACTGGTACACCCTCTGCCGAAATCGTTTCAAAATTTTTTTCGTTCTCACACGAAATCATTGGAAATCAGGCGAATTCATAAGAAATCGCATAATATATTCTGCGGAATCGCTTGATTTCGTTGAAATCGCCTGAATTCGTGAAGTCGCTTGAAATCACCCGTGATTGCTCAGAATCACTGAATTCGCTCGAAATCACTCGTGATTGCTCAGAATCACTGAATTCGCTCGAAATCACTCGTGATTGCTCGAAATCCCTGAAACTGCTTAAAATGACTGCAAAATCCCCGTGAAATCGCGGTGGGACCAATCGAAATCACATTGAAATCGCTTGAGTATAGTAGACAAACAGCCTCGCAAATAGCACAAGTTCTCTGCGAGATTCTAGCATTATCACCCGGGAAGACGTACGCACTGCACGTGCCACCGGGCTTCATTAATTATCTTCATCATTTTCGCATATTGATCACCATCTTGGATCGAAACAATAATTAGTTGTCAAACGCCGCGCTAATCAGTAAGTTGAGTGGTTCATTAGAACGTGATGCTACCCACGACGCGAAAGAGAGACAGTCAAGAAGAAAGTGATACAGAAATGGAGGAGAATAGTGAAGAAAACAAGAAGATTAGGAATGATGATGGAAACAACGGGATCTATCCCGAAAGAATTTTTTATAAGACGGTAAGTACAGAAAACAGTTTAGATTATATTTCTGTTGTAATAATGTAATACAGCCGAATGGATAGGACCTTCTGGACTCGCATTATCAATGTTTGTTAATCAATTAGTAGGTTTCATTTTATTATTATTATTATAATTTATTATTGAAACTGCGTTAAAGCTGTGAAGCTGTAGATAGTGCTAAGGATGATACTCCTCTCTCTCTCACCTGCCGAAAACGCGAAACTTTTGTGTCCGCTCACCTCGGCATTTGCAACATTCTAGCCCGTTCTAGCCAGTATAGGAATAAATTGTTGAATTGTGGGTTTTTACGGTATATGCAACAATGTTAGGCAAGACATTGATTAAACTTGAACGTGCGGCACTGCCGTTTACGTTTCGATGACATGCTTTTGCTCTCTTGTCATCAAGTTTTCCGTATAAATAATTCATCAATTGGTTGTTTAGTGATAAATTCAATTTTTTAAAGCTAGCATCGCGCTTATCGCAGTGCAAACAATTATCAAAGTAATTTTGTACGTGTCACTCATAATTATATTGGATGTTTGGTTCATGTCTATAGATTCTGGAACCGACTGACACTTCCATGAAAAACAAACACCAAGACGATCTACATTTGGGGTGCAGGAAGTGCCAGTGCAAAATAACAGGAGAAGCAACAACACCAAGTGTAACACCTCGTGTAACACCCATCTCCATGGAGATCAAAATGGTGCAACATTTTTGGAACAAGTTGGAACGTGATCTTGGCGTTTTCGTTCCGCTGTACATAAAAAATATTATGCGTTTCAACACCCTGGACAATCCGTTGTCTTTTCGGAACCTGAATGACGACCTTTTGAGTGAATTGGAATGCTTCGCCAAAGATATTATGCCAGATCTAATAGACGAGTAAGAAGACAAAAAACAGTATTATGGGCATTTTTACAAATGTCCTCAGAAATTCAAGTTTTTGATTGGCGACAAACATTTGTTGAAAGAGTTGATCACATACGTCAAGGATAAGCCGAAAAATTATTTTCAATTATTGGATCCAGCCCCGTCGGCCCTGCCGCTTAATATTCTTGAGCAATCCAACGAATCCAATGTACCGAAAAAAAAGTCTTCGAAGTTCCATGCATCAAGTACAGCTAAGAAACAACATAATTTGCAACCTCCGAAAAGTACAGAATCCTTGAAGATCGACGTAGCAGGCGAAACGACGAAGTTGATTACGCTTATAAAAAAAAGTCTATCGAATGATCCCGAGCTTGGTAAGCGTCTTCACATCTCCAGTAACTTAGATATCACTATGTCAGTCGTAGAAGACTATGATGGAGAAAATCTTCCGCAGGAATTCACTTATTCAGCCAACGTCAAGTGCCCTCTCTGCAAATTGGTTGTAAAATTGAGGAAATGTGGAGTTGTAGGAGATAAAGAAAGCCGATGGGTGGTTTCCAACGTCAAAAGGCATATACAGAGTCATTTCAAGGTATCGGAAAATCCGCCACCTGCCCTAAAAAAGACTGACCATTCTGCCCAAATGAGGTCAACAAAAAAGAACCAGCAGGTGCCAATGGCTCCAGCGCTCAAATCTTCGCCTTCGATTGAAGACTGGGTTATCACCATTAGGCCAAGCAATAGAGCAGAAAATGAGTGATTCTGTGACAAAAATAGTAACAGGATGCCGATGGTGCCATCACACAGACAACAGTCCGTGGTTGTATTTTGTCATAAATTCCACTCGCAATAACCATTGCAAACTTTGTTATAAACATTTAAAATCAAAAAATCGTTTTTTTTTTTAGTTTTTTGCCTATAAAATCCAAACTAATGAAGTAATCTTGATGCTCCCACGAGATAAATTGTAGAGAATCAGAATGCAAAGAAAATGAGCTATGGAACGACCAGATCGGGTTATTAGTAACGGAGAAAAATCGGAAAAACCCGGAAAAATCAGCCTTTTTTCGAAAATTCATAAAGACATAATAGCGATTGATATGTACTTTATGCGTGCAAAAAACAGGCGCTGTAGGTTCATTAGTTTTTGCACAACTGCAATTTGAATTTTTTTTTGCACTATCTTGCAGCGAGCCTGGATGCTCTGGAGATCGTCCGATCTCAATTTTCAAAGAAGATTTCGGAAGTAGAAGTATAGTACTACAATACGTCTATCCTGATTTTTCGTTAAAATGCTGCTAAATAGGTGAGAAATACGTGCAAATATGACCGAAAACGGCAGAGCGCGTGAAACCGGTCGAGTGGTGGGGGTAGAACGCCAGACGAGGATATAAAGATGTGTAGCAAGAAACATCTGATAGCAGCTTTTCCGTCAATTATGACTGAAATCCGGGTAAAGAATCAGATTTCGCGGGTTCAGGTACCCCGGAATCAAAAAAAAAAAATGTCTAATAGCTTCAGTAGTTGCTGAGATAATCGAATTTGAAGATTCATGACTCGCGCGCAGCGCGCTTCTATTACTATTACGCCTCTCCGCGTCTGGCGTTCTACCCCCACCACTCGACCGCTTTCACGCGCTCTGCCGTTTTCGGTCATGTTTGCACGTATTTTTCACCTATTTAGCAGCATTTTAACGAAAAATCAGGATAGACGTATTGTAGTACTATACGTCTACTTCCGAAATCTTTTTTGAAAATTGAGATCGGACGATCTCCAGAGCATCCAGGCTCGCTGCAAGATAGTGCAAAAAAAAATTCTAATTGCAATTGTGCAAAAACTAATGAACCTACAGCGCCTGTTTTTTGCACGCATAAAGTACATATCAATCGCTATTATGTCGCGAAAGATCTATGCTACGATTCAAAAAATGGCGGATTTATGAATTTTCGAAAAAAGGCTGATTTTTCCGGGTTTTTCCGATTTTTCTCCGTTACTAATAACCCGATCTGGTCGTTCCATAGCTCATTTTCTTTGTATTCTGATTCTCTACAATTTATCTTGTGGGAGCATCAAGATTACTTCATTAGTTTGGATTTTATAGGCGAAAAACTAAAAAAAAAACGATTTTTTGATTTTAAATGTTTAAAACAAAGTTTGCAATGGTTGTTGCGAGTGGAATTTATGACAAAATACAACCACGGACTGTCCTCTGTGTAATGGCACCATCGGCATCCTGTTACTATTTTTGTCACGAAAAAATCTCTATTGCTTGGCCTATAATGCTTTTCATTGTCCGGGAGTTCATCCAAGGTGTCAGTATGTGTTGTGTCGTCAACTTGCGTCTGGGTATTATCATGTGTTTCATCTGTGTTATGTTCTCTAATAGTTGAATTGTGTTTACTTTCTCTATGGTAGTTAGGCCCTTCATCGCCTCTTTCATGTCTTGGACTGTTTCAAACAATTTATTGATCACTCCTTCTTGTCGGTCCATACATCTTTCCCATCTATTAAGCCATTCTCCCTCCCTATTCTGCCTCTTTTCTCGGTTATTTGGGGCGTGGAGGGGGGGGGGGGGGGGGGGGGGGGGGGGTGTCCTTTTGGAGTGTGACTCGTTTCGTCTTCTTAATATAAACAATTATTCTGATATTAATGTTTGTCAGCAAGCCATGTAAATACCTCAATCTATAGCAGATAATGTTAACGTTTTATGAATGCGTATTCCACGCTCCTAAGCGTTTTCGTTACGGCATTTATCAGCTTTGAATCAACGCTACTAAATGTCTTGTAAGTTACGTTTGGAAATAACCGTTCAAATCATTCATACTTTTTACCTTTTTCAAACGTTCAATAAATGACAGTTACGTTTATCTGCAATAACTTTATTCAGGGTTTCTTTAAAAGTTTTTTTGGTATCCATTGTAACGTGGCAGATTTTATATCTGCCACTGACCGTGCCTCCAATCGCGAATGGGAACGACCATGCCGCTGCCGTACCGCAAATTCTTCACCGAAGCGCAAGTCCTACCTATATCTCTTAAGAACACGTGTCTGCCTTAAGGGGGTACATACACCTTCAAAATGATTTTTTTTAAATGACTGGTACACTGTCATAAAACATTTTATTGACTTAATTTTTATACAGTAGATTACTAGTATTTTGAACTATAATTGAGGCATATGAAAGAATATCTGGATTTCATCGTTCAGTAGTTCTGGTCCACCGATGAAAAAGCAGTTGTCGTAGCATACAGGTCGCATCGTTGATTGAATCTTTTTGAAATTTGGAGGGAGTATTCTACATTGATGTAATTTCGGACCAAACCAATAATATTCCATAAATTTTAATTTTAAACCTGGAATTTTTTTATTTTAAGACATTTTTTCAAAAAAGTTGAAAAAAAAAGTGTGTTAGCTAGTTAGAATGATAGAAGACAGATCTTTCTTCTATATATTATTGGTTTGGTCCGAAATTACGTCATTGCAGAAAATTCACACCAAATTTCAGAAAGTTTCGATGAACTATGCGACCTGTACCCTACGACAACGACCAGAAAATGTAGTTAGCGGGAAATCAAGTTTTAAGATTTCGCTTATGAATAATATGCTGAATCTGCAGCTGCTCTCGTATCGATGCGTTATGAGTTGAGCCTAGACACATGTGCAAGGCGGAGGTTTGTAGTGATTCTTGACCTGTTCTGTCCAACAACGGTGTCCGGTAGTGCTGTGAGGAGAAAAATAAATTGCTTTAGAAAAATATGATCAAAATTTTTCAAAACATAAAAATTCTTCAGAATTCTTAATTTTCAATATTTTTGAGATTCAGATGATGCTGGCACAATTCTTGTCAATATTCCGAAAATTCTTTCATTTTTCATCAATCATGCCTTTTTTCTTATAATATTCATCATACTTTCGCAATTAATATATTATAGAAATACTCATCTTTTTAGAAATCTGAATGTGTAGTCCCCTGGCATCGATTTCAAACGTACTTTTTGATGGATCATCTTCTTTCGATTCCGAAGTCTTATCTCAGACATATATGGCTGGTTCTACACTAACGGGAAAAAAATTGCCCAAAATTGTCCCCGACACTTTTTTCGAATATTTTGAAAAAATAATCGGTTTCACAGAAGGGTATTGCTCTGTAGTTTTTCGGCTACAAAGGGCCACTGTATTTATCTAGCAATTTGCGAAATAATTACGATTTTATGAAATTTGCTGACAGGGGACTGATTCTCTCGCCAGGGGACTGATTTTGGGGTTGAAAATTGGGATAAAATACAATATGAATGATAAACTTATTACTTTCTATCATTGATTTATCATTTTTCTTTTGCCGGACAGCAATATCGAAGTAGTATCACAGTGAAAATTCTTAAAATTAGTCTATAGAAGTAGTAGTTGTCTTATCACAGTACTCATTTTGTGACGCTTCAAACTTCTATAGGAACTAAAAAATCCTAATTCTGCGGAATAACTTTTTGCTAAACAAAATGAAATGAACTGAAAACATTTTATTTTCTTTTCACATGATATCAACATGTTACACAGTCAAGTTTGGACTATTCGGAAATCGTAATGTGCCAATTTGGAAATGTTCACATAATTCAGAATTGCAAAAACAACTCAAACTTTTCATTGTTAATATTTTGGGCTTATACATATCTCCAGTCACTTGATGAACCTTAAGTGTGCCGCTAAATGACTTGGCCAGTGATGATTCCTTTTGGATGATCTCCGTCATAGTTTGGATATCTTCATCAGGAATAACCTGTATTGTTATTCGTGGACATTTCTTCTGAATTGAATCCACGAAGGTTTCCAAACTGTCAATGTCACCACCGGCAGCTACAATACCATCAGCAGTGCGTTTGCAAACCGCACCTATGCCGTCGGGGGCACCTTTGCCATGCCCACTCTCTGAATAATTCCATGAGAATTTCTTTATATTTGAATAGCTTCCCAACAATTTGCAGGCCAAAATATAGAAAAGTGTTTTATTTCGATACTGGGTCACGGGGCCGTCGCTCAGAAAATGAAGATTTTTTATCTCAGGGGGCAAGGAATTTAAAATAGGTTGCAAATGAACCCATATAGCTGCTGGAGCATGAGAGATGTTTTCCGATATAGTGCAGTGTCCTTTGACAGAGTTCTTGACATAGACAACGACAGTATGTAGACTTATCTGTAAACGAGAACCCCCAAAGTGATAAGCTTGAACTTCTTGGCCATATTTGGTCAGGTAATTTTGTGAAAAGTCCATGTGTATTATGGCGTCTGCTTCAGTAAGATTTTGCTTCAATTGCCTGATTGCATTATATTGATGTACTATATTTCTTTCGTGTATAAAAAATAGATCCATATCTTCTTGTAGATGTTTTATGAGTTCGCCGGGTTCGGCGATGAATTGTTTTTTCAAATATTTTGTGACTTGACGCGCTTTCTTTGTCTTGGTATCCACTACATCTTGTTTTTCGGAAATCCATTTTTTGAAGTGTATCTGCGTGTTGTTGTCGGATACTTGGTAGGCTGGCACTGTATTGAAACACTGTTGGCACTGTCTAGATAAGCAGTCTTCATTATATCTATCACAGCATACATCTTCGAGTAATTTTTGGTAAGTATTATAAGGCAATATTTTTTCTGCATGCAAAGCAGAAAGCTTCAAATCTAAGTTAGCATGTGTTACACAAAGACAGGTGTCACGAGCATTGACTCTGGGAATTACGACCCAAAACGGGCGGATACGACAGAACAAGGCGTAACTTATTAGAAAATAGTTTTGAGTAAACTTTCTGTGGAGACTTCGCAGCGAGTCCAACAGGTATCTTTTTTGTTTTTTGACTTTTTTGTGCGTAATAAACTCTCTTTTCGCAGCCCCCATGCGGCTATTGGCATCATCTTCGTAGAAATTTTTGATAATTGTTTTCAATTGTGGAATTCTATTTTTACGCGTTCGCTGTTGGTGTAAACTTTTTGTTGTTGCTTGTAATCTTTTATAGGTCAAAACACCTCCGCTAAATTTCCAAAGTTTGGATTTATCAATTAAAGATCCTGATAGAACTTTAGTAAAATCCCTTTTATCTCTTATTGTTTTGAGTCTCGAAAAGTTCTCCTTCAGCTGGTTTTTCATAACGTCCCCGAATAGCGCTTTTTTTACCAGTTCTTGTCTATCCTCAGGCGTATTCAACATGCTTTTTAGTTCAGTTTCAGGAGAAGTCACTTTCGTTTCTTGCTTTCCTTTCATTCTGTGGTATCTTTTCTTGTAAGTTTGCATTTTCTTCCTCAGTCTTGCTATTTTCAAATCCTTTTCTTTCAATAATTTTCGGCGCAATTTCTTGTTGCGTCTCTTTCTATTGTCGGTTGTTGTCAATCCGGAACGTCTTCGTGGTGGTTCAGCATCCATTTCTGTCGCTGAATCAGGCATATTTTCTCTGATGGATCCATTTGTACGGTTATCCAGTTCTCTCTTTTTCTCGCGACTATTGGCAGAATGTCTTCTCCAAATTTTTTTCATGGCTCGATGCTCCCGCGGATTCATATCCTGTACGAGTTTTCTTGTCCCCTTTTCTTTTTTCTTTCTGTATTTTTTTCGTTCATTCTCCTTCATTTCCGTCGATTTCTGTGGGTCACTCTTCATGCGTTGGTATCTGAGACGTTCCGCTTCCCTCTTTTTTTGTAATATTTCTTCTCTCGTTACTATCTTTTTTGTTTTAGGCGCCATGATCCTCAAAAATGCCTGAAAACGTATATTGAAACAGTCCTCTGGCAGTGTGGTCAATCCCCTGGCGTATTTCCAGACAGGGGACTGACGACAGGGGACTGACAAATTAGGCTAAAATACACAATCATGCAGAAACTAACAATATTCCTTCAAATAACCTTGCAGTAATAGTTATATGACTTCTACCATTAGATGTTATCTAGCTGAACAGCGTGAATAAAATAATTTAATCAAAGAAATACGTTACCAGAGGACTGATCTTGTTAGGGGTCCAGATAGGTTATCATCACACTAAACTCGAAGAAACGACTAAATAAAATAGCGCTAAAGCGCTGTCTGGCATTTGCTATGAACTTCACAGCGGTTTCATCCTATTTAACGCATAAATCGTGATGAAGGTGCCACGCACCATTTAAAATAATTTTTTTTCTGTGCGACAGGGGACTGATAGCAGAAATCAAGGGACAAACTTTAGCCCACAATTTTGGCGTAAGAATAGTGAATTCAAGAATTATGACTACGCAAACTGTAGAAGGCCTTTATTATAGACAACTATATTAGAGTACTATTGAAAAATATTATCACTTGTTCACTACATGTCACGAAATAATTTCGATTTTGTATCTGGGACACCCCAGGGGACTGATTTTATAAGGTGTTGATGTGAAAATTTTCCATTTGATGTATATATTTTGATATTTTTAGACTATTGACTCTTTCAAACAACTTGTTGATATGAATTACAGTGAGAAATAATATCCAATTCGAGTCATTTTATGGGTGAAATCTTCGTGGGACACGAAGTTTCCCGTTAGTGTAGAACCAGCCATATACACTGTGTTGGTTCAATAATGAAAATTACTATTAGTTTGAATTCGTGATGAAAACACGACAATTTACAAATAATTGGACACCTAACCTCGAAAAAATGTAGATCGCAGCCATGTGTTCTGTCATTGAGCGCAATTGAAAAGAATTTTGAAAATTAAATATGTGTAAAAATGATGATTACACAAAATTGAAAAATCACGAAATCAAATCCAAAATCAAATTGTATAAAAACGTCAAAAAAGTAAGACACTGGTATTGGCGGTGTTGTACAATATTTATGACATCAACATGAAGGTCCGCGCGCCGCGCGGCGGCGCTTTTTCGCAATTTGGCACTGTGATGGCTGTAACTTTTCAAATCCCCTAGATTTTTCGACGCCGATTTATTTACAGGTAGATTAGGTCACTAGCATTCCAAATAAAATATAAAAACAAAAACGATTTTTTGAAAATTTAAAGGTGTATGTACCCCCTTAAGTTTGTTATTGTAAACGCAGGTACTACGTCGCATAGGACACCGAGGGATGCGCCTTTCGTCGCTGGATCGTCTGGGGGATGTTTTGGAAACCTCAGCATTAGTACCCGCACCTAGGTCATCGCCTCTGTCTCTGCAGCCTCATCACCTGCCGGCCGGGAGAGGGCTGCACCTCCAAGCCTGTTATCGCCGCTAACTCTTCCTTCCGGCCAAAATTCGAAAACGCCAGCCGTCAGGTGCGGCGAACATGTTGTGTGTGGAAAGGCTTCCCCCACCACTTTTCGATATTCGGACAGAAGATCGGAAAGACTCTCCGTTGCCGACCAGCCTACGACTACGTCGAGTTTACCGCTGCGCTTATCTTACGTTTTACGTTTTATTTTATCTTTATCTTTTGGGGTTTTTCTGTGCATTATCTTTATCTTTTCTTCTGGGGCTTTTTCTTTAGTTTTCTTTTGTGGGGTTTTTCATAGTTCTTCTTTCGTTTTGCTCTTTGAGTGTGTGTTTTCTTTTGAAGCCGCCTGGGCAGCGACCCATCTTAAAGGTAGGCTTTCCTTTCATACAGACCTCGACCATCCGTCTAGCGATTTCGCAACACCACCGGTTCACGGTTTTAATTTACCTTCCGCTATAGACGAGTAGTCGTGGTCTATATCTTCTCTAGGCTATTTTAGCATAATTAAGTCTATTTTATATCTTTTCTGGACTTGCGCTGCTCGGGAAAGAATCCCGGTGCCGTGCAGTATCGCCTACGTTACCTACGAATTTTGTTCTTTTGCGTGCGTTAAATTTAAGCTAGACACTATTTAGCATACGTTTGTTCGAATAATAATTTTTGGCATCTCTCTTTTGTGCGGCCTAACCGCCATATTCTTACCTGCTGCGACGCCGGAATCGAATTCCGCCGCAAGCCTCTTTTTGTTTTTCTCGCGCCTTTTCCTTTTTTTTTTGTTTTACCTAGCTCTAATTTAATTGTGTTCGGCCTAACTGGCCCTGCCGGCCTGTTTATTTATTTACTATTTTTTTTGTATCGCTGCAATTGGCTCGAAATTATATTTTCCGTTACGTTCTACCTGTACCAAGTTGAGGGTGTTGTTTCTACGCCCCCACGTTCCCCTCTCCGTCTAACTAGTCGGTTATCTTTGTGATTGGTTGAATTTAGTTATTGTTTATTGCGTTTAGTTACCGTTATCTGGCACATTCGTGTGCCTGGCGCCCAACATTATCTTTCGTTTAGTTTTTTTTGGTATCGCATCGTTCGTAACTTTTCGCGTGAGAAACGTTGGTACTTCTTTGAGCGGGATTTATTTTTCTATTCAGTTCCTTCGGGTAGGAAAATTGCTCGTTACACAATATATCATAATACATTTATGAAACGTATATTATACACGTTTATCAGTAATCCGATAATATTGCTTCAATAATCACGTTCTTTAAACGAAGAAATAACTTCCTATACCTTTAATATACACTTATAATTCGGACAACGAATACGTTGTAAATTCACGTGATATATGCATTTATTAGCCTGGACTAGGATACGTGTATTTAACTGCAGGTACGCAACGCTCCAAAGTACGTATGGGGAAATATCGTGCTCTATCACTGTCTCTACGTGTAGTCAGTAGTGGGGAATCAGAGTGTACGCGGAGGTGGTATACAATGTATTCAGGTATTGTTGACGAATGCGGAGCCTGCAATTGGTTTCCTACGTGTAGAGCCGTCTACCGGTGACACCGTATACAGAGAACGTTGCCGCTGTTTACTATGTATACGTCTGTTGTCTACTCCGTCACCAGTAGATGGCTACCCATGGATATCAAATGAACGGCTCTGAAGTGTGCACGATCGCCGAATACGCGTACACAGTAACAGTTGACTTACTTTTTCCGTATATACTGCTACATATATCATATACGTATTGCGTACGTTTGCTCGGAACCTGTCGTTTAAACGTCATTTATACGTTTATCAGACTGGACAAGGAAACGTACATGCAATTGCGCGTACGAAACGCTCCAAAGTACGTACACTGCTACACATATCGTAGACGTATTGCATACGTTTTCTCAAAACGTCTTTGAAAATCGAAAAACCAACGTATACCTCGCGGATTTTGAGAGACACTTTAATAACGTTCAATTCCTTTCGAAGACTATACGCTCGAAGTGCGTTGTCTTAAGTGTCATATCTACACGTCATTTATACGTTTTCCCGGTATAATGATGAATGTGCAATATAATTGAATCGAGTGAGAACGTGTGGAACTCTACACTGAGAAAATAATTCCGTTGTGAGAACGTTAGAGCGCTCCGTCATTACTACTCGATAGCCAACACAGTAGAGTCTACTCTGCTGGTCACGTTATCCCCACCATGTTATCCAGTATAAGGCACTGCGTTGCCTGTTCCGTACTGCCTTATACTGAATAACATGGTGGGGATAACGTGACCAGCAGAGTAGACTCTACTGTGTTGGCTATCGAGTAGTAATGACGGAGCGCTCTAACGTTCTCACAACGGAATTATTTTCTCAGTGTAGGCAAGAAATTAAATTGAAAACATATTTGCAACTCGGATGTTCAGTTAACATATCTCAGTTGCATTAAAACACTGATATCATTGAGACAGATGCAAAGTCCAAGACAATCACGAGAAAGTGACTGACTTTGTCAATAGGTAGTTTGGCGTAGTCGATAGAGCGTGCGAATAGTAATACAAGCGAATGCGAGCGTCCCCGGATCGAATCCCCGCCACAACAATAATGCGAAGTTTTTCTAATCTTAAAATTCGTACTTTGGAAGAAAGTGCGATTGTTTGCGATTAGTAGTCGTTGATCAACGCCTCATATAATTAACTCATTTTAAATATCTTAATTTTTTTTCTCCGAGCAACAATAATTTGGCCAAATATTCAAGTGGTACACGTGTATTCAACGTTGTTTATTGTGTAATGTTGAACGTATAGACGTAACGTTTTCAATAAACGCTACTTATGCGTTTAACTGAGGAACATTTTTCCTCTGAATAAACGTAGAGTATATGACCTTTTTATACGTTTTTTATACGAACTGGTATTCATTGGGTTATAGGTGACGTTTCAGTCACGCGAATGCTAAGATATAGATAAACATTAGGGTGGTCCACTTTTGAACTTTTTTTTTTGATTTCGCGGGGCACCTCTGAATATTGTTCCAAATTATGTAGAAAAAATCTGTCTAAAACATGGATCTATTCGGAAAATATTTAGAGGTCGCTACCGAGGAATGAAAAAAACAACAATCATTTTCGATCTAACATTCATGATTGACTTATGAGCGAAAAAAAAAAAAAAAAAATTTAAAAACAAAAAAAAAATTTAACAAAAATGAAAAAATACCATGCTAATTTGAAAAACCTCGCTGCCGGTAGCGACCTCTAAATATTTTCCGAATAGATCCATGTTTTAGACAGATTTTTTCTACATAATTTGGAACAATATTCAGAGGTGCCCCGCGAAATCAAAAAAAAAAGTTCAAAAGTGGACCACCCTAATAAACATACAAAATAAATGTGGATAAAACGCTCTGCAAGTAGGTTCTAATCTCGTTGATCGAAAACGTCAATTCCATACGTATATAAGTCGGTTAATAAACCGAATATAAACGTTGAATTTGTCGTTTTGAAGGCGGACATTCAGTAGTATAAATAAACGTACTTGATAAACGTATATTATACAATCAATGTAGGCGGTTTCTAAATCCAGCTTCCACCAATTTTAAACGTTTATTCTACCATTTCGTGTTGGTTGGGAAGATGCAGACTTGCTCGCGCAGCGAGTCTTTCAACTGTGCCGCCTACACCATCGCAGGGTCCCTTGCTGTGCGAAGTGGCGAAGAAATGCCATTCAGCCGGTACCCCGTAATCTTTCTCATGATGGCAAATGTTTGCGAAATTCTTTAAGTTTTTGAATTGTTGTGGGGCACCGTCGAAAAAATAAAATATCCTTGCCGACTGCTCTGCGATAGTCTTAATCAACGGGTTAGTTATTTTTGAATAGACATACACAGCAATTAAATCATGACCTAGACAGTCAGAAATTATGACCAAAGACCGGTGTTCGATCAAGTCTCCTTTTATGTAATAAATGACAATGGGATAGCCAGTCGATTGGTTACTATTCCAATGAAAAGCTGGAACTGCGTCTTGTATGACAAAGGTATAATACTCCGCGAAATCGCAGATTACGAGAAACTTATTTGTGCCAAGAGATTCCTTCAGTGTCTTCATGAATGAAGCTTGCTCTTTCGCTATGAACGCATGTGATAACAAGGTTTGCATTCTTGTGCAAAAATCATAAGCAAATTCGGTTGCACATTTCATAATCGTTTCAAGTGTTGCACGTGGCTTTGACACCCACTGTTCATATGTGATACGTTCGATATCGTTGCGTTCAAAGATGTCAAGTATAAGATCTTGTAGAATTGTATATCCGGGACAATCTTCACAATTTGCGAAGAAGCAATCTTCGGTTGGGTGTTCACAGATCCTAAGATCTTGGCAGTTGTTGTAATGCTTCAACGGATGTGCCAGGTAATTCGTCAAACGCTTCAAATCACAACCTTTGAAAATGTACAAATAAAAGTTACATCTCCAACGGAGAAAGTATCGTCAAATAAATATTGAGGAAATTTGTAGAGCAATTATAATCACCTAACATCATCAGTTTTACGTTTTGATGAATGGGGCAGACACAAACTGTATGTGTTCCGCTCGCCCCTGCTAAAATACAGTTCTTAGGTCGCAGAGCAGCGAACAATGAAAATCCGATTTTGGCGTCAGGACATTCTGATTGGAAGAACTTGAAAACTTTTTTCAGGTCAACTAGAAGTAGGCGCTTTTGAATGTGAGAGCGGCCACCGTCAGGAGTCCGCATCGAAATGTAGACTTTCATGCCTGGCATGTTTGCGCTTACTTGGTCATCATGATAAAATTTGACAACTGTATTTTTGGTAT
The DNA here is from genome assembly GCA_914767705.2 of Tenthredo notha. NCBI lineage: Eukaryota > Metazoa > Arthropoda > Insecta > Hymenoptera > Tenthredinidae > Tenthredo > Tenthredo notha. The sequence goes on along the minus strand of OU611923.1, from coordinate 3,012,402 downwards.
CTTCTGCGATAGATCGACCTGTACACACAAATTCGACATTTTTTTTCAACAAAGTCTTAAAAGCCCAGCTGTCTAGTTTCGCTTTTTTGCATGAGACCCTTCCGCTCCGGAGACTCGCGTTGTATATTCCCTAATTGTATTGGCGCCTCTTCCTCTAGATCAACATGTAGTTTCCCTACTATATACCGAAATCGCCACAATCTTTTAAAGTCAATTTTCTGGATGTACTGGCGTGCCCTCTTAGATGCTCATTTTTCTTCTTTGTGCCGAAGAGTCCCTTAATGTACCGAAAATGGAATGAAAAAGAAGCAGAGCTTCATCGGAGGAGGAGGAGAAAGACACCGAAAATCAACTGTTAAAGCGACTGAGACGCCTAGAGAAAAAAGTCCGGAGACATGAGCAACGCAAGGATAAAGAAAACAGACGTAGTAAGTTTACATAAACTTAACCTCACTTATTGAGGGCAAATGGCGGCACAGGGCTGCCTCGCCTATTGTCGCACTTTTCCAAATCCCGTTGAGGACTTGCATTTTAGTCGCGCATGATGATTCAACCCATGCAGAGCTTTGTCTCAGGCTATGTATATACGATCTTAAAGAGCCATGTGTGACGGTTCAACCCACGCGGAGATGTACCTCAGGCTTCACTCAGATCGTAGATTACGTGGGACGATTTTTTCACACATTTTCGGGCTATGAACACAGCAGTGTTCAGTAGAGAAAAAGACTAGTCTGCAACATTTGATTCTCTCACTTAAACATGCTTATAGCTGTTTATAAATTATACATCATATATGGTTGTGACGATGGGTATGTGGGTGTATGTCCCACAGACCAGAGTTCTATCTCCTATTGGAAGATCCTTGATGAATTCTAGCTTGAACTAACCAGTAATCTAGATGAAGTTACTGGTCCATTGTCTTTGGACCCTTAGTATTGAGTGGATTTGGTTGTTAATAGGTAATGAGACTCGACAGAAGTCGAAGCGGCGTCCTTCATCAGAAGGGGAGGAGGTCGACCAGAACCCAGAGCTTCTGGAGATGCCTGAACCAAGAGAATTAAATCCTCAAGAAAAGCAATGCTTTGCAAATCTTATACTCAACGTCGCAATAGAAGATCCATCCAATCCCATAGAACCACAAGAAGAATTGCTAGATGGAAGGGTCTTAGAAATAATGGGAAAACGTCTAACTGAAGAAAGAGTTGTAACGTGGCCAAACCACGACCCACATAAACATTAGGATCATATGGTTAATAAATCAATAAATCAGGCGTCCCGTCAATGGCGCGCGCCATCTGCCATCAGCGCGGTCAACTATAGAAGACGCCATCTACCACGGCGCAGTAAACTATCGCCTATCGCCATTTTGCCTAATATTTTTCTCGCTAACAAAGTTGTCTTTCGATTTGATGAGGTAGCAGCAAATATCGATGTTTAATCAGAGCAAGTCTCTCTGGGGATATCTGAGTGTGATTCTAGTGGTGTTGTTTCGGCCTCCCCACCTGTTTGATCACTTTGGTATTCCTATTGCATTTTTATATACACAGCTCCTCTTTAGAAGTATTGGTGAATCTAGCGTGGTTGCTTCGGTCTCCTCGCCTGTTAGATCCATGCTTCTTATAAGCACAGCTGTTGAATTCAATTATCAGTCGAGTCATTTCGAGATAAACAAACTTTATTCAAATTCAAAATTAAATTAACGTAGTAAGTAAATTCACTCAATATTCTTCATCGAGCCAAGTAAATTCATTCAATATTTATAATCGAGCCAACAACTCTTTAAAAGACCTAGCAGCCTAGGCAAAATCACATCGAACACGTATACACACGTCATTAGCATTAAGGCAATTAGGGATAGTAACACATACTCAGGTAAAACGAACCTTTTATCTTAAAATCGAGCCAAAAACTCTTTAAAAGACCTAGCTGTCTAGGCACCTATATTTCAAGTTATTGTTTTAATATCATCTACGCTTCACCGTTTTTATGTTAGAGTTAAGAAATATCTATATCAAATAATCACCTTCCATATAAAATAATAAAACGTTATTTGTGATTATTATAAACTGTATGAATCCAATCATTCAACTACCATCCCAATTAGAAAATATAAGTAGGCCCGTGGAGAAAGTCCAAGCACCCTGAGATAAGAGACTGCATCGGTCTTCTGCCGATATAAGTAAAGAGTTATATTAGATTTAACACAGAGTTTTCGCAGAAAATATTCAAAAAGATTTGGCAATTAGATGGAATGAGATTGCCATTAAAGGAATACCTAAAGAAGATGAATTAAATTTGTCCAAGAAGTACCCAACTCCAGAGAACTGTAAAATACTTGTTCCTTCCAAGATGAACGCAGAAATAAAAGCATCTTTACATGACGCTATTATAAAAAGAGATGACCGTATCGTTGAAAAACAAGATCAAATATCTTCCTGTCTGGCAGCCTTGGGTCGTGCATTGACGGTAATCCTAAAGAAGGATGGTCAAGAAAATCTGACGCTATTAGAGCATCTCAGTGATACAGGAAGAATGCTAGTAGATCTACAGCACGGTGAATCTTAAATTAGGAGGAGTCTGATTCTACAAAATATCAACGCAGGTCTGCGAGATACGTTAAGTGCCACTGCGATAGATGAGTTTTTATTTGGAGGAAGTTTGGAGGAGCAGCTGAAGGCAGTAAAAGCCCTCGAACGTTCTAGTAAGGAACTAAAATCAACACAGAAAACAGTTTCAGCATCTGAGAAGTCAAAAAACTTCAGGGGCCCGTCCCGTCGTCAATCGCAACAAAAAACGACGGGCGGGCAGAGACAACCCTTTGCGAGCTGGGGAAACCAGAGTAGCACACAACGTCAAGCAACACAGGGCGGGGGAAACCAGTTCGGCAGACAGAAACACATATTTAAAACCGGAGGTCGTCCGAGCCAGAAACGAGGCAAACACTCGTACAAAAAACGGTCATAAACCCTGATAATGTGAGTAGTTCGGCTGGCAGGCTTAAAGCCTTTAGCCGTGAATGGTATAAGAAAACCTCCGACCAGGTTGTTTTGAGTTGGATTTCGGGTTATGAGATACCCGTCAAAGGCCTGTTGCATCAGAATGCGCATCCAGTAGAACCTCAAAGATCTGAAACGAAAAAATACAGATCCGTGAAGCAATAACTCAGTTACTGAAGGAGGGGGCGATTCATAAATGTACCCCTTCTAAAAATCAATTCGTCTCAAATGTATTTCTAGTTCCAAAACCGGATCGCTCAAGCCGCTTGATCCTAAATTTAAAAAAACTAAACAATTTTGTAGAAACTGAGCATTTCAAAATTAAAGATACTAGAGTGGCTAAAAGGTTGTTATGCAAAGACTGTTTCATGGCGACGTTAGACCTCAAGAATGCATATCATTTAGTGCCAATAGCAAAAGCGAGTAGAAAACTCTTAAGATTCTCTGTTGACTCACAATTATACGAATATGTCTGCCTACCTTTTGGCCTCAACACTGCACCTTATGTGTTTACAAAGATCTTGAAACCGATAGTTGCTCATCTAAGAAAATTGGGTTTCCTTTCTGTAATTTACTTAGATGACCTGCTACTGATTGGCCATACATATTCAGAAGGTGTAAACAATGTTAAGACAACTATTCAATTCCTAGAGAGATTAGGATTCATCATCAATACAGGAAAAAGTCAAGTAATTCCATCTAAAAGATGTAGATTCTTAGGTTTTATATTCGACTCAGAGAGAATGTGGGTTGACCTTCCACAGAGTAAAAAATTAAAAGTATTAGTCCTAGTCAAGAAATTTAGCAGTTCAAAATCTTCTAAAATAAGAGATTTCGCTAAGTTTATTGGAGTTCTGGGTTCATGCTGTCCAGCAACGAGGTATGGCTGGGTATATATGAAAGCCTTTGAACGCGCGAAATTTCTAGCTCTCAAGAAACATAACGATAATTTTGCAGCACAAATGGAACTAGAAATAAATTTGAGAGAGGATTTTCGCTGGTGGAAAGAAAATGTCAGTCTCGCTAGTAACCCAGTGGAGAGTTTGGGGTATAGTCTAGAGATCTTCTCAGACGCCTCGAAATCTGGCTGGGGAGTTAGCTGTAATAAATGTAGTCGAAAACGAAAAGAGATTACATATCAATCACCTAGAATTACTATCTGCCTCATTTGGGTTGAAATGTTTTGAAAAGGATCTTAGAGACTGTGATATTCTATTGAGAATAGACAATACCACAGCAATAGCTTATATCAATAAAATGGGGGGTATCCAATTTGAAAGCCTAAGCGTCTTGGCAAAAGAAATTTGGATGTGGTGTGAAGAACGGAACATCTGGATCTTTGCATCATATATTCCATCTAAAGAAAATTCAGATGCAGATTTTGAGTCCAGAAAGCTACAACCTGAAACGGAATTTCAGTTGTCTCAGTCGACTTTTTCTAAAATAGTAAGAAATTTCGGTCAGCCAGACATAGATCTTTTTGCCACTAGAATAAACTCCAAGTGTGAAAAGTACGCTTCATGGTTCAAAGATCCAAATGCAGCAGTCGTGGATGCGTTCACTATTACGTGGAAACCTTATTGTTTTATGCCTTCCCTCCCTTTGCTATTGTAGCAAGGGTATTACAGAAAATAAGAATTGAGCGAAGCAGGGGAATAGTAATAGTTCGATACTGGCCAGCGCAACCTTGGTTTTCTATGTATAAAACCTTATGCGAGTCTGAGCCCTTGATGATTCGAACCCAACATTAATATGTTACTTTTTTCAAACAGTCAACCACACCCGCTCTGGAAAAAGAATATCCTGGCTGCCGCAATCTTGTGCGGAGATCGTATACACTGAGGGAAATACCAACAAAATCAATAGACATTATGTTGTCATCCTTGAGTGAATCATCATTGAAGCAATACAACACAGCATTAAAGAAATGGTGGAATTTCTGCATTTTTAGGAATTCAGAACCCCTTTTTGGTTCAGTTAATGATGTTCTTATATTCCTTACCGAGGAGTTCCATAAAGGGGCATCATATGGCTCCTTAACCCTCTGACGAGATTGTCTGGTCTCCCACCACTGCGCCAGCTGGGGCCGTGAGCGAGCCGCTGTGAGAGTGGGGAACGGAGCCCAGTGTAGCGATGGGCGATGTTCGCCGATTAATCGAATAGGTCGATTATTTTTTTAAATAATCGATTATTTTCGGCCGATGTTTTCGAGGTTCGATTAATCGATTTTCGATGTATTTCACCAATAATACATCGACCGAAATGCAAAAACGCGGGAAATAGGCAGGAAGAAGGAAGGAAGCAAAGCAGGAGCCAGAAAGTGAACCGGGTCGATTATTGTAGCGCCATAATGGATGGCATGGATGCTCCTGAAATACAGGATATGAGTGAAGGTAGGATTCCAATTATTCCATCCGATCATAGACATAGTTTCGCGAATCACGATGAAACATAATTCACCATTATTCAGCCACAGTTTTCTCATTTTCTGTTCATGTTGATATATCATTCCACAAATCACAGAAGACACCAGATTTATGTGAAAATAAATGATCAAGATTCGTACACTGTGTCAAAGTTAACGACAACCCAATACGTAAAATTAAAGCGTATGTATGATATATATGATCTATCAATCTATTGCATAAATTGTGGTCTATCGCGCAAAGAATATCATTCATTAGTTTGGATTTGATTCTAGAACTTCAGATAACGACCAAAGCTTTTATGAGTTTGTCTGGCATTCATTTGAAGCGAAAAAATTATCCATTGCTGGTGAAATAAAAACTCTCTTCCAATCGATTGATGATGTTCATTAGTAAGTATCGAGTTTTCCTGTTTCTGGTATGTTTATGATTTACTGTTAAGTTATTATGACCTACGGAAGATCTATGAACTTTTGGATGGAATGATAAAAGAAGTTTCAATTATCTTCTTAAGGTGCTTCCCTACGCAATTCCACCAGACCTGAAAACATTGGGAAAAAAGGTGTTATTAAACGGAATATCTCTGCCTGGGTACCGAAATCAATGAAACAAACTTCGTCGCGCAATTCTATGTATGATCTCGAATACGTACGGCCAAAAAAATGTTTTTTTTACGCGAAAATAGAGAAGATATCCATGTAAAACGGCTTCGAAAACGTTTTACATGGATATCTTCTTTATTTTCAAAAAAAAAAAACATTTTTTTGGCCGTACAGGTTCAAAATGGTACATAGAATTGCGCGACGAAGTTTGTTTCATTGATTTCGGTGCCTAGGCAGAGATATTCCATTTAATAACACCTTTTTTCCCAAATTTTCAGGTCTGTTGGAATTGGGTAGGGAAGCACCTTAAGGCCCATCCTTAGTCGCCCACCTCTTTTCCATACAATGTAACGAAAACGGGGCCGGGGAGACACATTTCGATGATTATCCGAGCCCAGGCGTCGAAAACGCAAAAGAGGCCAACGCAGCATGAATTCTATTTCAATTCCAAACACATACGTCCAAAAAAAATTTCGTTTCATGCGAAAATAGAGCCAGCGTTTGGTTATTTCTTTTTTCCATTGTCAAAAGCCAAGCCAATTTTTTTTGGACGTATGTGTTTGGAATTGAAATAGAATTCGCGCAGCGTTGACCTTTTTTGCGTTTTCGACGCCTGGGCTCGGATAATCATCGAAATGTGTCTCCCCGGCCCCGTTTTCGTTACATTGTACGGAAAGGAGGTGGGCGACTAAGGATGGGCCTTAAATCATACTTATTATTCGATATTTAATTGTAGTTCGATGTTATTTTATATTTTTTATCACTTCACATTTCAGATAATGAGATGCGTGAACCTACAGAAAATAGTGAACCATTGCGGTACGTACCTAATAATGTCTTGTTAACCAAATTATTTCAGTACTAGTCCCTGACAACTAACTGAATATCCTGTTGTATCGATAGACAATTTGAGTGACATTAATCACACAGATGAACAAATTCCGATTAGCAGTAGTTTATTAATATTATGGTTAGCTTTATGTATCTGTTTCTTTTGTTATTTAAAGCTCTATAAAGAAAGCGAGTCAAGTCTGGAAACATTTCAAAAAGGAGAGCGAATCAAATGCTCGATGCATAGTTTGTAACAAAGTTTTCAAGCATTGTGGAAACACCACAAACCTAACACAACACCTCAATAGAAAACACGCACTTTTATACCCATCAGTGAGGGGGCAAAAGAGAAGTTATGGGTCCTCAGAATCCAGCGTCAGTTTGCATCGAAGGTGAACAATTCCTAATTATCTCTACTATTCAGCGATGAAATGAAATTTTAGACTGTCTCCTATCCACAGAACATATCTGTAGATGCTTTAGATACTTAGACAGATTTATTTTATTTACAGGGGAATAACAAATTCGGCACTATTGGTGAGGCTTTTGAGCGTATGAATTCCTTTGCGGATTAGCACAAACAATCAAATATGATTCAAACGAAACGTTCTTCACAATACCTGACCCACATACTTACCTTGCAAACATTTTTCAGATGGCGGTAGAACAGCTGATAAAATCACTAATGCAATATTGTACATGGTCGCTGCCGATGAACTACCTTTCTCAACTATTGAAAATGAAGGTTTCAAATTATTGATGCGAACGGTGGCACCTCTTTACAATATTCCAAGTAGGAGGTCACTAACAAACCTTATGGATACGATGGTTCAAATTTTATGGTTCAAATGAGATTCAAAGACTTTAAGCTGCATCCTATTCTGGGTATTTCAGCAGTGCTAGATCCACGATTCAAGAAAATTCACTTCTCCACACGGAGAAAATGTTGCGCGCACCCCGCTCGCACCATCTTTTTCTAGCGGTACGGTCGCACACTAACAAATACGAGTGCCCCGCCATCGCACTTCGAGAGCCCGAACGTCTGAAACTCATTGGCATGCGGCCGTGCGTCGCATCAATTCTGCGCGCTAGGTCATCGCAAAGAGTGAGTTTGCGCGCTCAAGCTGAGACACAGACGTTCTCGCAAATCAGAGGGCCCTACATTACCATAGTCGTGAGATTACTTGCTTCGGACTCTGCGAGCTGGGCGCGCGCACAAAGACTTCGACTTCAGTCATCGGACTTTAGCGACTACGGTGCTCTCATGTGCGAGCACCGGACACGCAACATTTTCTCCGTGCAGCGCACTGGCTGCGTCTATAGCGATAACACGGATCAACAACAAAATTAAGGAGACTCTAGTTCTAAAAATAACAGAAGCTAAAAATGACCAGGCGAAACACAGCACTTCTCCAAAAAGTATTTGGGAAATTCACGACACCTTAATGATGAAAAATCCAGATGTAAGTACACACACCGAAAGTACGAGTCTAGAAATACGCCAATATTTGAGCCAGCCAGTTGTATCTAGACTGCAAGACCCATTCACACATTGGAAAGCACTTGAGCATGCGTTTCCAACACTCTTCAAATTAGCAATGCGGTATATGTGCATTGTTGGAACATCTGTCTCGTCAGAAAGAATGTTCTCCCACGCTGGACTTTATTAAAACACAAAATCGCAATAGACTCTCGGGTGAGCACCTAAACAAACTCCTATTTTTAAGATCACTTACGCGTGAAGAATGGGGATTGGGGAATGGTCTGATCTGACAGATTCAGTTTTCAGTTATTTCATTGGTTTTTATAGTTGTGTGCATATCTTACCTGCTGTTTTCATCTTCCTTTTGTATCACCTTACATCCTTGTTTTACTAACAAATCAGTATAAAGTATATATCCACACCACAATGATACCTATGTGAACCTGGCACCCGACCTGCACCAATCAACTTGATTTTCATAATTCTGATAGATTTTCGTGTGTAGTTGATTGTAGTGAAAACCATTTCGTTTGTAGTTGACCAGAAAAAAAGTTATAGCCAATTGAAAAAATGGCATCCCCCGACTTTCGAAAGAAATGAGTTACTATTTTTTTTCTTACACAGAATCGTTTGTAGTTGATTGTAGTTCAGTTATTTCCGTTTGTAGTTGAATGGTTTTCGGGTAAAAAAAAAAAAAAAAAAAAAAAAATCCCCAAAATTGGCACAACGACGGGTTTTTTCCCCTAGAGTCCATAAAATCGTTTGTAGTTGTTTGTAGTAGAGCCAATTTCGTTTGTAGTAGCTCAGGAATCGATATAAATACGATTTTATACCTCTAGAGTCCGAAAAATCGTTTGTAGTTGTTTGTAGTAGAGCCAATTTCGTTTGTAGTAGCTCGAAAACCAAGATCAACACGGTTTTTCACCTCCAGAGTCCATAAAATCGTTTGTAGTTGTTTGTAGTAAAGCCAATTTCGTTTGTAGTAGCTCAGAAATCCGGATGAACACGGTTTTTCACCTCCAGAGTCCATAAAATCGTCTCAGCTGTGATCGCAGGAGAGAGAGAGAGAGGTCTTCGCTTGTCACCCGGTTATACATCGAACGAGGCGGTGCGGTAGCTAGCTAGTGACTGCTGTAGTCCGAAGGTTACTGCGCATGCGCGCCTATTCGAAAGAGTGGGGCGAGAGAAAGGACTCGGGAGTCTATATAAACGAGGAAGCGCTGCGGAGCTCTATTATTCTTATGCAAGCGTCTAGCAGCGTACAGCCTTAGGTATTCGGACGGTTGCAAAATGCCTAAAGCCCCGGCGGTTCCGCCAAACCAAGTCTACGAAGCTCTCAAGGAATTCCGTTTCTTAGACGGCAATGGCAAACTACTCCCGTGGCGCGATGACGTTTGGGAGCAAGCCTCCGAGGCGTTGAACCATAAAATGTCTAAGGACTATATTTATTTATATTTATCACGGAACAGTTACGATGTTTTTAGGCGGATACACGGAGCGGAAGCGTTGGACACATCCGAAGCACCAAGTGTCCTAACTAACGATAGGACTGTAGACGATTCGCGATGCGATTTGAATTGGTCGATGGGTGAGAGCAATTGTATGCTCCCACCGCTGCGTAAAGCTATCGAGATCCCCAGAAGCGAATGGGACGGCATAAAATCCCATATCGCAACGTACAAAGATCGCGAATACGAGGTTCTCGTAATCGGTTGGACCGATAAAGTGTACGATGCGTTGTGGGATTATATGCGATTGCCCTGCCCGTTCGCTTTTAAAAACGCTAAAATTAGCAGAATTCCTGGTGAAATATTTTTAACTATCAAGGGTCACTGCTCCGAGTGCAAATCGGATATGCACATTTATTGTATCGAGGAACCAACTGGCGATGGACCGGTGACTTTGAGAGTGTCAACCTTCGACTCGACTGGGGTAGCACACGATCGTAAAAGGCAGGTTAAGGGCGAGAATCGAATCCGAATTGGAAAACAATTAACCGGAAAATCGGTCTATGCTTGGCGGCGAGAGGAGGCCAACAGATTGATGAAGTTTGGAGAGGTGGAACCGGCGAGCTTACCTTCGGAAGAGGTTGCGCGAAAATTGAAACAGGAAGCTCGTGATAAAGAGTTAGGACTGTACAAAGTGCAACAAGCTCTTGCCTCAGTATGGGAGATGAAATACGGCGCCGAATTCGGTGGGTCGATTCATGAAATCGGGCTCGATAAGTTTCACCTGCTCTACTGGACTCCGACGCAAATGTTCATGTATCGTAAGTTTCGGGCTGAAAAAAAAGTATGCAGTATCAGCATAGACGCGACGGGCTCGCTCGTCACACAAATCATAAATCCAGCTGACTCAAAACGCGTCGTATACTTGTACCAAGTTGTTTGTAGTTACCGTGGTAAAATCTTGCCGTTATTTCAGTGGCTTTCAGAAAAGCATGATGCTAACTTCGCTTGCTATTGTATCCGAGAGTGGTTGCGTTCTGGGGGGTCGTGTCCAGACGAATTCGTCACAGACTATTCACTGGCGCTCCTGAACGCGATGTCTCTCGCATGCAATAACTGCGACCTCAAGACTTACATCGACACCTGTTTAGTCTTCGATGGGAGGGATTTATCATCCATACGTGTTCGGCGTCCTCACACCGTACTCCGCGTTGACATCGCACACCTGATTAAGCTAGTAACGCGTTGGGAATGCTTTGAACACGAATCTTCCCATAAGAAGGATTTTTACCTTCGCTGTATCGGTCTGCTGACTATGTGCACAGAGATTTCGGATTTCATCGCGTTATGCACGGACGTGGCCACGATAGCTTTTTCGTCCCACGAGGATATCGATGATCCCAACAGCCATTGCTTCGCTGCGCAGAACAGGGTGATGCAGCGTTTGAAGTCCTTCGATTTACCGATCGATGCGCCTGAAACCGAGGGAAACAGCGATCCCATCTTTTCGGAACTGGTTGACTCCTTCGACGAGCAAGAACTCGAAGAATCAAGAGGTGCAATTGATGCCATCTTGCAACAAATTAAATCGGATAGCGCTAATAAGCTGAGTCAAGGTCGATTGAACCCGTACTATTTTGCGGATTTTGGGTCACGGCTCTTAAGGCTGTCGAAACAGTTTGTTCTGTGGACGGCGGTGATGGCAGAAGACTCTGGCTCGTTGATTGCTACTTCGGCTCGTAGTGAGGAGTATTTCCGAGAACTGAAACATCTGATCCTAAAAAACGGAAAGCCCATTAGGTTGGACAAGTTCCTTGTTATTCACCTAAGGTCGTTAGAAGGAACAAACAAGTTTTGAATGCTCCGCAAAAAGAGTCGCAGAAAGGCGCAATTCTGATAAAGCGAAGTCCGTCCCTGGATCAGCCGTACGAGTGGAAATCGCGCATAGTACGCCTACAGTATTGAACCTTACTGATACAGAATCCTGCAAGTTCGAAGACACCTCTATTGATAGTCGTGTTGATTCGGAGGTGTACCCGATCTTCGAATTCGAAAATTCGGCGTACGAATCTCCTGAAGAAGTAGCCACAGGCCAAACGATAGAGTGTGACAATCCTATCGGCAATTCGATGGAGCTAGCGAATGGGAGTACACACACGGCCAGTCAGGCCCTGAAATTCATTGTTCAGAGGACTTGCTAAGCGGTATAGGGGAGGCTTCGGCACCGTCTACACATACCGCTGTTGACGGTGCTGCCTCGGAAATGGCTTATCTGAACGAGTTCGAGGGTTGGAAACTCAGCCACGTAATTAATCCACCTGAACCAAAGGTACCTCTGAAAGGAAAAAAACGAGGCAAGTTTCTCACTCCGTGTCCCGACATCGAGATAATTCACAAGCGGCGAAAATTTACCCCCAAACTGCCGCTACTGGTGAACGGAAGTGCTTTGGAACCGGTAAAGATCGGAAAACAGACGGTTCGCGTTACGACAACGTGTGCGTTCGATACCAGCATTCAGAGCATATTGGCTGGTTGTCACGATTTCGCACCATATGCCGAATACCTTGGAAACTTTCGCATCAAAATCTTTGATTTTGTTCAAAAATTATCGACGACGGGCACGTCGGCGTCACTGTACGCGGAGCGAGGATCTATCTTGAGTGCTACCAAACCAATCATCAACGGAACTTTGGATTGCGAGATTTGTATTTCACATCTGCAAGAAAAATATATCCTCCAGGATATGCCATCGCTCGCTAAAACTGTTAACTGCGCTGATTGCCTGTTCGAAGTGGTAAAGACTCTTCCCGTTTTACACGTTGATCCTTTCTCTTTGCATCAACGGGGCATGAAGGGTTTGCAAGAAGCCGTAGATAAGAGCTATACCTCCAGAAGTACGAGCACATGCTTCAGGTGCAAGAGTACAAACATTACCAAAAGTTTGTCGGGAGGCAATCACTTAATGGTCAACCTTGAGGACGTTGGGAATAATATTCTTGCAGATAGAAATGGTTTCCCGAATTGTCGCAAAAAATTCACGCTCGAAGAAATACCTGACAAGCTCACGTATGACGGCCAAACATATAAGTTACTTTCCGTGATCGTTTACATCACTGCGCATTATTTCGCGTTTATCAAACGTGTGACTGGCAAGTGGGAGGAACACAACGATCTGCTGCGAACGGTCAAGCCAGTTACTGCTCGAACGCTCCTCCTGCAGCACAGGGTCGTCGAGGTCTTTTACATACGACTCCCACAATCAGTAGAATAAGTCTGACCAATCAACATGGTATACATCGTATTGTGTACCAGTTTTGTACCTACGGAAAAAACATTCAAAAGTGCATACGCAACCGTAGTATTTATTTTTCACGTATATAATATATATCTGTACTTTTTGTCTTAGGTATACCGTACTACCATACTACTTACTATATAACGTCCTATTAATTACAATTTTTTACAAAATCTATCAAACTCATAGGCTAGATCAAGAGAATTTGGGTAGCGAATTGGAGTGCGATTAATCGCGTGCGAATAACAACCTTTTACCCGAATGAATTGATCTCTGCTAATTTATTATTATACTTACGGTAAGTGGTGAGCGCCTATTTGATGACGAAAGAAAAAACAGTTGATTTTCATTCAGAACTAGTTTTACCCTAAGTACCTACGCTGAAATAATTATCAGTTATAACTAAAGATTTTTCTTCTGGCAAGAAAAAAATATTAAATCGAAAAGACAAGAAAATTTCAGGTGGGTGATGAGAATTACGAGTAGAAAATTGGGAAAAAATATACGAAAATACGAAAAAAAAAAATTGAAGAAAATTGAAAATACAAAAAAAAAAAAAAAATTATAGACACTTGAAAAAAGAAAAAAAAATACAGAAAAAAATACAAAAAAAAAAATACAAAAAAAAAAAAGAAACCGGTTTCCGTCACGTCCACGTCGTCGGTTTTGGGTGATGCTAAGAACGGAACATGGAAAAATGTTGCTAGTTGCGGCAACTACAAAATAAAAGAAGATTTTAAAGACTCTAGAAGTCAGAAACCAGAAACTTTATGGACTCAGGAGGTGAAAAACCGTGTTCATCTCGATTCCTGAGCTACTACAAACGAAATTGGCTCTACTACAAACAACTACAAACGATTTCTTGGACTCTAGAGCTATAAAATCGTGTTGATCTCGATTCCTGAGCTACTACAAACAACTACAAACGATTTTATGGACTCTGGAGGTGAAAAACCGTGTTGATCTTGGTTTTCGAGCTACTACAAACGAAATTGGCTCTACTACAAACAACTACAAACGATTTTTTGGACTCTGGAGGTGAAAAACCGTGTGTATCTAGATTTCTGAGCTACTACAAACGAAATCGGCTCTACTACAAACAACTACAAACGATTTTTCGGACTCTAGAGGTATAAAATCACATTGATATCGATTCCTGAGCTACTACAAACGAAATTGGCTCTACTACAAACAACTACAAACGATTTTATGGACTCTGGAGGTAAAAAACCGTGTTGATCTTGGTTTTCGAGCTACTACAAACGAAATCGGCTCTACTACAAACAACTACAAACGATTTCTTGGACTCTAGAGCTATAAAATCGTGTTGATCTCGATTCCTGAGCTACTACAAACAACTACAGACGATTTTATGGACTCTGGAGGTGAAAAACCGTGTTGATCTTGGTTTTCGAGCTACTACAAACGAAATTGGCTCTACTACAAACAACTACAAACGATTTTTTGGACTCTGGAGGTGAAAAACCGTGTGTATCTAGATTTCTGAGCTACTACAAACGAAATCGGCTCTACTACAAACAACTACAAACGATTTTTCGGACTCTAGAGGTATAAAATCACATTGATATCGATTCCTGAGCTACTACAAACGAAATTGGCTCTACTACAAACAACTACAAACGATTTTATGGACTCTGGAGGTAAAAAACCGTGTTGATCTTGGTTTTCGAGCTACTACAAACGAAATCGGCTCTACTACAAACAACTACAAACGATTTTTCGGACTCTAGAGGTATAAAATCACATTGATATCGATTCCTGAGCTACTACAAACGAAATTGGCTCTACTAAAAACAACTACAAACGATTTTATGGACTCTGGAGGTGAAAAACCGTGTTGATCTTGGTTTTCGAGCTACTACAAACGAAATTGGCTCTACTACAAACAACTACAAACGATTTTTTGGACTCTGGAGGTGAAAAACCGTGTGTATCTAGATTTCTGAGCTACTACAAACGAAATCGGCTCTACTACAAACAACTACAAACGATTTTTCGGACTCTAGAGGTATAAAATCACATTGATATCGATTCCTGAGCTACTACAAACGAAATTGGCTCTACTACAAACAACTACAAACGATTTTATGGACTCTGGAGGTGAAAAACCGTGTTGATCTTGGTTTTCGAGCTACTACAAACGAAATTGGCTCTACTACAAACAACTACAAACGATTTTTCGAACTCTAGAGGTATAAAATCGTATTGATATCGATTCCTGAGCTACTACAAACGAAATTGGCTCTACTACAAACAACTACAAACGATTTTATGGACTCTAGGGGAAAAAACCCGTCGTTGTGCCAATTTTGGGGATTTTTTTTTTTTTTTTTTTTACCCGAAAACCATTCAACTACAAACGGAAATAACTGAACTACAATCAACTACAAACGATTCTGTGTAAGAAAAAAAATAGTAACTCATTTCTTTCGAAAGTCGGGGGATGCCATTTTTTCAATTGGCTATAACTTTTTTTCTGGTCAACTACAAACGAAATGGTTTTCACTACAATCAACTACACACGAAAATCTATCAGAATTATGAAAATCAAGTTGATTGGTGCAGGTCGGGTGCCAGGTTCACATAGGTCACAATGATTTCAATTTCCTTCCCATTAAAACCTGAATTCCACCATTTCTTCAGTTCCTGTCTTCGTGATGTTACCCTACGACAGGTATGATATACTGATATTCTACTATTCAAAACCCATAGGCCGAATTACCCTGTTATGCATGCGCATGAAGAAATAATATAATGATTTCATATACATACATAATAGATTTCATCATTATGATTTTGAATTTTTTTACAGTAAATCCAAGTGCCGGCTAGTTAACTGACAATTGCAGAGCAGAATCACCAGAACTACCGATTTCCTGCAATTTTCGAATTTTGGTTGAAATTATATAACATTAAAGAACATCAATTGAAAATAGCAACTTTTTTTATTGTATACATAACGCGCTATTCGTACAAATTTTCATAATCGATTGAATAATCGATGTTCCAAAGTTTTTTTCAAACATCGATTTTAAACATCGATTATTTGATAATCGATTTTTATTTTGAACATCGCCCATCCCTAGCCCAGTGCCGGCGCGCTACTCTTATAACGTGCCCCAGAGAAAAATGTATCAGAGAGCCGGCCGGAAAATTCACGTGTTTACAGGTATTGTGCTACGTCTCTGGTTTGCCACGAGTGGGGGCATGATTCCGTGACGTACCGCACCACCACACACAACACTCGAGCGCGGTTGGTTGTTCCCCCACTCACCTCACACCGACAGGGATTGGTAAGACTTTCTCATCAGAGGATTAAACTATACCAGGTCAGCAGTCGCCATGCTTTTCGACATAGACTTAGGTCAAGATGCCAGAATTCAAAGATTTTTTAAGGGTGTTACCAAGTTGAGACCCCCTAACCCAAAATACGATTCTACATGGAACCCCCACATAGTCTTGACTACATTGCTAAGTGGCAACTTACGGAGACAACTACCCTGGCAGATTTATCTATGAAATTAACTTCGTTACTTACATTGATAACGGGGCAGAGGGTGCAGGCCCTTTCTCTTATTGACATAAGGAACATAAGGAAAATTGACGATCACATGGAAATTAAGATCCCAGCCAGGATAAAGACGTCAGGACCTAGAAGGTTGCAGCCAACGCTTATTGTCGCGTTTTATAACGAGAATGCCAATTTATGCCCAGCATCTACCTTACAATCAGAGATCGGCAAAAATGATAATTTCATTGACATTTTGGTTGTATATTATGAATTGTTTTTGAAGTCGCAAATATAGTTTTACAGAATTGAAATTATTTTTCTGATCAATATTGCTTAAGTAAACAATTTCTCATGATCTAATAATATTATTTCCACCATTGATAATTATCAATATTCCAAAAATCTGTAATTTGAATTATGCAATTTGAAATTATAAGGTGAGTGGTAAATTGCTTTCGTCAAGTATCCCACTTTTAGCGAATTTATCAATTAGGTAGAAGCAAATCTTCAAATATCCAAACAATCGATAATCAAACCTCCGATCAATTAGTCAAGAACAAATAACAGATTATTCAAAAATGTTACATATTGGGAAGTCAATTATCAATTCTTTGAAAAATGGTCCATCAATGAAGAATAATTTGCTAATTATTCAAAAAAACAGTAATGTGAAAGTCTAAATTGCTAATTTTTCTAAAAATAGTCAATCTCAAGAGATAATTTGCTTATTATTCAAAAAATTAGTAATGCGTAAGGCTAAATTGTGCATTTTTGTTAAAATGATCAATTGGTGAAGGATGAATGACTAATTATTTCAAAATTGGGGGTCAATTAAAGCGAAAAAAGTCGCATGTTTGTATAAATATTAACGAAAGAATTCTCCGACGAATGTTTTTGATGTGTAAACATCTTCGCTTCTGGTATAGTATGCTCCCGGTATAGGCTGTGTGAAAATTCGACCGTCATCGTCAGCCTCGTCACGTCACGTAAATCGTAGAGTATTAGTATATTGTGCATCATGGGGGGGGGGGGGGAATGGCCATGTCGAGCGAGATTGAGACGTTTAGCACGAGTCGTAGTAGAGGGCGCTGAAGGCTAAAAACGTATCACCTGAGGTAGAAATGGCCATTCCCCCTAGTTGCACACTGTATTTTTTATAATGAGGGCACGAAATCGGCCTTCTTTGATGCGCGTCGATCGAAAGGGGGATGGCGCATGTTGAGTCGTGTACTATACACTTATATATATATATAAGTAGAGGGAAAGTACTTTTTGTAACACATGCACGATTTCTGCGTTTTTCCGACCTAAAAATAGGGCCTAAAGTAGCCGTTTATTGACCATTTGAAAAGAGCGGTACAAAAAGAATCCTTTTTGTACCGCCGGTACAAAATGAATTCTTTTTGTACCGGCGGCACAAAATGGATTCTTTTTGTACCGGCGGTACAAAAAGGATTCTTTTTGTACCGCCTAATATATATGTATATATATATATATATATATACATTTATTTTATCATATTATTTACTTTTTCCAGTTACCTACTACCTTACTTTTTCCTGTCGAAAAAATGCAATCCAATTGTAACATAGCTGTGAGATGCCATGTCAAAAAAAGGACACCTTAGTGCCGCAGAAATCAATACATGCGTTACAAAAAATATGATGTGTACCAAGGGCTAAGCGGGCTTTTTGACCTCGTGTGGTTGCAGTACTCGTCTTCGGCTCGCGGATGCACTCGTCTTCGACTCGTGCACCCTCGCCTGCGACTAGTACTGCAAACTCCACACTCGGTCTAAAAAAGCCCGCTTTACGCCCTTGGTACACAATATACTATTCCCGCTCTCCGCAGCGGAAGGAAGAATACATTCCCTCCCGCTGAGTGGATATTTCGGATTCACGTTCGACACACGTGATTTTCCCGACGCCTGACAAGCATGAAAGAAGGCCCATTTCATGCGCGTATTATGAAAAATATGTACATTATGTATTGATCGGAATTTGCGGGTATGATTGATATTTTCGAAGTATATACACAATACACATATATACAGGCATAAGGTATACATAGACATGTTTGAGTATATATAATATATATAGGCATCTACCGGTATGTATCGACATTTTCGAGTATATATCGGCATTTTCGGGTATACTGAGTGATTCAGAATGCGGTACTTTCTTTACACCGGTGGATTCCTTGTAAAAATCTAAGACCAAAATCTTTAATCCTAAAAAGTCGAAAGCGCAGCCGTTTTCAAGTAGGAGCCTGTATATCGGCCTTTAGGGGTATATATCGACATTTCATACATAACGAAAATCGTTAATCGAAAATGAATAAATGTGGACGTTTTCATGATAATTATTGTTCTGTTTTATTTCGATCACATAAATGATACCTGAATCTCCTGTTGATCAAAAGCAGTGCACGACCTCTGCAATTTGCCCAAACCAAACGCTTAATCTTGTGCCCCGCGTTCGCTCACACCTTTTTTTTTATTTATAGATTGTTGTTCTGTATTTGTTGACTTCACAATTTATGTGTTCTATCATCTATGATATCATTGAATTTCATGAAGTGAGATCGATATCAGTTGGTGCGGAGAAAAAAGTTTTTTCTTAAATCAGTCTACACTCCTCTCCAAAGTTTTCGTTAGGGCCTACTATCACGTAAATTACCATGTCGAAATGAAAACTGGTAGTTCGAATTTATTTATGATCCGCGGCGTTGCAGTCGCCGCGCTGCCAGTGGTCGCCGGGCGGCCGGAGTTCCGACCAATAGAAAAACTTATCGTAAGTATTCGAACTACAGTGAGCAGCGAGCACATGGCAGTGCTTGTCACATGCTGCAAGTGTTTCGTAAATAAGGTGGCTGCAATCGTTAAAACAGGTAAGCCGTAAGTTTATTAGTAATCATTTACGTTATTTGATTATAACCGGGTAGAGTAATGTGATGGTTGTACACGTTCTATTTTTGCCACATGTGTGTCGCATCAAGTGATTGAGGAATTGTGAGGAAAATCCTTACGACCGATTTTACAAGTGAACATAGGGCCCCTGCCCCCTTTCCCCAAATCTGCCCGTAAAAGACTCTGAATAAATGATTTATCGGCAGGTTTTGTAATTGAATACGAAACACTAATGCAAAGGAATAAGTAGCCTCAAACCTGGATTAATTTTTTTAAATCTTAAGAAATGCGTTTGGTCAAATAGCTTGAATTAATTAGGGCATATTCTCTTTTTGCTGAATATTGATATATTTCTCAAAAGCATCATGAATGACATCATATCCCTCTTGTTTTCATTCCGATTCACTAGACATAGTTTTTGATTGATTGATTGAAAAAGGGAAAAATTTCTCATTATTTTTTCGTGAATTATTAAAACACGCGTTTTTGAAAAAACGGGTTATGAAACAATTCATGTGAAACAAATAATTTAAATTATCTAACGTTAAAGTAAAATGGCATAGTTTGAGATTGGGTAAGATTGAACTTTGTGACAAATGTTGTAATGATCCCTCTGTTCTATTATTTTTAGTTGAATAACTTAGACTTTGCCGGTCTTATCGAGCAGTTATAAAATCAAAGACAAGAAATGTCTGGCAGCGAGGAACCTACAGAACAAGTGTCCTCTAGCCCGGACTGGTCAGAGGACGAGGCTGCTATGGAGGAACAGATCCCTCCAGCCAATCCGAAGCGAATTGGCGTTGTCAGAAACATATGTGAACTGAAGAAAGAATTATTGATGGAATGTAATCGACGAGCATATCTTGATGGCACATACTTTGTACCTGATTTAGATAAATCATCAGTAGATGGTACTATAGTGGGTGTTTGTCAGCTATGCAAGACTGAAAATAATAAGCATCATACCATCACCGGTTCATTGAAAGTTTCATCCAACTACACTTCTCATATCCAGGTAATAGCTCTACTGCCTACAGATACAATATACATATATATATATATATATATATATATATTTCCATAATTTATTGTAGTTTCTTTCAATTGATTAGTTTATCTTTCTCCATATCAATATAAAGTCTGTAAAATTGTCAAGGTTATATTTGACAAGAAAATCAGGTACTCCTTCATTATTCATAATTGACTATTTCAGAAAGTTCACAAAAAAAGACTTCATGAGTATGATAAGTACGCTGAAATAAAACGAAAAAAAACAAGTAATGATCAAGAAGTGGAGAAGCACAAGACTTATTGTACATTTTCACAAGCCAAATTCGAGGAGAATGTGATCAATTACATACTGGAAAGCTTAGCTCCTTTCAACACGGTCGAATTACCAGCGTTCAGAAAAATTTTTGATGGTAAGTCATTCAATAGGTACATGATCCTAAGAAAATTGCACGCTGAATAACTATTATAACCTTTGAAACAAGATATTTTGTGAATCGAATTTCCTGCTATTAACGAAAAATCAGCAATGTACAATGAGAAAACATTCACGCTTATTGTTGATCTGAAGACAGATTTCAAAACAATGTCCTTTCAATTTATCAAGTTTTATGGGTTTTATTCATAATAATCTATTTACAGATATGGCTATTAAAAAAGGCGGCAGGGCACTTAGTCATTTAAATGCGAGAACTGTTGGCCGGAAAGCTCAAGATACATTTCAACAAAATGTTTGTTCTATAAAGAAGAAGCTGTTGACGGTAAAATATGTCTGTACGACAGCTGATGTATGGTCATCTCATAGTCGTCGATTTATAGGAATGACTGTTCACTGGGTAAAATTAAGTTTTGATATATTTGTGTAAAAATTGAGTTTCAAAATTATTATATCCAGGTGGCATCATAAAGAAATTGATAGTTAGGTATGTGTTCAGAAAGAACTGCTGCTGTCACTAAACGATTTCGAGAGGAAGCAGTATAAAATAGATATAGAAGTATTTTCCAAAATTAATACAGAATTACAAGAAATGGTATTGCAGTATAATTTTCTTGGTATATAAAAGAATATGGTCTCAAGTTCTAAATTTGAAGATATATTATAATTCTCTAGATTGATATCAAAATATCCACGCCCATTTGTATTTATTCTTTTATGATTGTCTTTCCCAATTTACAGAGTTAATTTTTCTCCAATAAAAGTTTTAAAAAGTAGTGATCTACCGGCTCGCATTACAATATAACTAGTGCTTAATGCGTTGTCACACAATTTCATAACATTACATACCAGTTCCACGCGTGACAGTTTGTCTTTTCTCATTGTTAATACATTTCATTTACAATGCTCTGCAGAATTGATATATATATTTCAGTACTATTGTGACAACATCGCTGGTTGGCATTGTTGAGTGTATTGATTCAGACATAATAGAGAATAACTCCGTATTACAATGTGATTCAACTTCATCTCATTTTTTAATGATTTGATCAAGGCGAAATTAATTCAATTTCTAGATTGATGAGCACGTTATGGAGCGCCATTCCTATGCGATTGCTTGCCGACGATTCACAGGAGTACATTCGTATGATAGAATAGCTCGATTAATCGAAGATCTTCACACATCCTATGGGATAGACGTTAACAAGGTAGTGGCTACTGTGACTGATAATGGATCGAATTTTGTAAAGGCATTCAAGGAATTCGGTATTAACTTCGGTGACTCATTTTTCTATGGTGATTACCAAAGACGCGCAAACGCAGCATTCTTCATAAAAATCTGATAAATTCTCAGGAAGATAGTAATTTTGAATTTAAATTTCTAAATATTTGTCCGTTTTATGTATTCTAATGAATTAAAGAAATTCAAGTAATTACATACTTTCAACCGTACATTTCTAATGTTCGATGTATCGATCATACCAATAACTAATGGTACAATCTTCTAATATTTATAGATGGAGTCACAGAAAGTCTTATTTCAACCAGCAATGATTTGGAATCTGAATCAGAGATAGAGCATGCAGAACCTCAGTTGTTTGAATATAGGAACGAAGAAACCGAATCAAACCACCGACTGCCACAACATTTTCGTTGTGCCAGCCATACTCTGAACCTCGTAGCAACAACTGATGCAATGGCTGGAATCAAGGAATCAGAAGATTTGTATTCAGCCTACAACGGTATGATTGAAAAGTGCAATTATCTCTGGAAACTACTAGCGTCACCGAAGAAAAATGAACAACTGAAGGAGCTCCTCGGTGAAGCCTTGAAGAGACCCGTAGTGACTCGTTGGAATTCTATGTATGACTCGCTCTCACAAATTTTTGGCTTAAAGGACAAACTCGCTAGAATTCGCGTTTCTCAGGACACTGATTCACATATTTCTCTCAGGGAAACAGATTTCAGGTTCGATTTTTCGTTGAACTATCCATGATAAAACTCTTTGTAATAATATTGAAGGCTTTTCTTTGAATTCACTTCTGAATATCACTTTTATTCTATGGCAGTCTGGCTCTACTTTTACATGAATAATAACAAGTTGATTTTCATCAGTTTTCATCAGTTGATACTCATACTGTAACATGATTGAAGATGAGAAGACAATTAACACTTGAAATGATTTCATAAACGTAAGTGATCAACAAATCATAGTTTTTCCAGATTAATTGAAGAATACCTTCAGTGTACTCGACCAATAGCAGAAGCTATTGACATTCTACAAGGCGAGAAAATATGCGCCTATGGATATTTACTTCCAACTCTAATTTCGATCAGAAATAAATTACTCAACTGCAGCCGAAATAATTTATTTTTTTGTAAGAGTTTGATATCTGCATTGATCAGAGGAGTGAACACTCGCTTCAAGAAGTTTTTTGACGTCGAGGAAGAAGGCCGTGTCAGTGCTGTTGCTGCAGCTATACACCCTAAATTTAAATTAAAGTGGTTGAGCTGCTTGAGCCACACTGCTCAAGCGAACGTACTCGCAGCAATAAAAGATGCGATCGCAAGCAATACAGAATGCGCGGACCAACAGCTACCAGTGCAAAACGTCAGCGAAGATGGTTTTTTTGACTTCACATGCGCGTCTGAAGCAGGAAATATAATCGAAAATACTTTTGGCACCAATGATCCGGAAGTACTTTTTCAAAAATTTTCGGCCGAGACCAGATCTGATTTGGAGTTACTAAACACGTATCCATCATTAAAGAAAATTTTTCTGAAGTTTAACACCCCTCTTCCATCATCGGCTGCTGTTGAAAGATTATTCAGTTATGCAACCATGTTCAATTTACCTAAGTATAACAGGTTGACCGATGAAAATTTTGAAATGAGAGTTTTAATGAAAAGTAATGCAATAAAAAAATGATAAAAATCTTTCCATATACTTGAGCTTTTTTTTCTGCATCAGCCATGTATCTAATCAACAATTCCTCCTCCCTTTCCCTTGTACATGTTACGCCCTTTATTGACCACTTATGAACTTGTTTCTTTCCCCCTTTCACCACTTCTTTCATTGGTTTGCTACTCCATTACTTTCTATACTTTCCTATTCATCTATTCTATAGTTAATAAATTACTCCTTGAAAGAACTGATACATGAAATACAGTACACTGAGGTACGGATGTGAGTACATGAAACTCTTCAACAATGTATAAGACTGACTACTCATTTTTTGATAAATTACATTTTATTCGTCACTAATTGTCCATTTTTTCGAAAATTATCATTTTATTCGTCACTAATTACCCATTTTTTCGAAAATTATCATTTTTACCGTCACTAATTATCCATTTTTAAGAAAATTAGTATTTTATTCGTAACAAATTGTTTATTCTTTCGAAAATTCGCATTTTACTCGTGACTATTTACCCATTTTCTACAAAATGAGACATTTATTCCCGAATAACTGTCGACTGACCGAAATGAGCCATTCTATTGTTGAAATATTGAGAATTTTTTTTGGAATTGTCAAAATAATCAGCTAGAAAGAATGATTTCATGATAATGACAGATTCATAAGAAAGTAGTCGGAATTTATTTGTAAATTATTATTCACAAAGACAGTAACTTTTAATTTTTGATGAAATGAATGAATGGAAAATGAAAAATATTTTTTTGCCGATCTCTGCTTACAATATTATCTTCGCAGAACAGAAAAATTAAGGAACACGGAAAACTCCTTATTTATATCTCCAAAAAATCCGCACGGTGCGGTAACAACCCGAACCCTTAGTCGTTGGGTGAAAGACACATTAGGTAAGAGTGGCGTGGACACAAGTGTCTTTACAGCTCGTAGTACGCGGCATGCTACTACATCAGCGGCGAGTTGTAGAAATGTAAGCATAGATTTGATGAGGAAGACCGCAGGATGGTCAGAAAGCTCAGGAACATTTGCTAAATTCTATAAACGTCACATCACCACAGATAAGAGCGTATTTGCTAAGGCAATTCTGAGCAACCAGAATCCATAAAAAAAAAACATATATATATACTAGGGGGGCTGCGCCCCCCTGCGCGCTTCGCGCGCCAACCCCCCATGTATATATTGATGTTGATTATTGTACATCATTTATAAAATTCGTCATATATTAACAAAAAATTATGGAAAAAAAGGAATTTAAGGTTGTTCCATTAGCGTTTTATTGAAAGTCTACTTATTTTTTTTAATTAGCTTGTTTTTTTATCGGCAATGAATCGGAGAAAGGGTTCCCTGACCTCCCCTCGCGTCTGTCGTGCCAGTACCGCAGGGAATTAAGGGTAATAGCACCACATGAAGGGGTTCACGTGATTCGATCCAAAGGCCCAAAGTGCAAGAGGAAAGGGCATGGGTTCACATGACTCGAAGCAAGGGCCCAAGGCGCGAGATGGCCAGGGGGGGGGGGGGGGGGGGTTCACATGACTCGATCCAAGGGTCCAGGGATGGGAGGTGGAAAGCCGAGGAAAGCCGAGGAAAGCCGAGTGGAGCCGACTGACACGGCGGCGGCGGCGAGATATCTTTTTTTATAATATATCTCTCTATATTATAAAGATATCTCGCCGCCGCCGCCGCCGTGTCAGTCGGCTCCACTCGGCTTTCTTCGGCTTTCTTCGGCTTTCTTCGGCCTTCTTCGGCTTTCTTCGGCTTTCTTCGGCCTTCTTCGGCTTTCTTCGGCTTTCCACCCCCCATCCCTGGACCCTTGGATCGAGTTATGTGAACCCCCCCTGGCCCTTTCGCGCCTTGGGCCCTTGCCGCCGCCGCCGCCGCCGTGTCAGTCGGCTCCACTCGGCTTTCTTCGGCTTTCTTCGGCTTTCTTCGGCTTTTTTCGGCTTTCTTCGGCTTTCTTCGGCTTTCTTCGGCTTTCTTCGGCTTTCTTCGGCTTTCTTCGGCTTTCTTCGGCTTTCTTCGGCTTTCCACCCCCCATCCCTGGACCCTTGGATCGAGTCATGTGAACCCCCCCCTGGCCCTCTCGCGCCTTGGGCTCTTGCTTCGAGTCATGTGAACCCATGCCCTTCCCTCTTGCACTTTGGGCCTTTGGATCGAATCACGCGAACCCCTTCATGTGGTGCTATTACCCTTAATTCCCTGCGGTTCTGGCACGGCAGACGTGAGGGGAGGTCATGGAAGCCATGTGAACCTCTTCTCCGATTAATTGCCGATAAAAAACAAGCTAATTAAAAAAAATAAGTAGACTTTCAATAAAACGCTTTTTAGTTGGAGAAAAGAAAAAAAATTCTATTACACGGAAAGAAATGAATGGCGTTTATCACTATGTCGGTATGGCCTGGAGACCCATACTAAAAAACTATCTGAAATATTCCAATATTGTGTTGCATTAAATCCTATAAGTATGGCATTATCTACTATGCTGTATGGTAATATTTCAGATAGTTTTTTAGTATGGGTCTCCAGGCCATACCGACATAGTGATAAACGCCATTCATTTCTTTCCGTGTACGGCCAAAAAAATGTTTTTTTTTTTTCACCGTCCCTTTTCTAGGAACTTCGTCCTTGCGTGCAGAATCACCTGTATAGTTAAAAAAAAATGAGATATTCGGAAAGTTAAATTTTATCTCGAATTTTATTGTAAATTTGTTTAATGTGAACAAATGAAATGTAGTCACAAATTTCTGACGTCAATGAGATGGCATGTCATTTGTGACAAAATAGCTAGACTTTAATCAATTGGCGGTGCAAAAGATTCATATTGGATACAGAGAATAGGATCTTGCAGAACCGTGAGCAAATTTGACGGAATTTGGTCACACAATTTGGTGGAATTTGGCCCGTTGCCGCTTTGGGTGATTTTATCTATATAATTATTTTTCATTCGTAGAAAATAACGAAACATTGCTGCTGTGCGCAATGATATATAGCTGCTGTGCGCTATAACATATGGATGCTTTGCGCCATAATATATGGATGCTTTGCACCATAATATATAAAGTAGACTAATATATAAAGGAACTACGTGCTACGAGAACTACAGAGCGGAGAAGCGAGCGAGTTCTTTTACATTTGTCAGAGCGTCAACACTACGCTACATAAAATAGAGAATAGGATTCGAACAGAATCAAAAAACTTCTTGCAGATTACTATGAATAAAGTTATTCAAAAAACTATCAAAGGTGACGGTAACTGTTTGTTTAGGTCATTCGCATACTTTTTATATAACGACGAGGAAAAACATAGATCGGTTAGATTACGAATCGTTGCGGATGTCGTGAATAATTGGTTATTGTATGAGGCTTTTATAATAGGTGATTCATCTCACGATGAAAAAATTATAGACAAAAATCATTACAAATTATATATGTCAAAAAACAGTGTTTATGGTGGTGAAGTAGAAATTCAATCGTTCGTGAGTATATCGACGCCTGGGCGGAAGAAGATCGTATCTCGGAACACCGGTGAAGAAGATCGTAACTCGGTTAACCGTTGAAGAAGATCGTAACTCGGTCAACGCTTGAAGAAGATCGTAACTCGGCTAACCGTTGAAGAAGATCGTAACTCGCAAAAACCCATATGATATTATACGGGATTTGGCGAGTTACGATCTTCTTCAACGGTGAGCCGAGTTACGATCTTCTTCAAGCGTTGACTGAGTTACGATCTTCTTCAACGGTTAACCGAGTTACGATCTTCTTCACCGGTGTTCCGAGATACGATCTTCTTCCGCCCAGGCGTCGATATATAACGTTCATGTTTATGTTTACGTCAATAACTTCGAAATTCCAAGAGAATATGGATTAGCCCACGGTAATCATAAATTAATACTTTCATTATCTGGTGTTATGGATCGAGGTCACTATGATGTGATAGAATGTTTGAATTCAAATTTCTGGAATGAGTACAAAAGTTTTCGTAATAGTACGTATTATAACAAAAATAAAGATTTGATAAATGAAAATAGACAAATTAAAAATCTGACGATTGTGCAGATAATGAGTAAAAAAAATTTAGATAGAACAGAAAATATGAATACAGAACGTTTAGAGAAAAAAAGAAAAAAAGACAGGGTGGAAAATATGAATGAAGACCGTTTAAAAAAAAAAAGGAAAACGGATAATATTCAGTACATGAACGAAGAAAGAATACAAAATAAAAGGGAAAAAGATACGGTGAAAAACATGAAAGAAGAAAGGATACGAAAAAAAAGGGAAAAGGATATTGTAGAAAACATGAACGAAGAAAGAATTCTAAAACGAAGAAACGTACAACAAGCTATTAAATTATTTCCTAATAAAGAAGCTTATTTAGATTTCGGAGAAATGAATTACATTTGTCCACATTGTTCGGCGTTTTTCTGGTCGGTTGAATTTTCAAAAAAAAGCTGTTGCCATTACGGAAAAGTAAAATTATCACCTTTGAGCGAATACGATGAAAATTTGAAAAATTTAATATTACATGATAAAAAATTCAGAGAATTAATTCGATATTATAATAGTCGATTTTCGTTTGCCACTTTCAACGCAAATGTAATGAATGAATCAAAAAGAGGAGTATATAACTTAAAAATTCAAGGTCAAGTTTGTCATATCACCCCGAATAGTATTTATACAAAAAGAGGCGATAACCCTCACTGTGGACAAATTTATATTTACGACGATTATAAAGCAACCGAAGAAAGACTAAAGGAGAATAAAAATTTGGTAATACAACACATAACAACGATATCAAAAATACTAAACACGGTAAATCCATATGCAAAAAAATATAAAAATTTATTTGAATTAACAAAAAACAAATCAGTCCCAGAATATTACCTATATTTCGTACGAAACATTGTTAATTTGGATGAAAGACGTTATAATTCACCTACAACTGCAGAATGTGCGGCTTTAATTGTTTCGAAAAACGGTGAAATTCCGACTGATTTTGATTTATGTGTTTATCCAAAATATGTTTTAAAAGGAGGTAATGATTTTACATGTATGAGTAAATTATCTTTTCATGTCGACCCAATGATTTTTCCTATAATGTTTCCATATGGAGATTTAGGTTGGAGTCCATCGTTTAAACAAAATCAATATAGTAGCAAACGACTTACAGCTTTACAATATTATTCAAATCGTTTAGCCTACAGAAAAATGGCAAATTTCAATCCCATTTTATTTTGTGGTCGATTAACTCAGCAATACGTGATTCAAGCTTATATAATTATAGAAAATAATAGATTAAACTTTTTGAGATACAATCAAAAACAACTTCGAATTGAATGTTATCAGGGATTATTTGATCACGTTGCACGTAGTGCCTTAAACGACTCACAAAATTTTAAAAATCCAGAACGTTTAGGAAATATTTTTGTATTGCCATCAACATATTTAGGTAGTCCAAGAAATATGCAACAAAATTATCAGGATGCGATGGCTATTGTTAGGACGATAGGTCGACCAGATTTGTTCATTACGATGACCTGCAATCCAAATTGGCCAGAATTAAAAAGAATTTTGATTGACTTTCCATCGGGAACAAAATGTAATGATATTCCAAATATAACCGTACGACTATTCTACGCTAAATTTCGAGCTCTTTTGTCTGACATAATCAGTGGGAAAATTTTTGGTAACATTTTAGCATATGTTTATACAGTAGAATTTCAAAAAAGAGGTTTACCTCATGTACACATGCCTTTTGTATTAAATTATAAAAACAAATTAACAACTCCAGAAGCTATTAATAAATATATTAGTGCAGAAATACCTTCCAATAATCCCAAATTGCAAGAATTAGTTATGAAACATATGTTACACGGTCCTCATACTGAATATTCTCCATGTTTAAACAAAGATACAAATAATTGCTCAAAAAAATTCCCGAAGACATTTTGTGAATCAACACAGTTTGAAAAGAACGGGTTCCCGGTATATCAACGTAGGAACAATCAAAAGGAAGGTCACGTATATAATAGAAAAATTGATGGAAAATTTGTAAAAGTAGACAATTCTATGGTGGTTCCTTATAATCCAGATTTACTCAACAAATACAACTGTCATATCAACGTGGAATATTGTGCATCTATTATGAGTACCAAGTATATATATAAATATTTACACAAAGGTCATGATCGAGCATTAATCGGGTTGAAAAAAAAAAATATCGAAAATTGCGACGAAATTTCGGAATACGTTGATAGCCGATATTTAAGTCCTATGGAGGCAGCCTGGCGTATTGAAGAACTACCTATTTCAGGAAGATCGCACACTATTGTTCGCTTAGCTGTTCACACTGAAAATCAACAACAAATAATTTTTGAAGAAAACAAGGAAAAAGAAGCTTTAAGGAACAATATGACAACCCTAACAGCATGGTTTAAATTAAATAAACAAGATGAAAATGCTCGGAATTTTATTTATTGTAATATACCGCGAAATTATTTATTTGATTCTTCGAAAAGAATTTGGGTTAAGCGTCGAACCTTTTCGAAGGCAATTGGTCGCGTTGTTAATGTAAGTCCAAAAGATATTGAACGTTTTCATTTGAAATTATTACTCAACCGTATAAAAGGGGCCACATGTTTTGATGATTTAAAAATATTTGAAAACATAAAATATAAAACATTCAAAGAAACGGCGATTGCGATGGGATTAGTAGAATGTGATACACAAATTTTTAATATATTTGAGGAAGCATGTAGCATCATGATGCCTAAGCAATTGCGTCAATTCTTCGCCTGGTTTATTATCGCTGAATATTCGTCTGTTGCTTACCAAATTTGGGATAAATTCAAAAAATATTTTTGCGAAGGCTTTAAGAATAATAATGAATTTCGCGCATTGCAGGAAATCAACAGAATTTTGAATTTAGAAAACATGAAATGCTCTGACTTCGGGTTACCCGAAAACTTAATAGAAATTTCGGAAAGTGTAGATGAAAAACAAAAAACAATTGAAATGAATAAAAGCATGTACAAAAAATTGATAAATCAACTTAATGAAAATCAATATTCCATCTTCCAATATATAATAAACGAAAATAATCAACGAATTATATTCATTGATGGTCCGGGAGGTACTGGAAAAACATTCCTTTATAAAACTTTAATTCATTACTTTTTGGGAGAAGGGAAAAATGTAATTGCAATGGCATGGACCGGAATCGCATCAATTCTATTACCTGGTGGTATGACAAGTCATAGAACCTTCAGGCTACCTTTGGATTTATCAAATCTGGAAACTTCGTTTTTGAAATTAATGTCAGATAAAACAAAATTACAACAATGTGACGTAATAATTTGGGATGAAGCTTCAATGATTCCCAAAAAGGCATTAGAAATTGTAGATAGAACACTTCGAGATTGTTGCAAAATAGATGATGTTCCATTCGCAGGCAAATTATTTATATTAGGAGGAGATTTCAGGCAAATTTTACCAGTCGTAAAAAACGGAACCAGATCACACATCATTAATGAAACTATAAAATTTTCAATGTTATGGAAAAATTTTAAGAAATTGGAATTAACCCAAAATATGCGTACATGCGATGAAGAGTTTTCATCATTTTTATTAAATATAGGAAGAGGGAAAATTAATTATTTCAGAATACCAGAAAATTGGATAACTGACGATGTTTGTACAAAAATTTATGGCGACGTTATCCAGCCAACTGATGACTTATCAGATCGAGCGATTTTATCAAGCCATAACGACGAAATATATAAGCTAAGTGACAAAATATTAAAAAAAGTTATGTTAAGAGTGATGGACCTTGTTAAGAGTGGGGATGGTCTAGTTAGGCGAGTCAGTAGTCAGGAGACCACTGGACACATGACATGTAATGTATTACGAAAGTACCTATAATAAATATAAAATATGAATAGTACAGACTGTGTCGTTACACGTTATTTCACATATAGAACATAACAAGTTAATAATCCAGAACAAATTTATTACAGCATCGATTATGCAAAACATAAAGGAGTGGATCAAACGGACAATGACATTGAATTAAATTATCCGATTGAATATTTGAATTCCCTAAAATTTCCAGGACTTCCAGTACACAGATTAGTTTTAGAAGTTGGTGCTATCATTATGCTCATTAGAAATCTAAGTATAAATGACGGACTATGTAATGGTACAAGATTAAAAATTATTAACTTATTCAAATTTAATTTAGAAGTAGAAATAATAACTGGGAGCAACATTGGAAACACCGCTTTTGTTCCAAAAATATTGCTGGATACAGGAGAATTTTCGCCATTGCCGTTCGTTCTATATCGAAGACAATTTCCTGTTATTTTAGCGTTTGCAATAACAATTAATAAATCTCAAGGACAAAGTTTTGAAAAGGTTGGATTATATTTTGACAAACCACTATTCTCACATGGACAGCTATATGTGGCTTTATCGCGATGTAGAAATCCAAAAAAATTATTCATTCAAAATAATTTAGACTCTAATAACCCAAATCAAATTGAAAATATCGTATGGGACGAAATTTTCAAGTAATATCTACACGGAAAAAAAAGTTTTCTGCTGCGCACGATACGGTATCGCTACTGACGCGATACGCACGTTACGAAACATCGGATCGTAACGTTGGATCGCGCCAGACACGATCTACGGATAGTCAAGTTGGATCGCGACGGTTACGATCCAGTTTCGTAACTATAGCGATCTACTGAATCGTATACGGCACGATAACATGGAAACTTACTTGGCTTTGTTAAATCTTAACCTTAAGGCCCATCCTTAGTCGCCCACCTCCTTTCCGTACAATGTAACGAAAACGGGGCCGGGGAGACACATTTCGATGATTATCCGAGCCCAGGCGTCGAAAACGCAAAAAAGGCCAACGCTGCGCGAATTCTATTTCAATTCCAAACACATACGTCCAAAAAAATTTTCGTTTGGTTATTTCTTTTTTTCTAAAGAAATAACCAAACGCTGGCTCTATTTTCGCATAAAACGAAAATTTTTTTGGACGATTGTGTTTGGAATTGAAATAGAATTCGCGCAGCGTTGGCCTTTTTTGCGTTTTCGACGCCTGGGCTCGGATAATCATCGAAATGTGTCTCCCCGGCCCCGTTTTCGTTACATTGTACGGAAAGGAGGTGGGCGACTAAGGATGGGCCTTAACCCGTCAAATTGAATGAATAACTCAAAATACTACAAAAATATGAATCAGTTATTATAAAATATTTTACAAATTCAATTGAATATTCTTAATCTAACAATTTAAAATATTACTTGTAAAAAAAATTATAGCCCCGAAGAATCTTTTAATTTATAATTTCATGAATTATCAAATAATGTAGTATTATAAGTAGTGATTTAATTATGACATAATCCTTTAGTTCTCGTGTTAAAAATTCAATATAAACTATAATGGTTTAATATAAAATTCTAGACATCAACTAGACTATTTTTTGCTTGGATTAAATTTAGGGTTAATAAAAACAAAATGGAAAATAGATTTGAACATTTTATTAAATTAAGGGTAACATTTATATATTAGTTATAAAGGTAAAATATAGAACGTGTTTTCTTGTCCTACCAAGCCAGTAGGATTCATATCATGCAAATCTTCATACCTTATGAGAGCGTGTTCATTTGAAAACTCAATTATCTTATTGGCGTGACCATGGTTGTCAAATACCGATATTATTTTTTCACACATAAAAAATACAATATTATTTTCTATTACAATATTTTTAATTATACCGAAGCAAGGTCTATTTTCGTTTTCATTAATACTCACAACCATGCCTATCTTAAAGCTACATCCCTGTTTTTCAACCCAAGTGTAAGTATTTAATAGTTTATTGTAGTTTAACTTATGTTTTATTATTGAATCATCGAATACTAAATTTAAATTTCGTAAAGTCTGTAGATATGATTTGCTACTCTGTAGTATCGGAGGAAACATTGTATTTGAATGCAACAGATATGCGAGCTTCAATTGATGTTTAACCGCTAAAGTTTCACACAGATTAATTTTACAATGAGAAACTGTAGATATCAGTTTTGATTGTTTATGTTTAGCTTCTGGCCGCATGCCTGAGCAATTGATTATAGGACCTGAGGCAGCCAATGCAGTACCATAATGAACCAAATGATGGTCTTTAGCTTTTAATTTTCGCTTGAGTGTTGCTCGTGCTAACTGATGGTGTTCAGCAACCAAAGTATCCAATAGATATTTGCATTCTTTTTTAATTGATCTACAAGTCACAATATCAAGTATTTCACGTAAGTTTAAATACACTCGCCATACATTATCACCGTCAGGTATTAAATCACCAATCATTATGCCAAAATGCTGAATGAAAGTTAACATTTCGCCTGCCGACATTTTTAAACTTTCTTTCTGCAGATGTTTAGATAAAATTTCGGGAGGCGTATTTTTGGAATCGCAAGGTCCATAGTCGTGAATTTTCATGCGAGTAGTAAGCTCAGTCAATGTAAATAATTTAGCATCATTAATATAATAATTAATTAAAGCTATCATATCAAAATGAAACACCCCTTCTAAAAGATCGTGCATCATATCAACCGCGTAATTTTCAGTTGCGTGAAATCCAGATATTACATTGAAACAGCATTTTTGTTTTATTCCTGTTATACTTGGATCTTTGAAGTTTAAATCATTTTCATAAGAATCACTGTTCCGTAATAAAGACATATCTTCAAGAGAAGCAAAAGAACGTTGAATTTTATCCATCTTACAGAATCTACAACAATAGTTAGCATTAAAGTTTTCCACGAATCCCAGTAATGAGTGTAACCCTAAATTATCTCCCAGAATAAGGGATAATTTGAAAAAAATTTTAATTTTTTTTCCTTGTAAACTTATCTCAATTCCGTGAGATTCTAAAAACTGCAATTCGCCGATTAAAGTTCTAAATACTGCAAAGTTACCGAATTCTTGTCTATCTTTTGAAAAAAATATAAGGGCATTAAAAATCGAATTTAAATTTTGAAAATGAGGTGGTAGACACGGTATTGAAATATACGTTCCTGCTAATTTGTTAACACCAGCATGACTTCCAAGACCATTACCGGCTTCAAAATCATCGCAAAACAAAAATAACGGTAGTACATTTTTAGAGTGAAAGTTTTGAATTTTTTTTTGCCAAATATCACTTTGAATGAAATTCGATAATAATGGTTCTTTTTTCAATTCTTCGATGTAAGAAAACACTTCATTATATACATTTGGCAATTCAAACATTTTTTTAAATACGTCTCTTAAAGGGAACAAGTATCCTCTTGCGCTTTGTGCAGTGAGTTTGATTGTACGATCAGAACATCGCTTAATAGATGAACGCTTTCGATTACCAATAAAAAATTCATGGGGAGGTAAATAATAATCACTATTTTGTAATAATGCAAGACGGTTATGTTCTGTTTTAAATTGTTCCAAAATATCATTAAAAACTTTACAAGTTGTTTTCAAGTCAAGAGCTACTTTCATACTATTTTTTTCATTTTTTAATTTAGTTTCCATAGAATTTATAATAAAACTGGACTGAGCATCGCAAATTTCTTTCACTATATTAAACATATTTTCTATTTGATTCCATGGAATATTACTGGAACCGTAAAGCTGCAAAGTAGAAGTGAAGAGCTTATTGTAAATAGATTTTGAAAGATTATAATTTAGGATATCAATATCTGGTTCATTAGTATATAAAGTCGAATTATTATGGTTATCTTTATGAAGATACTTATGACTATTATTAACATTACTAGAGTGGATAGATGCAACGTTCTTCGCTGGATTTTCATGAGCCATTTTAAAAAGAATAATAATACTTCTAAGCAGACAAATGAAGATCTGTTATAAAGGTTTCGAGGGCAGGGACAGGGTTTGAATCGTCTGATTCAATTTTGTAAATTGCACTTTGTAGAAATTTCCAAGGGTATGATGCTTCCTTTGGAAATTCGAGCTGAAGTGCGTAAAAACTTTTAAATGCCGTATCTAAACAGTCGATACTTGATTTCGCTTCATACTTTATATCATTAATGATGACGTATCTTTTTATTATAGTAGTCAGATCTTCTCCGATAAGTACTGGGAACGGCTGTTCTGTTAATCCAAATTTAGACAGCTGAGCTCGACGTTCCGTAAGTCTCACGTTGAGTTCAGCTTCATTCTAAAAAACAAAAGTTATTATCAGCGCTGATCAATTAATAATTGATATAATTGTAGAGATAAATTAATTATCATTTTATGTTTTACCTTCACATGCAGTAAGAAATATTCCTGTACTTCCTCTTTACGTATGTACCACAGTCCGTTAGATGATGTGATGTACGTGGGTTTTGGTAGTATTAGTGGTATTAACCTGAAAATCACTGCACTTCTTGTGTCTTTACGAAAAAAGTTGATAATTTTTACTAAGTATGAGAAATCAAATGATAAATATTATGAATTAATTTTATTAAATTTACCTTCATCTGCATTCAAATTGTTTTTTAATAAAATTAATAAAGATTTAATATCAGCATTTTTTTTTTTTTGGTTTTCAAAACTTTTTATTATTTGCTTCTCCAAATTATCGTAAGAATCCAATAAACGGGTTGATTTGTCAGGATGGTGCACGCAAAAATCAATGCTCAGCTATCAATAGATATAAATAATAAATTATATAAGCACAAAAACTCTGTTGTTAAAAAAATTGTAAAATTTTTTTTTTTTACCAATTCCAAGCCGTTTTTAATATGCCTTAATGCCGGAACTGATGATAAATATTCTGCACTAGATAATGTTCTATCCGTAACCAACTGCTGGATACGATAGAGAGAAGTTTCATTCCAAAATAGTTTAACTGTTTCCCAAGGGTCTATATTTGTCTTTAACCACTCTAATTTTTGGTCGCAATCGATAGCAGCAACTTCTGAAAACGATGAAATGATTATTTGTATACAAATATATTTTACAAAAATAAATTTATGTAATGTACCTGTACTGAAAATCTTATCAGTTGTTGTTAAACAAGCAGGTTTCGAATTATTTGTAAGCTTTCGCTTAACCCCCCTGCAACTCGGAGTAACTCCTGATGCGAGTAAAATGTCACGGAAATGACAATATCTTCCTTGCAATTTGCCTCGAGCAAGAAATTTTTTCTTCCCGCAGCGACTGTATGGTATGTAGTAAGTGGCTTGCAGTTCAGTAGGAAAAGTGTTTATAATTAAAGCTGCAAGCTCAGTCATACGCTCAGGAGAAATGCTGAAAAAAAAATTCAACAGCAAACATTCCAAAATCATCAAATTTTTAATATTTTCTAGAAGACTTAATTCATAGCACATTTCCATTTAATAGTACTGATATATGTATGTATGTATATATATATATATACATCAATTTCAATAAAATATATATTTTTGGTTCAAAAAAACAAAAAATATATATTTTATTGAAATTGAAGGAGTAAGTCTTACACGAATTCATAATTGGATCTCATTTCAGTTGTTACAATGACATCCACAAGAAAAACCCTGTATGTATCAGCAAATGCTCTATGAACTTTATAATAATTTAATGCAGCTATCCCGATAATTGAACTTTGGAGAAGCTTAATTATATCATTAACAGGTTCACATAGATTTATAACGACATTCATGTTATCAAAAATTGATGGGATTTCTTCATTTTGGGGCTCCGAAGGATTTGACATATAAACCACGATACTCCCGCCTAAATATTTGAAAAAAATGTATGTTAATGACATTACTTGTTAAATACCACGATGAAAGAATTACATTTAATGATATTATTAGTGCGTCAAATAATAATTTTTATTAGTTGTTACCTGTGCTAGCTTCGTCAAAAACATTTTGTAATGAACTATCATTCAAAGAATTATTTTCCGAAAAAGTGTTTGAATTGATCTATGTGTGGTTAGAGAAAAAAAATTAAAATAGAAATTAAAAATTAAGAAATTAAAAAAATAAAAAGTTAAGGTTAAAGAAATTTATCATACTTCTGAATTGTTAGGATTTACAAATTCTGCCTGCCATTTCTTTAAAAATAGTGCCCTCGGACCGGCTTTTGGAATCAATTCACAAATCATTTTTTCATTCAAGCATTCGAAGGAATCTTTATTAATTTCTTGCTCTATGCAATATGAAAATGAAACAGATAAACGTATAAAAAGCACATCAAACATTAAATCAATAAAAACATGACAATGAATACTATGATTCAGGAAGTAACGGGTATTGAAAATTATATCATTTTTATTAAAATAGGAAAAAAAAAAAAAAATACAATCGTGAAGATTTTTTTCTATTGAAAATAAAATTTTTCTTATAACTCAAAAAGGTTTTATTACCCGTTAATTTCAGAATCATTTCATGCTTTAAATTTATAAAACATTCACTGTTATTTTAAAAATGATAACAAAAACAAAAAATTAATACCAAGGTTATAGGTTAGGAAAGGTTATCAACACATACAAATATCACGTTTAACATATAAATGATTAAACTTACCTTCAAAAATATCAAATAATTTCTCAGCATTCCATTCAATCAGTTTGTTTCGTACCCAGTCGTCCATAATTAATAAAATATATTCACCATCTGCAATGTCGCATAAATAACTGACGCTAAAGACCGGCGCATCGAGCGTGGATCGTAACTATCGGGATCCGTTTTGTTATATTCACCATACGTTCACTGACCGTTGCTATACGGATGAATATATCTACGATACAATTGAATCGCTGTAACAGCAATTCATTAAATCGTGCCTCGTAAATGCTATATTGTAAAAATGACTAAACTTTAAATCCCTAATGTTAATATCTCTAGTATAGTGCATGTTCGGACTTATAACGCTAATACTACGATACAGTTTAGCATCGATCACGATTTGTAACGTGATAATAGCAATACGCTGTTTACGATACAGTGGATAGTGCCGAGCAGAAAACTTTTTTTTCCGTGTATATTGGAGACGGTAACAAAAACATCGATTCATGTTACATATTATAAATATAAATAAATAGACCTACATTAGTACATTTATTTTTCATTCGTAGAAAATAACGAAACATTGCTGCTGTGCGCAATGATATATAGCTGCTGTGCGCTATAACATATGGATGCTTTGCACCATAATATACACGGAGAAAAAAATATCGCTCTCAGAACTATCTAATAGATAGCTCTTCGTAGATCGCTACTGTAGCGATACGTTTTCGTATGGTAACAACACGATATCGCTATTCTAGCTATCTGTTAGATAGCTGAAATTGCTATACTACATTTTTCAACAGCCTTCTTACAGCGCCCTCTCATTTCCGCGCCAATTCGAGTGCCGTGCTGTTGTTTTAGACGCTTCTAGTTGAAATAATGTTATAAATAATTATATCAATTGAATATGGATTTGTGGGTGCATAATATTTTGATAGAGTGGGGTCTTATTGGTTATCTTGATACATTCACAGGTAAGTATTTTTTTTCGTAAGCAAATGTACATTTCTAACCTATAACCTAACGATACTGAAATGAACAGACATAATTTTTATTTTTATTTATTTTAAGAAAATATATTATATCGTCCAACAGGTTTAATAAAGAAACCAAGTAAAACTTTCATTGTACTTCGTGATGATTTATAAAATTGTGTGAAATAACTATTGAAATATCTTCTATTTCAGTTAGATTTCTTAAATATATTTGGACTGTAATTGTTATAATAAATAAAACTTGGTAATAATATTTTATATAATGTTGGTCATTTAAAAATTAATTATCAACAAAATAAATATATCTTCAAATTTTTGAGGTTATAAAATATGTCAACGCGCAACACGACAGCGAAGTGTATAGCTCTTCTAACGATCCCGTATAGCTATTTTAGCTATCTAACGTATCGCTCTCAGAGCTATCTACTAGATAGCTACAGTAACGATCTGATAGATAGTCAACTGCGTATAGTTACTGTAGCTACACAATATAGCTCTGAGAGCGATACTTTTTTCTCCGTGTATGAAGTAGACTAATATATAAAGGAACTAAGTGCGATTATAAATGATTTATTTTTTTTCATCATCGTTTACATTTTTTCATCATTCGTGTCATTTGTACTTGTACGTGTACGTGAGCTACTACTTGCTGCCAGCGACTGCCGGCTCTTACTTTTACTTCTTCCTCTTATTGCGTAAGAGTGCAACTCGGTGTGGTCGAGCTATAGTGCGGTCATCGTTCGGCTTCCTTCTAACTTCGCGGTATAGTGGATTAGGCTTTCAGAGGAAACCACTTTAAAAAAAACGCGCCGAGTTATCTACTGCAAAGTGGTGTGGAAACGATAACTGTCGCATAATGGTTATTATCCTCATTTACATACATCTCTTATTATTTTCAGACCTTTCCCTACTTACTGCTACCCTACCCTTAGTGATTACGTCATCTAAAGACAGGCCCTCAACTTTCATGGATAAAAGTATCATCCACCCCTTGGTGGTGTGAAAAGATACAAATACAGAGATCGATTCGATACGAATACAGACATATGTTTCCAAATCTTAGATTCATTAAATGATTTAGATTTTTTTGGAGATTTGGACTTTTGTAATAAATAAATTTACGTGAACAAATTTCAAAAAAATTATTATTTATAGGGAATTTAAATGATTTGGATGATGGAAGCAATGAGGAAAAGTATGTAATAAAAAACGATAAATGAATAATGCGATGTTGTGACAGGAAAATTTAAATATTCTTTCCTCGACGTCAATTCGACTCCTCGAAAGCTATTCAATCCCTTAGTCTACGATAGTTAGTAACTAATCGCGAAATTATTCGTTAATTTATTATATTTTGTTATACCTTATTATATAATTATATTATATTGTCCCATATAAATTGTTGAAATCCGTTGAGCCAATTAATTACACTAATTAGCCTTAGAAATGGCAACAACGTAGCCCTATGCTACCTATGAATATGATTCGGCATATCGGCAACCGTGTATGTCGAAGACACTGTCCTTCCGTCTGTTGAAGACAACAGTCGATAGCTTTCAAGGTGCTCGACAAATTCGACAATTTATATAATATATAAAATCGTTCTATTTTGTTTGTTAACGTGATTTATTTCTTTGTCAAATTGTGATTGTGTTATCAAGAATCAATAGATCTACCTGATCAGCTAACGTAAGTCAATAAAGTTTATATATCTTTGCTTTAAAATCTATTTCTATTGTCTTGCAACTTTCCTATGGTCCCCAACGGAACTCCCCTGTGATCGTTTCATTGTTATTTATTGAGCTAGTCAAATAAGATTAATCAAATTATAAAACGGTATTGGTTCCTCAAACCAATTGGCGCCCAACAATTAGTAAATTATTAACATACACAGAGCCCTGTCAGCCGACGGACCACGGCCGCGTCAGGTGAGGCTTGTTATTTTATTTAAAATAGTAAGCTTTGTCTCAATGTATAAAACATAACTTTATTGTTAATGGTAAGAAAGTACTAAAGAAATGGTCACACAATTGTGATATATATTAAAATTTATTTTCGAGATAATATTAACACGATTCAAATGAAATTATTGAATGTATTCGAGAGAAATGGTCATACAATTGTGATATACAGGGTGGTCCATTTTAATTTACGCAGGCGAATATCTCAAAAACTAACAGTTATACAAGAAAAAGTTTCATACAAAACTTAAAGGGTTTCGAGGGGGAAAGATAATGTTGATATGTGTTGACTTGTGGACTTTGCCAATTCCGAGATTTCGCAAGTAACTTCCGATTCTAGATAGGGAACACATGTTTTGGTTGGGGGCAGCTGATAGCGAGATCAAAGACTCATTCAAATGCGGAAGCAAAAAAAAATTAGAAAAAAAAAAAAATTTGCAAAACAAATGGAAAAAAAAAAATTCGCGAATTTTTTCTTTGAAAAGATTGTTTTCTTGTCCCTAGCCTTCGAACACATTAATTGTTTATCACTCTAGCTTAAAATATTTCTCGCCAATTTTGAAATTGGAAAGTTTGAATGTACCAGATTAGTAAAAAAAATTCGTAGATCAATAACACACAGCTTATTTCGGACTCAAGAGTAATAAACAATGAATGTGTTTGAAAGCTAGAGACAAAAAACAATCTTTTGCAAAAAAAAAAAATTCGCGAAATTTTTGTTTCCAATTTTTTTTGCAAATTTTTTTTTTTCCAATTTTTTTTGCTTCCGTATTTGAATGAGTCTCTGATCTCGCTATCAGCTGCCCCCAACCAAAACATGTATTCCCTATCTAAAATCCGAAGTTACTTGCGAAATCTCGGAATTGGCGAAGTCCACAAGTCAACACATATCAGCATTATCTTTCCCCCTCGAAACCCTTCAAGTTTTGTATGAAACTTTTTCTTTTATAACTGTTAGTTTTCGAGATATTCGCCTGCGTAAATTAAAATGGACCACCCTGTATATTAAAATTTATTTTCGAGATAATATCAACACGATTTAAATGAAATTATCGAATGTATTTTATTAAATATAACATAACATAACTAAAATAACGGAAATAACTGACATAACGAAAATAACAAAAATAAAATAACAAATTACAATTGATCTTGCTGTCGGGGGATGCCACGGCCACGGCCCCGACCCCGGCCGGAGTGCGGGTTGGCCATGGCATATAACATGGCCACCAAATTGGCCTGCCTGTAGTAGGCCCGTTGCTGCCAACGTCGTTGCCCTGCTCTTTGATGTCTTCGAGGTCCTTGGAACAAAAATTATGATAAGTAAGATTATAAATCAAACAAATACGAATTGAAGCTAATTTAATTTGTATCGATGAAGATATGCAACGTTGGAATCCATACCATCTGCAGGCTGCTGCTGCTGTTGCAGCTGCTGCTGCTGTTGTTGTTGTTGTTGTGGGTCTTGCTGCTGCTGCTGTTGTTGTTGTGGGTCTTGCTGCTATTGTTGCTGCTGTGGGTCTTGCTGCTGCCGTGGCCCCAGCTGCTGGAGTTCTGGCCCCGGTTGTTGCACTTCTTCGTTTTCAAATGAAGATATAATTCATATGATTATTTATAAAAATATGTGAATGCGTGAAGAAAAATAATAATCGTAATAATTGTTGAAGATTATATAACATACCATTTTCAATAAGATTCTCCATCTTGGATTTTGTAACTGAGAAATAATTAATGCAGTGAATTAATTTCGGACATATTGATATTAAATTTAATTGATAATTATCAATACTTACGGAACCAGGCGACTCTCAGGCCTCTCAGGATTGAATGAAACTAATGTTATTTATTTATTACATGGTTACGCGAAACAAAAAGTGAGCGCTTGGAACGAGAAGTGGGAGCGATCATAGCGCTTAAAAAAGTAATCCTTTACTTGATCGGCCTCACTGATATCGATGATCGGCCGATATATAACTGTCATGCGAATCTATCAGGTTACCGACAGATGGCGACATGCATGTAATCGCATGTCATCAGTATTCCGTAACACCTATACATGATTACATCGCATTCATTAAATCGTTTCACGGTTATTACCTCGAAAAGCTTACGAGTTCTTTGGCATTTGACAAAATGTCAGATTGCGATTCAAGACGGCTCTCGATATACACCATAGGTAATCAATAGGAAACTACATTTAATGCAATTCAAGACGGCTCTCCATATCACCATATGGGAAATTTAAAAACTACTGTCGCAATATTGAACTCTTGACTATTTTAAACTCACGTTTATTTATTAGAGAACGATGATATGCGCTGGAGGCTAACAAATTATGTAATACAATAACATAGATAAAATCTAACAATTAATAGATCACCTAACAAAGATTCATGACCATATTAATATTTTATTAATTTCAAACACTATACATCATTTAGATAAGATTTGGAAACCTATGTCTGTATTCGTATTCGTATCGAATCGATCTCTGTATTTATATCTTTTCACACCACCTAGGGGTGGATGATACTTTTATCCATGAAAGTTGAGGGCCTGTCTTTAGATGACGTAATCACTAAGGGTAGGGTAGCAGTAAGTAGGGAAAGGTCTGAAAATAATAAGAGATGTATGTAAGTGAGGATAATAACCATTATGCGACAGTTATCGTTTCCACACCACTTTGCAGTAGATAACTCGGCGCGTTTTTTTTTAAGTGGTTTTCTCTGAAAGCCTAATCCACTATATATTTTTAACACATATACATATGATTACATAATATAAATACAAAAGATCAAAAATAAAAGATGATTAACACGTAAAAAATTATCACGTTATATTCCTAACATTCTGGAAACGCATAATAATTTTGCAAGAGGCATAGGGGGGTCATCCAGGATTTTGATGTTTTCGAAAGTCTGCACATGTAGGAAGAAGTGGTGCTCTAGAAAGACGTATTAAAAGCATAAAAAGAACATTTAATCAATAATAATGATTTCATTTTTCTTCGATATTGAGAATATTTTATATTTCCTCATTGAATTAAAAACTTAGATTAAAGATTATTCACCGTTTTGTTGAACATCGCCTACAATTTCTATTCGTTGGCCAGCAGAGATTGGACTTAGATTGAAAACATTAGATAAGACAATTTCAATTTTGAATTGGCCGTCAGTTACTGTGCCAATGTATTCGTCGGTTCGAATTTTGGAAGGCTGAATAAATTCGTCTTTGACATATCCTCTAATTTCTGCAGGTTAAGGTTATTAAACAAGTTATTGGACAAGTTTTCGGAAAATGGTCGATCGAAAATAACGTTACTTATAATTCCAGTTTTGTGAGGAATGTCAGAAAAGTCAGAGAAATTAA
This sequence comes from Tenthredo notha, assembly GCA_914767705.2. Lineage (NCBI taxonomy): Eukaryota > Metazoa > Arthropoda > Insecta > Hymenoptera > Tenthredinidae > Tenthredo > Tenthredo notha. Next base: position 2,967,645 of record OU611923.1, on the reverse strand, counting down.
TTTTATCGAAGTTTTGGAGTACGTGGAATACTCCGAAACAACTTATTTTCGAAAAAGATTTTAATTGTAGTTCAAAGTTAACGTTGCCAAGGTTGTACAACGAAGCGGGAGTAGCGGTTGTGTTTTGAAGAAGGTAAATCTAAAAACGAAGGGTACAGAGTTAACAAGAAAAAAATGTCCACCAAAAATGATGTGATGCAGAAGAAAGATGTGAATACGATTTACCTGATTATGTTTAATTTCGTTTGATAATTGAGGGGCCTGATCGCCCCATTTGTAACAAGAGACTCTTTGGCCGTCATTATTATTCAGGACGAATTTAAATAAGTCCAATTCTGGTTTTTCTGCCTTATTTAGTGACGTTTTGCGTTTAATTTTACTACACTGAATAGAGTCGACGTATCCAACAATAGCTCTACATAGAAAAAGGAGAAATATATGAGACTTTACGTTAAAATAATAATAATATTAGTAAAATTATTGCTTACGCAAATTTATCTCCGATCTCAATGTTTTGAATATATTCCGTAGTCGAAAGCGAAGGAATATTGTCGTCAGTCTTAAATTTTTTTGATTTAGGTCGTTCGAGTGAGTGGCTTCTAGATGAGTTTGCACGACGAAGCATTTTGCAGGAATTTAAATTGAATTTAAATTGAATAAACAGGATAAAATAAATAAATGTACCAGTCACAAAAATTTATCCCAACAAAACAGGAACAATTGATTTTTCAAATGAATATACACGGAAAAAAAAGAATACGAATGGTTACTGTGGTACACACGAATCAACGAAACATATATGATAAAAGGTCTCAACATACTACTGGCTGGGGTTGTGATGAGAGAAGTTAGTTTTTAAACATGACTGAGTCTTATTTAACATAGTAACCATTGCTGTGTTACATACTACGTCGAAACATATGACTGGTTAGTATGTTCACAGTCACTGTTCGCTCATGAGATAATACAGATTGCTTTCGGCACCAGAGCTGTTACTTTATAAAATATGTCTAGATACTATGTTGAGAAACGGAAGTCTACTGTGGCAAACACTACTCATTCGTACTCAACATAGTAACCAGTCCTGTGTTAAGTAGGAACTGTTACTATGGATCACATATGTCTGACTCCTATTCACGACGCTAGCGCTCGCAAATTCTAACCTCCATGTATATTATATACCTCCAACACAGGACTGGTTACTATGTTGAGTACGAATGAGTAGTGTTTGCCACAGTAGACTTCCGTTTCTCAACATAGTATCTAGACATATTTTATAAAGTAACAGCTCTGGTGCCGAAAGCAATCTGTATTATCTCATGAGCGAACAGTGACTGTGAACATACTAACCAGTCATATGTTTCGACGTAGTATGTAACACAGCAATGGTTGCTATGTTAAATAGGACTCAGTCATGTTTAAAAACTAACTTCTCTCATCACAACCCCAGCCAGTAGTATGTTGAGACCTTTTATCATATATATTTCGTTGATTCGTGTGTACCATAGTAACCATTCGTATTCTTTTTTTTCCGTGTAGTTACGGTTTACATTTTTTGTTTCTACATTTAATTTCCAGACATGTGATCGATATTCGATGAATTTTTGGAAATAACTATAGTTAATTAAGTTTTGCGATTTTATAAATTTATTAACGTTTAGGTAAATTGGATAATGGAACCAGTAGGACAAGGTTTGTGATATCAATTTATCTTTAATTACCGAACCGAACAACGGAAAAACATGCCATCACTAAAGATTGGTTAAATTATGATATGGAGAACCATGACATGGATGAGGAAATACAAGCCGAGCTGGAAGCAGAACATACGCGAAGAAATTCTTTTCAAAGAAATCCGCAGATTATTTGACTTCGACAAATGATACAAATTGAAATAGGGGGGGTTGGCGCGCGAAGCGCGCAGGGGGGCGTCAGAATCAGCTGTCAGAAATCGACAATTTTACACTATTTACATCTTGACTACCGCTCTACTTTCGGTTTGATCGCCCCATTGTTGCGTGAAGCAACAAAATTTTTAGACACAAATCTTCGTCATTGCATGTAGACTAGGGGTACGTTGCCGGTTTTTGCGTTTTTGACGCGTAGACTTTGATATCAACCAAAATAGGTGACACGGACGCACTTGACGAACATAAAAAATTAATTTTTCTCGATTTCAACGGATCTCGGGTACTGGATCGAACCTATTCGTCCCTAATCATCGAATAAATCCATTATATATCATTTTTGACCATGGTTTCGGAGTTTTTTCGATGTTTCACTTTTTTTTAAAGCCGGTAAAGGTAGGACTAGGACATGCTCTTAAGGCGAGAAAGTGTCTTCCATTGTTGGCGAAGAAGAAGAAAAGACCCGGAGTTCATAATTTGCCTGAATATCGAGAAAAAATGAAATAAATTAATCAAATTACATACGATTGGAGTAGAGTCCTCAGAGTTTAAAATCAAATAGCTTGAGTACGAAGCATCGGAGAAGTCTGATCTAAATAGTACTTGGAAGAGCAGAGGGTTCTGTTCAGAATGACAGAATAATATAATTTTTAGGTATCCGATGTAGGTCATAAATAATAATTAAAAGATATTGCGACGTCTATTACGCGGCCAGCTTGCATAGATCGTCGATAAAGTTAATAAAGATAATCGAAATCCCCATTTGCCTACTTAGAGGAGCTTTCAATAAATTATATATAGTTACATATTTTTTTTTTTTTGCGTAGATATTATTGTGTTTGTTCATTTAACCGTCAAATACAAAGGCATAATTGGTCAAATAGAGTGTATCTGCTACTCTTACAGCTGCTAGAGATTAGAAATAGTGTGTATAGTTATGCTTCGTTACATTAGAATGACCACGAATATGCATGTTGAGATTGAGACTTTTCAGCACTCACATATCTAAGGTGCGAGTCGTATAAACGATATTATTATTCGAAAACGGTTACATACAAACTTGCAACGCGGCGCGAACAGAATATGAATCCTGGGGCTATTCAGTCTTACTATTAGTGTATGAATGATTGCAATCTTTTCTAACTTCGATAAAACTCGATGAAATAATTTGACATTTTTTTTTCAATTTTTTTTTTTTTCATCATTCCGAAGATTTCGAATTTTTTTTTTTTTTTTCCATTCGGTTTTTTGTCAAATCTGCATATTTTGTGACACATCTCCAAAAAACTGCAGATTCATGTAAAAAAAAATTTTGATCGTCTTGATTGCGTATTGTTTTCTTTTTTTTCACAACAAAACAAATTTCACACATGTTTTCACATACAGAAGAAACTTTTTAGGGTGCGCTCGAGAAAAAACTGCAAAAACAAATTCAAAATTGCAAATATTGCAAAATTCCGGAATTTTCGAAATTTTGAAGAAAAAAAATTCAAATTGTTTTTTCAATTATTTCATCGAGTTTTATCAGACTTACAAAAGAAACAAGTGATTGGTTGACAAAATTGCATTTATTCTTCGAATTAAACTTTCCGAATTTTGGGCCCCCTATTAATGTTAAAATTAAGAGCTAAAATTTTAGGGAGATTTTTTTCAATTTATTTGCAAGGTATCCAAGGGGCGTCCCGAATTTTTCTCGAAATTCATCGAAATAAGGACCACCCTAATATACAGGGTGATTCAGAATTCGTGACGAGTCTTTCGAGGGGTTGATCCTTGTCAAAATTGAGATCGGAAGTTCCTCACCCATTTCTCTGAAAGATGATATTTTTCTTCGGAACCTTCTACACATTTTTGCAACATCTTCCACCAAATAAAAAACTTTCACCGAGAAATCTCCGTGATATTGAATAAGAAAAACTCATTGGAATTAATAAGATTAACAAATGCTGTGAAAAAAAAATTGAGAAAAAAAGTTGTTGGTCGGAAAAAAAATTTCAAAGGAAAACAATCATTTTCGAATAAATGGCTGAGGAACTTTTGATCCCAATTTTGACAAGGATTAACCCCTCAAGAGATTTGTCACGAATTCTGAATCACCCTGTATATATTCGTATGATTTTGAACTGGGCATGAATATACAGCTACTTGCTGGCTGCCGAGGAGTAGGGAGCCTAGCGTCCTCAGCCTACCCCCACCACAGTAGCAGCTACGATGCTCTGTCTTTCTTGTTCGTTTGCTGTCTCGCTCGACACAGTTCACGCGGGAAGCGGAATAGCCCGCGCTTTTCAGCTAGTCAACGCCCTTAAACGAACTTACCTGTAAGTGAAGTTCTATCATGATTGTATGAGGCGCCTCTTCCGAATAGATCAGTCCCACCCTAAAATACCCCTATTTTATGTATTTTATAGCAATTGACTGGATATCCCAAAATAGTTACGACAGCACTTTGAAGAAATGAGCGTCTAAGAGGGCGCGCCGGTACATCCAGGAAATTACCTTTAAAAGATTGTGGCGACATCGGTATATAGTAGGGAAACTACATGTTGATCTATTCGGAAGAGGCGCTTCATACAATCATGATAGAACTTCACTTACAGGTAAGTTCGTTTAATCATGTAATTATATATTAAAAATAGCCGCATACTACGTGATGCATAGGTTTTCATAGGAATCCCAAAGAAACATAGTCCGAATATCAAGAAGGCAAATCGCGAATTGCGTCGAGTTATCTCAAATAATGTAGTAGTTATGGATTTTTTTTTTCAAATTCAAAGTTCGTAATTTTGGAACCGAATGTAGTTGCGATCTTCAGCGCAATTTCTTGTCAGGTAGTTGATTATCTGCAAGAATTTCATTCAAATTGTTCGAGAAGCACGTCCGGGTTCGTCACGACAAAAGCAAGCAGTATTGTTTGCAAACGACAAATTATGGTGATTGTATACGTTAAGGGGTTACATGGGTTTTGAAGGTTAAAAAAAGGCATATTTTCAATCATTTTTATCTCATGAACAAATGAAATATTTTATTCAAATTTTTGACAATATCAAAGATAAACTTTTAATAAAGATTTTGTGAACTTTTCACGCGAAAATTTTCAAAATGCAGCCATTGGGACATCCTTTCCGGCGACCCCGTAGAAAAAAGTTACTTTCCCGTGACCAGAAAAACTCATGACAGATTTATCTGAAATTAAAAAACTAAATTATTTCTATTAATAGATACATAGATCTCCTGATTGAACGAAGGAAAAAAAAAATTGAAATTTGAATGTTTGGCAGTTTTTTACAAAAAAGTACAATTTCAGGTATAATTTTTACTACTTATGGCCTTATAAAATTGTTTGTGATATAAAAAAAAAAAAAATCCTTCGTTCAATCAGTTGTCAATCGTATCTTGAAGAAGTGTGCATTAGTTTTTGAGAAATCGTGGTCACCGACTCCGAAAATAGAGTTTCGAGGAAAACGCGATTAAAGTTTTAAGTGAAAAAAACATGGAAAAAAAAAACTAAAACAAAAATATAAAACTAAAATATTTCAAACTAGTAACCCTTAGAAAAAGAGAGAAGCGAACAAGAAAGACTGACAAACAATAGCTGACTAGCTGCTTCAATATACGTGGGACGCGCTAAGCCGAGCTGGCCTTGTAAGCGGAACTCCCCAAGGCTCTATCTCCTAGACTTTTACTTCAATTGACCTAAAAATTTGAGAGAATATTCTAAACATATTGTACAATTTAAGGTAGTTGTTCCATGAAGTGCATTTTCTTAGGATTTTTTTCAAATTTTGACAGATTATTCTTTGAATAATTCTGAATCGAATGGTGAAATATGCAATATATGAACAATACAGTTTCGGAGATATTCAATTTCAAAGATTGAGTTTTTGAGGCTCTTATACATTGCACTATACGGGATACCGAAAAGTTTACTAACATATTTAGTTATAACTTAGAAACCTTTCTTACAAATGTTATAGAAAACTAAATCAACATTAAGCAACAATCAGTGAATTGTTTAGAAAAAGTTTGACTCATAGTTACAACACGGTTTCTGAGATATTAATCAATCAATGATGAAAAATGTATCTCATTCAAGTAGGGGAAGGGATACACTAAAAACGAGCTGGCAATAGCGCGCTTATTCAGCCCGCGAAAGATGTATAAAGCGCGCATGCGCTAGAGTTTTCCCAGACCATAATTTACGTAGAGTATAATGTGGGTGTTGATTACCTTTATTTAAATAATACCAAAACGATATTTATGGAACTTATTATTGTTTATTTATCACAGAATGATTTTTCTTATTTTAGATAATTTTTAGATAAATATCAATCGTAAAAACAAATCAATCACAAATATTTTTCCATAGTGTTTGTTCTATTATCATATAATCAGCATTGCATGAATTTAAATAACAATGAATAAAATTAATGAATTTAACGACTATAAATCTTAAAAATTATAAATCAAACACATATTCAAGTGACACAAAAATACAATAGTTATGCGGGACATCTGTTTTATACGCTAGAATAATATTTGCTAAGGGAAATAGACTTAGAGTAAAATTATTATTATTATGGAAGCTAATTACTGTTTTTCTCTGAGGAACATAAGTATATTCTTGATGATTTTAGATCGGTTAGTTACTCGAGGTTTACCGTTTACTTTTTCTGATAAAAATTGACTCAATCCAATGTCACCTTTTTCAATAAAAATTTTTCGTAAATCATCATAAGAAATTTTAGCCGTTGCCATTTTCTTGATGATTCCATCAGAGACCGTATTTTTCAAAATATCGAGAGTTACTGCTATTTGTGTAACTTTATGCGCTCCGAGTACATCATTGACTGATTCTTTAAAACCTTTGGCATTACCAATCAAATCTTCAGTTGAAATATATGAAGATACCAGATCTTCTAATACTTCAACATCGAACATTGCTTCATGGAAATTATCATCTTTCCTTTGAGGCAATAAGTCTTTGGCAAGTTGTGTTAGTTGAAATAATCCCTTTCCTTTTCTATTAGGAAATTGTTTCCGGAATAAGATTAAAGAGTCAGAAAACCCCTTTATTATAGACTTGAAATGATGTATCATATCACTTCGTATAATCGCTTGAAGTAAGTGCTTAGCGTCAAACTTAGCATTGTGAGCAACCAGGACTGATGGTTTTGGTGAGCCGGAAAGAAATTCTCTAAATTTTTCCAAAGCTTCTTTCAATGAAACGGTTCTTACTCGAACGTCATGTAGATATAATTCATCGCCAATTACTTTCAAACCAGTTATAGTAGAAGCAGCTGATGCTATGGGTTGGGTTGGTTCAATATACACAGAAAATTTCCGTCCTTCCTGTGATGTATGTATGTATGTTGACTAGTTCTAAGAACTTCCTGTTAGTATAGTTATTTCTTTGAGTTATACAAACTTCCTTCTTCTGCAGCAATGGCTGAACTTGACTGACGTGCAAAAATAAAGATCAAGATTTAATCGAAAGTAATCCGTAGAATCGTATCGTATTTAATTATTAAACCCGATCTAATCATCCACAAACATTTCATTGGCGACGAGGGTAAACAAAATTCGGTAAATTAGTGGCATTTTAATGAAAATCGTAAAAATTAAATTGAGCGTCTATACTAGAGGTTAGAAGGGTGACACAGTATGGCCGATCTCCAGAAGAAGATTAAGGAATTGGAAAGTTACATACATTCTAAAGAAAAAGAATGGAAAACGTATCGGGAAGCAGCAAGTGCGTCTATTAAAGGAAAGGATGAATATATAAAAAGATTGGACGAAAGGGTTCAAGGGCAACATGGTACGATCAGAGAACTTCAAAAAGATATCGAAGAATTGGGACGTCACACAGCAACACAGCAAGTATTGAATACTACAAGTATATAGGATCCATTGAAAATTTCGATAAGAAAACTGATTGGAGTCAATGGCTTCAACGTTTTGAACATTTTATGTCTGGGAACGCAATAACGAATGACAGGCGTAAGGAATTATTTTTGAATATATTGGGATCTGAGGGTTATAGTCTTCTGTGTAATTTATGTGCTCCTGAGCTTCCTGGAAGCAAAAACTATGAAATTTTAGTCAAGTTAATGACTGAACATCTCAAACCAAAACCCAGTGTTATTGCCGAGAGGTATAGATTTAACACATGTAATCAAATTGAAGGTCAATCGGTGAGCGAATACTTTGCTACGCTCAAACGCCTTTCAACATACTGTGAACATGGTGCAGGATTAAATGACGCCATACGAGATCAATTCGTGTGTGGATTGCGGAGCAAGACGACCAAGAAAAAATTGCTGAACGAACGGAATTTGACACATGAACGAGCATTCCAAATAGCATTCAGCGATGAAGCTGCAATTCGAGAGACTGGAGAAATGGAAACACAGAGGAGTACAGGATCGTTGAACTACGTATATCAACAAAATCACAGTAACAAAAAGAATTTTGAAGGTTATAAACCATGTAGTTGTTGTGGTAAAATGGGTCATGCTAGATATAAGTGTAGGTACAGAATGTATGATTGCAATATCTGTAAAAGAAAAGGTCATTTGAGTTCAATTTGTAGATCAAATAATAATAATAATTATTATAATAATAATCAGTCAAAAGGGAATCAAGGAAGTGTCAGAAATTATGAAAAGAAAAATTTAGCTTCGAATAAGACTGAAATGAATACTAAAGCCAAAGGTACAAGTCAAAATTATTTAGATGAAATCATTAATTTAGAAGAAACTTTTGATAATCTTTTTACTATTGACGAAAATAAGACTGAACAAAGCAGGGATTTTTCAGATAATAGACCAATTAAAATTGAATTAATCATTGAAAATACTAAAATGAATATGGAACTGGATACGGGATCGCCCATTTCAGCCATTTCCACAGTAGAATATGAAGAAAATATTGTTTTTTCTAGACTGAAACTATCTGAAAGTTCTAGGAAGTTTAAGGTAGTACGAGCGGGAGACAGGGTGGGGATGGGCTGCTTTGAGCGCGCGGTGAAGGGGTGATGATGATCATGTGACCGCGACAGTTTTTATGGCAACACTGTGATTACTGTGATTATTATTTTGTGTAAACAAGTGTCATAAATATGGAAAATCGAGACGATAAAACTTATTGTCGTAATAAGCTTGGTAAGTTTACAACTAAAAGACAACTAGAAAGCGAACAAAAACGCTTAGAATGTCTGAAGCGAAAGAAAATTGATGATGACAGTTCACCAGGATTATTAAACTTAGGTTAGTATTGACATTTACTTTCTGTAAATAAATATTAATTAGATACAAGTGGCAGTACGACGAGTAGTGAGTACGCAATAATTTTTTATATTTAAATTAGTTTTTCAAGTAAAATTTTTAAAAAGTATCGCTGTATATGAATATAAGTTAAATCTGACAGTTGTAGGTTAGGTTACTTCTCTATTATGATTTTTATTTTGTTCCTATCTTTTTCTAATATATTTTATCTCTTTTCAATGCTCGACAGTGTTGCCAGTTCGTACGAGAGGTGATCGACGCTACGTAATTTGCCGAATAAATTGATCTTTTTTATTAAATATCTTTTTAATTAGTCGGGCACAACGGTTTTTTTTTTTTTTTAATCATTCATTAAGGTCTTAACTTTAAATCGAATAGTTTTTTTTTCATTTCTGTCGACCAGTTTTAGAGAAATCTCTGAAAACCTATCATCTATCTACCGCTTTCCCATAAGACCAATGTTATTATGCCTACTTTTGAAGTCATTTATTTAAATAAATAATCGGGCAACCTCCCCTAAAATTTTCAGGATCGGTTTAGACTTACTTAAACTTCATATAAAAAGAAAATCAAGCCTTTTATCAAAAGTTGCCTTGATGCTCGTACTACCTTAAATCATACTCGGGTACCCCAATAATTCCACTGGGAGTGATCAAAGTTAATGTAACTTACCAAGGGAAATGTAGAAATTTGGATCTTTTTGTAATACCTGGATCGAGCGGACCAATTATTGGACGCGAGTGGATCAGAGCATTGGAAATGTCCTTGTTAGCGGAATGCGACAACATGATTATTAGAACGCTTTCCAATGCGAATAATTTGGATGTTAATAAGTTAAAAAAAGATTTTCCAACGGTTTTTACTGATAAATTAGGACTTTATAAGAATGGAACTTTTAAATTGGAACTAAAAAAAGATAGTAAGCCTATATTCATCAAACCAAGAGTATTGCCATATGCAATGGTGGACAAAGTGGAAAAAGAGATAGAAAGATTGATTAGGGATGACATAATTTTTCCGGTAAAATCTAGTGAATGGGCGACTCCAGTAGTTCCAGTAATCAAACCAAATGGTCAAATTAGATTGTGTGGAGACTATGGGAAAGGCAACTGCCAGTTTTTGCCACTTGCGGCGCCACCATAGCGCGTCCCGGGCGACCGCTCTCAGAATGTTTGTTCTCAAGTACAACGGACAAACTTCTTCACTCATTTACGGCTTCGCTATTTATTTGCGGATAGAAAGCTGTTTTTCAAAATGGTTCAGTGTTGTGCATATGGATGTACTGCTCAAGGAACACATTTTTTTCCCAAGGATAACGTTAGGCGCAAACAATGGGAAATAGCTTTGAAGCGGGATGGCTTCAAAAGTACGAAACATTCGCGACTTTGTGCAGCACATTTCAAGCCGGAGGAATATATTTCTGCAAGCTTTTTCACAGGTATGTGTCACCTCAAGTTTCCTAAAAAGTATTAATTACTGAATTCTATGAATTAGTGTGTTATTTCACGTCGTATTCGAAGGCCATAACCTAACCTAATATGTATTGAATGAAGTTTTCTACCGCTGTACTTTTCTTTATACCTGCTTTTTCTTGTTTTTCCATAATTTCAGGTGTTGCTTCAGAAAGGAAAATTTTGAAAAAAACGGCAGTTCCTTCTCTTTTTTGCTTTAAGAAGCAACTATCACCTTTCACTACTGCAAGGGAAGCACGCGTCAAAATAAGAGCTTCAAGGCGCTTGGATTTAAGTTTGAAAACACAGAAGCGTGTAGAGAATGACGCAACAGAGCTGGCCCTTGAGAATGTTCCTGACACATGTGGAGAAGTTGTGGTGGGTTTAGAGATGATTGGTGACGAGGAACATGGTATAGTGGAAGATGTGTCTTCAAATGCTACATGTACAGTTGGAACACAAAAAATCTTCCAATTTTTCTCCATTGAAAACTTCAGGAAAAATGATAAAGCTGTTTGTTTTTATACTGGACTAGAAACATACGACAAGTTCGAATTTGTTTTAAATACACTGTGTCCTGAAGCGTACTCAATTAATTATCGTTACAGTCAAGTTCTGAGCTTATCTATAGACGATCAATTCTTTTTAACTCTCATAAAGCTGAAACGAAACAAAGAGGACTTCGAGCTTGGCCTACTTTTTGATATAAGTAAAACTACTGTTAGTAATATATTTTGTACTTGGGTTAACTTCATGCATCAAATGTGGAGTATGTTGGATGTGTGGCCAAATAGGGAACTTGTAAACTTCTACATGCCAGAAGGGTTTAAAAAGATGTATCCATCCACAAGGGTAATTGTTGACTGCACAGAAGTGCCCATAGAAAAATCAAATAATCCAGCAACACAGCAAGCTTGCTTCAGTCATTACAAAAACAGAACAACATTCAAAGTGGAAGTCGGAGCCACACCGAGTGGTTTGCTGTCTCACTGTTCTGAGGCATATGGTGGGAGCACTAGCGATCGCCAAATTGTGGAAAGAAGCTCACTTCTTAATAAATGTGAAAAAGGGGACAGCATTATGGCGGATCGTGGATTTAATGTTCAAGATCTGTTTGCTTCTAAAGGTGTTGCAATAAATATTCCAACTTTTCTTAAAGGAAAATCTCAACTGCCTGGCCTAACAGTATTACAAGATCGCAAGTTATCTTCTAAACGAGTCCATATTGAAAGAATAATTGGTTTAACAAAAACTTATAAGATACTCCAGGCCCCGCTAAAAAGATGCTTTTTGGCTATTGCAAGTAAGATTTATGGTTGTTGTCACATGCTTTGCAATTTCAGAGAGGGAATAGTGTCTTCAAGTGCATAGTAAGACTTGAATAATAAATTCCTGATACTGAACAAAATTCATGAACAGTAAATCAATCTCAGTTGTATTGAACGAAATTGATTACCTTTAAAAAAAAAATCATGTTTCCAGTGTACAAATACATACCGGGAATCTACGTGGAAACGCTTTGATTCCCGGTATACCTATATATGCATCCTGTTCTCATGCTTTCGATGCTGTATGTTTGGAATTTTTGTAACTTTCATCTTGCGTTGTACATAATTTATGTTATTGTATATGTATGTGCCGAATTTAGCGGTGGTGAATTGTCAATGATCATGAATTGTAATGAAATTGAAAATAAGGAAATATTAGCCAAAAGTGATACTTTATTTACTATAAACTTTGATAGTCTCATCTCAACATTATATAAAGCTAGAAAAACCAACGTAACCAATAAATTATAGCCTGTACAGAACACTTATACTTAATCAACTTTGGCAATCAGCGTTAACTCTAATGATATTATCACATAAAAACAGAGCTCAAGTATTACATAAAGTACAAAAATATAATAGGCAAGCTTAAGAAACTAGTTGTTTTGAATAATTTCTAGATAACAGAGATGCTCTTATTTTATTTAAAGAAGCTCTGCCCATAATTTTTGAACAAGTATTTCTCAAGAAGGGCTGGTTTGAAGTAATCATCATAAAATTGCTGCAAATCACAAACCATATCTGCTATAAATTTGTCATTACGAGGAATGTCAATGATACACAGGTCTTTGAATGTATACACGAGAAGATTTGCATAAAGCCGGTTAGTAACAAACATTTGACCCTGAATTTGGTAATAATACTGATGTTTACCACGAAGACATACTTCCCCAAATTCGTTCCTCATCAAAAATGGCACAGTCTCATCACTAATTTCCATGTTTCTTTGGTTGTATGGACACTTCACTTCTAAGACAGTCTCATCTCCAATCAGGCCATCAGGTGAAGCACCGAGAAAAGGATGTGTTTGACTCAGAAAAAGGCCACACTTGTTTACTTCTACACCTTTACTTGAATACAAAGCAATTGCTTTTGGTTCACAATCTTTGCCGTGCTGCACATACTTGCTGCTGATGTTTACTGGATTCATCAGTCTTTGGACAAGGTTAACTTTTGCTTGATGAGAAACTGATGCGCAGATAGAATGGAAATTAGATGAAGTGAGGCGATTGTTGCGAATGTTGTGCCAAAGGACATCATCTGCCTGACTACGTGTGGCCATTTCTACTTCTCGTATATCCTCATCAGACACTCGGAACACTTTCAGACGGTGCAAAATATCTTCCTCAGGACTGGAAGCATAGCAATGGTCCCAAGCCACACCATATGTGTTAGCAGGCATAATAGTATGCTTTAAGGGCATGGAACTGGTATGAGATCCACAAAAGTTAATACACGAATTTCGGACTCTGTCATTGTACTTCTTCTTATAAGTCTCAAAGTCTTCATCTGTTATAGATTTCAAATCGCAAGGAGAGAAAGAAATCTGTTTAGTTCGGTTTCTAACAGATGGTAAATGTTGACATTTAAGAGGAGTTCCAAAGTAGGGTTTCTGTGGTCGGTGGAATGTTTGCAGTTCTTGAGTACACGTACGATGAAGTATGATTGTCCCCTTCTGAGTCAACTCCACTGTTCCAAAAAGCAGAGCAACAACATGTTTGCAGTGGGCAGTTGGACCCTGCCCTGCAGGACACTCACACTGACTTTCTGCCACGGTGCACGGGGGTGTAATAACAACATCTGACACATACTGCAAGGATTTTGTCATTTCAGCCTTGCATTCACCCCGCAGAAAAATACAATGGTCGTCTTTGGCAATACGTGCACTGACTAAAAATTGATTCTCATACAGTTTCTGACCATCTTCCATTCCAACATCAAATCTGGAAATAACAAAACAAGTTATAGTAACATGATATCTACCAGTATATCAAGATTTCAGAATTTCTGCAACTGAAGAGTGTGTTAAATTACCTGTCCAAATAATTTTTAATATTCGACTGGTTCAATTTAGGCAGATCAGTATTGGCATTGATGTCACGGTATTTGTCAGCAGCAGGCGTTGGTTTATTTATTTGAATTGAGCCTTGGTCAGATAATAGATAATGAGATGGTGCTTTCACTTGGAAATTATTGTTGGCATCATAAAATTTCAACCTAGAAGAAAGACATAAATAGCGGTAAATGACTCATTATGCACTAACAATAAACAACGACCAAGTATGGTAGTAGCTTACTAAAGCTTACCTTTCGATTAACTCCTTTTTTTTCCCCGTTACCTTGGCCCCTCTGCTTCTGAGGATGGACTTAAGTTCTTCAACTTTCAAATAACCAAATTTATTTTCAGCATACATTGCAAAAACCAATCTCGTAAGTATACATATGTAAACACAGCAATATTAACATCAACGTTTTTCGCGGTTATACGATTCAAAAGCTACGCGCGTCGCTTTGCAATCGGGACGTACTATGGTGGCGCCCTCTGCCCCAAGCTTTGCGTTGCCCTTCTCATAAGACAACACTGAATAAATGTATTCATATTGATAGATATCCAATACCTAAGGTATCAGACTTATTAACAAAAATTAACGAAGGCAAAATTTTTAGTAAAATTGATCTTAGTCATGCGTATCAACAAGTTAAGCTGGATGATGAATCTAAATTGTTAACAACTATATCTACTCATAAAGGTTTATACGCATACAATAGATTATGTTTTGGTATTTCGTCAGCACCCGGTTTATTTCAAAGAATGATGGAAAAGTTATTTACTGGTATACCAGGAGTTATTACATTTTTTGATGATATATTGATTTTTGGATCCACAAATAATGAACATGATGAACGTTTGTTGATAGTATTGAACAAATTGAAAGAAGTGGGGCTAACGGCAAAATTTGAGAAATGTAAATTTTTTACAACCGAAGTTAAATTCCTTGGTTTCAAGATCGATAAAAATGGTGTACATGAGTCAATCCACGTCAAGCGGGACGGATTTGGCCAAAAATATTCGTCGATGTTTCGGATTCTTCTTTAATTTTTTTTACACATTCTCTGGGTGAAATAAACAAATGAAACATTTTTTTTTTTTTTTTTACTCAAAGGGCTTAGCAGCTGCAAGGGGTTGAATTTTGGAAAAAAACACCAAAATTCGGGATCGCGCTCTTCTTTAAACGTTAATATCTCCGGTTCCCTTTGTCGTACAGACATCGTCAAAAACTCATTTTGAAGCTCTTGAATTGCACTTTCATGTTCTGAATTTTTAATTCATGTAATAAACAATTTTCTATTTGTTATTAACAATTATACTTTTCAAACGCGATTTTCGAGATGACTACCACCTTCGAAAATTCTGAAAAAAATACGAGCGTGTTCCTTGATTCATTCTCTACGAAATCTGTAAGTTTAAAAATGGAACTCCGATGGAAACTATATTTCCAAAGCGGTTGATTCATGCGGGATGTCGCGCACGGCCGGGTACACGAGCGTTGGGGCGGCAAGACCCTGTTCGCGCGTCGTTACATACTTGGAATCGAACTCAGGTGAGAAACTAATTCCGCGTAATGCAATAAATAGTCCCCAAAAATTTTTTTCCTGGGCTAAGAATAATCAGAATATTAAAAATATCTACGTCGATTTTTTCACAAATGATAAGTACAAAAAAAGAAGCTGTTGCATTACAATCTCGATTTGGAAAAGCGAAGTTAGTCCGTGGAACATTGACATTCCATTGCATGAAGCCTATTTCAAAAAAAAAAAATTGTTGCTAAAAGATATTCGTATGCACAGAAGTCAGTAGAAGCATCGGTTTCCAAGTAATTGAACCATTAATATATAAATTTAAACTCGCCGTTTACTTTAAGATTTTATTTGAATGTATATAGTATCAGAGTTTAGAATCAATATTTTTCAGTTTGTTACTTTAGTACGTAATTGATTAAATAACACTGTGATGTATTCTATTTGATGGACTCAAAAAGTACGTTATATTTACCACTTATTTTCGATGACTAGGAGCTTCAGTTTCGAATTTGTGATATGTTTTAAGATTTTAGTTAAGCGTTTTATTTCTATATTTGTATTTTTGTTGTTTTAATTCGAATATTCAGTATGAAATGAAATAAATAGTTAATAATTTCGTGAATTAATGGACTGATGAATTTGAACGTATAACAGCCCCCCCTGTATTCCTTGCATGCAAAGCGAACAAGCCTCGGTCTCGGCGCACTCGCGTACCCGGCCGTGCGCGACGTCCCGAATGAATCGATCGCTTTTTAAATATAGTTTCCATCGGAGTTCCATTTTAAAACTTACAGATTTTGTAGAGAATGAGTCAAGGAACACGCTCGTATTTTTTTCAGAATTTTCAAAGGTGGTAGTCACCTCGAAAATCGCGTTTGAAAAGTATAATTGTTATTAACAAATAGAAAATTGTTTATTACATGAATCAAAAATTCATAACATGAAAGTGCAATTCAAGAGCTTTAAAATGAGTTTCCTACGAGGTCTGTACGACAAAGGGAACCGAAGATATTAACATTTAAAGAAGAGCGCGATTCCGATTTTTGGTGTTTTTTTCGAAAATTCAACCCCTTGTATCTTCTAAGCCCTTCGAGTTAAAAAAAAAAAAAAAAATGTTTCATGCATTCATTTTACCCAGAGAATATGTAAAAAAAATGACGACGATTTTCAAGACCATGAGGTCAAAAAGGTGTCCCGCTTGACGTGGACTGACTCACATGCGCTAAAAGATAAAATACAAGCAATTAAGGAAATTCAGACTCCTCAAAATGTAACCGAGCTCAAGAGATTTTTAGGAATGGCAAATTATTATGCTAAATTCGTTAGAAATTATACTGAAACTGTTTCACCTCTGTACAAACTCCTTAGAAAAGATGTTGGATGGTCATGGTCGAATGAACATAAATTGGCATTCGACGGTATTAAAAAAAAACTGATGTCTAGTGAAGTGCTTATGCATTATATTCCAAATCTGCCACTTAAGATTACATGTGATGCGTCTCCTGTGGGTCTTGGTGCAGTATTATCGCACATATTACCTAATAAAGAAGTGAGACCAGTTGCGTTTTTTTCTAGATCATTGACTCAAGCGGAAAAAAATTACTCACAGCTTGATCGAGAAGCTTTAGCTTTGGTTTTTGGTGTGAAATCGTGTCACCAATTTGTTTGGGGCAGGAATTTTATACTAGAAACTGACCATAAACCACTCAAATATATTTTTGATCCAAATAAAAGTCTTCCAAATAATGTGGCAGGAAGAGTACAGAGATGGGCAGTATTTTTATCCGCGTATGATTTTACATTGCAACATATTGAAGGGAAGAAAAATGTGAGTGCTGATTGTTTATCTAGATCTCCAATTCTAAGGGGGGAGGAAAATGATAAGAAAAATGAGTTTACTTATGTTAATTTTATTGAATCGGAAGCAAAAATGATTGACATTGATTTAATTAGATCTGAAATAGTTAAAGATAAAGTTTTATGTAACGTAATTGAATATGTTAGAAGTGGCTGGCCTAGTAAAGTTGACAGCTCACTGGAGAGTTATAAAAGACGGGAGAGAGAATTATATGTTGAAGAAAATTGTTTGATGTTAGGAAATAGGGTTGTAGTACCAGTATCTTTAAGAGCGATGGTTCTGAGTGAACTACACGCAACACACATGGGAATTATTAAGATGAAATCTCTTGCTCGTTCTTTCGTCTGGTGGCCAGGTATTGATGAGGATATCGAGAAAGTGACAAAAATATGTAAGTTTTGTTTAGAGAATTCCACCAATCCGCCTAGAGCAGAATTAAATTCATGGAAGTGGCCAGAAGGACCGAACATGAGAATTCATATTGATTTTCTGCAAATTGGTGATAAGATGTATCTTGTTATTATTGATGCATTCTCTAAATGGATCGATGTTAAATTTATGAAAGACATTACGACAAAGCAAACAATAGTGATGTTATGGGAGTATTTTGCAACGTGGGGTTTTCCAGTGGTATTAGTTAGTGACAATGGTCCTAGTCTCGTGTCAGACGATTTTGAATCGTTCCTTAAAAGTAATGGAATACTACACGTTCGAACTGCTCCTTACCATCCCGCATCAAATGGTGCTGCGGAGAATATGGTTAAGACTTTTAAAAAACAATTTAAGTTATTATTGAAAGAAGGCTGTAGAGAAGACCTAGCTTTATGTCGGTTTTTATTGTACTATAGATCAACGCCACATTGTACCACAGGTTGTACTCCCGCAGAGCTACAAATGGGTAGGACTTTACGTACTCGACTCGACCTGATGAGACCAAATTTAAGGAATCATGTTTTGCAACAACAAATGAGACAACAGCAGCATGCTCCAGGAGTAAAGTTGAGATGTTTTAATCTGGGAGATACGGTCGTTGCTAAAGACGTTATGAGAAATAAGTGGGTACAGTCGGAGATTGTTGAAAAATTCTCACCTGTGACATATAGCGTTCGCACGGTTGACGGCAGAAATTGGAAGAGACATGTAAATCAATTGAAGTCATGTTTATGGGATAAACCACAAGAACCGATAGTGAATGTAAATCAAACAGAGAGGATTCTTGTTCCTTCATTGGAAGCGGAAGGCCAAACTAAGAATACCACCCTGTCGGAACATTCATCTAGTTTTCAAAAGAACCAAGAGGATCCAAATAGGAATGAGTCAGGTGTAAATCCTATACCAACACCGCAGCCGGTAGAACACACCCATGATTTACCACCCCCCGCTGAAACAGCTGATTCGGGAAATCTTGAGCAACCGCCAGGGCCTAATTTAGAATTACGTCGATCTGTAAGAGTACGAAAACCTGTGCAGCGTCTGAATTTATAAAAAAAAAAAAAAAAATAGGAAATAAAAAGAGCTAATTTGGGAGGAATGTGATGTATGTATGTATGTTGACTAGTTCTAAGAACTTCCTGTTAGTATAGTTATTTCTTTGAGTTATACAAACTTCCTTCTTCTGCAGCAATGGCTGAACTTGACTGATGTGCAAAAATAAAGATCAAGATTTAATCGAAAGTAATCCGTAGAATCGTATCGTATTTAATTATTAAACCCGATCTAATCATCCACAAACATTTCACTTCCGTTTTCGCTGCTAGTTGTAAAATATCAGCTGAGTTTGCAAATCCACTGGTCTCTATGTCAAAAAATACTACAGTGAAACTTCCCTTAACCCGTCAGCACGCGCGCTATTCTCCCATCATTCTCTAGGCGCGCGATGAGAGAAAGTCTCACGCGTCGAGCGCGTACTAGTCAGACAAAGACAGACGCTCAATGCAAGGGATGCTTTTTCCTTATGGATATATATACTATATGCTCGTTGGAAAATTGTTCGAAGCAAGTCCCAACAATACATTTCACTCATCACATCGGCGCCGAACACCGCCGACCGTGGCCGAATCGCTCCGAAGGAGCCGTACGTCCCGACCGCTCTTAGGCGCGCAGTGAGAGAATGTCTCACGTTCCTCCGCCGCCGTCGATAAAATATTTTTTTTCTCATTATTGACCAACGTTGGATGGTTCTGATTGGCATCACAAGAAAGGGGGATAATTACTTGAGGCATAAAAAAAGTTTCATTCGAATATCTGCATTTTTGGGGCGTGTTTCCTATACCGTGAAAATTAGTGTGAGAGAAACTCTCATAGCGCGCGTACTGAAGGGTTAACGGACACCTCCTAATAGCGGACCCCTCTTTATAACGGACGGTCTAGAAATCCCCGGCAGAAAAGCATTGGCTCTTATGGAAAATACACTTCCTAATAACGGACTCTCTTAATAACGGACGCGGACACTCTTAGAGATGTATTTTCGATAGAAAAACTTCCGAATACCGGACACGCTTACAAAATATCTAATTCGATTAGATACATATTGTTATCCGAACGATTGTTTTGGTTTTTGATCCGCCGCACACTCTGCGAACACGCTTTTGCCGGTCCCGGCTTGTCCGCAATGCTCGCTGTTGGGTTGGGTGTCGAGTTAATGAACAGAACAGTCTCAGATATTCTACCAAACGTGTCCGTGAATGGGTCCGCCTGTTCGAATAAACATGTCACAAAAAAGAAAACGGTTGACACTAAGAGATAAGGTTGAAGTTATTAGAGTGAATGAAAAAGAAAAGTCAAGTATTCGCGATTTAGCAAAAACGTTTGATGTGGGAAAAACACAAATCAGTGAAATTCTCAAAAATAAAAGTGAGATTCTAAAAGCGTGGGCAGAAAATGAAAATCAGCAATGTAAGAGAGCATTCCCTAAGACTCAGGGACTTGCAGTTGATAACGTGACATACGATTGGTTTTGCCGAGCGCGGGCGAATAAGATTCCCGTGTCTGGCCCACTAATCCGAGAAAAAGCTTTGGAAATTGCGCAGGCGTTAGGATTGAACGATTTCAAAGCTTCTGGCGGTTGGTTGGATAAGTTTCGAATCCGACACAACATTTCTTGGAAAAATGTGTGCGGGGAGGCCGGCGCCGTGGATCAAACTGTGGCTTCGCGATGGATTGATAATCTGCCGGGTGAGTGCGCGGGGTACGACGAGAAGGATATTTACAATTGCGATGAAACGGGTCTCTTCTTCAGAGCCTTGCCGGACAAAACTATGTGCTTAAAAAAAGAAACATGCAGCGGAGGAAAATTGGCAAAGGACCGGATTACCGTCATGCTATGTGTGAATATAACAGGCGATTTCGAACAGCCATATATTATTGGCAAGGCAGCGAAGCCGCGGTGTTTCAAAAACGTTAACATCAACTCGTTGAATGTTGATTGGCGAGCTAACAAAAAAGCCTGGATGACGAGAGATCTGATGACAGAATGGCTGTTAAGTTTCGATAATAAAATGAGAAGACAAAACCGAAAAGTGCTCCTATTCCTCGACAACGCTTCATCTCATCCTGATGTCAAACTTGGAAATGTGAGATTGATTTTTTTGCCTCCAAACACGACATCAGCGTGTCAGCCTTTAGATCAGGGCATAATAAAAAACTTCAAGGTTCACTACAGACAGAAGATTTTAAGACATCTTTTGGCAAAATTAGATGACCTACAGTCGGCAAACGAGCTTTCTAAGAGCATAAACGTTTTGGACGCTGTTATGTGGACTAAATCAGCCGTAAAACAAATCACGCCTCAAACCGTCCGTAACTGTTTCAAAAAAGCTGGCTTTCCTAGCAGTGATACCCCAATCAACACAGGATGGTATGAGATACGTATAATATACATAAAGGTGGTTTAATTAGGGTATAAGTAGAAATTATAAACGTTGAGGAATGTACGTTTTATAACGGGTGGGTAATATACGGCAGCGGGAAACGTTTAGACAACGTTTTGAGAACTCCATCCGTTTATTGTACGTTTAAAAACTAGCAACTTGATGACGTATAAATATAAATTTCAACATTCGTATATGTCACTGACGAAAAAACGTTGAATATTCGTATATCTAGCAGTTGTATCAACTTGCAGCCTTCTACCGTTTACTCTCTACCAGGGTTATCGTTTTATAAACTCTGATGAACCACGTTAAATATACTGGCTGCAAAAACGTTTATCATCAGTCGATAATACGTATTTTGCATACCTGAGACGTACGACTATAGAACGTTAGTGTTCAAACGTTCCGTAATCTACGTATTATGAATTAGCGAGTCATCTACGGCAGTGGCGAACGTTGTTAAAACGTTTTAGGTATCCGCCGTTCCGTTGAACGTTTAAAAATCAGCAACTTCATTTGGTACAAATGGAAGTTTTAACCTTCGTATATCTCAACGGCGAAAACAGGGTGAATTTACCCATAAATAACACACTGCAGTGGTTGAATTGAAAAATAATTACAATTGAAGACAGGTTTGCTATATTTTATGTAGCATTACAATGTTGAACTTATACTCTGGCGCAAGGCACTTGATAATAACTGGTTCGGCAGGTGATAGAAATTTGTTCATCTTGTCTGAACTCCGCCCATATACCTATACATCCCTAATACTGTGTGAAAACACGTTTTTCGTACACGCGTATTATACATATCTCGAGCGGACCCCGGACCTGAAAATCTGCCATAGATAACACGTATAATCAACACTTACTCTACGGTATAAAAAATTGTGGAATATAGCCGCATCAATTCACGCATTTTCTACGTATATAAGGATAGGTTTATTCAGTGATGTGTAGAACACGAATAATTTATCCGCTTAAGGCCCATAGAAAACAATAATTTTTGTTTTGTTTTTTTCGAAATCCGGCGAGTACGGTTCAAATGGATAAGTAATCTTTATTTTCCACCGAAATTTTTTATTGTCAATATTAAATACTAATTTTTGCCTAAATTTGGAACAAAAAATGAATTTGTGCTTACAGGCACCCTTTCCAGCCAGGCCAGAAGGCCGAAATTTTTCTCAAATTATTTTTGATCATTTTCAAACCGATCTGGGGGACGAGAAAGTCAAAATTCAAAAATGACCTTTTCAAGGACCACCCTAGTGTAATCGTTCGATAAATATTTAAAGCAAAAGAGGGACTGATGGCAAACTTTACCCGTATGGAAAAACCATATATGGCTAAAATATATGGCACAATATATGGTAATAGGTGGTGTTATATTATGGCCGAAATTATGTATATGTATAAATATATTGTCAAAATATATGGAATCATATATGGCAACAATATATGGCAGAATATATGGCAGAATATATGGCAGAATATATGGTGATTGTATTTCAATATATGGAATCATATATGGCAACAATATATGGCAGAATATATGGCAGAATATATGGTAGAATATATGGCAGAATATATGGCAACAATATATGGAATCATATATGGCAGAATATATGGCACAATATATGGTGATTGTATTTCAATATATGGAATCATATATGGCAACAATATATGGCAGAATATATGGCAGAATATATGGTAGAATATATGGCAGAATATATGGCAACAATATATGGCAGAATAGATAAGTAAAGTCAAATTAATAGCTTATTTATATTTACTGTTATTTTATAATAAATGACTAAAAAATATTTGGGATAGATATTTAAGCATTATAAATCGTTGTATGATTATTGATATATTTTTTAATTTTGCTTAAGTCCCGAATGAATTTCGTTAACAGTTAGTACTCTTTTGACTCTAGCGTAGCGCATGAACGTCCAGACTATACACTTCATCTGACTATTTAGAACATGTCATTAGCATTGCTTGGTCTACCATCTTTGTTCTTCTAATTTTTGAATCACTTCCCGTCGTCGCGTCGCACGTATAACATCTCATGCGTTGAGGAATGTCCGTTCAGGTAATTAATAACTCTTTTGCTCTTACATTATGCAATCACTGATAATATGTCTTTTAACTGGTTACTATATTTCTTTTGCATTTTGTATATTCTTTCATCTTCAAAAGAATTCTTCTCGAATACTTTCGGTTACCTTGCGCCACGTGCAAACCTAACCTAGTTCAGAGCCGCATGTTAATTTACTTTTTATAAGCTCAGTCGCTAATTAATTCTTCTGTAATCTGATTCTTGATTGATTATCCTATTATATAAGTTATTGTTTTTCAACTGGTTAGTATATTTCTTTTGGATTTCGTATATTCTTTCATCATCAAAAGAATTCTTTTCGAATACTTTCGGTTACCTTGCGCCACGTGCAAACCTAACCTAGTTCAGAGCCGCATGTTAATTTACTTTTTAAGCTCTTAATTCTTCTGTAATCTTATTCTTAATTGATTATCCTATTATATGACTTATTTATAACCACACGTTCCCAAGACTCGCTTGTTTTTACAGTCTAAGAATGGCCAGCCGTTCGCTAGCCGAAACGTCACTACGTTAATCGACGTTTTATTCAACAAGAAAAATTAAAATCAAATCCACAATAAGATCGGAGTAAAAAAAAAAAAAAATGAAGATCAAAGTGATGGTGGATGCCGTTGAAAGATCAATAACTGGGCCCTTTACCCTATATATAAAATGTTAAACGTATTCTGTGTGAGTAGTTGAAATAAACGAAAAAAAAGAATGCAAAAAAATGTAATTTTTACACATGTAATACACTATTTTATGTATGCTTGAATCATCAATATTTTCTAAGATCTGTTTCGACAACCTGTTAAGTAAATATTGTGAATATTGTGAATATTGTCGATGTCACTGATTACATATGTGAATAAATAATTTAAAATATTAAAATTTTTACAAATGATATATAAAATGTTAAACGTATTCTGTGTGAGTAGTTGAAATGAACGAAAAAAAAGAATGCAAAAAAATGTAATTTTTACACATGTAATGAACTATTTTATATGTATATGCTTGAATCATCAATATTTTCTAAGATCTGTTTCGACAACCTGTTAAGTAAATATTGTAAATATTATCGATGTCACTGATTACATATGTGAATAAATATTTTAAAATATTAAAATCAACAAATTTACATTCAACAATATTCGTGAATAAACTTTTAACCGTCTTCAAATTTTTTATTGAAATGAATACCATATTTTACAAAATTATTATATATTCCGCCATACATTCCGCCATATATTCTGCCATATATTCTGCCATATATGATTCCATATATTCTGCCATATATTCTGCCATATATGATTCCATATATTGTTGCCATATATTCTGCCATATATTCTACCATATATTCTGCCATATATGATTCCATATATTGTGGCCATATATTCTGCCATATATTCTACCATATATTCTGCCATATATTCTGCCATATATTGTTGCCATATATGATTCCATATATTGAAATACAATTACCATATATTCTGCCATATATTGTTGCCATATATGATTCCATATATTGAAATACAATTACCATATATTCTGCCATATATTGTTGCCATATATGATTCCATATAATTTATTGGCCGAATATTTGTATATGATTCCATATATTCTGCCATATATGATTCCATATATCAAAATACAATTACCATATATTGTGCCATATATTTTAGCCATATATGGTTTTTTCATACGGGTTAATTTTCAATTATTAATCATAAATAGCAAGAAGCGATTTGAATCCAAGTTTATTAAGCATTTTTCTATTCATTGCGAAAACAATTTTCCAGGTTCTCGAAAATTGTACGTTTAATAAGCAATCTTGCTTGGACCATAGGAACCGACGATCAAGCGCGAAACCTTGGCGGCCCATGAGTTTCATGCTGTTGCCGGCCCAAAAGTTCCGTAAGGTGGGGGGAGAAGCGTGCGTCTCTTCGCACCACAGCTTGGCATACTCGGTGGCTGCGGACGCTTGTGATAATTGGTCTCCCGTTATACCATTTATATACGTTTATATCGCAAATTAATTAGTATAGCACTATAACATCAGTGTAAGTGAGTGAAATTTTGACGAAGACGCTGCATCATCATAGGTAAGTTTTTTCACAGTTACATACGAATAAGGAATATAGATGAATAGCAACTTGATATTGGTTATTTGGTTCAGTTGCCAGATTAGCACGTGGCAGTGTCTGAAGAGATTTCAAATTCGCGTGCCAAAACGATGGAATATAATTCAGTGTTGTTAAAACGAAGATATAGGGTCTCTCTAGTCCTCACGTTTTCCTCGTCGAGCGGGAAACCAACTCTCTAGAAACATGTGTATATTTTCCGTTGGGAATACGTATTTGAACGCATAATCTGCTTTTATAAAACGTATTTCGTCCCGACATATCCTTCGGAATATTATGTCTTCAGTTCAGCATTCAGAATTCGAGAGTAATAGCCCTCCGGTAATTTGTAACAATGTAAGACATCCAGATGCCAACAGTTCGTGTGAAAATCTGTCTTCAAATACTGTTAGTACTATCGAGTTGTATAGCGTATCTTCGGCTGAATCTGGAAATACAGCCATAACGAATTCAGTCAAAAACGATAGAATATAATTCAGTGTTGTTAAAACGAAGATATAGGGTCTCTCTAGTCCTCGCGTTTTCCTCGTCGAGCGGGAAACCAACTCTCTAGAAACATGTGTATATTTTCCGTTGGGAATACGTATTTGAACGTATAATCTGCGTTTATAAACCGTATTTCGTTCCATGAGATCGTACCCGGGCTACCGAACAGCCGCGGCTGTTTAAGAGCATGTCCTAGTCCTACCTTTACCGGCTTTAAAAAAAAGTAAAACATCGAAAAAACTCCGAAACGATGGTTAAAAATGATATATAATGGATTTATTCGATGATTAGGGACGAATAGGTTCGATCCAGTAGCCGAGATCCGTTGAAATCGAGAAAAATTAATTTTTTATGTTAGTCAAGTGCGTCCGTGTCACCTATTTTGGTTGATATCAAAGTCTACGCGTCAAAAACGCAAAAACCGGCAACGTACCCCTAGTCTACATGCAATAACGAACATTTGTGTCTAAAAATTTTGTTGCTTCACGTAACAATGGGGCGATCAAACCGAAAGTAGAGCGGTAGTCAAGATGTAAATAGTGTAAAATTGTCGATTTCTGACAGCTGATCGTGAGACATGAGATTATAATATAATTATTATATTGAAAATATAATATTTGTATTATTTTTTGCCAAGCATCAATGATAATACTTTTTTTTAAAGCCGGTAAAGGTAGGACTAGGACATGCTCTTAAGGAAGTAAGATTTCGAAATATGAGTGTGTTTTGTGTTATTACAGTTTATGAATTTCAGACAATTCCGAAATCGCGGGATAACAGTTTTTCTGCAGTATGAATCGTGACCATAACGTTACTAACTTCAATATGATGAGGGAAAGGCTTTCGTGCTTCACCTTTTGTTTTTTTTTCGTTTCAAATACGTATATATTTCGGTATGTAGACGTATTTATTAGGGTGGGCGTTAAAACGGAAAAAAATATGAATTTCCCGGGCTACCCCCCAAATCGACTTCAAATAAATCAATACTCATCCTGTAATTTTTTCAGATTTTTATTTCAACGCTTGACCCTTGACCACAGAGGATGAACTTCTCCATTTGAAATACACGGGGTTTCGCGGTCTTTTCAGTTATTATTTCACTGTGGGTCCAATTATGGACATAAAAATTTGAAATTCTCACAGATTGGTCTACGGAAATACTGCTATGTGAAAAAAAATCGCCGACCCCCCTGCCCTCTAAATTTTGTATGGGTCATCCTATGCCAATGTGATAATTTTTCATTTTTCAATTTCATTAAATATTGATCAAGGACATCGGAAAACATATGGGGCATTCCATGCCAACTCGACCAGCCCGTGACCTCGACGTCTCCGATTTGGTCCGCGATTTTTCATATGGTTAATCTACCTCAGAAAGACACTCCAAATTTTTTTCAGATTTTTTCCGTTATTAGGTCATTTTTAAATCGACGCAAAAGGTAAAAAAAAAACGCCACTTCCAAAAAATATGAAAAAATTCACACAA
This sequence comes from Tenthredo notha, assembly GCA_914767705.2. Taxonomy (NCBI): domain Eukaryota; kingdom Metazoa; phylum Arthropoda; class Insecta; order Hymenoptera; family Tenthredinidae; genus Tenthredo; species Tenthredo notha. Next base: position 2,940,151 of record OU611923.1, on the reverse strand, counting down.
TTTCTAAAAAATGTAAGGCTGAAAAAATATACATTTTCTTTTTTTTTTAGAATATAATTCACATGAAAATAAGAAGTTAGATTGTTACAACAATGCATAGCTGTAAAATCATGATACGTAAAAACCATCTTCGGATTCGAATTCAGCGCGCCAAAAAACAAATAGAAAGAATATCAAAAAAAAATTATTCCTTCAATACCATGGAAGTGCTATCCATAAAAGCCTACCTATCGATTTCTCCATCTTGAAATAAATTCGAATAAATAATTGGACCCATAGTGAAATAATAACTGGAAAGACCGCGAAACCCCGTGTCTTTCGAATGGAGAAGTTCATCCTCCAGTGGTTAAGGTTCAAGCGTTGAAATAAAAATCTGAAAAAATTACAGAATGAGTTTTGATTTATTTGGAGTCGATTTGGGGGGTGGCCCGGATTTTTTTTTTCTAACGACCACCCTAGTATTTATATAGGGAAAGAGAGGGCAAAATGGGGAAGGAGGGTGAAATGGGGTACCCAAAAAATTTTGTTAAAATTTTTTTTTTTCTTTAAATGTCTCTTAAATCGTCAAAATCAGTTTCTAACATCATTTTACACTATCTTATGTAAAAAAATAAATTTATTATTTGAATTTAATTTATATTATTTAATTTGTTTTTTTTTTTTAGTCTTTTCGATTTATTATTTTTTTTTTTAACGTCACCTGAAAATTCTTTTCATTTTCTTTGAATACACTTGAAAAAAAAAAAGAAAATTCATCATATTTAAACCCCCTAAAACTGAATACTTTCTCAAGTACCCCGTATGAGTCGCTTTATCCGTATCATGTGTTTATGAACATGGTTGCACGTATGGTGGAACAATATTGTAACTTTCACGGAAAATAAATTGCGACGCTATTTACTCCAAGATTGGGTTAAATTTACTGTCGTTAAAAATACTCCAAAAATAGTAAAAATTATTCCATATGCCGCGAATGTTACTGCATTGATAAGTTGGATTTACTTCAATGATGCTAATTTAACCTCAACTTGGTGTTGTCATTTTATCACTCCATTCTGTAGTTAACTTAACTCCATTTGTTGTTGCAATGACAGCAATTTATTTTCCGTGTTCTTGTTTTAACAATTTCAAAAAATTTCATTCACGACATGTCTGATATATCATCACACTTTCGCACTGGGGTTTAAATGGTTTCGTTGTTGATTTTTGCTTGATCTAATGTGCTTTTTTTTGTACCCTAACACCCAATTGTTTTATTCCAGAACTTACCGAACCTTCACCGACCAACATCGACCGAAATCCCTTTTCTTCTATAGTCAAGTTGAAGCCCTTGGTAGATTCCAGTTGTTTACTTATTACAATAGATTCCATAAAATTAGATTTCAACGTTCCACGAAAAAAATGCCGTCGCGTCGTTTTAAAATGATAAGCAAACGTCATTCACGTCGGAAAAGAGCGCTTAACGTTCGAAATATTATGTCTTCGGTTCAGCATTCAGCTGAATTCGAGAGTGATAGTCCTTCGGTAATTTGTAATAATGTAGAACATTCAAATGCCAACAGTTTGAGTGAGAATCTGTCCTCAAATACTGTTAGTACTATTGAGTTGTATAGCGTATCTTCGGCCGAATCTGAAAATACTGCCATAACGAATTCAGTCTCCGAATGCATGCAAGATCCACAATACGACAATTGCAACGACTCTCACGAGTTGCACGATACGGAAAGTAGTTGTGGCAGTTCAGAATTCGTCGATGATAATGATACCCCGGAGGAATCGTTCACATTTTGTGTTGATAAACTACAGTTTCTCTCAGACTTACGAAAATTAGCGCTTGACAGTAATTTAACGCATGCATCGATGAATAGGTTACTAGCTTTGATAATGCCGGCTTATCCCTTTTTACCAAAAGACGCCCGCCGGTTGTTACACACTCCTAGAAGTACAGAGACGGTTTCTCTTAACAACGGGGAAATGTGTTATTTTGGCTTGAAAAACTGCTTAGTACGTAAATTGAAAAGCGGGCTGGCACAACAAGTACAAGAAATTACGCTGAGTTTCAACATTGATGGTTTACCGTTATTCAAGAGTAGTTCTACTGAACTTTGGCCGATTTTAGTACGGAGTGACGAATTCAAAAATAACACACCGTTCATGGTAGCTGCTTTTTGTGGTGTTGGCAAGCCACAACCTCTCAACCAATATCTTGATGCATTTATTGACGAACTCATATCTTTGCGAGACAATGGTTTTCAATACGATGGTAGGACGTTTTATATTCGCATAGGATATTTTACTTGTGATGCGCCCGCCCGGGCTATGTTGAAAATGATAAAAGGTCACACAAGTAGATACGGATGCGAACGGTGCGTCATTCGAACGAAAACAGAGGATAGAAAGTTATTTTATCCTGCTGATAGAATAAGATGTGACAGACCAAGACTGGATAGCGACTTTCTGGCGGAAACCATCGATTTGCTACATATGAAGGGAAAATCGCCTTTACTTCGGTTAGAGATAGGTATGGTAACGCAATTCTTACTAGATTCACTACATTTGATACATTACGGAGCTATGAAACGATTGATTGTGAAGCGATGGATCGAGGGAGATAGACATTGTAAACTTTCACGCCAAAATTTGGCTTCAATCGATTTTAATATACAAACCATACGACCATACGTGACAAAAGATTTCGTTCGAAAACCTCGTACTTTGTGTGACGTTAAACGGTGGAAGGCCACGGAATTTCGATTCTTTTTACTCTATGCAGGTCCAGTTGTTACATTCAATATTCTTGACGATGTCAAGTATCGTCATTTTTTGCTACTTCATACTGCAATCACAATTTTGTCTAACAAAAAACTGATCTCCTCGTATCTTGATGTTGCAAAGCAGGCAATAGAGCTCTTTGTTTCACAGTCCGCTGAGATATACGATCGTTTTTTCGTTAGTTATAATATCCATTCTTTAATTCATATTTGTGATGATGTAGAAAAGTATGGGCCATTAGAAAAGTTTAGTTGCTTTCCTTTTGAAAGCTACCTTAATCAGATAAAACGTCGGGTCCGTTCAAAGCAGTCACCTCTTCAACAGATAAGCAATAGGGTTGCCGAGTTAGACAGTATGGATGCAGAAGTTGAATGTTCGGCAACAAGCATCATCGCTAAACGAGTTAAGTATCCGCATGAGAACGCGAACGATTACTTCGAATGTGAATCGCTGGCCGACCACACGGAAAAGGTTTCGGGAATGCTGCAACGCCAAGCGGCAAAACGGTGAGTTACGCGTGTCTAAAGACAGGCGCCGTCTCTGCGACGGAACGCTGCGTTCCCTCGCGAGAACGCTGCAGTCTGCGAGACGTTGAACCTACGTATTCTGGAACGGCGCATTGTAACGTTCCCGCGTAACCGTGCGATTTTGCTATACCTGCAGTGATCCAGCTGAAGAATTTGTTTTCAAATTTAACCAAAGTGCAGAGTGCAATGAATGCATTCATCGTTCATTAGAACAGCTATAAGATAGGTATTTATTGGTAAGTTATGTCAGGTATATTAATAGCATGTGTTCTAACCCCTCAGCTTGTTGATCATAGCCAATATTTTTCGGATTTCTTAACAAAGTTTGAAACTTTTAAAGAAAAGATGAGTGCATGCACTGAAATGGAAGTTTCAATAGTAGACACAGTAAATGTTGACAATCTCCCAATGTATATAGAGCTAAACGAAAATACGGACTTGTTGCTCCCTGCTTCACATGTTATTAACACTGAGTTGGAAAATCAACACAAAGGTTTATATATGTGTTTCCTTATATCTTGAGTTATTACACCACTATATATATATAGCTGTGTGCGACATGACGATTGTTTTGCATTTCTAGAAGATGAAATAATTTTCACACAGAATGTCTTATATCATTTATTGATGTCTAGTCTAGAAGGAAAAATTGTGCTGAATAGGTACAAATATTCAAAAGAGTTGGATTTCCAAACCCTCAAACGTATAGTTATCTTCCACTTGATTGAAAAAGATCCTATATATTACAAGTGAGTTTTCCTTTACCTGTTCTGAATGCATCGCACTACATCCCTTCAATTTTTATTGAAAAATTCTATTGCAGTCAATGCTCTTTCCTATTGTAATGTGTTTCCACTTTACGGTTTGGAGACTGTGTTTGATTTTTGCATGGTTGATCTTTGAAATACACTCGAATTATAATCCTCGATAATGATCAATGCTTCAATTGTACCTAATTATTATTGTGCTTACAGAATAAAACCTGAGCAGTTTGCACAGTTCCTAAGTTATTTTAAAGAGTTATTTCCATTGGAAGATTCCACACTATTCTTCGTTCCGTACCAACATGAAGGTGGGCAAGTTGTTGGAGCCCATGGCTGTCTCTATAATTATTACAAGCGTGTGAGACTTGATTTGCGAGAAGGTCACATGTTGGACCCCTCAATCAATCCAAACACGAGTGAATGCCTTGTTAAATCTACTGGTATGAGATAGTTTGATCTCTTATCAATCTCTCCAGATGTAACACCTGTCATATTTGTAATATGCATTTTAATAAATAATTTTTGTTACAGTGAAGAAACCTATATTGAGTTGCTTGACAGATCCAGATCGTACAAAATATAACACTGCAGAGGTGATTGAAGCTTGGAATAAAGATTTTGATGAGCGTACGATTCAGCTGACCAAATTAGAGAATAAAAAGAAAGTAGTTCGAGTGGATGTATTTTTAAACAGTTTTCCTTGCTTATGTTTCCCTTTGGCAATTGTATTGGTAAGAAACTTCAGTAGAATATTTTTCTCTGTATAATAATGCATAATATGGGTAAGTTATATGATTTTAGATGATAATTATTTATAAATAATTTTTTTTAGCTCCAGTCAGATTTTCAACGAGTAGTACAGGATCTAATTGATAATAACAAATTGATCACTAATCTACACCACTCCAAATTCCTATCAGTATTTGAAGAAAAGTGGCCAGCAACTGCTGCAAAAATAGTAGCATATGCTCTTAATCCACTCTTGAGGAATCCGGATTTGAAAGATTTCATTAATAGTTATGGTCAATTCTTGAGAGAAGGTAAGTAAGAATAACGCAATCTATCCTGGCATGTGCAAAGTCACTACCAGTTCAGATAGTTAACCTTCATAAAATTATCCTTTTCAGGAACTCACACCCAATAAACACAGGATGATGTATATTACGTAAAATATACGTAAAGTTGGTTTAAAAATGGTTTAGGTATAAATTATAAACGTAGATGTATCTACGAGAATTATGCACACAGATTATATACGTATACCGTACACCTCTTTACTACGTTTGTAGAACACTACCCAGTTTCCATACGTTTTATATACGGCTGTTTCATGTGGTATAAATACAAGTTACATTCATAGTATAGTAAGACGACTAGTAATCCTCTAATACTCGTATATATAATAGTTGAAAAACTGGAGTTTGTCTACTGCTTGCATGTTACTCAAATGGTGGCTTTATAAACGTCGTTGCACAACGTAAATATTAATGAGTATCTACAACGTTTATAAAACGTAAATAAATCGGGAATCATTCATCTAACATTCACGTCTTTCAGATGTTCATGGAAAAACCATATATAATCGTCAATTTTAAATGCATATAGCATGGTTTGACAAACGGATCGACATATCCGTTTTTTCCATGTTTAAAGATATCACTCAACTGTATTGATATATAATTATGTTCATTTTACCACTAATATTTACAACGATTAATAGAGATCAATACGAGTACATTATCGCGGTTGCATGAGCGTTGCTATATATATTATATATATTTGTAATCAATGATAATAAGTATCCAGAACGTACCTATGTAAAACGTTGAAAAGTCGTAATTGATTTATCTCACATTCACGACTTTAAGTCTGATACGATTATTCGAAATGATAATTCGCGAGGTGAATAATTATTGTTTGTCTTACGTGAGTGTTGCATTGGAAATTTAACGGTCATACGTATCAAAAAACTTCGATTTAGATGTCTCAGGCAGCATTGCGCTCATGCCGTAACGGCCGCGGAGACCTATTTTCGACGTTGAATAAAAATTATAAATAATGGAGATAGAACTCCGGGAGTGCGGACTTTTTTATTTGAAATCAAGATTCGCGGCAGCGAATCGCCGCTAAGTTAAAGGTAAGTAAGGCGAACGCGAGCCAAGAATCATTTACCCGGGGGATCCAGGTATAACGATATTGCATGTAAGATTAGCATGATATCTCCGGAAGGGAAAGGAGTTTCATGATATAATTTGCACGGCTCAAAGACCTACCTAAGTAGACTCTGTAGTTCAAATCTTAACGAAATCGGTCAAACGGATCTCGAGATATTATTCTTTAAAAGTTCAAAACAACACAAAAAAATTAATCTTCTTCTTCTTCTTTCACTTTTTTTTTCGCAGACAAAGACCACGATATCCGTCGAACAGTGGCATGTACACCATAGAAATTTTAAGCGTAGGTATTCGCCGTCTTTTCCCAGTCCCCTATTGATTTTGAGCAAGATCTGAACTCTTTCTCAGTTGGTAGATTTAATTGAAATAACGAAGTGGTTGGTACGGCATAATGGCCACATGGCGGCGCACGCGACAAATACTAGTGACGTCAGAAGACAGCGTCACTCATATAATTTCATTTATATAATATAATCGATGCTCGATGCACGATCAATCAATGACAGTTAATAACCTAAAACCCAAGCAATAGCCACGTAAAAGAATTAAGAAGAAAAAGAATCTCAAACTCATGTAATAAGGTATAGGCCGCGAAGCAGAAAAAAAAGTACCTCAAAGTGCCGATTAAAGTACGAGGATAAAAATAAGTTTCATTCATTTAATATGAACCTGAGTCAACCTCGTCGTCGTAGCCTAACGTTTAATCAATACAGATCAAACAACCACCTTTTTCGTCGTGTGCTCAAAAATTGTGCGTCATTTTCAGATCAATTATTATCAAGATTAGCGGCAGCGAATCGCCGCTAAGTTACAATTTACGGCAGCATAAACTGGTGTTTCGTGAATACAATAATGTTAATAATATTACGCAAGCACAGAAAATAATAAACATATTGATTAGAAAGTGAGTTTATTGGTTGCATCAACCATGAGACAGTAATTATCAATCAAGACAACGTTACATAAAAGACAGCAACCGGTAAAAAGGATGACCAAGTTTTTCAAATTTCACCAGAGTCAATCGCTCACAACAACGAGCAGGTGGCATGCAAACTGCTCTTATAGCGGTTTCGGTTGAGCCAAATTGTGCTGTACTGATGTGCACCGTTGTATACCGAATCCACAGCACAGTGCAAAACTAAGGATACGGTGTACACTAGTTTACACCAGTGCAGACCAGTGCAGCACAATTTTTCCCAACCGAAAACACTATTACTTGAGGAAGATCTTAAATCAAACTAAAGTGTGTTCATAGTGGATCAGGGAGCGGCACCGTCGTGTGCTCAGCGCCAACCTGGCTCCAAGTGTCAATTACTATGGCCGTACGACCCCTTGGTCTACCTGAAATCGGTCACTTTTTCTTACCGGAAATTTCTATGGTAGGGGCAGCGTTCAGGAGAAATAAAAGCAACTAAGGTATGTGTGGTCTATTTGGGACAGCAAAGACTACGTCCAACCATCCGGATCCTTTCATACCTGCATATCCCCACTCATACCTACCAAAATCCGAAAACAGGCATTTGAAGGATTAGTGCCAGTGAACGGGTTAGATGAATTCATAGTTTTGGCTCTTTGGACTAATGAATGTGCTGAGCCCTATCGTAGATCATCAGCATACAAATCTGTATGAGCAACTATAGCTTCATAGCGACTATAGGTAAGTTCAAGAATAATTGCAAGAAAAAACTTCTAATTTAAAACTTAGAAATGAATAATACTGTACAAGGTCATGAATCTCATTATCCTTATTATAGAAATCACCTCTATTACATTAAAAAGAACATTGAAATCAAACAGATGAACGTTAAACCACTGCTCGTACTTTAATTAAAGTCAATACGTTATTTTTTTTTCGTTCTTATTATTACAGTAGCCTGTGGAATCGGTTTTAACACCCGATTACTATTGGACAAGTACACATTTTGGCTGAACTCAGAACTCAATATCTCATTCTTGGATAAAATGGATAAGAAGTCACATACCTCGGTCTTGGATTCAAAACGGCAGTACTTTGCATCAGACTTTAAACTGGCAACATGTCATCATTGGCTTCCAAACAGCCAGGTTTAAACTCGAGTAAAGATTTTATCTTCAATTTGAAAGCAATAAGAAAATTATAGAACAAAAAGTAAGAATTTAGATACGTATGTACTGAATACAGAATACGGTCATTGGTTCAAATTCAGAAAAACATTATTTTGATCTGGAAATGTGAAAGAATAATGAAAAGTGAAAATATACACATTTATAATTGATAGTCAATATATTTTCGATAAAAGCGAACGTTAAAATTTAATAAGATATGGCAGTTTCTCATTCAGGTCATTCCAACATAAAGTCCTCTGAATTTCAGAATGTTTCATCGAACCATAGCCAAGATCATCACGTGGATTCATTAAATAAGCTAACAGACCGCAGGACTGACAGAACGACAGACCAACGGGGAGACTGACATTTTTCTGAAAATTTATTTTCGGGATCTAGAAGTTTGGAAATGTGGTTCATGATGATGCTCAATGAAATGTGGTCAATGAAGATTCATTGTATTATCTAAAATCACTTTACGACCTGAACCAATACTTTTCTTACATCAACATAGGTGATGAAAAGTGATGGGTGAAACAAAATTTAAGAGGAAATCATTCAGTACAATAACATTATTTATGATACACATCAAACAATTTTAATTGAACAGTATTCAGATGTACCGTTGTTTTCCCTATTAATTTGTTTCCCATATGAATTTTTTTATTTGTTTTACATGAAAGCCAATATATCGATTAATAATTCGTTGTCACATAATTAGTCTTGATATTCAAGTCATAACATAAGCATGCCAATATTGGCAGCTACTGTTATTATTGATACAGTTCAAAAACGATAAATTTCGAGAATTTTCAGAAATGACAAAGTGAATGTGAATCGATACCCACGCTCTAATATGTCGTATAACCCACATTTGAAAAATCGTTCAGCAAGCCATGAAAACGCTTCACTGTTATCATTGAGAAGATAGGATTTTACGAATTAGAATATTTATTTAAAAATAGCGAATCAACGATTTGACCGCTATAGCTTAGAAACATAAGCTGCGCAACATTATTATCATTCAATTTTTCAAAAAAAGTCAATTTCTGAAATTTTATGGGTTACGACATATTAGAACGTTGGTATCGATATATATATGCATATCGGCCTGCATTATTTAGACACGCGATGGGAAAGACAAGCAATCTTCGATGTCGCTCACGTGGAGCCGTTGCACTGATAGTTTCTTATTCAGAAAAAGACTATCGGTTGTTGGAAGACTTGTTTAGAGAAAATCTGCAGTAAGATTATTAATGCAGACCTTGGAAAGATCCTATAGAACCGTTTAAGTTTAAATTACTGTTCTGTTCGATCTCTGTGTTCGACTTGTTCTTTTACGTTTCTCACAACAAGCTTGTTCAGCCGATAATACATTCGTTGGAATCATATTCGTGTTGCAATAAAATAAAGCCCACAAGAATTACCTTTTTCTCATTTCTCTATTGTTATATATTACATATAACAATAGATTCGTCATAATATGGGTGGTAAAAATATTTATTTGTGATATATAATCCTACTATAAAAATGATAGTTCTAATGATCTGGCAAAAATTTAAGCTGAAACCTGAAGGAATACCTGTGTACAGCTCTAATGATAACTAACACTTTGCAATAAAATGAGATGACAAATTATTGGGAATAAAATTGAGCATACAATTATAAAGAAAACATATTTTATCGTTGAATATGAATTTAAAAAATGAATATCATGTCATATCCATAGTCTGTTTACCTCAATACGATATCATTAAATTATAGTGAATCGAAAGTTGCGCTAGATATAGGAAGATGATGAATAGAATTTAAAATTCGTATCATATGAAGTAAAAAAAAGTCTTATAAAATATGTAATATAGCAAGTAAACATGTATTGTATACATAATTCTGTGAAAATATTGGAATGAAATGGTGATTGTGAATAATTTATTTTGAACTGTGATGTTTACTTAAAAATGTGTTTATTAATTAATTAATAAAATATTTAATAAATAAAATTGATTTTTTAAATTAAAAATAAACTACGACGGAGCCTCCTCCGGTGCCCCGTCGGCCCCAGCCTCCACGGCCTCCTCTGGGCCCCCTCTGGCCTCTTGTGGGCCCTCGCTGGCCCCCTCTGGCCCCTCTGGCCCCTCGCTGACCGCGGTTACCACGGCCACCGCGGTCTCCATAGCCGCCACGGCCCCCTCGGCCGCCGCGCCCGCCACGGTCGCCTCGTCCGCCTCGCCCGCCACGGTCGCCTTGGCCGCCTCGTCCGCCACGATCGCCTCGACCGCCACGGCCGCCTCGGCCGCCTCGGCCGCCTCGGCCACCTCCACCGCCGCGAACTAGTTGGCCCCCTCGGCCAACTTGGGCTGCCCAACATTGGCGCACAGCCTCTTGAATCATGTTAATCTGTAAAATAGATGAAAAGTTTCACACATTATCATAAGAGATGCTATCAAATCATATTTACAGATATTAGAAAATATAATACATCAGTTACAAATATTTTATAAAATGAAAGGTGTTAGATACATACTACATTTTGGGGCAGCGCCACACCCTCCCGCTGCTCCTGTGGCAGCGGGACCATCTCCCCGGCTTCCTCCTGCCCATCAATATTATCAAAATTTTCTTCGTTGTTAGCTATAACCAAAATAAAACACATCTTAATTAGATACACTTCATTCTATGGTATCTACCAATATTTCAACAAGTAAAATAACGTCAGGAGAATCATTATTACAATAGGTCAAAAAAGATTACACTTTCACTCAATCAGAACTAGTGTAATATGACTATCATCCCCACATAATGCAACGAATCAGAATAATTCAATTTCACCATAAATAATTGAATTGAAGAAATTAAAAATACTATGATCCAGAAATTTTGACAATAATTGGGCAATTCGGATAATCATTTTTCAACACTAAATAAGTAAATTTTGGTTGATAACAGTATAGGTATGAAGGGCAGCAGTAATAAGAATGGCAAAAAAAAAACTATTAATACAAGCGTCTAAAAGATCATACCCAGTAATCAAATGTTTGGTATTAGATAAAAAATATTACAATATCGCGACCCACCATTCAAGAAAAATGCAACCCTAATTGATGAGAGCGAAACTTACGGCCGTTTGATGCTGAGCCCTTATAAATTCCGATCATAACGGCCAAACAATGGCTCAATGCAATCAATATATTTCAAACTAATTTTGGAGTGTGAAAAGATATTATCATTTGAACGCGAGGATCACCTGAGTTGTCAGCGCATTGACTTAATTGTAAATTACTGATTTAATCGACATTATCAGTTATCAAAACAAGAATAGATTTATCAGATAAATATATAAATAACTACTTACCCATCTTCAAGTGCGAACGTTCGAACATTGAATGAAAATTTGAATTAAGATTCAAATTTCAACGATACTCCATTAATCACATGAATTAGATAGATGGACGCACTCACCAACACACATTGTTGAATGTAAAAAAAAAAGAGTTGTCCAGATTTAAAAGAAATTATCCGAATGTAGTAAAATTATAATAATAATAATTATAACCCCTCATAAAAATAATATAGTAGTATTTTATTCTATAAAATTAAATTATAATAATAATAATTATAACCCCTCATAAAAATAATATAGTATTATTTTATTCTATAATATCCGAAAAAGTCAGAAAAAAACAGTTAGCCACTGCGAACCCATTAACGAACATTACCCTACGTACAAAGACAACCTGTTATTACATTCCGAAACCTTCCACAGTACATATTGATTTGCTAAAATAAAACCCATAACAATACACATCGAATGAAGAATATAACCTTGATTAAAATTGCATTTGTTATAACATTATAATAAAATTAATGCGACCAGAATAATTGATGGCTCAAGGGCGGATATCGTTAGCAGTATTAAGGGCGTCAAATTTTGGATTAAAATTTTGAATTACAATCATTGCAAAATATTTCATTCCTTATTTTCTGAAATTGGTGAATTTTTTTATAGTGATTCGTAAATTAAATTCAATGACTATATTAATTCATTTGACTTTTTGTTTTTACAAGTTTTCTCTTTACAAAAGGGATGGCATGCGTTCCAAAGTCTGGGGCGCCCCTCATTTGAAATGCACCCCTGAAGTTGACGTAGAAATAAATAAAGTAGTGAAGAAATGACGCGAATAAATGGCTTAGTACTACAGAAGACTGCTAGGGTTCGCGGTAATCTTAGTCCAACTGAGTCATTATCAGCGCGGAAGGTAGCGCTCGTATCGGCCAATAACGATTAGACGGTTGACAGTTTGACGATATTAAGTAGTGTTGACAGAAAATCTCTAATTGATGAGTTTAGGAACACAGTCCGAAAAACAATGGAAAGCCCCAAAAGATATTCTATATTCTATTCCACTTGAAGATATTGCATAGAGCACATCGTATTAATTGAACTTGCAATTATTCAACAAGTGTGAGTTATTGTTGATTGAAATTTCGTTTTGATTAACAAAAAACACAGTTATATTCAATATTTTTCTTATTATTAATAAGAATTTCATTATTATTGATTCACTTTTGTTCAAATTAAACTTTCTGGAAAATCGGCATTGACAGGCTACTCACAGTAAGAGGCAATCTCATTATTATATTAACCTCACATCAAACATTAACTTCACAATTGATAATAATTTTTACTTAATTGTAGTAGAATAAAAAAAGTGAATAAAAAAAAAAATACAGTGTCAAATAATAGCTGTTGCTCGGAGTTGAAGACATCAAACGTAAGTACTTACCTTCGAAGAAAAAATCTTCCGATAAAAAGTAGCACCGCAGTATATCCATAGCTTTAAAATCCTCAAATTTATTATATTAATTTTAACGTAAAAAATAGATTCGAAAAATGCCAAAAACTAAGAAGCTTAGCTACGCGAAACGTAGGGAACGCAGAAATGAAGCAAATAGGTTAAAAATTGATAGCCGCAATGACTCGAGGCCTGGCGAGGTCCTTAGCGTAGATTCAGAGCACATTATAGAAATTCAGGATGATAATGTGCGCATCGACGTACAAGATGTAGTACGTGAAATTCGAGAGAGAATCCGAGCTTACATTTTGGACATCAAACAAGAATTGGATGACCGATGTATCAACGCATTCTTGAAAGTTCTAACAATGAACTCATCGTTTGAACCCCAGGATCCACTGTTCTACCAGGGTATACGTTGGTACCGACAAGTCAACACTGATAAAGATATTCAAATACTTTACGGTGGGAATATAGGTGTCAATCTAATTGGGCACTGGACTTGTATATACTACGACGGATCGGTAGTACACGTGTACGATACATTGCATCGAAAATTATTACCGTTCCAACATGACATATTGAAATGCCTGTATCGGGAATATTCCATCGTATATGAAAATATACAAATTCAACCAGATGGGGTATCATGCGGAGTATTTGCCTGTGCGATTGCAACTACTCTAGCGCAAGGACAAGACCCCATAGCAGTAAATTACGTGGTAGACAATCATGGACACTTCAAGTCTACCCTCACAATGAGACAACATTTGATTAAAATACTGGATCAAGAAATGCTGATTCCTTTCCCTACAATAGAAATGAGAACGTCACCGAGCAGCACACAGCAGCAATCGAATGTGTCATCGATTGTAGTGAATCTACAAGAAATCAAACCAAACATAGCAGCAGAATCAAAAAAGACTTATGCTTCAGTCTGTCGAACAGTACGGAAAAAATCTTCAATTCCTACTGAAGTACCGTCGTCAAACGTTGTCAAAAAGTGCGTGCCGCCACCCAATATTGATCGGAAAATCAGCAGTCGATCCCTCAAAAGGGATTTGAAAAAAGAATGGTGGGGAAATTACAAAAACACGATCAACAAAAAGAGACGAACTGACTATGCAGCTAAGAGTCACAAAACAGAAACATTCAATGACAAGTCGGAAGATACGACGTATGGAGAACGTAAATGTGTAGCACGCACCCTGGCAAAGACAACGTATGACACACATAGATACGCAGCAAATCCCGAGATTAGTAAAACGCGTGAAAGACAGAGATATGCTGAAAACCCACAAATAAAAAGAACTAAGGAAAAACAAAAATATTCTGCAAACCCAAAGATTAAAAAAGCATATGCAAAAGTCAAATATACTGAAAACCCAGAGATTAAAAAAGCATATGCAAAAGTCAAATATGCTGAAAACCCAGAAATTAAAAAAGCATATGCAAAACGCGAATATACTGCGCATCCGGAAACAAAAAAAGCAGCCAATAGAATGCATTATTATACAGGTAAAGAAAAATTGGTAAAAAAAAATACTATTTTAAAGAAATACAGAAACATAAGCAGACGAGGGAATACAATCACGCTATTAGGATCCGTGGAGGGATACGTCAACAACTTGTCCTCGAAAATCAACCATAAATCAAAAGCACAGTCAAAAATTGAAGCGGAGACAATCGTGAAATGGTGTGTAGAGGCTAGAAAACATCTTGTCCGTGACGTGAATAAAACATTGATTCACTTGAAAAATAGAATCGCAAAATGTTCGACGCAAGCAGCACAATCGTCAGACATAGAATCAAAGATTGCAGTCTTTTGCGGTCCGTCGAAGCACACCGGCTCTTCAGAAGCCTACTATGCAGACACAGCATATGACGACTTGGATCTTCCAGTAGATCCACTGATTACGACCACAGCTGGTAAAATCGTTAATATTTTGCCAATAAGTATAAGTAGGCATGTACGCAAATCATGGACCTGCGGCAAACTGTGTGTCGAACCGAGTTCAGATATTATAAATAGACTCGAACATTTGTTAAAAGCTATAGACTCGTGGAAACTGACAAATATTCGCAACAACTTGAACCAACTCAACGTATGTAGTGCAAATAAGTCAACACTGAAAATTGGGCATTCCCAGAGTTGTTACACCGATACCGTCAGTTGTAAATCCAAACTGCTGCCGCTTCAAGTATTGCAGTCTCATTTCCCGCAAATCAGATATTTCATGAGACAAATCCATGAGCTTATGAAACTCATCGCAAAAATTAATCGTATTGACAACGCGCTAACACGGAGTGATTTGACAACTTTAAAAAATATATCAGCTGAAACGGCACAAAAAGCTCCAACTTATCAATCACCTACCGAGGGAATAAGTATAAACGAAGATGAACTTATTACAAAACATCCGCTCGCATTTCAGACACTTGCTAAACTTTCAATGGATGTACCACAATTACCGTGCGTGTCGTGTGAAAAATTGTGTTACCGACGGGATGTATGCGACATTACAAAACTCAAAAAACCATTGTCTGGAAAGTATTGGTCAGAGTTACAGAAATACGTTGATCACGATAACTACATCTCTACTGAATTTATTTGCCATTATTGTTTAGAAAAGTTTCGCAACAATGAGCTACCGCCCACTTGCATAATGAATCAGTTGGCTGTGGACGACATGCCAATGGTACTATTAACTCTGAATGATTATGAAAAAATCTTAATTCAAAGGGCGAAGGCATTTCAAACGGTCCAAAAAATGGGAACGGTAGCAAAAAAAAATTTACCAAACAAATTCAAAATACAAAAAGTGAAGGGTAGAACGTTTCATCTACCATTACCTTTGGAGGAAACATTGAAAAAATTACCCTCACCAACCGATGCACTCAATCTCAACCATGAGCTGTTCGTACTGGTTATGGGCATTCCAAACAAATCAAAAGTAGTTTGGAGCAATTTGGTGGATGTAAAAAAAATTTATGAGGCCTTGGTGTGGCTCAAACAAAACAATCCACTGTATTCGAAAATTGAATTACCTGCGGATCCCGAAATGTTATTAGAACCGCTAATCCAGGATATAGAAGTCCAAGTAGAACCTCAACAGTCAACTCTAGAGGAATATACGGATGCGCCATTAAAATCCAATGAAGAAGAAACAATCAAGCGTAGAGCTATATTAACCCAAATAATTGACACAGATGATTACTACGAGCAATATACCATTTATCCCATCAATGCTGATAGAGAGAATAACACTGCGACAGCTCTCTATCAAATGTTAAAAGTTCACGAAGCACCTTTGAGTACATGGGATAAATATTTGGACGTTATGTGCTTTCCAGATTTATATCCATATGGCATAAATGGTCAACGTCAAGACCGAACTGTTGCTCTGCGAGAATTCGACTTTATTAAATGTAGACTGATGTCAAAACACTCCGTCTTCAGACTGAATCAGCAGTATCTGTTCTTTTTACTGCACGATTCGAACATACGTCAACTGAAAAGCGGTATATTCCACAAATTAAACGTGATCAATCCGAAGGAACAATTGAACGCTGAAAGTTATTTGGAACTGATGTCCAAGGAGAAACTTGAAGGAAACCTGACAACCGTCTTTGCGAGATTGCGTAATACTGACCAATACTGGCGTAAACCAAGAAACGATTTAGCGTGTATGGTTCAGAACTATGGTCCGGCTACATGGTTTCTCACCCTAAGTCCAAGTGAGTGGATGTGGGAAGATTTAGCTGCATACATTCGTCAGGTTAACGGACCAAAAATGGCTCACATGTCGAACAGTGAACTAGTCGCAGCAGACCCTGTATCTGCCTCGAGATATCTGGATAACAAATTTCACGCAATGCTGAAATTTGTATGCTCAACAGATCATCCAATCGGGGAAGTAACCCATTACTTTTGGCGACGAGAATATCAAGGCAGGGGTACACAACATTTCCACCTGTTGATATGGATCAAGGATGCCCCTAGTATCGGGGAATCTTGTATTGATGAAGTGAGTCGATTCATTACCAAATACGTTACTTGCAGGATACCAGACAAACGCATATCACCTACTTTACATCGCCGAGTAGACACTCATCAGCGACACACGCATAACGATTACTGTTTGCGCAACAAAAAAAATAAAAGAGGATATTCGAAAATATGTCGGTTCGGCTTTCCAAGACCTATCACCGATTCGCTAGTGATGAGAGATGTGGCTGTATCTGTCGCAGGTAGAAGACAGTTGAAATCTAAAAGTAGACTGTATGACCTACCGCGATCGGACAAAGAGGCCTTTATCAATGATTATAATCCAGTTGTCCTTACTGCTTGGGAAGGAAACATGGACATACAGTTCATTGGTGAAAAATCAACAATATTAATGTGGTATTGCACACGATATACTACTAAGAGTGAAGTTAGTAATACGACAGAAATGTTCGACGACATCAATTCGACCAAGTCGTTGAGTAGTCGACTATGGAGTGTGACGACGCGCAGTTTAAATAATAGAGAGTGCGGCGCTCTAGAAGCTGCTGACACATTGTTGGGAATTTCATTATATGGAACTGATTCTGACACAACCGTTAAATGGTTGGACATCAATCAAATCAGGAATAGAAAAGTAAAGCCGCACAAAGTCGTAAAGAAACTAGATCCAGGATCGACAGATATTTTCTATCCATCACTGATTGATGACCACTATCCAAATCGACCCAAAGAGCTTGAATCCTTACCTTTATATGACTATGCGAAATGGTATGAAATTACGAAAATAAAGCCCGTAAATGATGAAGTGGAAATATACGAGCTTGACAATAACTTGTATCTGAAAAAACGGCGACGTGGCTATTTAATAAACCATTATAAACATAATGTGAATGTAAATCCAGAGAAATACTTCTACGCATTATTACTTTTATTTAAACCATGGCGAGACACCGATGAATTGAAAAATAATTATGACTCTTACGCAGAAGCTTTTGAAATGTGCAAAACAGAACTCACGGAAGCGCTGCGATATCACGAGCGTTTATCGGATATTCAGCAGGGATTCGATCATGTTAAGGAATTGATCGAAGAAAAAATGGACGACCTCGTCGCTAGAATGAGCCAGCTCAGTCAAGATTGTGATGAGAACAAATATAATCCATTAGGATTTGAACCAATCGAAGCTGACCGAGCTATGCAGGAGTTCAATGATGTTGATGAACAAATTGCCGAAGTTGACGTCAGTGACATGATATCTAAACTTAATAGCGATCAAAAGCGAATATTTGATCACATTACGTCCACTTTAATCACAAACGATAATACGGAAATATTACGATTGTTCGTCAGTGGCGCTGGTGGTACCGGCAAAAGTTTTCTGATAAAAACTATTAGATCTTGGACAAAGCAGATCCTTGGTAAAACAACTGCTGTCACTGCACCGACAGGTCTCGCAGCTTTTAATATTGACGGACTGACAGTTCACAGACTGTTTCAACTGCCGGTTGAACATGGTGGCACTCCAAAATACAAAGAGCTGTCTGACCAGGTGCTAAAAATCCTGAGAGCGGAATTGAAAGACGTTGTATTGTTTATTATAGATGAAGTATCAATGATTTCGAATATCACATTGACTTACATTCACCTACGTCTGTCTGAAATATTCGACACTAAAAATTCAGCCGAGGGCTGGTTCGGTGGCAAACACATCATAGTACTGGGCGATTTGTTGCAGTTACCACCAGTAAACGAAAATTCAGCGTTTATAAAACTATCCAAAGACAAGGTACAGAAATATCTGGGCTCAGTGGGAAATATTAATCTGTGGTCCCATCTATTTTCATACGATGAACTGTTGACAAACGTACGACAAGAAAACGACTTGACATATCAACAGATACTATCTAGAGTTCGTTTTGGAATGTTAACATCTGATGACCAACAGATTTTGCAATCTCGGAAAATTGAGCTTGTCGGTAAGTCAGTAAATGACAGACTTGAAGAGCTGTGCAACTTCATTAATAAATTATCACTGGATACAGTGTGCTTATTTTCGACTCGAAATCAGTGTAACATTCTGAATCTAGCAATGCTAGCCAAAATTCCGGGCAACGAAATTGAGCTGAATGCCGAGGACAGTGTGGATTGTGTACCATATTTAAAGAAAAAGATATCAAAACTTTTAGGTAAAGAAAACGAAGACAGCTCTCGCACAGCCGGACTAGCAAAAACTATAATAATCAAGATTGGGGCAAAAATTATGATAAGACGAAATATTGATGTGTCCTTAGGTCTTGTCAATGGTACCATAGGCCAGGTGAGTTCGATAACTCGAACTCTCGACACACGTGAAGTGGAGTCATTAACGATTTCTTTGGCATCGGGAACCGAACATACCATCGAAAAGATATCAACGAAATTTGAAATAATGAATGGTGCCTTTATATTTAGAAAACAATTCCCCGTGTCTCTCAGTTATGGCATCACAATACACAAAAGTCAAGGATTAACTTTAAATAGCGTTGTTATGGATATTGGTAATAGCTTGTTTACGTCTGGACAAGCCTACGTAGCTTTATCGAGAGTCAGATCGCTCGAAGGCTTACATTTGATCAACTTAGATCCATACTCATTCAAAGTACAGGAATCGGCACTGATAGAGTACAATCGGCTCAGGAGTCTATACAGGCCAGAATTAGCTGAAATTGATATTTCACATGTTAGAAATCCAAAAGTCAGGGACACTGTATGGTCGATTCCTTTGCACATATGTGATAACCAGATCGACGAACATAATACTGCGTTGGGTGATTCCTTGCCAGCCGTCATTGGCCTGGAAAATATAGACGGTGTTTCTTGCTATGCCAATGCTTCTCTCCAGGCTATTTTTCACTGTCCATCCATTTTCCATGAATTGATTAAAATGAGTAACAACAACCCTTTGGAGACATTGGCCTATTCATACGTTAAGGATAGGACAAAATTAAATTCATTAGCTGTGAGAGAATTCGCAGACGAACGTTTCAAAGAAAAGGTACAACAAGATGCAGCGGAATTTATAATGGCCCTATCTCAACAATCAGACATTATGCGTAATGCAATTGAACATGCATTGATTATAAATATTCGATGCAATGATTGCGGACTCAGCTCCGAGAACACGCAACCGAATAAAATATTAGCAATACCTGTTACATTCGCGCCAGGTATAAAGTGTCCCAAGAATCTTCAAGATCTAATCAACACCTCTTTGTCACGATGGACAAGAATTGACGGTATATGCGAAAATTGTAAAAAGCATAATAAGCTTCAAAGAACCGTAATTGCTTCGGTTAAAGATATTGTTATTCTGCAATTGATGCTGTTTACATATAAAGATGCACATTCAACCAAAATAACTAATTTTAGAATAAATGCTGTACCAACCACTAAAATAACACTCGATGGTAAACAATTTAAAGTTCATAGCACGATATTTCATCACGGTCAAAATCTGGATATCGGCCATTATAGCACGATGTTAAAAGACAAAAATAATAATTGGTTGAGTGTTAGCGATATAACTGTGCGTAAGATGATCTGGCCACGAGGAGCTAAGGATGCATACATATTTGTATTAAAGAGAATATAATACCGCAAACAAGATGCTGATATTCAACGACATCGTCGTTGTCGTTTTACAATTGTATCGATGCCATATAAACTAAGAAATGAAAATATTGTGTCATCCCCTCAATATGACATTTGGCAAAATGTGTATGAAATACAAGAAAGTAATTGGCCATTGAAATTGAACTGTATAACAAATAAACAAGGATATTGTACTTAGTAGCACGAACAGTAACTTATGAAATTCTTTATCCTATCATTCGAGAGGCATCTGCCATTGATGAAACTCATACGATGCAAATGAATTCACATTGAAAAACTCATAAAAATCGTACTCAGCTTCTTCGAGAACAAAGATACACGTGTATAATACACACAAGTACACCTAATGCAAGAAGTGTGAATGTTAAGGCATTGTAAAATATCGGTTAACAAATTTTTATATAGATACATGTACGATAGACGATAGGTCAATCGTAAAACAACGTTATATCACGCTTGTTGTATCAATGCGTTTTGGTAACATGCCTACGTATAAAAATATATAATCACAATAACTTGATAATACACGGCTTTACATACGTTGTGTAAATAATCTATTGCCTACCAAAGACGACAAATAATCAATATAAATTTGGTAAGTGATACATGTTGGTAAAGAGTTTGAAGTGCACTGAAAAATAAACTAAAACAAATCGGAACGATTCATTTGACATTAGTTTCAAATCACAGTTCATTATTGGTTCAGAATCTGTAACATGTAAAAATTTCGAGCAGGCATAATAGACAGTGGGAGATCGTAGTATACCGTTTCGACGAATAATTGCATTATAGGAAAACCTGTCATTCAAACATAATGCAAATCAAGACGCACTCGAACAAGAAGTAGTTGACTACACAGAAAAATCGATTAAATTGGTCCAAGGAATTTTTGCTTATCCCAAGAAAAATTTCTGCAATTCGCATTGTAAACCGAAATTTTCTTACGTCAAGAAAGAAATTTGCTTGAGCCAAGAGAATTCTCTTGGTTCGAAAAATTTTGACTTGGCTCGGGAGATTTCTTGGTCTTCAATATAATTTTCTTGGGCGAAGTCAATCGGTTTTTCTGTGTAGATAAGACTAAATTCTACTCCGACTGGCATAATATAACATACATTGTCAGTTTATCTTACAATGAGCATCCATTGATTGATATGGCCAATATTTCATTGCATTGCAATCAAATATGTTATATTATTACGGTATTCTGGGCAGACTTGAGTCAATATCCCAGGTAGCACAAAATACTCTTTGACTTACATCAGTCCCTCAATCAACTAAACGACGACTGAATGCCGTCGAATATCCGCTTATAAGTCTTGACTGACAAAACGGACATTCGTTGGAATTTAGTAGTCTTTTAGTCGATCAAAGGACTAATATAAGTCTAAGAGTTATGTGCTACCTGGACATAGTATCTACTTCTCTTGTATCGATGTACCATATAAAACTGCGTACGGAGCGAGTTGCAGAATGGGAAAGTTCATAATCACAAATATTCTTTTTATACACCTGTGTGCAATTCGCCCGTTGATGTAAAGTGATACACAATGGTAAAAAAGAATCTGATCTAGTTACTTGTTTCTAGACATGAGTATAATATTTAACCGATAACGGTTGAATCAAGTCTTTAGATTATCCGACCACTTAAGGTCAAACTATCATTACAGTGATTCAGCGAATTACTTTTTAATTCCTGATACATACGTTCGAAATGAAAATCTTTTTTATCGTGGTATTCACTATACAAACAAATTCGCAGCTCAACACAGTTACATTCGATTCTGAACCAATTATATAGAGTAGACAATTTCTGAAATATGAGTGAAAATTCAGTATATACCCATAATTTGAATATTGACATAACATGATGACGATTTAAAGTTTAGTAAGAAATGACTGTGATATGAACACTTATGCAAATTACATGAATGCCTACCGAAATAACACAAATATTGCATTGAAAACATCTATTGAACTATCCCACAATATCAATGGAATCGAATATCTGCCTAAATAATCTGATACAAATTGCAAAATTCAACTATAAAATTGGTATAACGTATCGACACCCACGTTCTAATATGTCGTATTCCACATTCAGAAAATTTTTCAGCAAGCCATAAAAACGCTCCACTATCACCATTGAGAAGATATGACTATACGGCTTGGAATATTTATTTAAAAATAGTGAATCAACAATCTGACCGCTGAAACTTATACGTTAAGCTGCGAAACATTATTATCATCCCATTGTGGAAAAAAAGGCAATTTCTCAAATTTTGTGAGTTACGACTTATTAGAATATGGGTATCGGTATATTCCAGACCATTATTATACATAAAAACTTTCGGTGCAATACTTCTGATGTAATGCATTTGAAGATTGTGTGAAAAAGAAGGCAGCCCAAATGTATCTAATCAAATTCAATTATACAGCAGATAATAAGGCAATACAAATGAACAATAAACCAGTTCATACACCATGCATACATGCAACCTATTCGCAAAATTGTTGTATATGACAGGTTTATCCTCTAATGTGACTATTCGTCATGGCGATATACTACGATCTCTCACAGTTGGCTTGGATTGTGATCCGACAACGAAATACACGTATGCACACATATATACTTGCCTCAAAGGCTGGAAAAATCAAGAAAATAAACCGAAAGTTAAAAAAAGTTGTCGCAATGGCACTTGCCCATCAGCAATACCTATTTCTCGCACATTTGACAAAACTCAACCACGTGTTTCACATTACTTATTACTTAGTTATAATCTTGACCTCTTCATGCGTAAATGGTTTGCAAAATCGTATTATTCTCAAACAAAATATTGTTTGCTGTATTTACTTCTATTCACAACTTCAACCAAGTGTTGTGTCCTTACGAATGTGTTCAAATTTTCTTTCAACTTCTACTCGCGTATTAAACCAATATGCATGAAGAGGCAAACGTATTAATCATTCATTTTCTTACAGGATACTAGTTTCGACTTACTGTTGAAAATATCTCAATCATAACTGTTCCAGTGTTGGGCTACCGTATAAATCTATATAATGTTACACATACGACTCCACGTTTTATTTTCTAGTATTAGGATTAATTCAGAGA
Source organism: Tenthredo notha (assembly GCA_914767705.2). Taxonomy (NCBI): domain Eukaryota; kingdom Metazoa; phylum Arthropoda; class Insecta; order Hymenoptera; family Tenthredinidae; genus Tenthredo; species Tenthredo notha. The sequence continues at coordinate 2,916,264 of OU611923.1, read as the reverse complement.
TTCAGTTCATAGCTAAAATTAATAGTCAATTGACAGAAATATACGTATATAAATATTATAGATTGAAAAATTTCACGTCTCATTTCGATTTCCAATAAATAAAGATCTTTCAATTTTGCAAGCACATATCTATACTTGAGTTCGTCGTATCAGCACTACTCTGGCATATAGAACCGTAAAATCATGTTTTCTCATTTCATCAATTATTCATCACATAACGCCAACCTTATGAACTTGTATATGCTATATGCTTGCAACCGTACGAACTATACATGCGACTAAAAAAAGATATTTTGGGATATTTTCAAGTTAATATGAGTTAATTGGCCCAACACTGAACAGGGAAAATATGTATAATACCAGCTCGACGCCTGGGCGGAAGAAGATCGTATCTCGGAAAACCTGTGAAGAAGATCGTAACTCTGAAAACCGGCGAAGAAGATCGTAACTCGAAAGACCCGTGAAGAAGATCGTAACTCGGAAAACCGGCGAAGAAGATCGTAACTCAGCCAACACGTGAAGAAGATCGTATCTCGGAAAACCCGTGAAGAAGATCGTAACTCGGTATTCTCGGTACATATGATGTACGGGTCTTCCGAGTTACGATCTTCTTCACGGGTTTTCCGAGTTACGATCTTCTTCACGGGTTTTCCGAGATACGATCTTCTTCGCCGGTTTTCCGAGTTACGATCTTCTTCACGGGTTTTCCGAAATACGATCTTCTTCCGCCCAGGCGTCGAGCTGTTAGGACGTTGCGATACTATTTGATAATGTAACTAGGTAGGGCGATAGTGTTCTTGTATTATATTTCAAGTTATATATTTGTAAGTTTTCGTTGCAGTGGACGTAAAATCTGATTTTACAACTTGTCCTGCTTGGATAAAATCAAATTTTACAACTTGTTCTGCTTGGATAAAATCGAATTTTACAACTTGTTCTGCTTAGATAAAATCGAATTTTACGTCAACTGCATCGAAAAATATTGTTCGTAACATGGACGTAATATACTACGCCCCATTATAGTCTCCAGTTTAGCCTTGATTTTATAAGATTATTTTTTTATTATTATAAGTTACTGGTAACTTCATCAGTTTTCACTATTGCCATCTATAAATACAAAGAGATTGGAAGAAAAAGGTACCTGTAAATCTTCAAAGAATGATTCACCTGATATCTTCCCTGAAAGAGTATTAAAGATTGAATACAACGATTTACACTTAGAATCTGAAATTCCGACTCGTATACCTTTCTTCGTGTTCTAATGTAGATTAAAATATTTGCATCGTCTTCACATGAATAAGTAATACTTGTTATATTGCGTGATCCCTTGATCACAGACCTAGTTATGCACTATATTCGGTTATAATCCTGGAATGATTCTGCGAAAGCTATGTGTAACGCTGAAGAACAGATGACGGCTCCGTATTTCTTCGAAATGTAATTGAATACGATAACTAACTGCGGTTATGAACTAGATCTACAAATTGTACTATTTCGTAAATCTGACGATTATTTATGTATATAATATAATCGATGCGAACACCGAACGCACGCCTTATCGGCATGAACGAAGTCTGAAGATGAATCTCGAATAACTCAAGATTTGTTGTGAAACGACTCACAGCTTGCTGTCATTCACTGATCGGAATATTTTCCGGCAAGAGTTGATATTCGGGCATGCAGATAACAAATACAGAATAGGTAAGTGTATTCAAAATTATCATTCACTTTGCCTGAAGAGTGCGTAATCACTGTACATCGAATTTCATCCGTCCGCATTATCGGAGGGGCATTAATTGGCTGCAACTGTTCGTAAAGAGTCGCCAATGTTGCCAAACTGATATTTTGGATTAACACTTATCATTATCATTGCTTGTTCTAGAAGATGCCCAAAAGAATGTTATAGAAGGTTACTACCGACATGAATCGCCCGCATACTTCCTAATGCAATGTACGTATATGGTAATGGATGGACCTTTTGACAAGGACTAGGCAAAGACTCGGACGTTGGTAAAACTTCAGGTACTATATATATTAATTTCTTCCAACATTATGTTCGGAGAGTGCATTGTATCTATAGATGGCATTCATTTGGTTTTATCATCTCATAAAGTATTATTCAAACTAATTAATAGAATTTTCTTTAACAGATTTGCGACATTAGAAAATCAACAGTGACAGTTTACCCCTTATACTTGCCGGTCAGGTTTGGAACACAATTGACAAATAAGCCTACTCTGCCAGGAAATTCCAATTCACAACATTCCAGCCAACAGCAGATATTGTCATTGTCATCACTAGTGGTCCGCTATAGTTTCAACCATGGCATGTCTTGTACAGGACACTGTATTTATTACCCGTTATCATCTTGACCATCCGATTATTCAGATTCTGCTTGTCAGACCTCTAAGATTTTAGTACATAGATTCTGATAATCCTCAGTTATCGTATTCAGCAATAATAGATGCAGTAGGAATGTTTATATCTGATTAATTGGCAATTATGGTAGTTCTGCTGATAATTCTGTGCATTAGTTGACTGAAAAAGTACGTATCTCGGTAAATTATTTTCTCATTCTAGTTGCCTGTAACTGATCATTAGCAGTACAGAATTTGGTTCAGTAATCACGATCACGAAGATTGACCGTTTGTTATTATTCGTATGCCTACATGCAGCTCTAACACTAAAGGCCATACCACAGTGGAACGCAAACGCAAACGGAGTGATCTGACGCTCCTGATTGGCTTAGCTTTGGAGAAATTTTTTCAACAACTAATCAGGAGCGTCGAATCACTGCGTTTGCGTTTGAGTTCGCGTTTGCATTCCACCGTGGAATGGCCTTTACCTAATTTTTTCTACGTGTGTACTAGCCTAATTATCTGTCCTGCTAACGCCGCAGTCATAATTTTGTATAATTCATTCATAATATTACGTCATGCAATTGTAAACCATTTCATTGTCTTTTATCTACACAAACAGATGTATCATTACTTTATACCTAAGAACGAGCCATTATCTGTGCAGTAGACTTAGGATCCAACCAATAAATGGTCTGTGATTGTTATATCTCACAGAAAAAGTAAGAGTTCTCAACTTTTGATTGTTTCTTCCACCACTTCCATCTTCTAAATTTACTTATATTACCACTAACATTCTGTCGTATACATTCATTCAAGCATGTCCTTCTCCGTAATTCTGTGGAAATAGATAAGTTTCTTCCAGGTGAAAGGGAGGAACTTTCGATCCCAAGTGTAACAGGTATTGACCTTTCAAGTGATTTGTCACGAATTCTGAGTCACCCTGTATAATCTAAGAAGTTTTTATTGGACAATCGATGGGTTCCGTTTTCACGTTATAACATCACTAAACTGTTGTAACAGTATAAGCATCAGAACTGTACAGTATACTCAAAGGTCACACCCCTAAAGCCAATTGAAAATTAACATAGAATTTCGAGAAATTTTCGGCAATTCACAGTAATATCGCTGCTTTGGCCTTACAAAAAGGAGTGAAATCCCACGAAAAACATCCAAAATGTAAAAAAAAGCCGCTAAGTTTCCAGAACCCAAATTATCTCACAATAAGAATTCACGAAAAACTTAGCGGCAGTCTCTGTCGTGATATCAGGAAAGCCTGCACAGCACTACGATGTTCCTGCAAGTATACGTTGTCAAGTCGGACCTCACTGTTTCGTGTAGTGATATCGAAACATCATTCCCAGAGCTACGTTTTTTCACTTATGATTCTTAATCACCCTTCGTTTTCTTAAAAATCACTCGCTATTTATAAGGATGATTTCATTAATAAAGAGACACATAATTGTACCAATGATAATACGCATAGAAATAATGCGACACTTGCCGTATTCTGAACAAGCCGGTATTCACGTCAACAACTTATAATAATCTTAGCCTTATCGTCAGTGTATTTTCTCTGTATCTCTAGGTACACACGTCTAATACTTGGTAATTATACTTGGTAAGGCTAATCGTCTCTATAATCACTTGACCATTTGTTGGCTTGCGACATATTCATTACTCTTATCGACAATATCTGAATTCAATCATAATACGAGCGAAATATTATTCTATCATAAAATCGATTTGAAAATCATCATATCCCATCGCAAACTATCGTCGAAAACTATCCTACCTGAAAATGTGATTGGAAACCATTCTATCTCTGAATACGTTTAAAAAGTATTGTATTGCAGAAATCCATTTCGTTTCTACGAAATCAGGTTGACACCACTGTGCAGGCCTCTTACATCTTTCAATTCTGAATCGCACTGAGAAACTTCGACAATTCGAACTCTTGATAATTCGAATGTTTCATAGTATAGGAATGGTGTTTATAAAAACGCATTTTGAGATGGAATAGTTTTCGATACAATTTGAAATCGGATGATTTTAAAACACATTTTGAGATGGGATAGTTTTCAGCCACAGTTTGAGATAGGATGATTTTCGAAATATAATTTGAGATAGGATAATACTAACGCTGAAGCGTCGATACTCATTATCCAGCTTATCGTTGATCATCATTATTGCGGTATGGACTTTAAGTATAATACCTCTATGAAGAAAAGAAGAATATCGTTGCGCGTGAGTGTACGTACGTATTAGGGTGGGGGCGCCGAAGGCCGAAGGCCGAAGGCGCCCCACCCTAATACGCACGTACACTCACGCGCAACGATATTCTTCTGGCTGTATATTATCACAAACTGAAACTAGCTTCGCAAAAGTCATATCCGAGACACATATATTAAATAATTGAATCGCTTGTGCATGCCATAGAATATTAATCGCGTTTGTTCGAAAAAAAAAAAATGCAACCACCCGTCCATCCAAGAATCAACGCTAGATTTTGGGTCGTCCATCATAGGAGACTCCGAATAGCTGCGAGAGACTCGGCAAAACCATGAATCAAATCAATTTGTAATTAATCTCAATCTACCGTTATTTTCTTGATATCCGGATGATGCAAATGTTATTGGAAGAAAAAGTATCTTGACTAAAAGTATGCATAATTGCCATAACTTAACTATTTTCTACGAACTAATATCTAGTTCTAGGGACTAGTTTTAGGATCTAAAATTTCCTGCTTCATGCAAAAGAGTATAGTCGTTAATCCCGCAAATATAAATTCAGTTATAATTGCGGTAGTATACATGAATATGAAAATGAGACCGCCAAGTACGTAGCTCTGGGAATGATGTTTCGATATCACTACACGAAACAGTGAGGTCCGACTTGACAACGTATACTTGCAGGAAGATCGTAGTGCTGTGCAGGCTTTCCTGATATCACGACAGAGACTGCCGCTAAGTTTTTCGTGAATTCTTATTGTGAGATAATTTGGGTTCTGGAAACTTAGCGGCTTTTTTTTACATTTTGGATGTTTTTCGTGGGATTTCCTCTTCTTTAAGGATCTTTTTTCAAAAATTCTTAAATTTTGATAGTTTTTGAGTTATTAACGAAAAACTGAATATCTTGTTTTTTTTCATCTTATTTTGTTAATAACAATGACAATTTTTTATGTGCTACTCTATGTTTGGGTACCTTTTTCTAGACGTCATTCCGAATCGAATGAGCTATCGCACATATTTTTAGGATCGCGGGAACAAGAATCAATCAGTTTTTTAACTTGTTGACTCGATCCTATCGGGGTAGCGGACATTACCGGTTGTCGAGCTCGAGAGCGCTGTAGTGGGGGAACACTGCGAGCGCGTGAGGTGTGAGCGCTGAGGGTTAATGTGATTCTGCATTGGGCGGTTGATGAGCGTTACTAATTTACAGTTTATTAGTTAGTCTAAACATAAACGTTCAAAAGTGGTATAATATATGTGCACCATCGCCGGCCTACTACAAGACAAGCTTGCCCTAGAACAACACTTCGGTAAGTATATAACTTTGTAATATAGTTATTGTCATAAATCAAACATAATCGAAAATACTATTAGATAAAGCTATAGTAACCTAATATTTCGTGTATAATGCTATATCAAAAATGAAAGAACAAGATCGGCCGCGTGTCACCAACCCCTCGTTTTATTTACGTTCAAAATACGTATTGAAACGTAATGATATGTTTAATTTCCGTTAAAAAGACGTGTACGGTGCCGACTGCCCTAATTATTCATACGGGATATTATTTTTTCTCAAAATATAAAGACACGAGTTCTATATGTGGATATGGTATCAAAACAGATTTATCTTGTTCCGGACTCGTTCTCACATTAGAAACGAACATTTTTTTGGACGTATGTGTTCGGTATTGAATTTGAATTCGCGCAGCGTTGTCCTTTTTTGCGTTTTTGACGCCTGGGCTCAGATAATAATCGAAATGTGTCACATTGTATCAATAGAAGGTGGGCGACTATAAGGGACGGGCCTTAATGTGTAACGGAAAAGTTGGGCAGCCATCATTTCCATATTCAAGATAAAAAAACAAAGGTCGGCCCTGTCACCAACCCCTCGTTTTATTTACGTTCAAAATACGTATTGAAACGTAATGATACGTTTAATTTGGGTTAAAAAAAACGTACGATTCCGACTGGCTCAACTTTTTGTACGGGATATTATTTTTTCTCGCAATATGAAGACACGAGGTGGATATGGTATCGAAACTATTAAATCAGATCCATCTACAGGCATAGACTCGTGCTGAAAAATGACCGTTGGCCAGCGCACAGATTTCGTGCCTGAATCTATTAAGGCCCATCCATAGTCGCTCACCTCCCTTTGATACAATGTGACACATTTCAATTATTATCCGAGCCCATGCGTCAAAAACGCAAAAAAGGCCAACGCTGCGCGAATTCAAATTCAATACTGAACACGTACGTCCAAAAAAATGTTCGTTTCGTGCGAAAATAGAGCCTACAGATGGTTATTACATTTTGCTTAATGTAATGTTTTTCGTAACAATGTAAAAACCATCTCTAGTCTCTATTTTCGCACGAAACGAACATTTTTTTGGACGTATGTGTTCGGTATTGAATTTGAATTCGCGCAGCGTTGGCCTTTTTTGCGTTTTTGACGCCTGGGCTCGGATAATAATCGAAATGTGTCACATTGTATCAAAAGGAGGTGGGCGACTACGGATGGGCCTTAAGGGGACCAGTACAGCGACTTTAGAGAAATTAACATAGTCCAAAATCAATTCATTTCATAACCAAAGTTTATTTCACATCAAAAAAAACTTTTTTCCGAAATCATGTGTCGTAAGGTTTTTGGCACACCGTTGGTCTAATTCAATCTCTCAACGTCTCATTTTCTTCGGTGAACCTTCCTCATCTTGTGAATGTAGGAATCTGAAAATAAAAAATTATGTGATAAGTTATGATCAGTTTATCAAATTTTTGAAAATTATTCCCACTCATTTCTTAAATAACTTGCCCAGAACAAAAAGTTTTCAAATTTCTACATTCACATGATGAGGATTCAATTTCTGAAGAAAATGAATCCAAGATGACCTAATTCGGTCTAACGGTGCTCTAAAATCCTTACGACACAGCTCCAAAAACATAGTTCTGAGATAAACGCGTTTAAAGTGTTTGCAGAAAAATTGGTATTCACTCCTCCAGGGGCTCATACATCAAAAGTTTGTTATTAAAAAGTTGAATGAAAATTTTTTTTCTAATTTTTTTTCAGAAAAATTTTATTTTTCAAACTTTTTTTCACGAATTATTGTCTCAGAACTTTTTTTTTTTGTTGCTATGGCAATCGACTGTTATTTCTTTGCTGGGGAATATCTGCGGCCCGTCTTCTGGGGAGGCAGTGGATCCTTTTAGAGAGTTCCCCTCTCTACTTCTGATATTGAATTCAATATTTTCTTTCCATTCTATTCAAAAATCTGTGAACAAAAAACAGAAAAACTTCAACTACCCACAAGTCGGCAAGAAGTTGGTGGGGATAATACATATTACTATTTGGATTAAATACTTACTTTTAGGTTATGGTACACTTCTCGAAGCACAATACCCATACAACGATATAACGCTGGATATTCGGTGAATTGATGAATATTTAGAACTGAAAAGTAGTCTTTTTATATACTGAAAAGTATTGTTTTTATTTTTTTTTTTTCAAATCCGAAACACTAAAAATCACGTAAGCGCTAACACAACCTTGAAAAGTATTGGAAAAGTAATGGCGACCATACACCATGTGATCAATATCGGAATCAAGCGTCAGCGCCACTTGCGCCAGATCGCGATAGCCAAATGATGAACATTCGGCGATAACTTCAAAATCTGGACGATTTCGTCCAACTCAGTTTTTTCACAGATGGAGAACACTTTTAAGTAACATAAACTAGATAAAACGAAAGACCGATTTTTACGAAAATTCTCGCTGTACTGGTCCCCTTAATTGTGGTATGGTGTAGTGAGACCCACTTATAAAATTTCAAGGGGAATGAATATTTGTTATTAAGATATGCGCTAACTGCGAATCATTTCTGACATGTCATTAAAACTAGCTTGTCTGTAGAATGAACTCGTTTTTTATTTGTGTGGAAGATGAGGGGCCGTTATGCATTTATGTCTCCTCATTTCATACTGTATTGCTTTTTTAGAATTCGCGGATTCGTAAACGTGAGACATACAAATGCATATCTAGATCCATGAACACTATATTTATTTCAGTATCACCGTACTAACTTTTTCCTCAAAAACAGAAATTTCCACATTATATATAATAACCGATTTTCACCGAAGAATATTTTGAAATTTCAAGTACAACATGTATTCAGGTCGTAAAATTATCAGTAAACGTCATTCACGAAGAAAAAGAGCACTTAACGTATACAAGATCATGTCTTCGATTCATCAATCAGACGACGAAAGCAGTCGATTTCAAAGAAACATCGAAGATGTTCGCCGGCGTTATTTCACTCCATCCAGTAGAAATGTGTCACCTAATAATGTCTGTGTTAATGAGCCATGTAGTCCGAACTCACCTGTTGAATCTGAAGAATTATATCTCGGGACACAATCAGAACCTATGCGGATTCAACAGCACAATAATGTTGATGATACTTATGCATTGTACGATACTGAAAGCAGTGATGCCAGTACAACCACTATCGATGAAAATGATACCCGCGAAGAATCATTCGCATTCTCAGTTGATAAAGTAGAGTTTGTTAGTAATTTACGGAAAATAGTGTATGACGGCAATATAACGCAAACATCAGTAAGTGCATTACTGCGATTAATAAAACCGGCCTATTCTTTTCTACCAAACGATGCTCGAAGTTTATTATGCACTCCTCGGAAAACAGAAATAGTCACTCTCGAAAACGGTGGAATGTGTTATTTTGGCATAAAAAAATGCTTGATTCGTAAACTAAAAGGCGGTCTTATAAAACCAACACAAAATATCACATTAAACTTCAATATTGACGGCTTACCTTTATTTAAAAGTAGTACCACGGAACTATGGCCTATCTTAGCAAATACCGATGCTTTCAAAAATAAAACACCGTGCATGATTGCTGCATTCTGCGGTATTGGCAAGCCGCAACCCCTTGAGCAGTATCTTGATGCATTCATTGATGAATTAATATCCTTACGAGATAGTGGATTCCAATATGATAGACAGACGTATTATGTCAGCATAGGATATTTTGCATGTGATGCCCCTGCTAGGGCCATGTTAAAAATGATTAAGGGCCACACAAGCCGATACGGTTGCGAACGTTGTGTTATCAAATCAAAAACAGAAGACCGGAAGTTATTTTACCCTGTCAATCGGATAGGCGTTGATAGATTACGATTGGACAGTGATTATTTGGCAGAAAATATCGATTCTCGTCACATGAAGGGAAAATCTCCCTTGCTTCGCCTGCAAATAGGTCTGAAATCGCAATTTATATTAGATTCCCTACATTTAATATACTTTGGAGCGATGAAAAGAGTGCTTGTAAAGCGATGGGTCGAGGGAGATCGGAATTGCAAGCTTTCACGTCAAAATCTAGCTTCCATTGATTATAACATACAAATTATACGACCATACGTAACAGCAGACTTCGGTCGAAAACCTCGTAGCTTATGTAATCTCAAACGATGGAAAGCCACCGAGTTTAGATTTTTTTTACTCTACGCTGGTCCGGTGATTACATTTGATATTCTCGATGATGTCAAATATCGTCACTTTTTGTTACTCCATGCTGCGATTACAATCTTGTCGAAAAAATCCTTGATTTCTTCTCATATTAATGTAGCAAGGCAAGCAATAAAACAGTTCGTTATACAGTCTGCTGATATATATGATCGATTTTTTGTTGTCTACAATATTCACTCTTTACTGCACATTTGTGATGATGTGGAAAAATACGGGCCATTAGAATCCTACAGTACTTTTCCGTTCGAGAGTTATCTTAATCAGATTAAACGACGTGTTCGTTCCAAGAAGTTACCTCTTCAACAAATAAGTAACAGGGTTGCTGAGTTGGAAGATATGGATGCTGAATTTGAGGATTTGACAGCGGACTTGATTCCTAAGCAAGTTCGGTACCCACACCCGAACGTGAATGACTACTTCGAATGTGAGTCGCTTACTCGGGGCAATTTTAAAATAACAACAAGACGTCCAGATAATGTCGTGGCAGTCGGCCGATCGATGTACGTTATCAAGAAAATCGTATGTATTGACGGAAGATATAAATGCATCGGTACTCCGTTCAAATATGTACATAGTTTATATCGTTATCCAATACGCTCGTCTGAATTGGGTATTTATTTCGCTAAAAGTTTTGGTTATTCCACCACTTTCTTTGTTGATGAAATAATAAATAAATGTATGCGGTTTCCTTTCAAAGACGGATTTGCAATTTTCCCTTTACTTCATTATTAAAGAGACTGATGATGAATTTGATTACACAAGAATCCCACAAACTCATTAAGGTGCTTCCCTACGCAATTCCACCTGACCTGAAAACATTGGGAAAAAAAGGTGTTATTAAACGGAATATCTCTGCCTGGGCACCGAAATCAATGAAACAATCTACGTCGCGCAATTCTATGTACGATTTCGAACACGTACGGCCAAAATAATGTTTCTTTTTACGCGAAAATAGAGAAGATATCCATGTAAAACCTTATCAAAGCCGTTTTACATGGATATCTTCTCTATTTTCGCGTAAAAAAAAAAAACATTTTTTTGGCCGTACGTGTTCGAAATCGTACATAGAATTGCGCGACGTAGTTTGTTCCATTGATTTCGGTGCCCAGGCAGAGATATTCCGTTTAATAACACCTTTTTTCCCAAATTTTCAGGTCTGGTGGAATTGGGTATAAGGAAGCACCTTAACACACAAATGTTTTAATCATGTGATTGACATAAACAAAATAATTTTCGGAATGTCTTGCAATTATATTATGCATTTTATGAGATCGGTGAATTGAAATACAATAATGTTCATTTTTCTTTTTATGTATATATGTATTGTTCACTACGTTTTCATCCATACGCACAGTATTGAAGAAATATGTATGCCGTCCTGGAATTTTTGAACGGGCAGGAAAGGGAATGCGCAATAGTTCCATTGCTGTGGCTGGTCGATAATCAGAAAAAATGCTACTGGCCGAAAACAAAGAATGAAAAAACATTCAAAAAGCTTGTCAAGGAATGTACACCTTATCAGAACAACTGGCCGAAATGCTCTGTGCATAGACTACTAGAAACACAAGGTACACAATAGAAATTACTAGAAAAAGTAATTATTGTATTGAATCTATCACAATATCAACTATCCAGTGTAAATGTGGTTTGTGAATAGAATTCATCTGTTCTGAATTTTGTTTCAGCTGATTATGAAATCGCTAGGGAACGATTAAATCATATTTTGGATCACGGTACTTCAGAAGATGGAGGATCAACTATCAATGCCGTCACAATGAAGTCAACTGTTTGTAACGCTGAAAGCAATACTTCTTCGTCTGACCGTGAGAACTCCGAAGTTGGAACACGGAAGAAACGGAAGCATAAGAGCCGTAGGCACAGGGAACCGAAGAAGACCAAGAAGAGTAAGCGCAACAAAGCCCGAACAGAGAGCTCTCTTGAATCTTCCCATAGTAGTGATGATGAAGACCGACAATATTCAAATGCGCCATTGGACCCATGCAATAATATCAGCATCAGCAATTCGTCCTTATCTTGCCGTACCTTGGCAGTTATGAATGGTATTCAGAAAGAAGGTTCACCTTTACCTATGACCCCGAGAGCTTCTCAAATCTTGTATGAGAATTCAATAGATTATCGCACTACTCCTGGTCGCAACAGTCTACAAAACCTCACTGAGAGTGAGTCAAGTTTGGTTCCTTCTTCATCCAACTTGCGCCCATCACTACCGATTACTCCCAGTCGTGACAGTTTACGAAACCTCACTGGGAATGAATCAAATTTGGTTATTCCTTCTTCATCCAACATGAGGCCATCAATACAGACTACTCCCAGAATAAACATATCAACCCAGCCTATGAACAATTTAACGTTTCAAGAAACTATCTTAAAGGCACTCGATTCAATGAATGAGAAGCAGGATCAGGTACAGTTAATGCTGACGCAAATTCTAATAGCATTAGAAACTTCATCGGAACCGAATAGCAAACCTAATGGGTTACCCGACTTCCCGCTGAAAGACATGAATTCGTTTGAGGCATATGAAGAAATGCTCAATTCTGAAGTGCATTCGAAATACCTCGTGAGTACAATAATTATTACACATAAATATGATTTCAACATAACTTATGCTCCTTGAATTATGCGTATTTTGAGTACATATTTAATTATCACTGTGTTCTCAAGCAAATACGATATCAGTCTTGAATGATTCAAATCGTAGTCAAATGATGGTTAATGGCAATCAATAATAAATAATAAAAATAATAGTTATGATATTAATACGGATAATGATCTTGAAAACTATGGCATAAATGACACATATATTATATATATATAGGGTGATTCACAATTCGTGACGAATCTCTTGAGGGGTTGATCCTTGTCAAAATTTGGATCGAAAGTTCCTTAGCCATTTTTCTGAAAAATGATTTTTTCCTCGGAACCATAACACATTTTTTTAACATCTTCCACCAAATAAGAAACTTTCGCTGGGAAATTCTCTAATATTGAAAAAAAAAAAAACTTATTGACATCATATGGGATTCTTTAAAATTGATAAATGATATACAAGAAAAAAAATTAAAAATTGTTGAAAAAAAATCATTTTTCGGAAAAATGGCTAAGCAACTTTCGATCCCAATTTTGACGACGATTAACCCTTCAAGAGATTCGTCACGAATTCTGATTCACCCGGTATATGAAGGAAAAAAAAACGAAGTCGTTGAAAGATCTCGAAATTATGTGAGCGTACATTTGTATTTTGATAAGGTGTATCTCTTGTTTTAAAGATTTTGACTGAACACATGTTCAATGTGATTATATCCTTACTTCATTGCTAATTTGGGCATTAAGTCTCAGATGCTGGTGTTGAACTATAGTAATAATAAGAATCAAAATAATACGAGATGAAATCATTTTCTCTAATGTTTACACAGAGGAATAGACTGTCGTCAATCGGAGGAACTTGTCAACGATCAAGTGTCATGAGCATGCTCCGTCTGCTTCTCGCCAATAATTTGGCAATGAATTTTAATTGGGCCGGACAAAACAAAAGAAAAAGCTTCAAGACAACCACACTTATGACAGTTATTATGGGTAGGCTAACGTTCACAAATTATGTACTCATAAGACAATCTTTAGTGGTTGTTATCAAAACTGATGGTTAGTCATATCAGTAGCATCTATACTTTGCAAAAGATTCGCGAAGATTCGCGAATGCCTGAGCAAATCATACTTATTCTGTTCGTCTGAAAGAAATGGTGAAATTGATAAACTTCTGTTCTTTTTTTTCTCTGAAGATGCTGCTAAAGTGCAATTCAAAGGAAAGCAGTCGTCTGACAGATTTATCATCGATGCGGTACAATGCTGGTTGAAACTTGCAAAAAGCAGATACTTCTACGAGGTTGGCAAAAAGCAATAATCTATTGAAATCTGGATATATACTTGCTTTTTCAATTTAATATATCTCAATGTAAGATTAGTATGTGAGCCAGATTCGCTTTTAAAGTGACAATTAATATTTTAACATTTGTTACCTCCAGTATGATTTGATATATGTATACCCAAAAGAATATTTTAGTTTAGTTTATAATACCAAAACGCACACACTTACCTGTGTACACTCACTTGTGACCAAAGATGTCCGTTAAGTTTTCTTTTAGTGTTCTGTTATCGCTACCATTATATATTCAGTATATGATTTTTTATACGTCTACCGCGAGGACCAGGTGAAAGAGAATGGTCGGTCCGCCCAGACACCTTATATTTCGTATTTTCATGGGGATAGCCACTCGTTGCGCTGAAAAATATATCCTGGGGTCGAAGCTATCGGCCACGCGCCAAAATCACCCTAAGGATTTTCTGCGCAACGAGTGGCTATCCCCATGAAAATACAAAATATTAGGTGTCTGGGTGGACGGACCATTCTCTTTCACCTGGTCCTCGCGGTATGTAAAAAAAATATGTTATCCTTACATATTCTTATCCTTATATATTATACTTACTTCACTTACTTGTGACCAAAGATGTCCGTTAAGTTTTCTTCTAGTGTTCTGTTATCGTTACCATTATACCTATATTTGGTATATGATTTTTTATACGTCTATGTCGAAAAAATATGTTATCCTTACATATTCTTATCCTTATATATTATACTTACTTCACTTACTTGTGGCCAAAGATGTCCGTTAAGTTTTCTTCTAGTGTTCTGTTATCGCTACCATTATATATTCGGTATATGATTTTTTATACGTCTATGTCAAAAAAATATGTTATCCTTACATATTCTTATCCTTATACACGGAGAAAAAAGTATGGCTCTCGTAGCTATCTAACGGATAGCGAACGTAGTATTGTGATTGATACTAAACGGTTTCCTGTTTATCACGATACTATACGCCAATATGCTCCATACTTAATATCCTTACAATAGCCTTTCGAGGTATCGCTACTGTTACAATACATATGTTGATACACACGAAACTCTAAATACTTATTATCAAGATCCAACAGTAACGTGAATGTATCAATATGTATAGCGATCGCAAACTAACGTTTCCTTACTATCGCGAAACGGATCGTGATAATCGCGATCCACGCCTTCAGCGCCACCACTCATAACCAAGTTCGCAAAACTAATAGTTCGCCTCGTGGTGAAATATTGATGGTTTATTAATTGACAGCGTGCCGTGATGGATGATTGGGTAACCAATAAACTTACGGAGTGGAAGCTCGAAAAGTTGGTGCCACTTTTTGAAGGTTTGTAGAAATAAATTAACGTATATTAGCCCTGCTATGTATATAGTTATCAAATATAACCTATTGTTCTATTGTGCCATGAATGCTTGTACAGTTTTCTAACATTCGTTTTCTGTAGATGCAATATTTATGTTTTGTTTTGTAATTATTTTTGTGCTTACTGTTTTGTATGCTTCATTTTCATCTATACAGCAGAAGAAATTGATAAAGATTCGTTTGCATGCCTGGATAAAGAGTCTATTCAATTGATGATTCCTAAAGCTGGTCCAAGGGCAACATTTTTAAAAAAATGGACAGCGGAATTTTCAGAAAATAATGAAAACTCAGAAGTACGAAAATATTCGACTAACCTTACAAAAAAATTTCATCTTAAATTTCATAGTTGACTAATTTTCATTTATCTTTTCTTTTTGATCACTCATAGAATATAATCAATATTCCTGCTTCTAATTTTAATTCAAATGGATCCGAAGACGATAGTTGTAGAGTATCTAATATTTCAGGTAAAAAGTGTATTTTTGATATGGTTGTTTTCATTAGAAATTTTTCAATATACTACGGTTGATATTATTAGTACTACGGTACAATTTGTTCATTATTTAATCAATTCAACGTCTTCTATTATAATTTAGAGGCAAATGCCATCAATACTGATGCAGGTGTTGTTGATATGATTGAAGTTATTGAGGAAGCAAGATTAAGTTTAGAAAATGATGAAATTGACTTCTCAATCGATAGTTTTGATACGACTCCTCAACTATGCGAACCTATCATCGACCTGATAGCTCATTTAAGAAGCTCGATTCAGGGAATTGCTGTCTTGAATTATTATAAAATACACAGATCTTTTGTTGATATGTATAGGGTACTATTAGTTGATATTGTAGTAACGTCGGAAATGAGAACGAATTACGATTATGTGTAAGCAATGTTCCTTAAATTTATTAAAGATAAATTTACTAAAGATAAATTGTTACGAACGATGATCATCAATGATTTATTATAATAGTAATGTTATGGAAAGAACTTGATGTAGAATTTTTTTTAGGATTAAGCCTCAGCGTTTGATTCAGTTATCTCTACTAATAGTAGCAGTATTTCCTACGGAAGTCAAAACGACATATTACGTGCCTTATTGTCGTTTTGGAAAAATAAAGGTATTGGCAAAAGGCAAGTTACATGTCAGATATAACCACTTCCGAGATATTTTACTTTTATCGGGCGCTACAAAAAGCCAACGAGGAAGCAAAAGAAAAGTGACGGATGAATCTATGCCCGTTCGTATAGGAACTGTCAAGGAAATATTCCAGACTGGTATGATTTTTTGTTTTACTGCATTTATTTATTTTTTTTTTTTTATTGAATCATTAATTTATCTATAGGTGCTGCGGCAGTAGATTGCGAAGAAAAATTAGCGTGGCTAAAGGATAACATAGATCCGTGGTCTACGGTAGAGAAGTTTTGGCGAGAAACTTCAGCTACTCGTATTCAAAACCTTGTTTTAAATAAGAAATTTACAAGTTGTGACTATATAAAGTCTGTTCCTGCCTTGAGACACATAAAAAATGGATTAAAATTGGTATGTTCAGAAATTTTTTTTTCACAATTGCGAAAAAAAAAAATATATATATATATATTGATATATTATCTTATTCATTTTTTCATGTGTATTTAGATTGGTATTGATTTTGGTGTACTGTATCCTCACAAACTCTTCAATTTGATGAAGACGTATGAAAATTTAGAGAAACAAATTTTAGAGTACTGTAGTAAAAGAAAAAGATTAGCTAAGGATGTTAAAGTTCTCATATCATTGTTAGAAGAATCTAAAGATAAAGATCAAGGTATGCATGTAGATTTTTATTTCATTATTTGCATCAAATCAGGTAAATTACATGCAGTAACATATTCTTTTTTTCGATATAGATATTAGGAGCGCTATAACCTTTAGACTTCTTCCATTATTACTACCGAATCCTCCACCAATTTCATCGCACAACGGATCTTGGCATCCTCGTAAAGAGGAAGTACAAAACTATTTTCTTTTATATGCAAAAGTAAGGCCCAAAAGTTATAAGTATGAATAATTAGTATATTAGTTTTTATATATTAAAATATTGTCATAAACAGATACTTAAAATAAAATTATGTTCTAGGATGAAAATGAGTTAAGCGTAAAGCTTGTTGAACGGACAAATCAGCTATTGAAGTTTGGTCTTACGGAACAGCCTCTACCGGTGATAATAGGAACGGAGTTGACCTCAATTGTTAAAAGATTTGTAATCATTAATGATATTCGATACGAAGCTGATTCAAATATTGAGTGTATCGATTACAGCTTCAAAACTTTTTTCGCGCTTCAGCTTGAGTACTCCAAAGAATCTTCGTACCCTTGGTTATTTTTACAACAAGCAATCTACAGAGTCGATTCTGAAGATCCGAAAGTCATACCTGCTCTTGATACTTTTGTAAAAGATTTAAATTTAGCCTAATACTTCTATTTTATATATTTTAGTTTGATTAATAATGTCATCCGAAAATAAGTTCAAAAGTAACGTAAATTGCAGTAATAATAATAGCAATAGCTCACAACATGCACAATTACAAGAATTGAAAGATCAAGCGAGCCCGCCGAAGGCGGGCGAAGCTCGATCGTAATTATACGTAGCGTCTCGTTCGAAGATGATTATATAATTGATTACTTGTAGTACTGTCAAGTACGTGTCAACTACACAACTTTTAGCGTTTAAATTTAAAAGTTTTCCTTCCGTCAGGCCCCGCTACGCGGCGCGCACCGTAATGGCCTCATAATTTTAGAGTGTTACTTCTTCTGTTATTCTAAAATGTTATCTTTATTGACAGATGATTACTGGGTTCATTATCAATGGGTTTAATAGTAATCGGGAGGGAAGTAATCATCTTCGAACGAGACGCTACGTATAATTACGATCGAGCTTCGCCCGCCTTCGGCGGGCTCGCTTGATCTTTCAATTATACTTGCGTCTCGTTCTCGATGATTATATAATTGATTACTTGTAGAAGTTTAGAGAAATAGATAACATTTTATTGTACTTAAATACAGAGGAACTATGTATTTTTCTTTACTACTATCCGAGCAAAGGTATCACTTGTGGTTTGTATCGGCCGATTGTAGAAGCGGGCAAACACCCCAGATCCGGTAGACCAACCGGCCGTTCTTCTGATAATGTCCACATTCAAGCCTTGGTCAGAAGCTTTAGAAACTGCTGCGTGCTTTACACTATATGCAGAGAACGTGTTAATATCTACTCCAGCCTTTTTTAGTAGCGATTTTATCCAATGACTAATAGTCTGTGCACTTGCTGGTTTGTGTGGTTTTATTGTTGAGATAAATAAATTATCTGACTTGGATCTCAGATTTTCAGTTTTTTTCAAATACAGCAATATGATTGATGCCACACAGAGCTTTTTTCTTTCCTTGAAGAAAGGTATAATTAGGACTGGCTGTTCCTTTCCAGGTCTTGAAGTTTTAATTAGGTCCGGTATTTTTATACTTAAGCCTGTGGCTGACTCTTTTATATTCTTGATGTTAATAAGGGCGAGTGTTTGCATTCTATGCGCCGTGATTAGAGCGAGTAGAGTTACTGTTATTTCCGAGATCTCCTTTAGTACTAAATCATTGAGGTCTTTTATATTTTCAACATAGGTGAAGACCTGCTCCGTATTCCAAATCTCAGAATACTTTGGTCTTGCTGGTCTTCTTTTAAAAATACCCCTGGTGAATCGCGAGATTAGAGCATCTTTTGAAAGACTGTTTTGTGAAATCAGAGAGATCGCCGCTCTCGTTGAGTTTATGGTTCCGTATTTTGCTCCTTCATTAAATCTATTTGTTAAAAATTTGATGACATCGGTGTTCTGGGGATTGAAGGCATCAATCTTTTCTTGATCTGCAAAAATCAACCATCTTTTCAGGCAGCCTTCGTACTGTTTTACTGTTGAGTCTGTTATGGAGTCCAACATTATCTCCGCTGCTTCATTTGAGATTCCTTTTTTGAGAAAAGCTTGCCTGATAATTTGCCGACCACTAGCGTGAGTTTGAGGGCTAGTGGATGGTTCTGTTGCCTGCAAGGAGATTGCAATAAGTTTATTTTTGGTTTAAGAATTAGTGGTGGTTGACATAGGAGAGAGGTAAACAACGGATACCACGGTTGTGAAGGCCAGAGTGGTACAACTAAAATTCCTGCTGCTTCATCGTTAATTATCTTCCTTAACGTTGGTAAAATCAGGGCAAAAGGCGGGAATGCATAAAACTTTTCGTTTCTCCATGAGAAGGTAAAAGCGTCTACTAACTCGGCTTCCGGGTCTGGGTAGCGCGAACAAAACCTTGAGCATTTTTTATTGATACGCGAAGCAAAGAGGTCAATTGAAAAGGAACCATGAGCCCTTACGATCCTTTGAAAGGCGGTTTGTGCTAATTCCCATTCCGTATCCGCGTTTACTTTTCTAGAAGCTCGATCTGCTTCTACATTTAATTTCGATGGAATATAAGAAGCGACCACCCAAATGTTTCTACTCTCGCACCACAGCCAGATATCTCTTGCGAGCTCACTAAGTGCTGGGTATCTGATACCTCCAGCTTTATTAATATACGCTATTGCTGTTGTATTATCAATCCGGAGTAAAATTTCGCCATCACGAACTTCTGAAGCAAAACACCTAAGCGCAAAAAAGGCTGCCAGAAGCTCTAGATGATTAATATGTAATTTCTGGTCTTCTTGACTCCAGAACCCCTGTGTCAATCTTCCCTCCGACGCAGCACCCCAACCAGTCCTGGAAGCGTCGGAACTTATAACTAAGCTATATTTTTGTGTTTTTATTTTATTATTAGCTTCT
This sequence comes from Tenthredo notha, assembly GCA_914767705.2. Classification (NCBI taxonomy): domain Eukaryota; kingdom Metazoa; phylum Arthropoda; class Insecta; order Hymenoptera; family Tenthredinidae; genus Tenthredo; species Tenthredo notha. The sequence goes on along the minus strand of OU611923.1, from coordinate 2,896,003 downwards.
ACTATATTCCTCTTCCACCAAAGGACATCTTCGAAAGTGTGATCACTTAGTTTCATATATCCATCAAACTCATAATTATTTACTAACAGTGCTAACCATTTTGCTCTCTCAAGTCTTTTGCAGAAAACTTTGCCATACTCTACCCCTGGACAACACGCAACTAAGGTCCCTATTACATGAGCCACAGTTCTAATTTTGTAGTTTTTATGCGGTTCTAAGTTATTTAGAAGCGTCATAACCTGAGTTCTCTTCTTAGGTGTTGGTTCCACTCGATACTCTTGCGAGTCTAGGACAAAACCAAGGTACTTGCACCTTTTACTAGCCACTGTCTGACTCTTTGAATAGTTTATAATAAATCCCAAAGATTCTAGAAACTTGATCGTGTATTCGACGTTCGCTTTACAAGATTCAAAGGAATTTCCTATACATAGAAAATCGTCCAAGTAAATAACTGATAAAAAACCACGGGATCTGAGCTCATTAACGACAGGCTTCATGATTTTTGTAAAAATATATGGGCTGATTGACAGACCGAACGGTAGACAGGTGAACTGATACAATTGGCCCCTGAATCTAAACCTAAGTAGTTTCCTACTATCTCTATCTACTGGTACTGAAAGATAAGCGTCTTCTACATCGATGCTTGCCATGAAGGCATCTTTATCAAGCAGATTTTTTGCCGATCTCAGATCCTCCATTTTGAAATGTGGCGCTTGAATAAACTCATTAAGTTTCTTAAGGTTAATTATAAACCTATCCGATCCATCTGGCTTCGGGATTAGGAAATACGTTGAAACGAATTGACCCCCAGATTCAGCACAAGTTTCGATAGCTTGCTTCGAAATTAACCTTTGTATTGCGGCCTCAATTCTAATATACTCTTCAGGTGCCCATGTATGCTCCATAGGCTCAGAAGTTTGGACGGGAACATCCTCAAAAGGAATGCTATAGCCTTCAAGACAGTTCAAGATAAATCTATCCTCTGTTACCTCTCTCCAATGTTTGATGAAAAATTTTAGCCTGCCCGCCACTTTCTTTACTTTATGAGGATCCTCATTAAGCTCCGCATCTATTTCTTTCTCGCTGCTTGAGTCTTCTCGTTGCTGGTTCTCTGACCTGGCCTCGATGACGTTGCTGGCGCTCTGTATCTGTGGTTTGCACCTGTGAACTTTCTCGGGAAATAGTTGCCCACCTGTCTGTGTTTCACAGGTGGGCCCCTCCCGTTTCCCTGTACAAAGCTTTTATTAGACGATTTTTTAATTACTGGTCTGTCTGCCGGCTTTAATGTAGCAGCAGCCTTTACTATAGCCTTAGCTTCCATAACTTGTTCATTTAACTTTTGACCGTACAGCCACTCGTCTGAGATACTAGCATCGAGAGTTGGTTTTAGATCTTTGTCTAGCGTTGGGGTGATAAAGGATTTTCTACCCTCTGACTGTTGGTGAAAGATATCAGTTAATATTTTTCCTGTATCCCAGAGGTATTTCAACAGGATAGTCTGGTCAATCGGTTCTGTTGAAGTTTCAGTCAGCATGGAAACTGCCGCACTCAGAGATGAGATAGCTGTTCCCAAACAGCTTTGTGTTTGGGTGAAGTGTTCATCTCGTTTTTTGGCAATATCGGTGAGGTGGCGTTGAACCTCGAGATTTATTTTGGGTGCCTCAGTTACAAGCTCACCGTCTCTGGGGTATTTCTTAAGAAGTCCTTTCCTGACTTCTTCCGAAAGGCCTTTTTCCATCCAGCCTTTCCACCATTTTTTAAGCTTCTCATTAACTTTTACCTGGGAGGTCGAGGCTGGAACCTCTTCTCCTAGCACTTCTAGCAGCTCTTCATCTAGCTCTTGATAATCTTCATTCTCTGTTACAACTTCACCTTCTTCCACCCCGACTATATTAACATTTTCCTTGGTTGACTTATTGTCACCCGACTCAACTCCTGAGGGAGTTGATACCGCTTTTCCAGGGTCTCTTTGATCGAATTTACCCGTAGCATCTGTAATAGAAGGAAAGTAATCCTTAACACCATGATGCTCATCTTTCCTTGTAGGCTAGCTATTATTCGTGTGGAATAATGCTATCTGAATTAACATGCCTTGTTTTGTTCGTATGGAACTAGGTTAGGTTCGTGTGGAACCAACCGTACGATCTTCGTGTGGAAAATTCGTACATGAGATTTCATTAGGCATAAATGAGGAGATTTTACCTTTTTCTGACTCGGTAGCTGCCTCAGGTGCCTTATTGGCTAATTTTTGTATTTCGATCAGTTCCGCAATGGATTTTGAAATCACGTTGATTTGCTCTTGCAAATCCCTTTTTGATATCCTGGGTGATCTATTGCGTTCCCCTGAACTGGAACGCGATCTTTTCCTCGATTTTCCCATATCGGCATGTAATGTTAATCGTTTTTCGGCTCCACGCGTCCGTTGTCGTTGACACAACAAAACAATATGAGGCCATTACGGTGCGCGCCGCGTAGCGGGGCCTGACGGAAGGAAAACTTTTAAATTTAAACGCTAAAAGTTGTGTAGTTGACACGTACTTGACAGTACTACAAGTAATCAATTATATAATCATCGAGAACGAGACGCAAGTATAATTAACTCGTAAAAAATTGGTTGAGTCAACTTTCCAGCTCTACGGTTCTAAAAATGTACCATGGAACCAAATCCAAATTTTTTTTGAAACCATGCACGATATAGTTGGCTCAGAGTTTGGAATAATTGAAAAACAACTTGAAAATAATCACAGGAGTAACGCAAACGGTATGGTAGTAGTTTCTGATATTAAAGATATTTTTAAAACAATCAATAATGTTTTCGATGGTTTCTCAACCGAGCATAATCGCTTGCAACTTTTAGAGCAGAGTGGCTTTTATTTTGCTCCTATTGAATTTTTTATAGGTCATAGAAGTCAAACTACTCTTAAGCGTCATTCTGATGGTAGCATTAAAGTAAATAGGCAAACAGCAACTGGATATCTATATCCATTAAGACACATTTTTAAAAAAGTATTTGAATTGCCTGATGTATTTAATACAGTTTTCGCATATATGGATCAATTAAAACACGAGCCGATTCTCTCAAATTTTATACAAAGTAATCTGTGGAAAAGTAAAATAAAAAATTTTCATTCCAAGTACATTTTACCTATTTTTTTGTTCAGTGACGATTATGAGGTAGGGAACGGTCTTGGTAGTCATGCAGGTGTCCATAAATTAGCGGGAACATATATATCAATACCATGCTTACCACCATATTTTCAAACTCTGAACTCTATATTTCATGCTGTTATTTACAGTTCAAAAGATAGACAAGAATTTGGTAATTATGCAGTTTATAGAACATTACTCGAAGAATTGACATATTTGGAAAAATGTGGCATTGAACTTGACTTACCTCAAGGAAAAACTAAAATTTATTTCAAATTGGGTTTAATTTTAGGTGATAATTTAGGTATCCATTCGTTACTAGGATTCGTCGAAAATTTTAATGCCAACTATTGCTGCAGATTTTGCAAAATGGATAAAATACAACGGTCTCTAGCAACTATTGAAGACAAATCATTATTACGCAGTTATCAGTCTTATGAAGATGATTTAAAATTAAAGGATCCTAATTCGACAGGAATAAAAAAAAAATGCATCTTCAACTCGTTACCTGGATACCATAATACCCAAAATTATGCCGTAGACATGATGCATGACCTTTTAAGGGGTGTTTTTCATTTTGATATGATTGAAATAATAAATCACTACGTTAATAAAGCTAAATTATTCTCTCTTACTGAATTATCAAGTCGTATGAAAGTTCATCACTACGGAGTCTTAGAATCTAAAAATAAACCTCCTGAAATCTTAGCTAAACATTTACAAACTGATAGCTTAAAAATGTCAGCAGGAGAAACATTAACTTTCATTCGACATTTCGGTATAATTGTCGGTGATTTGATTCCTGAAGATGATATGGTTTGGCGAGTATATTTGAACTTACGGCAAATACTTGATATTGTTTCTAGCAGATCGATTCAGAAAGAATGTAAAGGCTTATTGAATAGTTTGGTATCTGAACATCACTTGTTAGCTCGGCGTGTACTGGGGCGAAAACTAAAAGCCAAAGATCACAATTTGATTCATTACGGTTCGGTGTTGGTTGCATCTGGTCCTATTATCAATACCTCGTGCATGCGTTTTGAAGCTAAACACCAAGATTCAAAACTCGACGCCACTGTTTTTCACTCTAGAGTGAATATATGCCAGACTCTATCTAGAAAACATCAATTAAAACTTGCTAATCTCTTATATTCAAATACAATGTTCTCACCATCACTTAAGATTGGACCAACTTACCAGCAAACATTAAAAAATTTATCTCTTTTATTTGATTGTTCTTTAGAAGAGCATAAATTAAGTTATAACAAGTTGCTCCGTTTTTATACCTGGGTAGAAAAAAAAAGATGTTTATTCAAACCAAATATGGTTTTGTGCTTAACTGAAGCTGATGACAGATTGAATTTTGGTATAATTAAATATATATTCATAGAACAAGATGTGCTTTTTTTCATATGTCAAAAAATTATTGCTTTTTTTGATAGCCATGTGCATGCATTGAAAGTAACAGAGTTTGTAAATGAACATGGCATAATACGTTACGAAAATTTATACGATTCATATCCTACTGCTGTAATACAAAATAAAACCATGCAATATAATTATATATTATATTAAATAAAAAAACTTTCAAGTATATTATACAGTTTAACATTAGATTATTTCATCCCATAATCTTCATTTCATGTGGAAATCTTACCGAAGTCTCCCTTAACACGTTCAAATGAATTAGAAATATCAAATACAATTATGCTTATGAATCAATTCATTGAAAAGCACTTGATTTTTTGCGTATAATATCATTATGAACATGTAATTATTAACCTCAACTTGAAATATCATTGGATTGAAAGTTTGATATAGAAATTAATCCACATTAACCTCAAATTTTGATGGTATAATATTTAGCAATATTTAAATTATTCGGCTTTCTGTAGTATCGTCACACGCATGAATCAATAGATAGTGATTATAGGGAAACGGAATCGCTACCATTGCAATACAGACGTACGATATCGGGATCCGTCTGGATCGTGATGATCGCGAAACAGTGAATTGACGCTCTCCGTATATAGCGTATAGTCACAAGAGTATCGTGGTAATCACGATACCGTTTAGTGATGAGAGCCACACTTTTTTCTCCGTGTACCGTGAAGTTAAGGGGAAACCGAACGATGGCCGCACTATAGTTCGACCAACACGCGCTCGCGTTGCGTACCTGAGCTTCTACTAGCAGTGAGCAGAAGCTCACGTACGCAACGCGAGCGTGTGTTGGTCGAACTATAGTGCGGCCATCGTTCGGCTTCCCCTTAACTTCATGGTATATTATACTTACTTCACGTACTTGTGACCAAAGATGTCCGTTAAGTTTTGTTTTAGTGGTCTGTTATCGTTACCATTATATATTCAGTATATGACTTTTTATACGTCTATGTCAAAAAAATATGTTATCTTACTTTAGTTTATGTGACCAAAACACACACACTTACCTGCGTACACTTACTTGTGACCAAAGATGTCCGTTAAGTTTTCTTTTAGTGCTCTGTTATCGTGGAGTATAATGATATTCAGCTCATCTGATATATTTATATGTTAAAATCTACTCCACAAAAGTATTCCTTCGCAAAAAGCAATATTGAATAAAATTATGTACCAGGATTCTAAATGAACAATAAAGTCATTTATATGCCGTTCAACACATGTGTTTGATGTGTACCTCATTCTTACCTGATATAATGTGTGCATTTGTATCTCAGAGTAAACAGAATTGATAATTCAACGACTCGATTAACATATATGAAATGACATAGAATTGGATATGAATTTTATACCTATCTACAGCTGGTTATATTCATTCCGCTTACTACTTGATCCATTTTCAATATGCATGTGAACTGGTTACCTGCATCAGCTGTGATATCCACATGCAAACTATTACATATAATTTATGCGAACAATATACATTTCAAGGAACACGTCAAAGATTATCGATACGTACATGTTCACAGCTGCTTCAAGTTGTGGTATAATTGTATAAATGATGAACGCTTTAATCACACTACAGGCATTTTCGGCTGAATTATGACTAGCTAGTCTCCCTCGATAATTACAGTAATGTATTATGTATCAGAATCCGAAACATTAAGGGGGGATATAGGTGTATAGAATTTTTCTAACACATAACAAATATGTATATTTTATTCATACTTTGGGGTCATTTTACACATATTTTCAAGAGCTGTATATTCTGAAATTTTCAAATATTTGTCTCAAAAAGTAACGGAGATATCAGCTGCCGCGCATTGTAAGTCGCCATCTGGCTGGGCAATTAGTGTACATCCTCTGGAGGTCAGGATTTTCATCTGAAATCAAATTTTCAAATTTTTTTTTTTTATAAGTGTTTCTTCTATTTGATAACGATTGATCAAAAACTGTAAGAGCTAGAGTGTATATACACAAATTCGAAAAAAGTAGTTCCGACAAAAACGCGTTTGAAAATGATAACGTTTTCGGCTGGGGCTACACCGAGCCACACTGGTGTAGTGTAGCCATCTGTGTCTCTCTCCTCCTCATAGAAAAGAAAGAGATAATGATGGCTACACTACACTAGTGTAGCTCGGTGTAGCACCAGCCGAAAACGCTATAAGAGTGGCAGTAAAGGTAAATTTAAGGATGTACAGGTGGCAGGAGGTACATTCGGCATCAAAACAATAAGACAGACAAAAACCGAGTTTGATAATTTTGGATGATATTCATGCGAAAAATGATTGAATAATATCGAGGAGCGGATATTCCCCCCATCCTCAGGAAATAAATTTTCTGAGGTTGTGGAAATATCCGCTCCTCGATATTATTCAATCATTTTTCGCATTAATATCATCCAAAATCATTAAATTCGGTTTTTGTCTGTCTTATTGTTTTGATGCCGAATGTACTACCTGTACATCCTTAAGGCAGTAATAAATCAATTTAAACAACTTCCCTGGCGGAAATATTTTTACGAATTTTCATGAATATTTTCAATAATTTCTACGCATCAATCTATGACGTTTTACGAAACTGACTACGAATTTTCAATGCATTTCGGACAAATATTAGTTTGTCGTAGTAAGCTGTAGTTAAAAATCTTAGAATTTCGTAATTTCTAGTTGAAGACGTACTTGAAGAATTTTTTTTTTTGTTTCAAATGTCATAATTAATGCTAGACAATATTGGTAGGAAGTTAGAATGTTTCGTAGATTGTCATAGAGGGTCATAGTTCTGCTGGAATTTCCGAATAGAAACGGATACAAAAAGAGTGTAGCCGTTTCAACTAGGGTTTCTGGTTCCGGATTTTCGGACATGTAATCAGATTATCAGATTATCATGATAGAGGATCACAGTTTGTTTCTATATCTGATTTCGTTTGTATCGGTGTTACCCAATCAAATTTCTCATTTTATTTTTTCTTTAACATTGTGTTTTCATGTGGGTCACCCATCCAAATTCTGGTCGCAGATGAAATTGCTTAACTTCGTTGATCAACTGACGTCCGGTGTCGATCTGGATCTAATCGTCGACTGTTACAGTCTGTAACACTTTTCGACTCAATAGGTAAAGTTTGATTTGTGAGGATTTACATCAATATGTATGTAACTGTAACTGTTGACCCGTGGCGGGTTAATTTTCAGTGAAATGAAAATAAATGATAAAATCTAGTGATAAATTCTGTCACCATATGGCATCAAGTTACAGTTAATTATGAGTGTTAACGACGTCGTCGCCGGGGGATCTTACCCTCCCCAGTCCGGAATCCGACCCTCGGACTATTACTTCACTTGCACTCCTTCACTCTAAAACCCCGAAAACAAAACTTCATTTTTCGGGTTATGTCCGCAAATTTGGGATTCGGCCCCACTGTGCACTGCAACGAAAAATATCGTTTGTAACACGGGCGTAATATTTTATGCCCTCGTGTGATGCCGTAATCACTCGGGGGCTATCTCCGACGACCTTCGTGTACGGCGATCACACGCGGGTATAAAATTTTACGCCCTTGATTTCATAATTGGGTGTAGGAAAATCTAATTGTTCGAAAATTCTTGTAGAAATTTGTAATTATTCACAAAAATCAATTGAAATCTGAGTAAGAAAAAAAAAAAAAAAATTATTTTGGGGTCGTAAATTTCCGTAATAGATTGTAGAAAATTTTAATTATTCGTAAATGGTAGAAATTCGTGAATATCTATGAAAATCGATTGAGAACTACAAAAAAAAATTTACATATTTCGGGGTCGTGAATTTCCGTAATAGATTGTGGAAAGTTTTCATTATTTGTAAATTGTTGTAAAAATTCGTGAATTCAAATGAAAATTGATTATGAACTACAAAAGAATAAAACATCATTTTGGGGCCGCAAATTTCCGAAATAGATTATAGATAATTTCTCTAATTATTTGTAAATTGTTGTAGAAATTCGGGAATTTCTATGAAAATCGATTGAGAAGTACAAAAAAATTTTACATATTTTGGGGTCGTGAACTTCTGTAATATATATGTAGAAGGTTTTGATTATTTGAAAATTATTGTAGAAAATCGTGAATTTTTAGGAAAATCGATTGGGAACTACAAAAACAAAATTACATATTTCGGGGTGGTAAATTTCCGTAATATATTGTAGGAAGTTTTGATTATTTGTAAATTATTGTAGAAATTCGTGAATTTCTATGAAAATCGATTACAAACTACCAAAAAAAAATGATATATTTTGGGGTCGTACATTTTCGTGATTGGGAGTAGAAAGTTTTAATTATTTGTAAATTGTTGTAGAAATTCGTGAATTTCTATGAAAATCGATTACAAACTACAAAAAAAAAAATGATATATTTTGGGGTCGTACATTTTCGTAATTGGGAGTAGAAAGTTTTAATTATTCGTAAATTGTTGTAGAAATTCGTGAATTCAAATGAAAATCGATTACAAACTACAAAAAATAAATGATATATTTTGGGGTCGTACATTTTCGTAATTGGGAGTAGAAAGTTTTAATTATTTGTAAATTGTTGTAGAAATTCGTGAATTTCTATAAAAATCGATTACAAACTACAAAAAATAAATGATATATTTTGGGGTCGTACATTTTCCTAATTGGGAGTAGAAAGTTTTAATTATTTGCAAATTGTTGTAGAAATTCGTGAATTTCTATGAAAATTGATTACAAACTACAAAAAATAAATGATATATTTTGGGGTCGTACATTTTCGTAATTGGGAGTAGAAAGTTTTAATTATTTGTAAATTGTTGTAGAAATTCGTGAATTTCTATGAAAATTGATTACAAACTACAAAAAATAAATATATATTTTGGGGTCGTACATTTTCGTAATTGGGTGTAGAAAGTTTGAATAATTCGTAATATTTTGTTGAAAATTGTAGGATTTCCTAATTATTTATTAAACGTAATAAATTTTCATAGTAATTCGTTAAATTCTATGACAAACTGTTACGAAATCTATTGTTTTCTACGATTTTTCACAAAATCGTCATTTTCATAAAACGTTGTAGTTTATCGTACAAAAAATTTCCGCCAGGGTTACTGGTTAAGGGGGTATTCTAGTCTAGAATCCCGAATTTTGGGCGTTTTTTGACGCTTGATAAAAAAAAGCAGTGAATATTTTTAGTATTCATATTTTTATCATTTTTCTATTGATATCTCGAGAATACATGAAAAAAATTAAAAAAAAAAAAATTAAAATTTCAGTGAGTTATGCCTCGTTGAAGTAGAGGGGAAAAAAAAAAAAACGTATCCTCGCCGTCACGATTCCCACCCTTCTGGTCATCTGTAACAAAAAAAAAAAGTAGATTCTTGATTAGTACAAATGTCAAAATGGTATGAACCATGAAAACTGAGAATAAAAAATTTTTCCGCAAAATGGCGGCTACTCAAAAAAGAGGGTCGATTCTTCCACTAATTTTTTAACTTTTACAAATTTGTAAAAAATATAAAAAATTAGAAATGTTGAGTTTTTAGCGGTTCATACTGGAGAGGGATATATAAAGAATATTCATACCAAATTTCAAGTCAATCGGTCGATTAGAACTTGAAATTTTGTGACGGCCGTTTTGAAAAAACTAGTTTCGAGAAAAACGCGTTTAAAGTTTTACGTTAAGTTTCAGGCGGTGTAATTGATAGAACAGTACATATAACTTACATTTTCTCAATCAGCCATTCCAGCTTCATACATCGGGCCTTCTTCTATTTCGTGTTGATGATTTGCAGCGTTTCTTTCCGCAAGACGAGCAGTTCTTCCTTCTTTTGAAGCATTTGAAGCTCGAACCTCAGAACGTTCAATTCTTGCTTCATTGCGCCTCACAGCAAACCCATGGGTTTCCAGACCAATTGTTACTCCCATAACTTTCATTATATTTAAAATTGGGTGAAAGCCTTCATTAAAAATACAAACTGCTAAAAAATTTGCAATTTCGATTGTCTGCGAGCCGGCATGAATATGCTTGGGTGCGAACGTCCATATTAAAGAATTCAGAGATTCGTTGTTATTCTGGGTTTCGGAGCCCAAACAACGATGCAATAAAGAATCATCTGACAGACTTTTGTAAATAGGTTTTAAAACTTTCAAAACGTTATCAGCAAGAGGTGGATCCTCGTGGTGAAAATCATCTAGAGTTCCTTCGGCTGCTGCTTTCTGCCATTTACACCAACTGGAGGGTCCAGATAGGCAATTCATGTGCTGAGGCTTCTCATCAGTTGAACTCTTATGGAAGTAAGTTGCCCATATCTCGCGCTTCATATCCTCAACAGAGTCAGGATTACGACGGATAGCTAATCCGTAATACAAAGATAACTCGTTGATCTTCTTATCTGTCAATTTACCAGCACCTTTACCACCAATTCCACTATTATCTTTTTTTGCCTTTCGTAATCGCGACCCCATACGCTTCTGGACGTGCCCAACACACTCTTTTTTTACAACAACTGGATCATCATTGTAAGGATTCAAGTCAAGGATCCCTTTAAAAGTCTTTCAGTCGCCATCTCCAATATACCTGACGTACTTTACTCCATGCTTTTCTTCAGATCTTTCGAACATTTCAACGACTGCGTCGACCTCCATCTTTCCAGCGCTTCCTTTGTGGTTTATCGAGCAAGAATCTTGATGTTCTTCATACCAGTATTCGTAGGCATCGATGTCACCTTTTTTTTTAATCTTCCATAAGTTGCAGCCCTGACAAAAACTCGACTTTACGACTGTATCAACAACTTTCTTGCTGAATTTCCCTACAAGCGTAGTGACTCCAAAAAGGGAATTAAATCCTCTCTTCTTCCAAGTCCCATCACCGGAAACTGTGAAATATGTAGGATTCGCTTCTGGATTTGAGGATAAAATTAACTCTTTCTCTTCTTCCACAGCTTTAGAAATAACCCGGTTATAAACAGCCGATGCAGCCATATGTAAACTATCTAGACAGGTATAATATGTACCGATAGCCAAATCCTGACCGATATCCATGATACTACAAAAGATATTGATACCTTCTCTTCCAACTCCGATGAGTCTCATAGCTGTTACAATTCTGCGGTTTACCTCAAATGCCTTATTTATAAATGGGCATGACGGAATATAACGGACACTTTTGCAGCCACATTGCACTCCAATTTTGAATCCTAGCCCACGTGCAGCCGACCGAGAAAATTTGATTTTTTCTTTACATGTAGCACACATAATCATCAAAGCAAGAGATGAAAACACAGAACAAAACTCTAAAATACAATAGCCAAAATTATAATCGACAAGAACTTCTTCATCAGTTGTATTTTTCAACTTTGCTGCCGATGCACTGGTAAACGAAGTTTCCTCTTCAAGAGTATATTGATTGCCGCTGAATATCCGTTTTCTTGATCTGTCTGGACGATAAGAACCTCTTTTCTTACTTTTTCTATCCATTTTACACACAAAAATAGAATATTCAGTCACAATTTTTAGAGATTTCACAGAAAATTTCTCACTTATTTTCACGTCTTCGCAGCTTCGGAGTTAAAATGAAACAAACTCAAACTAAACGCAAATTGAATAAAGATTCAAGGCCCATCCCATGTCGCCCAACTCCTTTTGATACAATGTGACATATTTCGATTGTTATCCGAGCCCAGGCGTCAAAAACGCAAGAACGGCCAACGCTCCGCGAATATAGCAGCTTGGACACACGCGGCCCCGCGCGAATTTGACAAACTGTTGACGTCAATTACTGGAAGTTGACTCTTGCAAACCAAAAACTGATTACGGAATCAAAAAGTGTATATCCTGACGAAAATTTTGAGCTAGCTCAGGTTCGCCGGTACCAATCCGTTCCACAAATCGCACCATTGGACCTTTTTGCACCTGGCGTCCAGGTTTTTGAATATTTTTGAAATTACCAAACGCTATCATGCCCGTCAATGTTCAGGGAATATTTCTGAATTTTTACAGATTTTTGAAACTTAGTTCAGACAAACGGTCACGAGTTTAAGTTGACGTACGGCGATGGACTCCGAAAAACGACGTTTTTCAACTTTTCGGGGATTATAACGGTTTCCACGATTTTGACTCAGAAATTTGTGAATAACCACCAGACGCAGAAACCTTGGCGCTTTACAATTTTTCCAGACTCGATGCTCTATCAATTTTTCTGTAGAAGTTATGATCACTCAAACAGAGGGGCCAGACCTTTTTGCGCCGACAGTAGTGTTAGATTTATTCCGCTCAAACCGGCCGAGTTGCCACGACACTAAAAGGGTTATAAATTTTAAAATAATTCGAATTTTAAAAAATCCTTTGAAGAAGTTATTCTTGAATATCTAAACTATCGAAATATGAAAAAAAAAAAATTTCGAATTTTTCAATTTTCTAGACTAGAATACCCCCTTAATCAGCTATTCCAGCACCATATTGCAGTCCTTCGTCAGCTTCATATGCATACTTTTCGGCTTGCAGCTTCTCTTTTTCTCCGTACTACGTGCCAAGTGCTCCAACCGTTTGACCGAGGGACACTCACTCAAACGCTTATAACTTTTAAACGTCGTGGAATTATGATTTGAAATTTTCAGGTGAAAATAAATTTTGGGGTGAAAATAACTTTTCCTATCGTATTCTGTTGTTTTATTGGTTCGTGTTCCATAATTTATGTGACATCTGATCGATTGTTGAGATTGTATTTTCGACGCGTAAAGCTATAAAGTTTTTATCCTATTTTGTATATTGCATTATTGCTACTGATTCCCATCAAATGTTTACATGCTATGATAATTCAGCGAGCGTTTTGTGAATGAATTGACGTAATTTCGACGTTCATATATTACGATTTATATACATCTTCAAGCAACTATTTCTATTCAAACGTCAAAAAGACGTCTATTCAACGTATGTTAGATAGTTACTACCCATGTTTCAGTCTCCGTCTTAAAAACGTTATGAATATACGTGAAATAATGGGTACATTAATGTTGAATTCAAACGTCAAAAGGACGTATTTTCAACGTATGTTACATAGTATTGTAACCCGTGTTCCAGTATCCGTGTTTAAAACGTTCTAAATATACGTATAAAAATGGTCGAACAAACTGTTGAAAATAACGTTTATGTGGCGGACATTCTGAGCGTAGTTCTCCGTGTCTGGTATACGATTTTTGAACTTATGGTTCCTACTCTTTCTCAACGTTGAATATACTATCCTGTGTTTATTGGGCATAAATATCATTGCATTCTGGCTTCTTCCGATATTCATACAAGTCACCAAAAAAATCACTACTGGGAAGAAAGTAAAGGATACTGCAGTATCTTTGATGTCAAATCAAAATGATGATGCAATTCAAGAAGAGAAGCTGGTAGAAGAAACTCATTCTCTTACTAAAACAGAAGTTTTTCAGAGCTTCATTCTACATATCAAGGTAATAATTTTTCGTATATTGTATGACTCGATATTGAAGTTTGCAAAACGAATTTTCATACTTTTCAGAGCTCAGAAGATTTGCAGGATAAGAAAAAACAGTACACAGAATGGTTGAACGAACTGAATCAATCCATTCATCCATACGTAGTTTTTGTAGGAGATTTTGGAACTATGAAGGCCTATATAATCTTCCAGAATGAAGACATTTATTATGCTGACCCAATAAGAGCATTGCAAGATTGTTTTCATTTACATGTAGCTCTTCGTTCATTTCCACACATCAGCGAATCATTTTGGCACTTCATAGGGCTGGAGGTATTTGGATTCACGCACTTAAACTGCGCCGCGTACGTTAATAAATTTGTGGTAAAAATCAATAAACCCATCAGGACAAAGACTGTTCAAAATAAAAAACGAAGGGTAAATTGACTCATTTTGTAGATAATTATTCTACTTTGCTACTCGTTTGTAAATTTTCCTGTTTAGTTATAATCAGCAATTGTTCTGCAATGGATTTAATATTAATGTTGAATAGTATTTTAGCGTTCGTTCTGAAACTTTATGCTGATCCTGTTCTTCCAAAAAGTATTGTTTGTGATGTAATATTGTATTGGACAGAATTTGTATGCGATATTTTGTTCAATTCATTAAAAAAAGATATTGAAGAAATTCTAAAAAGATATGAAGTTGATGATGTAATTATTAGAGATGTGCAAATTTGTATAGATTCTCATAAAAGGATATTTAGTTATGTTGATACCGAGGAAAAAAGGCTTAATCTTTTGGAAAAAAAAGGTCTAGTTGAACCCGAAGAATTCAGTATAGGCACTACGTATGAACATATTCTAGTAAATGAAAAGCCGATTTTATCCCCAGTCACTTTGATTGGGGTACACATTCCTCTGAGAAAAAGTTTAAAAGTGTTTTTAGAGATACCAGGTATGTTTTCAGAGATATATAATTATATGAAGGAACTATCGGTGCAACGTGATATTGTAACTAATATCTTACAAAGTCAATTGTGGGCAAAGAAATACAGTCAAAAATTCGCGAAAGATATTGTTTTACCATTATTCGTCTTCTACGATGATGTGGAAACCGGAAATCCCCTAGGCAGTCATGCCGGTACCAATAAATTCGGAGCGGTGTACGCAACAATTGCTTGTTTATACCCCCATGGTTATCATCTACACTAAATAGCATCATTTTTTCTACATTATTCAGATCAAAAGATAAGAAAAATACAACCAATGCTAATTGTTCCAGTAAATTGATAGAGGAACTTAATTTTCTACAAGAGAACGGAATTTTAATAACCGTGAGTGGATGTCTGTATTTGATAAAATTTCAGCTATTACTTATACTCGGGGACAATCTCGGGTTGAACGAGATATTCGGTTTCGTTACATGCTTTAGGGCCGATTTTTGCTGCCGCGTATGCGAGGCTGATAAAAAAGCTATAGCCACTAGAACTACTCAAAACGAAGCGGAACTTCGAATGAGAGATACGTATGACAGATATTGTCAATCAAGTATTACCGAAAAAGGTATTAAAGAGCCTTGTGCTTTTCATAAAATTAATGATTTTCACGTATGCGAGAACATTACCCTTGATCTTATGCATGATGTTATTGAAGGTTTGTGTATATTTGATTTGAGTTTGATTTTGCATTCCTTCGTATTCCAGGATAAATTTCTTACATTGCCATTATTAAATGCTAGAATCAGGAGTTTCGATTTTGGTCACATAGAAAAATCCAATAAACCACCGACAATTAAACACGACCGGTTGCAATACAAACACGACCTTAAGATGTCGGCTATGGAAACACTTTGTTTAGCGCGTTACTTGGGTGTTATAATCGGTGATTTGATTCCTAAAAATAACAAGCACTGGTTACTCTATAAATATATGCGTAGAATCATAGATATCCTAACGTCTCCGCGAATTACCAAACCCTTGATTAATGAGCTGGTTTCAATCATTGATAGACATAATAAACTTTTCAAAGAATTTCGATCCAATCTTCCATTCAAACTACATGCTCTCACTCATTATCCAAACCTTTTACTTCTTAATGGACCGTGTATAAACTTCTGGGGTATGCGTTTTGAATCATATCATCGTAAAATACGACTCAACTCACAAGGCACTTGTTCTAACAAAAATCTATTGTAACAATCGCGAATAAACAGGCTTTCGGTATGTGTCAAACGATAGTTGATATGAAACTGCAGAACGACAGAATTATATGTGGTTCATTAGTGCCAGCACACATAATAAAACAATCCGCTAACTGTGATTCATTAAAAAATTCAATGAGTCATACGTATCACAATAATGTTACGATATACGGCACACTCTTCACCTTGAATTCATTCATAGTGATAGATGTATCAAAGATCGAGAAAGAATTTGGGAAGATCGTAGAAATTGTAAATTTTGAAGGAAACATCTTTTTCTACCTTCAAGTTTTTATAGAAGTAACTTTTGATGATCATTTACATGCGTTTATTGTAGAGCCGTCAGAAATTTACAGACTCATTGCCCACAAAGATTTACCGACAGTTTCTCCTGTTCTGTTTGTCACAAAAAAATGTACGAATCTCATTGTTCCGAGATATATTTTATAATATCTTCTATGATAAAATTTTTATGTAATAAAACAGTATTTGAATCTAATCCGATACCGCAGAACCTCCAATCCCATTAATTTGCGTTCACTGTCAAATTCATTCAATGCCCGCTCATGCTAGATTTCATTGAAGCTTATTTTCTTCTCACTCTGCAGAAGGTTGCGTTCTGCGCGTGAAAAACGGCTGCCGTCTCAACACTCTCGGTCGTGCAGCGTTCTCGCGAGGGAACGCAGCGTTCCGTCGCAGAGACGGCGCCTGTCTTTAGACACGCGTAACTCACCGTTTTGCCGCTTGGCGTTGCAGCATTCCCGAAACCTTTTCCGTGCACGACTTAAACATTTCAACTCGACGTCCAGATAACGTTGTAGCGGTTGGTCGAGCAGTTTATGTGATTGAACGAATTTTTCACATTCATGGAAAGTACAAATGCATTGGAACTCCATTTAGATATGTACACAGCTTGTATCGGTACCCGATACGGTCTTCGAAATTAGGGATTTACTTCGCTCAAAGTTATAGTGGCCCAACCACTTTTTTCGTCGATGAAATATCCCATAAATGTATGAGATTCCCATTTGAAAACGGTTTTGCCATTTTTCCGATACTTCATCAAATAAAAGTTTAAATAAATTAATTGTCTTTCTTCGCGACAAAACTACGTAGTATACACGATATAGGTACGATGTTTCTTGGAACGTTGACTTTTAATTCTTTTTTCCTTGTCTGTAATTGAAAGACCAGTATTATATATTTACTACATTGACGACATGTTTGCACAAGATCGGATTGACGAAACATGTATGCTGTCGTGGAATTCATGAAGGGTGAAGACAGAACATGTGCTGTAATTCCTCTCCTGTGGCTGGTGGATAACAATACGAGATGTTACTGGCCACGAAGGGCAACAGACAAATTGTTTAGTAAAGCTGTTGAGCGGAGAACTCCGTACGCGAAATCTTGGCCAGTATACTCCGTTCATCGCGTACTGGATACAAACGGTACGTACCACATGCTATACAAAAAATGTATGGCGCTCATTGACATTCTCTGGTTTTGATATCCCAAACTCACAATCTAACAAATACGGAACATATCCTCTACGTATAAAAATAGGACAAATGTCCTACTAAAATTCGTATAATGAAGGTTTCTATACGCACATATACGTGCGTTATACGTTCTTCAGGCCGACACTCGTCCTATCTTTATACGTCGGAGACGTGACATGTTTATTGGGATTCGATTTCAATCATAAATTCGCCAGGCTAGAAATGAAATTCCAGTTTCAGAAGCCTTGAGGCAAAAAATGGAGGTCTTTGAAATTTCAAATCCATGGCTACTCTCATGTACAGTAATGTTCATTAATGGGTTCGCGGTGGCTAACTTTTATTTCTGACTTCATCGTAAACAAGACTCCATTCTAGTCGTATTTCATGTGCCGATGGCCGAAATTATAATAATAATAATTATGACCCCTTATAAAAATAATATAATATTATTTTATTCGATTGTATTTGAAAAAGTCCAAAAAAAACAGTCAGCCACTGCGAAGCCATTAATGAACATTACTGTACACTAAACGTACTGGATTCTGAGCTGGATGTGTTTGACAATTCTAGAAACAGCCAATCGACGCTCTGGATTACAAAAATGCAGAGCGCCGATTGGCTGTTTCTTCAATCCTCGAACACATCCGGCTCAGAATCCATTTCATTAAGCTTACCTCTTATGCCAAGCATTTCTAAGAATCAATTATATCTGTCATCTTCATACACCATAGGCTTGAGATGTTCGTGAATATAAATTCTCAGCACTCTTCTTCGACTCCTGTCTTTTGTTTTTAAATCAAGTCGTACGCTCCTGCTAGCTACATCCTGCATGAAATTTCTTCAGGTGTCAAGATCTCATTTTTTGGAGGTAATTTTTTCAGTGGATTATGAAGCTATTATGGATCGACTGAAAGAAATTGTTGACAACGGTACTTCGGAAGACGGAGGAGTGACGACACATGCTATCACAATGGAGCCACTAGCTTCAAACACTGAGGAAAACCAGGTTGAATCCGAGAATCTAGTAAGTGAAATGGAAGGTGAGGATAGCAATTCTAAGATGGAACCTCGAATCGAAAATGCTGACGCAGAAACAGGTAAAAAACGTATGCATAGTAGCAGCACTCAATCATCTGACACTGAAAATTCTACGAGGGCGTCGCGTAAACACGGTAAACATAGAAGACATAGGCACCGGAAATCAAAATCGAAGAAGAGCAAACACAACACTCCGGAGCCGCCATTAAATTCACAGGATTCCTCCAGTCAAAGTGAAGATTCTCACAAAGATGACCATTATTTCATTGCACCGGGTAGCTCGTCGGCTAATCAAAGAAATTCTCGAGGAGATAACAATTGTTCAAACGTACCGAGTACTTCGTCACAATCTGACCGTAATTTGGGATCGAAGAATAAAGGCAGCGCCGGAAGTTCACAATCTGGCGGAAGTATACCAGACCGTAATATTACTCCTCATCGCCTAGCAGACCATTTTCCAGATAATTCGAGTGCATTTCTTACTTCTCCGTTGAACCATAATCCACCAACGCCACGCACCTCTGGGAAAAATCCACCGATCCAGCCTATGGACAATGGAGCGTTTCAAGCAAACGTATTGAGAAGGCTTGAACAATTAACCGATGAGCAAGAAGAACAGCATCAATTAATCTCACAAATTTTGAGGACGTTAGAGGCTTCCTTGGAACCTAATAAAAAACCTGCTCGAATGCCTGAATTTCCCCTGAAGGACATAAACTCGTTCAACGCATTTGAGGAGGTTCTGAAATCCGAAGTTCATTTCCAATACTTGGTGAGTGATGATGACAAATAGAAATGTGATTACCATGTAGCTAATGCTCTTTTTGCTCTCAAAGATTAGTGCTAATCAACAAGATACCTATATGATAATATAACTACTTACGAACAAGAATCATAAAATATACAATTCATTGAATGGTGCTCATTTTGAATAGTCATCAGCGCCTGAGATGAATACAATCATCTCCACTTCTCGGATGACGACTGATTATCAATAAAAATAATAAGGCTTAAAACCACTGTGACACCAAAAAACTTGAACAAAAAACTAAAAAATATATTCTGTGTATTGTATAACCGCAGAAAACTAGGCTGTCATCCATCGGAGGTACCTGTCAGAGAGGAAGTGTTATGGGAATGCTGCGATTCCTACTCACTAATCATCTGGCGATGAAGTTCAATTGGGCAGGACAAAACAACAAAATCAGCTTCAAAGGAGTCAAGGTTATGGCAGCTATCATGGGTATGCACATTTATCACAAATATACCTTCTTCGATAGTTTCATTCATTTTATTTTGAACATATTGATATCATTTAAACTGGATTACAGATGGCAAACGCCTGAGTGTATATATATATATTAGGGTGGTCCACTTTTGAACTTTTTTTTTTGATTTCGCGGGGCACCTCTGAATATTGTTCCAAATTATGTAGAAAAAATCTGTCTAAAACATGGATCTATTCGGAAAATATTTAGAGGTCGCTACCGGCAGCGAGGTTTTTCAAATTAGCATGGTATTTTTTCATTTTTGTTAAATTTTTTTTTTGTTTTTTAATTTTTTTTTTTTTTTTCGCTCATAAGTCAATCATGAATGTTAGATCGAAAATGATTGTTGTTTTTTTCATTCCTCGGTAGCGACCTCTAAATATTTTCCGAATAGATCCATGTTTTAGACAGATTTTTTCTACATAATTTGGAACAATATTCAGAGGTGCCCCGCAAAATCAAAAAAAAAAGTTCAAAAGTGGACCACCCTAATATATATATATTATATTGTAATGTATATGTTTGTAATAGTATATACATTATTACTCCTTATCTGCGAATGTATAAAAAAGTTGTCCTTTTTTGTCAAAAAAGATGCTGCTAAGGTCCAGTTCAAGGGAAAGCATTCGTCCGATAAATTCATCATCGATGCCGTACAAAGCTGGCTAAAACTTGCGAAAAGTAGATACCTGTATGAGATGGGCAAAAACCAATAAGTCAATAATCAAGAGTTTACGTTGGATCACCTTGTCAATAGCTTTATCAGTATTTCAATTAGCTATAGATGGTTTATAGCCTATTATATCAGTATTCTGTAGAAAATATCTCAAAAATAATTTATATAGTTTGCAATGTGAATGAGCATTGGTCAAGTTATGGTCGAATTTTCACTTCAATCCACTTTTCTTTTACAAATAGTACGTTAATACCATTGCTGGCATATGATCTTTAGCATTATGTACACATGGTGAGGTTGATTCCGGCCTGGAAGTAATTGTTTGGTATACGATTTAATACGCTAACCCGATCACTTCCAGGCCAGAATCAACCTCGCCAAGTATACAACCCACCTAATATCTTTGGGAGATACCGAAAAAGAAATTTTTGTCTGTATCGAGAAGGAGTTGAGTGACTGTTATATTTTATTATTATTGTTCTATACCTACCTATATTTCATAACGACGCCGGAGAAAAGTCATTTTAGTTCATAGTATTAGGCTGTTCGGTGGCTCCGGTTGATCACTATGCGTTCACTCACATATATTTTATATCTGTACCTGTGAAAAAATCGTTCTTATTTTTTATATGAAGGAGTTGAGTGACTGTTATACTTCATGATTATTGTTCTATACCTACCTATATTTCATAACGACGCCGGAGAAAAGTCATTTTAGTTCATAGTATTAGGCTGTTCGGTGGCTCCGGTTGATCACTATGCGTTCATTCACATATATTTTATATCTGTACCTGCGAAAAAATCGTTCTTATTTTTTATATGAAGGAGTTGAGTGACTGTTATACTTTATTATTATTGTTCTATACCTACCTATATTTCATAACTACGCCGGAGAATAGTATATTGTGTACCAAGGGCGTAAAGCGGGCTTTTTTAGACCGAGTGTGGAGTTTGCAGTACTAGTCGCAGGCGAGGGTGCACGAGTCGAAGACGAGTGCATCCGCGAGCCGAAGACGAGTACTGCAACCACACGAGGTCAAAAAGCCCGCTTAGCCCTTGGTACACATCATATTTTTTGTAACGCATGTATTGATTTCTGCGGCACTAAGGTGTCCTTTTTTGACATGGCATCTCACAGCTATGTTACAATTGGATTGCATTTTTTCGACAGGAAAAAGTAAGGTAGTAGGTAACTGGAAAAAGTAAATAATATGATAAAATAAATGTATATATATTGTAACAGCGATTCCCGCAGGCTCGGGTAGTTACCCACGGGAACTACGTTCTATTAACAAATAAGGTACCAACGCTTCCACCTCCTCCGACTAGCAGCGACGATGTTGTTGGGCGCCAGACTTCGGAGAGAAGTCCTCTCTCTCTCTCTCTCGCTCTCGCTCCGGCTAGCTATCGGTAGAGGGATGATTCGTGAGGGCGGTGAAATAAAAACACTTTAAACACGACAGTTATTTGGAAAGATTATTTATTATTTAAAAAGAAAAAAAGAAAAAGATAACATTAATTTGTTCAGCCTGTTATCTGGCTTCGGCCCTTTTGCACCGCTATTTTATGTTTTTACGCTAATTATGAAAGAAGGAGAAATTAAACTAAAAGAAATAAATTAAATGGACTCTAAATATAATATCGCAAGTGACTCGAATCTACTAATTTAAATGACTCTACTCTACTCTGCTAATTATATTAAATCTGAAAATAAATAAATGTTGTACAGTTATCACAGACTCGGTAGGGTTAACCTTCCTCGCTGCAACCAGCTGGAGGTTCGGCTGTCAGTGATTTCGAAGCCGATGCTTCTAATCTCGACTGACAGCTGATCGCTCAACAGCTGGGAGGGGAAGGGTATCGGTACTTTGTGGCTCGGTACTCTGCCACGAGGCTGCTCTGACACGCAGCAGACGATCTGCGACGCGTGACGTCAGAGGCCTCGAGCAATATGGCCGCTTACTCGACTCGAGCGACGGCTGCGCCGCGGCGACTCAATTCGCACGCGACTGCGCAGACTCGGCAGCCGAGGAGAACAACAGCCGATTCAAATCAGCCGGTTCTCAACGACCATGCGGTACTCTTGGCGAGACTCGGTATCAGAACGGCACCGGGGAAACGAAAAGCTTTACCGGACTAATAACTCGAGACTCTATGGGGTTTTCCGGGACTCTAGGGAAAATTTAGATCGGATTGATCCTACCTGATCTGGCTGCGGTTCTCTGCCTCGTGGTCGGCTCGTAGTCCGGGGTTAGGCAGGGGTCGTATAAGTCCAAATCGATAGTAATCAAGTCCAAAATCCAAATCAATAATCCAAAGAAATAAGCAAGGGGTCACAATAAACTAACAGCACTCTTAACAACACTCTAACTCTCAAAAACTCTATGAAAAACTACAAAAACTCTCTCTCGACACACTGTAATGATGGCACGCTTTCACGGCTAGACAATGAGTGGCTCTTCGTTTCCGGTATGCTAATTCCTTATCCTTGCCGTTTGTCCTGTGAGCGCTGGCCGTAATCGATAGACCAATCCGGTGATCTACGATCGATGGCCGCGCTAGGACAAAGGCGCCAGATATTCAAATTAGCTATCCTGACTCGGTACTCTCAGGGGTTACATACGCTCGTTTAGGCTGGTACGGAAGAGGTCCAAACGTTTGCCACGTTACAATATATATATACACATATATATTAAGCGGTACAAAAAGAATCCTTTTTGTACCGCTCTTTTCAAATGGTCAATAAACGGCTACTTTAGGCCCTATTTTTAGGTCGGAAAAACGCAGAAATCGTGCATGTGTTACAAAAAAGTCATTTTAGTTAGTAGTATTAGGTTGTTCGGTGGCTCCGGTTTATCACTATGCGTTCACTCACATATGTTTTATATCTGTACCTGCGAAAAAATCGTTCTTATTTTCTATATGAAAGAGTTGAGTGACTGTTATACTTTATTATTATTGTTCTATACCTACCTATATTTCATAACTACACCAAAGAAAAGTCATTTCAGTTTGTAGTATTAGGCTGTTCGGTGGCTCCATTTTATCACTATGTGTTCACTCACACATATTTTATATCTATCTGTATCTGCGAAAAAAAATCGTTCTTATTTTCTATGTGAAGGAGTTGAGTGACTGTTATACTTCATCATTATTGTTTACCTATGTATATTTCATAACTACACCAAAGAAATTAAGTCATTTTAGTTCGTAGTATTAGGCTGTTCGGTGGCTCCAGTTTATCACTATGCGTTCACTCACATATATTTTATATCTGTACCTGCGAAAAAGTCATTTTAGTTTGTATTGTGGAGGAGTTTGGTAATTGTTGTATTTTATCGTTATTGTTCACTCGAGTATATTTTCCATCTACCGCTGGAAAAAAATCATTTTAATTTGTAGTACGAAGAAGTTTGGTGGCTCAAGTTTATCATTGTGTTAACTTTTAACTTTGAAAGTATATTATGCTGGTCTGCAAATAACAAAATAAAGACATATTCGAATAAAAATCAATTTTATGTGTATTCTTACTATACTCTAAACCCTGTATTATGTACGTAAAAATGTTTATTATACGATTTTCAGGTGGATATGAGTCCAATTGTTGTTCATGTAAGAAATTTCGTGTTTGTTGAGATATTGTACGTCCATCTGGATCAAGGGTTTGAAGAAGAAGTTGAAACTGTACGTTTGATTGGGTCTGCTTGGACTTTGAGAGGTTACTCCCTTACAGAAAAAAAACCCTCAAACTTGAGGGGTAAATTCGCACCCCCAAAGTTTTGGGGGCTTACCATCTCAAAACTCAGCGTTTACCCTGTATTCGGGGGTAAAATTTGAGGGTAAACCCTGAGTTTTCATGGTTAACCCCAGAAACTTTGGGGTGCGAATCTACCCCTTAAATTTAAGGGTTTTTTTCCATAGGGGCTAAGGGCTAGGGTAAGTACATATCATTTATGCTTCAGTGACGTAAACAGCCTCGTCCAATATACAAACTAATAATATACAAGGTTTCATCCATCTTTACATGTCATTACTTGGATCTTGTTCTTTAATTTTGATGTGTGTATTACATATCTTCTCGAGAATTCGCTGTGGAATTGGATTAAGGATTGTCAAATCAGTTCTTCGATTGTGTATGGTACGGTTTTGCGTCAACTAGTGGTGGACTTGACGTTTATATGATACGTGTAGGATACGTATCTCATGTACATCAATAATTGGGTTGCCATTATACGTGAATAAGTGCAACGTGCTTTAAACGTATAAATATTACCAATGATATACTTGCATGAATATTCTCCTAAAAAACCGTCGATAGTACGTATCAAAATGGGTTAATAAACGTAAGAAGTAACGTTTATGTGGCGGACATTCTGAAAAAAATTAAACTCCAACGTTTTTTAAACGTATAACTCATACCCTTTTCACTGCATCATCTATAGTAGTAGTCTTGACGTTCATATGGTACGTTTAAAACACGTATCTCACGTATATCAACAATCCGGTTACTTTTATACGTAAATTAGAGTAACGTACTTTAAACGTATAAATATAACTAATGATAAACGTGCAAAAATATTCGTTTAAGAAACCTTCCGATAGTACGTATCAAAATGGGTTTATAAACGTAAAAAATAACGTTTATGTGGCGGACATTCTGAAGAGTATTATCCGTGCTTCATGAACGTTTTCTGCACTTATGGTTCATACTTTTTCTCAACGTTTATCATACCATCCTGTGTTGATTGGGAAGTGTATATATACATTAACGTGACGTTTGATATCATTGAAACCTCATCTATAATGAACAATACTACATCTTTTAATTCGTTTCGTAAGATTTTCAACACTTCGTCGGACAATTCTTTGTATTTGGGTGTGCCGCCGTGCTCAACTGCTAGCTGGAACAGTCTGTGCACTGTCAGTCCGTCGACGTTAAAGGCCGCCAAACCTGTTGGTGCCGTGACAGCAGTCGTTGCACCGAGTATTTGTTTTGTCCAGCACCTAATAGTTTTTATGAGAAAACTCTTACCCGTACCACCAGCTCCACTTACGAACATTCGTAATGGTTCACTATGTGCTGAGATTAAAGAGGTCCTGACAGTATCAAATATTACTTTCTGTTCGTCATTGAGTTGTGATATCATGTCAACTACGTCGAGGTCTTTTAGTTGCCCTTCCGCGTTATTCAAGTCCTGCATAGCCAAGTTGGCTTCTACTGGCTGATAATGTAATGGATTATCTCTGTTGTCATTTGAATCTTGGCTCAGATTGCTCATCATACTCGTAAGATCATCCAGCTTTTGTTCGATCAGTTCTTTCACCTGATCGAAACCTTTTTGAATATCGGACAATCGCTCGTGGTAACTCATTAATTCTAATAGGTCTGCCTTGCTTTTCTCGAACGCCTCGGCGTACGAATTACAGTTATTTTTCAACTCATCAGTATCACGCCACGGTTTGAAAAGTAGCAACAACGCATGGAAGTACTTTTCAGGCTCTACATTTGGATTATATTTGTAATGATTTATCAAATAACCGCGCTGTCTTTTTTTCAAATACAAACCACCGCCTAAATCGTATATCTCTGCAGTGCTATTTTTTGGTATTATTTTAGTTATTTCGTACCATTTGGCGTAGTCGTATAAATGTACCGACGCTAATTCCTCCGGTCTATTCGGGTAGTGATCCTCAATGAGGGACGGATAAAAAATATCTGTTGAACCCGGAAATAGTTTTTCTACAGTTTTGTACGATTTAACTCTTTTATTTCTGAGCTGATTTACGTCTAACCATTTTATGGTTGTGTCAGGATCAGTTCCGTACAACGGAATACCTAACAGTGTATCAGCAGCTTCCAGAGCTCCGCATTCTCTGTTATTCAAGCTGCGCATTGCCACACTCCACAGCCGGCTGCTCAACGACTTGGTGGAATTGATATCATGAAACATATCGGTTGTGTGACTAGTTTCAGGTTTAGTACTATACTTAGTACAATACCAATTGAGTATTGTCGATTTTTCGCCTATGAACTGCATGTCCATGTTTCCTTCCCATGCACTAAGGACAACCGGATTATAGTCATTTATGAAGGCTTCTTCTTCATTTCGCGGTAAGTGGACGAGTCTGCTTTTTGATTTTAGCTGTTTCCTACCCGTAATCGACATGGCCACGTCTTTTATTATCAGCGTGTCTGTAATTGGTCTTGGAAATCCGAATCTGCATATTTTCGTAAAACCTTTTTTAGTTTTCTTATTTCGCATACAATAATCGTTATGCTTGTGTCTCTGATGCGTGTCTACTCGACGATACAACGTCGGCGATACATGTTTATTGGGCAGTCTGCAAGTAATATGCTTGGAAATGAAGTTGGCAACTTCTTCCGTAGATGACTCTCCGATCGTGGGAGCATCCTTAATCCAGACCAACAAATGGAAATGCTGTGTTCCTCTGCCTTGGTATTCTCGTCTCCAAAAGTAATGGCTGACTTCTCCAATTGGATTGTCATTGGAACATATGAATTTCAGCATCGCTCGAAATTTGTTATCTAGATATCTCGAGGCCGAAACTGGGTCTCTCACTACAAGTTCACTTGTAGACATACCAGCCATTTTTGGTCCGTTGACGTTTTTAATATATTCAGCTAAATCATCCCACATCCACTCGCTGGGACTCAGCGTGAGAAACCACGTTGCCGGACCATAATTTTGTACCATGCATCCCAACTCATTTCTCGGTTTGCGCCAATACTGGTCTGTATTCCGTAATTTCGCGAAAATAGTGGTCAGATTTCCTTCAAGCTGTTCTTTTGACATCAATTCCAAATACTGACCGGCATTCATTTTTTCCTTTGGATTAATGACATTTAGTTTATGAAATATACCACCCTTCAACTGTCGTATGTTCGAGTCGTGTAACAGGTAGAACAAATACTGTTGATTCAACCTGAAGACGGAACAACTGGACATAAGCCTGCATTTTATGTAGTCGAATTCTCGCAGAGGGATCGCGCGGTCTTGATGCTGGCCATTGTTACCATAAGGGTACAAATCTGGGAAGCACATGACGTCTAGATATTTATCCCATTGACTTAAGGGTGCTTCTTCTACCTTGAGCATTTGATATAGAGCCGTTGCATTCTTATTTTCTCTATCGGCACTGATCGGATAGATGGTATACGCTAGGCTCGTACAATTCCAGTACGCTACTAGTGTGTGTAGAATTTGTGCATGTATACGACCGCCAGCGCCGCCTAACTTGTGTGCCAGGCAACTCTGGGGTGACAATCGCATGCATGTATACGAAAACACAAGCTTGTTTATACGAGTGTAGTAGTACGAGCCTAGCGTATACTGCTCGTAGTAATCTTGGCTATCCATTATTTGTGTTAATATTGCCCGACGCTTAGTACTTGTCTCGTTATTACAGTCCATGACCGTATCCGCATGTTCTTCCAAACCAGGCTTTTCTGTCTCTACCTGAATTTCCACGTCTTGCGCGAGTAAATCTAACAACGAGTCTGGCTCAGCGGGTAATTCAATCTCGGCATAAAAAGGATTATTTTCCTTGAGCCAAACGAGTGTCTCGTAGATTTTTTTCACGTCCACCAAACTACTCCACACGACTTTTGACTTATTCGGTAGTCCATAGACCATCACGAATAGTTCTTGATTCAGATTTAGCGCGTCAGTCGGTGCAGGTAATTTTTTTAGTGTTTCCTCTAACGGTAACGGTAAATGGAACGTTCGACCTTTCACTTTCTGTACTCGCAACTTATTTGGAAGATTTTTTTTCGCTACTGTACCCATTCTTAGTACCGTTTGAAAAGCCTTTGCCCTTTGTATGAGGATTTTTTCATACTCATTAAGAGTGAAGAGAACGGGTGGCACGTCGCCTATAGCTAGCTGATTCAATAAACACGTTGGTGGCATTTCATTATCACGGAACTTTTCTAAACAGTATTTACAGATAAAATCAGACGCATTGTCGGATGCATCGATGTGAGTTTTCATCTGTGACCAATAGTGCCCTGTGATAGGTTTTCTGAGTTTTTTCATGTCTCGCGTGTCTCTTCGGTAACAAAGTTTCTCGCACGATACGCAAGCCAATCGTGGTGTATCCATCGACTGTTGGACTAGTTCATGGAATGCACGCCTATATTTGATCGCAATTTCATCTTCGTTCAAATTTATTACTTCAGCACACGGTTGATACATAGCAGCTTTCTCGGCTG
This sequence comes from Tenthredo notha, assembly GCA_914767705.2. NCBI lineage: Eukaryota > Metazoa > Arthropoda > Insecta > Hymenoptera > Tenthredinidae > Tenthredo > Tenthredo notha. Next base: position 2,867,075 of record OU611923.1, on the reverse strand, counting down.
TTTCGCTGGAGAGTTCTTGCAAAAGAAGTAGATCTCCCCGTACTAAGGCATTGTCTATACAATTAATTTTCTCCACTAGTCTCATGAGTTCGTAAATGTATCTCGTGAAATACCGAATCTGTGGGAAGTGCGGATGCAATAACTGAAGCGGTAAGAATTTTGAATTGCAACTCACAGGATTGGTATAGCAAGTTTGTGCGTGTCTAATTTGTGCTGTGACGTATTGACATTACATTGGTTCCAGCGTTTCAATGTATTACGAATATTTGCTATTTTCCATGAGCGTATAGCCTGAAACACATTTTCTAGCCCAGTAATAGTATGTGAATTTGGTTTGACACACAGCTCTGAGCAAGCCCATGATTTTCGTACATGAGTGCTTGCAGTTACCGGTAAAACGTTAGCTATCTTTCCCGTTGATGTACTGATGAGCGGGTCTATTACAATGTGAAGCTCGTCATAAGCTGTATCGGTATAGTAAGGGTCGGTCGATCCCGTATGTTTTGATTCCCCGCAAAAGGCTGCGATTTTCGATTCTATATCAGACGATTCTGCCGCTCGTACCGAACAGATCTCGATCTTATTCTTCAGATTATTCAGCGTACGTCTCACGCTTAGTACGATACGTTTTCTGGCTTGAATGCACCATTTTATAATTTTTTCTGCCTCAATTCGTTTCTGTGGCTTTGACTTACTATTAATTTTCGCGGATAAGGTGGTGATATATTTTTCTACCGATCCTAACAGTGTTATCATACTGTTCCGCCTACCTAAATGCCTATATTTTTTCAGAATATTTTTAATTCTTATAAATTTCTGTTGCCCTCTCAGTTCTTCACGGGCGCGTCTGACTTTGTCAAGTATCGCTTTATTTATGTCGCGATTAATGGAATGCTTGTTTCGTTCATATTTTTTTTTTATTTCCGAATTGAGAGCATATTTATGAGATTCGTACGTTTTTTTCGTTTTGGGGTGTGCAGAATATTTCATTCTTTTTTTTGTGGCGCTCACCTCAGGATTGGCTGCATATCTTTTTCTTTCACGTGCTCGTTTGATCTCAGGATTTTCTGTGTACTTTTTTCTTTCGCGTGCCCTTTTGATTTCAGGATCAGCAGCATATTTTTCTCTCTGACGTGTACGGTGTAGTTCACGAGTCACAACAGTTGTTTTCTTTTTGTGCAATGTTTTTGGTTCTGGATCTTCAGAATATTTTGCTCTTTTTCGCAATTCTATTGTGTCTGCATTAGCAACATAATTTGCTCGTTTTACAGGCTGTTTCGTTCCGAATATAGCACCCTGGTTTATACTTTGTTCTGGCTTTTTACCACTGCAATTTGCTTTGCATTTTTCGCGATTTTGTGTTCGCTGTATGGACGAGCGAGTAGCATGCCCGATCGAGTTTGTGCTATTACTACTGCTTGTCTGTCGAACTGAATAGTTTTCGCGTCTTTTCTTGTTTATTTCGTCCTTGTGAGCGGCCCACCATTTGTTTTGACGATTTGTCTGTGTTGGGAGAGTTGTATCTGTTTTGTTGCTATTGCACTGTTGTCTGCTCTTCTCGTTATTATCGTCTGTTGTACTTTGTGAAGCAAGTGAAATGATATGCCGTGGTACTGTTCGACAGACCGATGCATACGTTTTAGCAGGCGATTTTTGTGTTTCTAACCGTTCTGTATTTTGGTCTTGTACGATTGTAGTGATCTCAGACTGTGCTGTTGTGGTAATTTCCATTGCAGGAAACGCACTTATTGTCTTTTCGTGGAGTATGCGAAGTAAATGCTGTCTCATCGTTAGTGTCGTTCTTCTACGCCCATCGTTATCTACGTAATCTCTCTAGTAAGGTAATCTTGACGTTTGGACGTGTCTCGGAGCTTGTCCGTCTGTTTTCCGGATTTCCGTGCGATCTTACTGCTTTGGAGTGCAGATTAGTGCATTCCTTACTGCGTGGTCGACGTTGGAGTTTTCCGGCCTTTGGTTTTGTGCCTAGTTTAGTGCATCGTGTCTTATTTGCAGTTTTGCACTCGTGTATAGAGTGGCTCTCTGTTAAGATTTCGGTACGGACTCGTTCTGCCAGTGTAGTGGTGTTTACAGTTTGGTGTGCTGATTTGGCTCTAATCAGTGTTGATAATAGATCTGTTGACTCTCTGCTTCCTGATCTGTGTATAGTCTATTCGCGCTGCGTGGTCGTCTGCTAGTGTTATTGATAGTTGATGTTTAATCTCAGCTGTGTAGTCTTGACAGGCTGTGTGATCTGTCAGACGAGTGGGTGTTAAATTATGGCGGACGGTGATGATGTTGCACCTAGGAGTCAACCTCAGCCGAAGACATGTAATGGGTGCAGGAAAGAGGTCAAAAGTGCTGTTTTTTGTTTTGTCTGCCGTGGATACTTTCATCCGAGCTGTGGCCAGCTTACTAAGTGCTCTGATGGTCAGAAAACAATAATGAGGTGCAGGGGCTATTCGGTTCGGGCTGCTTCCGCTACTGTGGTTGGATCTGACAGTCGTGACGGAAAGGCGTCAGGGACTTTGGGTGACACCTCTCCCCCGCAAGCATCCTCCTTGGATGGCATTTTAGCAGCTGTGCAGGCTAATGCTCGTGCCACTGATGCCCTTGTGAAGTCCGCCGCTAGGCAATCGGCTGAGTTTAGCAGCAAATTCGAGGCCTTGGTGGGACTGCCTGCTAAGATTGCAGAATTTAGTGAGCAATCGCTTCAACTTGTAAATAAAGTTGACTGCCTGGCGGGGCTTCCTGGCCTTATTGATAGTGTTGTCTCTAAACTCGAGGTCCTCTCGCGAACCACTGCTGAGCACTTCGCTGAACTACGTTCCCAATTGAAGGTCCTTAGCGCTGAAACTGGACTTGTTAAAACGCGCCTTAATGAAGTGGAGGGCTCACAGAAGGAGCATTCTGTTGAAATCGCTCGTCTTACTGCTCAAAACCTGCATTTGTCGTCAAGGCTTGACGCTGCTGAGCGAAATCGCGATTTGTTAATCGTGGGAGTTCCGGAATGCAGGGACGAGAATCTTCCTGCAGTTGTTTGCTCTCTTGCATCCTTGCTCGCAGTCGACCTGTCTCGTTCGGAGATTGTTGAGGCTACCCGAATGCGTAGTGCAGCTAACGTGGATCGCCCGCGCGTAATTTTGGTGCATCTCCTTTCGGCCGAACGTCGAAGCCAGCTCTTAACTGCTAAACGCGCCAAGGGGTCCATCTATGCAGACGAGCTCGGTCTGCGAGGGGAGCATCCGCATTCTCCAGTCTTTGTAAATGAGTTTTTGGCCCCGGCTACTGCCAAGCTTCTCACGAAAACCAGGGCAATTGCTAAAAAGGCGGGTTTCAGCTATGTCTGGACTAGAAATGGGGAGATTCTAGCTAAACGGGATGCTGCGTCGAATCTGATCAAAATCACCTCAGAAGCGGATTTCTGCAAATTTCGCCCTGTGCCTAGGAATGAGACTGAACCTGCTAATCCTGGAGGCAGCCATCCAGATGACTCACAGATCTCCCGTCCTTCATCGTCGTTGTCATCAATCTGACCATCATGTGTGTCCCTAGATGGGTGTGTAGATTTTCCGGGCAGACCTGTTACCTCGGCTGCTCACTGTTGTTCGCTCACCAGTAATGATAATAATCTGAAAGTCTCACATCTCAATGCAAACTCGCTTCTTGGGCATATTGATCAGATAAGGTCTTGTTTTTCCAATAGCGCATACCATATCATCTCGATCTCCGAATCGTGGCTCCATGAGCGCATTGCAGATGACCTGGTTCATATCCATAACTACTGTCTGTTCCGAAATGATAGGGTTGGTAGACGAGGGGGTGGCGTGGCATGTTATGTTCATAATTCTCTCAAGTGTAAAGTTCTCAATGCGTCTCCCTCTCTGTTTGCTAATTCCCCGGAGTTTTTAATCATGGAGTTAACGTCAAATCGAGGAAAGGTGCTTTTTTCAACCATTTATCGGCGGCCTAAAGCTGCTTTACTTGGTGAGTTTCTGGATAAGCTGTCTCTTTTTGTTCATAACTATTCAAATGTTATCATTACTGGTGATCTGAATTGCAATCTTAGTAGTGACAGTTTCGAGGCCAAATACCTAAAAGATATTATCTTTTCGATGTCATTATTTCTAGTTCCGCATGGCGATACACATCACACGGCTGAATCGGACTCTTGGTTGGATGTGGCAATTGTTGACTCGCAGAATAAGATGCTTAGTTTCAGTAAATCGGCCACTCTATTTATTGCTGGCCATGATATGATCGAGTTTGTTTATGATCTTCCGGTTCCAGATGGGGTAAAGAGTTTAAAGCATTTCCGCGACTTCAAAAACTGCGATTTTGTTGCTCTCGGAAATTCCCTAGCTGAAGCCATGTCTACCCTGGAGTCCGTTTCCGTTGCGGATGTCAACTCATATGCAGTTTCTTTATGTAGGATTTTGTTGTTTACCCTTGACACCCATGCACCACTGGTAACTCGCGAAGTGAGAGGGCCTTCTGCCCCCTGGATCACACGCTCTATTAGGGAACGCATTAAGGTGCGAAACAGGCTCTACAAGACAGCCAAAAGGCTGAGGTCTGTGGTCATTCATGAGCAGTATCGTGATCTGCGAAAATCAATCAAAAATGAGATCAAATGTGCCAAGAATGACTATATCAAGGACCGCTTGAGCGCTGCTCCCGATGTTGCTAGTGTTTGGGGTGAACTTAGACGCTTGGGGCTGACCAGTGTTGCCTCAGCTTCACCTCTCAATCTCTTTACTGCTCATGAGTTAAACACCTTTTATGTATCTATTACCTGTGCTCATCCTCCTTGTTCGGAAGATGAGCTTGAAATCTTGCTGAGTGATCGGGAGGTGGCTGAAACGCGCTTTTCTTTCTCTGTAGTACGTATGGATCAAGTCATGTCTCTCATTGGCCCCTACGTATCTAAGTCGCGGGGTAGGAGTCCGGATGGCGTCCAGCTATTCTATCTTAAGGATGTCTTAGCTCTGTTTGCACAGCAGCTCACGTCTCTGATTAACTCATCTCTGGCCACATCTACCTTCCCGGAGATCTGGAAGAGGGCATACATAGTTCCGCTGTGCAAATCTAGCCCCCCAAAATCTGTCAATGATACTAGGCCAGTTGCTAATTTGCCTCACTTGTCAAAGGTACTGGAGAAAGTTGTTGCCGACCAAATGACTATGTATATTGAGGGAAATAATATTCTTGACCCTATGCAGGCCGGTTTTCGAAAGGGACATAGTACACAATCGGTGTTGCTCAGAGTGGTGGATGACGTGCGGAAGGCTATTGATGATCGTTGTGTCACCATTCTGGTGTTATTCGACCTCAGCAAAGCTTTCGACAGCATCCGTCACTCTTTACTCCTAACTAAGCTGAAGAGCGTTGGATTTGCAAATGATGTGATTAAGTGGTTTCACTCCTACCTATCTCGCAGATCTCAAGCTGTCCTTGATCTTTCTGGGAATCACTCAGATTATTTAAATTCTTTCTCGGGGGTACCGCAGGGGTCTGTGCTCGGTCCGCTCTTGTTTCTCATCTTCATTAATGATGTAAAGAATGTATTGAGTCATGCAAATCATGCTTTGTTCGCGGATGATCTTCAGATCTATGTGAGTGTATTACCAGCTGACATAGCCTCTGCGGTCGCCAGGCTTAATAGTGATGCACAAGCGGTAGCCGACTGGGCGAATGAGAACGGTCTGAAATTAAATGTTCTTAAAACAAAGGCAATGGTCCTCGGGAGCTCTTCTAGCTTACAGCGGCTTTGGCTTGATGGTGTGGCACCTATAGTCATCAATGGTTCTGCTGTGCCGTATGTCACCTCGGTCCGCAATCTTGGTGTGCATCTTTCCGCGGATCTCAGTTGGAATGCTCATGTTGCTCAGGTGTCAAGGAGGGTTTATGCCACTTTACATAGACTTAAGTTTCGTGGTTCTTTCCTCTCTCCTCGAGTTAAGACAATGCTGGTTTCTGCGTTAATCCAGCCGCACATTGACTATTGCTGCGTAGTCTATCACGGTCTGCCTGACTATCTTAACTCCAAGCTTCAGCGGCTGGTAAACTGTGGTATCAGGTTTGTCTTTAACTTGAGGAGGGATGAGCATATCACGCCTTTTCGTCGTAAGCTTGGGTGGCTGACTGTGTGCGATAGACGCCTTTTCCTCCTTTCTTCCGTCACCTACCGAGTATTGCTCTCGTCATCTCCATCCTACCTGCGTGAGCTTTTCATTAATGTCGACCCGTCCGTTCGTCGCTCCCAGAGGTATGCAGATGCCCTATCAGTTGACCCTCTCTTCATTCCTCTGTGCAGAACTTCAGCGTACCAAAACTCCTTTTCGGTACTTGCCGCGAAGGTTTGGAATAGGTTACCGAGCTCCATCACAACAGCATCGTCACCTGGGGTTTTTAAGCTCCGATTTATTGAGCACCTAAAAGCAGCTGAGAATGCAGGGATTGCTATGGTTTAAATCTAAATCTAAACTTAAATTGTGTTACTGCCTTAACTTAGAATCTATACCCTAATTTACATGTAGCCTAATTTATATTGCTAACAAGATATATCATTTATTTTATTTTACTTTTTATTTTTTTGTTTCTATTCTGTTCTTTTCATTGTTTGAGTATCTGGCTCTATTACTACTATTTTATTTTGTTATTCTTTGTTTCTACTCTGTTCTTTTCATTGTTTGAGTATCTGGCTCGATTACTACTACTGCTACTATGTTCCTCCACGTTTTCTATTTTCTTTATGTACTTTGTTTCTGTTCTTGCCTTTCGGCCTAGAAATGGGCTATGGCATAAATAAAGTGAATCTAATCTAATCTAATCTAATAGCGTTCGGTCACCGGGTCCTTACCTAGTGCAAGCGATGTTGCGATTGCACACGCAAACACTCCGCATGATTTTGAATCCGGTTGTATTTGTACATTTTCGTACATGATCGAATATTTTTCATACAGACGATTCAATATTTCATGTTGGAGCGGCGATAATCGGTGTTTCAACGTATCGTACACGTGTACTACTGACCCATCGTAGTATATGCAGGTCCAGTGACCGATCTCGTCTGGACCAATGCTTCCGCTGTAGAGGATCTGAATATCCTGATCGCTGGTAACACGTTGATACCAATGTAATCCTTGATAGAATATCGGATCTTGTGGTTCAAAAGTCGTCGTGTCAGTTAAAACATTCAGAAATGCATTTATACACTTGTCATGTAGCTCCTCTGCAATGTTCATAATGCAGGCTGCGATCTGTGCCCTATTTGTACGTACTATTGCATTAACGTCTATTTGTTCGTCAGTGTCGTCTGTGTCTAATGTCTATTATAAGTGGCAAATTCACATCAGCTGTTTTATTGCGTTTTGGCGTGTCAGTTTTACCTATTCTGGCGGATCGCTTCGCCTCTTTTTGTTGTTGCTGCATTTTGCTATAGCTACGTTTCCTATTTTTCGGCATTTTTATTTATTGGACTTCCTGTATTAAATCGTACTCAACTTATACTTAGGATTTGTCTATTTATCGTTGTATATTCTGACTTTCTTGTATTTATGAATGAATAATTGTTATTGGCTGTACTCACATATAGATTTTTTCCGGTCTTCTGATTTAACTGTTGCGTGAATTCTATTTTATACACAATTATACAATAAAATTTTTCAGGCACGTATTTAGCAAATCAAAGAAATTCACTATGTTTCTTCTCGTAACCGTACGTCGATTTTACAATCTTTAATATCGTTTGAGGAACGATATGTGAAAATTAATTTTTGCCGGCACTGCAGTACGCTGACACGAATAACCTCGAACTTGTCGATTAAGAACAATATATTGCGTACTGACAATGATATAGAATTATTGATATTATTGTTACAGTAAAGAAAATGACTAAATTCGCGTGTCTGTGTGAATTCGAACGATGTTCAAATGCACTGAAATGACACTCACTTGTTGAATAATTGCAATATTTATCTTTCGATACGCGCTTTGCTATATCTCCAAGTGGAATGGAATTTCTACTTTCTATTCGCTGACTTTTCTAAATGACGTTCCTAAAGTCATCTATTTGAGTTGATCTCATCTCTATTGTGTTTATTATTTCTGAAATTTGTCAATAGAGTGCAGTCCTATTGACGCGTATTTTATGTGGACAATTTATTCATCACATGTTTCAATTTAATTACTGATTGTTCTATTTTTTCGAAGATTGCTTCTTAATTAATTTACCTAGTTTTATTCTCCATATAATTCTGTTGTGATAATAATTGCAATACGTAAATAGATGGATAATTTTGGTTAAACTGAATTTGTCCAGTCAATGCTAACAGGACATCGCCATCTGGACAAAATTTTATGCAGTTGGACAATTTATTTCAAATTGTTTGGTTGTGTGTGTGAGTATGTGATCTCGTCAATGTATATGCTACTAGATCAACGGTTTCAACCCTTCATTCTGCATTCGAATCTCGAAGCGTCAAGATGTGTAAGTATACATACACGTTTTCATACATTGTGTTACGGTCTGTTTTGTTGTAATTGTGTATTCCATAATATTTTTGAAACAGATGAAGTATTCTGATTCAGCTATTATTCGAGTATTGTATATACGTGCGAATAATAGGTCGAGTAATAGAAAGATGCGTGTCCTCATTTTTTACGGCTAGTTACTCCTTTTCGTATTATCACGTGTTTGGTTGATTGTTTCAAGCTGATATGGTCTAATTTTGTCAATTGTCTTCAATGGGTGGCATTGTTTATACGTTATCTATATATTTCATTTATTTTGAAGAAATTGTAGGATCTAAAGTAAGGCTGTCTTCTAAGCTAACTGCTAAGAGCCCACTTACCGACACCATTTTGTATTACTATTTTATTGAACTTAATCAAATACAGAATTGAGAATGTAAGCTGATTCAATTTTGAAATTCAATTTTTCTGATTAGCTTGATTCTTTGCATAGCCAATATGTTTGTTTGATTTTGTTGTTTTGGAGTTTTGGAGTTTTGGAGCAAGCCTTAGATGTTTGTAATGCATTCATAATTGTCCAATTGAATAATTATCCTATCGAATCGTTCTGTTTATAATATTAATGGTGGGTATGATACCAATAATTTTGTTTGATTTAGTTGTTTTGGAGTTTTGGAGCAAGCCTTAGATGTTTGTAATCCTTCATAATTATTCAATTGAATAATTATCCCATCGAATTGTTCTTTCTTTAATATTTATGGTGGATATAATATGATGTATTTACTAGAAATGTGTTTTATTTGGTTAATAGCAAATGATCAAGATGTTACGATGGGAGGTGGCGAGGGTGGCGGTGAGGGGCCATCAATGATGAGTCCTCATCAAACTGAGGCAATGGTATGTACAGTATTAAATACGATTATCACTTGCGTTGAATGAGGAGGAAAATATGAAGTAGACGGATCGTAAAAAACCAAACGTATTCAGATGGACCATATAGAATGGATGCATTTTGTTGGACAGCCTAGAACAGACATATCCTAATAGGCTCTATAGGCTGTGTAGTGTGTATAGATGACGGTATATATTTGCTGTGATATTTTTTGTGATTGTTATGTTTGTTTTAGATTGCCTGGCAAAATACATTTGTTCTAGGCGGACCATTTAAATATGTCTGTTTCCTTGGGTCCTGGCGAAGTAGTTCTTAGATTAGACAGAAATTTATGCATGAAGTTTTTTTTTTCCAATTTTTCTAATTGAGCTTATAATCAATTGTGTGCGATACTTTTTTAAATGTTTGTTTCTTGAAAAATTAACATTTTATAAATCACTTGTTGAGATATTTAGCCCACCATAAAAATCTTGTCGTAAACGATACTTATAGTCAATGTTTTAATTTACAGATCAGAGAATTGTGTACGGTTCTAGGGCGGTACATGGGGCAACAGTCCCATGTACCAGCCCTTGATAGTCAAAATGATGAAAGAGGAAGAGAAAGAGGAAGAGAAAGAGGAAGAGGAAGAGGAAGAGGAAGAGGAAGAGGAAGAGGAAGAGGAAGAGGAACAGGAATAGGAACAGGAACAGGAAGAGAAAGTGACGAAGAAGAAGAAGGAGATGAAGATAGAGAGGAAGTTGAAATGCCACCTAAAAAAGAAGAAAATAAAGTTAAAAATAAAAATGAAGATAGAAAGAGAGGAGGAAAAGTAGAAAGCGGAGGTGGAAGAGTAAATAGAGGAGGCGTAAGAGGAGGAGGCGTAAGAGGAAGAGGAGGCAAAAGCAGAGGTGGTGGAGGCGGTCAAGGGAGATATGGTGGAGGTGGACGATGTAGATATGGCGGAGGTGGAGGTGAACAAGGAAGAGGTGGTGGAATTGGAAGAGGAACAGGTGGTGGATTTCAACATGGAACAGGGGGAAGAGGGGGGTTTAATGGGCAAGGACGAGGAATGGGGGGATACAATTGGCGGGGTCAAAGAACAGGGGGATCGAACTGGCAGGGGCGAGGAACAGGGGGATGGAATTGGCGAGGGAGAGGGGGACAAAGGAGAGGGGGACAAAGGAGAGGGGGACGAGGGAGCGGAGGCAGAGGACGACAGGCCTCTCTGCAATTTTATTTTTAATGTTTCGTCATTTCTTTAATAAAAGTATTTTTTCATAGTCTGATGCGTACAATTTTTACCTTCTTTCTCATCAACTGGGTGCTGGTGTATTAGATAATAATTTCAATGTCTTTTCATTTGGATTCTTTTTTTACTTTTGTTCATTCCTGTTCCTTCGTGATTACAAATATGTATATGGACTGAGGTTTCGCCCTCACTGGACATACATGGAATACGCATATGCTAATGAACTAGTTTGGTAATCGAGTTGAGCTACCTACATCGTATAGCTTATTTTAAAGCTTGTTCTACAGTTTATTTCTCAATTTTTTTCCATTAACAATGGTTTTTTTTTTATGGATTATGACCTAGTGAATGACTCTCTGATCTATATGTTATTTTCTATGCATAGTTGGACGCAGGCGATTACAATGCATATCGTGGGTAATGCTATCAGACCATTGTATATCTTCTTTGTGTTAAATTGTTCTTTTAGTATTTTACAATTTCCATTTCCAGCTATTAATTATTATATGATTGAATCAGAATTTTATTTTCCAATTTTTTTACAATTTCCGTCCAGATATTTATTAATATATGACTGAATTAGAATTCAGTTCATAATTTCACATGGTCATTTATTACATTGAAATTGAAATTGAACTTCATTCTATTTACTTTGATTCTGAATTGATGATGAAGTTACTCTAAATTTGCATTTAATTGTCAAGGAATTGTGTGTGGATATTATTTCTACAATACATTATCCAACGTGGCATTTACGTGCTATCAGTGAATATATAGTTTGTTATCAATTATTAATCTTAATGAGTCCGTCGTTTCATAGAACAGATTTTTTATTCAATCTTAAAATATTCTAAAATCACTATTTTCAAGTTTTTGCACTATGCATGTTTATGATTTGTTGTATTGGGTAGTTGTTACAAAATCCACGATTAGGATCAAACTAACAAGGGATTTATACACAGTTTTACTCGTGATTGTATAAATAAATATAATAGTTTATTAATAATCCATTATACACGTAACATATAGTTTTAGTTTGGAAAGCATTAGTATCAGCATTAACACGTCGACTTAAATAATCACAGTTGATTATTGATGATGTGATTTTCTTATACTAACTTATTCCTACGCGCGCTGGCTCAATGGCCGGACTTTGTTTTCTTTTGTGTTTCTGTTTTATCTAAATTGATATGCCGCTTTGGCCAATGCAACTTCAGCTTTTTGATTTCTTTTCTTCTTTATTGAAATGCCGCTTTGGCTAAATACAATTTTTATGAATTAAGATTTTAAATTGAAGTGTTATTTTAGCTAAATACAATTTTATCTTCTGATTTTGAGTCGGTCGGCAGCTTTGGCACGAATCCGCTCTGATTGAGTTTTGAATTTAGGATTTTGAATTTGAAATAGTAATGAGTCGGTCGGCTGCTTTGGCTCAAGTCTGCTGCTTTAGCTTAGGCAGCTCTTCTTTCGTACTTTATTTGTTGTTACACCGACGCTTGACTGTTCTGGTACTGTATCACGTGACATAATACCTGTGTGTGCTTCTATGTTTGATGTGATGTATAGTCAGCCTATTTGGCTATAGGCTCAACACATTACAATATATATGAGCCTAAAATACCTCATAATTGTCTAGATGGTTAGATACTACAGTTAATTTTCCAAAAATTCGAAAGGTGCTACATAATTTTACATGATTTCAAAGAATTCCTGTCATTTCACTAATAATCTAATGGATAGCATATTTGAAGGTACCAAACGATTTAGCTAGATTTGTCAAGATAATAAATGTTTCAACTCATTTCATAGACCACGCGAAGTGTGGGTAGAATCCATGTTTTCACTACTTATAAAGTAAAACTTTGTATAATATCAAACGGAAAAACTTATTTTGATTTTGTGTAATTGCACACCCGCCTTCGGCTCGTGTTGCCAACTCACACTAGTCAAAAAAAGTTTTATCGCACTCACATCATAATGTACCATTACTTCACTCAGTATGATAATGGATGTTTTACGCACGCTCCGCGTGTGTGAGAATTTCACACATCATAAAGTAAAATTTTGTATAATACTCGATGGAAAAACTTTTCCTGACCTTGTGTGATTGCAACACTCGCCTTCGGCTCGTGCTGCAATTTCACACTCGCCAGAAAAAGTTTCACCACTCTCGTATCATAGTGTACTATTTTCAACTCAGTGTGTGATACTCGATTTCTTATGCCTGTTGGTAGTGTGCGAAGTGCTCGATTTACACACTTCCATATGTAAAAATAATTGAGTTCTTTTCGTTTGAAAATAATAATTTCTCAAATATTTTTCCTCTATTCAACTTTCTCAGTTTTGTGTCAAGTTGTGTTGACACATACATATTTACTGATTAAATAATAGTGTTATCAATATGTCAAATTAACATTACATGTTATTTATGAATAAAATAAAATTTATGTGAAACATAATATAATTCTATCAAAATCAAATGAGCCTTGCTTTTCTGATCAAGATAACTTGTATCTCGAACTTGCGTTTCTATCGATAGACTACGAAAAAGGTATATAGAAGTGGAAGCAGAAGAGTTTTTTTTGTCTTTGATTTCCTAATTTCTTTAGTTTCGAGGACTAATAAAACTTTATGCTATTGAAAATCATTTTTCGAAGTATTTTGTTTTTAATGGGGGGGCTTTGCCCCCCCAACCCCCCAGCGGGGGCTTCGCCCCCGGCACCCCTAGCAGGGGCTTTGCCCCTTGCATCCCCAGCAGGGGCTTTGCCCCCTGCACCCCTAGCAGGGGCTTCGCCCCTTGCATCCCGAGCGGGGCCTCTGCCCTTGGACCCTGTCCCCACCCGGCCGCTCTCACTAATATTGCAATATATACTATACTTCCCTATTTTTTAGAGTTTTTTACAGGTCAAGAATTTCGCACACTGAGTTAAACAATAGTACATTACGACACGTGTGTGCTACTTGTATCATACTGTACTATTATAACACTTTTAATGATCAGCAATTCTAAACATATTAGTTTGTTTGATAATTAGTTTGTGGTGCTGATGTATAGGTAGGTGGAGTTAGTGGTTGGTAGGCTGGTCGAAGTTGGTTCATTTGAAGAAGATACGTAGAGTGTTATAACTTTGGAGCAGCTGTGAACTACTTCTGTTATGGGACATCGTCTTGCCGAAATGTTATGCTCTTCTGTTCCGATGGATTAATAATAAGATAGGAATGGTCCAGATGACTGTGAAAGATATAAAATAACAAAAGATTGAAGGAAAGATTTTAGTATATTAGTATTAATCTTCCTAGCATTGTTATCATTTCGGAACCATGAACTGTGGGCTACCTTTGTCTTGGGATGCTGTTTTGCCGAAGTATTATGTTCGTCTATCTCAACGGATTGATAATCTGAACCTTCGTTTGGGACGTCGTTTTGTCAAAGCATTATCTCCGACTATTGCAATGGATCAATGATAGGATAGGAAAAGGTCAAGTGACTGTGAAACATAGAAAATGACAAAGGATTAAATGAGAGGTTTCGTATCGCTACTAATTTTTCTAATATTGTTATTACGTTGAAGCTATGAGTTGTAGGCTACCTTCGTTTTGGGAGGATGTTTCGCCGACATGTTATCTTCCTCTATTTCAACTGATTGGTAATCGCAACCTTTATTTTGGGACGTCGTTTTGTTAAAGCATTATCTCCGACTATTCCAATGGATCGATGATAGGATAGGAAAAGGCCAAGTAACTGTGAAACATAGAAAATGACAAAGGATTAAATGAGAGGTTTCATATCGCTACTAATTTTCCTAACATTGTTATTACATTGGGGCTATGAGCTGTCGGCTACCTTTGTTTTGGGACGATGTTTCGCCGAAATGTTATCTTCGTCTATTCTAACGAATTGATAATAGGATAGGAATGGTCCAGATGACTGTGGAAATTTAGTGGAAACAAAGAAGTTGAGGTTGGTCTATTCATCTAGTATTATTATATGTAAAATCTAGTGAAAATCAATGTCCGTACATACCGTTTAATGTAAGTCATCGTAACCTTATTTTCACTTGTTCCGGATCGAAGTGAAATAATATTTTGCCAGGATCGTTGATTTATTCTTTATCTAAATATTTGAATCCAGCTTAGAGGATCTGTTCCGTGCACTTACAACAGGCCATCATGCAGATTTATTAAATAATAACTGTCATCGGCGTGAAACCACGGTCGGCGCACTTTTCACTCTGATCATTGTTCACTGATTCACTGTTTCACTGATTTACTGAAATAAAACCATAAGCTTGACCGATAACATCTTATATAATATGAATATATAACTATATAATATGATTATATATAAATTATGAATATTTTAACTGTCAATACCGCGATCCGTCAGCCATCCGACAGCCATTTTGATTCGTCGTCCCTCTGTGGCTCACTTAGTAACTTCATTATCACATATCGACCGAGTGCGGATTCAGATTTATGCCAAAATCAATAGGGGGCGAGATTTCGATGGCTTGTACCCACGTTTCAAAGATCAAGTCGA
The DNA here is from genome assembly GCA_914767705.2 of Tenthredo notha. NCBI lineage: Eukaryota > Metazoa > Arthropoda > Insecta > Hymenoptera > Tenthredinidae > Tenthredo > Tenthredo notha. The sequence continues at coordinate 2,851,940 of OU611923.1, read as the reverse complement.
TCCGTTTCACCGTTCGTTCAGAAACGTGAGGACAAGCAAGCGTCTAGCGAAAATCTGATGACCAGGAAGAAGCGGAAGAAGAAGAAGAAGATGCTTTTTCATCAACTTTCGTGACCGATATATCAGAAACCAGTGTACCGATTCCGATCAAATTTATACAGCGAAGTCGTGTGGTGGGGGAATATCTGTTCTGTGAATTTGATCGAAAAATATTCACGCGTTCCGAAGTTATGACCTCCTGCTTACAGGTATAAAGAGTTCCCCCGAGAAAATAGAGTCCCGGCTAGCGCTCGCCTGCCTACGGGTACTTGGCGGCGATTCGCTGCCGCGAATCTTGATATTTAATGGCATGTCAACGATTTTCCTTCTACTTTTTCCTATACTTTGTATCAAATTTCGTGCAATGTCCAGTATATATCTGAGTCACTAGCAAGTATGGGAATCTCTCCCAGAAAAATTCTCTCCGTGTATTGTTTTTTGATTTTCTATAGAATAATTACGTAACAACACCTGGCCAAATAATCATTCAAAATGTTTGCGCTAGTCAAATTCACTGATGAGTCACATAGAATCTGCCCGATGAAAAATGTCACGGTACAACAAGGAACCAACTGCATTGTTAAATATAGTGGTTCCAAATATGAAGCAGAGCTTTTAGCTTCGGATGGTAATATAACATAACAACCTGTGCGGAATGATTCTTCTTTTATTCTAATTTTGGCTTCATTTTATGCCAACATGATGTCAACAATTATATTATCCGTTTGAAAAATATTTTATTGATTTACATGGTATCATTTACAGAGACACGAGAACGCTTGAAAAAAATTGAAGAGACCGTAGTTTCTGGAAAACTATTAGCGAACAAAAAAAAACAGTCGTATCAGAAACCAAAAATTATTAACGTTACAAAAGTTATCCCAAAGGGGCTCAAAGAATATTGTGAACAGAACGGACTTAGCGCTTCAAAGACTAACCAACTAACAGATATTGAATTATCTATTACTGATTCCAAGATTGGATTCAACGAGAATGTATCGCTAGAACATTCTTTGGTTGTTGAATCATGCGAGCAAAATAGTGTTTCTGATGTTACTGGCACGGTTATTCAAGAATCTGATGTAAACAAAAATCCAGATAAAAGTATAGATGAAATTCATACTGTGTCAAATATTGAATTATTTATTGGTGATTCCAGGATTGGATTCAACGAGAATGTATCGCTAGAACATTCTTTGGTTGTTGAATCATCCGAGCAAAATAGTGTTTCTGATGTTACTGGCACGGTTATTGAAGAATCTGATGTAAACAAAAATCCAGATAAAAGTATAGATGAAATTCATACTGTGTCAAATATTGGAGTGCCAGATTGTAATGGTGCACAAGATATCCTAATTGGTATACATGCAGAAACTTTTAGTTCAGATTGTAATGGAAACTCAAAGACGGGAAAAAGTGATATGGAACAGACTTATTCGATTGGATCCGATCACAACCTTCAGAATATCACCTACAATACCCAACTGAATGATTCTGAGGCTTTGCTTTCAGGAGTGTTGGATCAGCAAAAGTTAGATGTCACTCCATCCAACTGTTTGTCCAACTCTCTGCTGACTGCTGCGAACTTATTGTTTCCGTCTGCAATATTCACTAGCACACCGGAAACTTTTCAGGACAATGACGCTGCCAAAGAGTTAAGAGTTACCAAAGAGAATCGATGTCCAGAACCAGAAGGTATGGCTTTGATGTTTCTTTTTTATTTGTATTTAATATTTATATTGAAATTCATCTCCTGCAAAACGATTTTTCAAGTTTTTGCAGTTTCTTAGATAAGTTATCATATTTCAGATTCAGACACAGATGATTCAAATAATACTGAACGTCATGATCCCAGCTATAAGCCACAAGAGGACGTCGAATCTGATCTTACATCGGATGCAGAAAGTGCCACCGATCTAGTCAGGGACCAGGGTCAAAATGAAAAATCGACAAACAATAGCTGTGACGTTTCAGATAGAATTAATATCTCTGTTGCAAAAAATATCCTGGGTTCAACTCGATGCAATGATGATGACTTATGCATTGAAAAATCTCGTGGTCGTTGTGGAGATAAGAAATACAACTTCTGTATTTACTGCCATACAAAACAGAAAAAAATTTCCAGACATTTAGAACTCAAGCATTCTGACGAAGAAGACGTCAAGAAATTCCTTGTTTTACCAAAAAACAGTATTGAACGAAGAAAGATAATCGCTATAATACGTAAGAAAGGGAATTTTTTATTCAACACCCAGACCGAATACAATGACGGTGAATTGATTGTTTCCAGAAGACCAAATCCAAAATTTGACAGATCAGGTCGTGACTTTGCAGCATGTGCACAATGCAAAGCTTTTTACTCAAAGAATAGTCTAAGAATGCACGTCGCAAAATGTACTGGACGTAGTAGTAAGAAAGACCGAACCGTGATGGTCATGAGTAAATGTGTCGTCGCTCGAATACATTCTCGAGCCTCTGATACTGTTATAAACGAAATTTTCCCGCCACTAAGAGAAGACGAAGTTGTGCGGTCCATTCGCTATGATGAATTGATTATAATTTATGCTAATAAAATGGGTGAGAAGTATGATCAAGCTCGTAATTACGAAATGGTGAGACAAAGTCTCAGACTCTTGGGGCGTTTCTTACTAACAATGCGACGTTTAAACAAAGAGATTACAGATCTGAGTTCTGTATATGATCCAAAATTTTGTGATGATACCGTTAAAGCCATCATCATTGAAAGTAAACTTATGCAGTCTGCAAAAAGCAATGTAACTCCAGCTGTTGCTTCACATTTGGGTACTCTACTCAAAAAAATTGGATCCATTCTTATAAATGAATGTATAAAAAAACATGACACTCCAAAGAAGAAACACACCAAAGATTTTGTAAAATTATTGACAGAAGAATTATCTCTGAGTATCAATAGAAGAGTTGTCGAATCTCAAACGCAAATAAAAAAAAGGAAAAAAATTCAGTTACCAGCAACGGAAGACGTAAAAAAATTATGTCTGTATCTAGACGCTGAGAGAAAAAAAGCATATCAGAATTTGCAACAAAACTTCTCCGGGGCAGCTTGGATGGAATTAGCTGAAACAACGCTTACCTCAATACAATTGTTTAACCGACGTCGAGCGGGAGAAATAGAAAGAACCTTAATAGAAGATTTCAATAGTTTTCAAGCTCTGAATGTTGATACTGAAAAAGATTTATTTAATTCATTATCCAAGGAAAACCAAGCTTTAGCTAAGAAGTATGTGCGTTTTGCGATAAGAGGAAAACTCGATCGGACTGTTTCAGTCCTTTTGAATAATCACTTACTCCAATGCATCAAACTACTGCTAAGCCACAGAAAAACTATGAAAATTAATTCTCAAAACCCGTATGTTTTCGGTCTACCAGGGGAAATCAAACCGAGATATAAGCACTTAAGAGCTTGTGTCTTGATGCGAAAATTTTCTTCCAAATGTGGTGCTACACACCCCGAAAGACTGCGTGGTACAAAATTGCGGAAGCACATCGCTACTATATGTATATCTCTAAATCTCTCAGATAACGAGGTCACGGATTTGGCTAATTACATGGGACACGCAGAGAAAATACATAAAGACATATATCGCCAACCGCTGGTAAATCGAGAGATCCTAAGAATGTCAAAACTTTTAGAAGTGGCACAAGGTGCTAATACAGAACTTAACGATGATGATGATGACACTGATCTAGAAGATGAAGAGCTCGAACATGATTCAGAAGACGACGACGTAAGAAGTTCACACAATGATACAAATAGGAACCACCAAGAAAGCTCACTGGATTGCAAGCGTTTAAATAGTACGAAGTTGAAGAGTTCTGGAAAAGGCAAACGATTTAGTAAGTTGATAATATTGGATAAGGTCGAAGTGTTGTTGGTAGCCGAATCACATCCGTTGATTCATTTCAAAATAATTCGAGCATTCGTTTTCTAACATACCGTGAAGTTAAAAGGAAACGGAACGATGGCCGCACTATAGTTCGACCAACACACGCTTGCGTTGCGTACGTGAGCTTCTACTCGCTGCCAGTGACTGCCAACTCAATTCGCCCGGCGCCTGTCACCGAGGCTCAAGGATACTCAAGTATAGTTTGGTATCCTTGAGGCGCCGGGTGAATCGAGTTGGCAGTCACTGGCAGCGAGTAGAAGCTCACGTACGCAACGCAAGCGTGTGTTGGTCGAACTATAGTGCGGCCGTCTTTCCGTTTCCTTTTAACTTTACGATATATGAGTAATCCAGAACAAACAAAACGTTATAGTACAAAATAGTTAATATTTAAATGATAATACCGGGCCAGTAACAAATTGAGATGACAATATTCAGATGATGGATAATTTCTGATTAATTTTATTCATGGGCAGAATCATTTTTCAAAGACTTCTTGAATATTAAAACTGAATGCCGTAATTTCTTCTTTATACTTTTTTGGCAAAGTGAAACAACTTAATTTAGGATTGTCGGATTGTTTTATAAAGCTTTCTTTCAATGAATTTGGAATTACCTGCTTTGGTGTGTAATTGTATGTATAGATCAATTTTATTTAAATCTAAATTCCAATAAAATTGTGATTGGGTAAAATATCGTGGGATTTCTTGCAGGCTCTCCATATGGAACAATTACACGTAAGCCTTGGACTGATCAAGAAAAAACGAAGGTTCTCGAATTATTTGGTGGGGACTTACAGAACAAAAAGTTACCCTCATTGAAAACAATTCACGAAGCAATACTAGAACATCCATGTCTCCAGAACCGAACTTCGCCACAAATTAAAACGTGGCTCCATAATCAGACGAGAGGGAAAAAAAGAAAGCTCTATGGAGATGACTAGTCTACTGGTTCAAGCTCTGGTCATTGTATTACCAAAGATATTATTTTAGTTATAAACGAATACCATGAAGTTAAGGGGAAACCAAACGATGGCCGCACTATAGTTCGAAGAACACAACCTCGCGTTGCGTACCTGAGCGTCTACTCGCTGCCAGTGACTGCCAATTCGATTCGCCCGGCGTCTGTCACCGAGGCTCAAGGATACTCAACTATAGTTTAGTATCCTTGTGGCGCCAAGCGAATCGAGTTAGCAGTCATTAGCAGCAAGTAGAAGCTCACGTACGCAACGCAAGCGTGTGTTAGTCGAACTATAGTGCGGCTATCGTTCGGTTTCCCCTTAACTTCATGATATACAGAGCGATTCTGTGGATAGTGGTCAGTCTAATGGCGGAGCATTTCTTTATTTTTCGAAACTGACAGCCGATCTTTTGATATCGTATATGTCTACAACTGATACCTTCAGACGTGACAGCTAACGTATCAGTCATAGACATATATAATATATCAGTAGATCGGTTGTCAAATTCGAAAAATAAAAAAATGCACCGCCATTAGACTGACTACTATCCACAGAATCGCTCTGTATATGTAGTTCAGTATCAGCCATAATTTTAAGTTTTTCGAGATATTATGTATCTGTTTAAGGCAACAGAGTTATTGCCATTTTGTTCTTAAAACAGTGTTTGTTCTTTTTTTTTTTCTTTTACACTCATGATGGAATGGACGATTCGACTGGGATTAAAACTCTGGTTATTGTATTGGCATGTACTGAAGATGTTGGGGGGGGGGGGGGGGGCTTATACTGAAATTTGGAAAAAAAAAACAGTTTTTTCATTTCTTAAACGTGTAGAAAAGGTCCAAATCAAAGAAGCCTACGTTATGTTGTAAATGATCCTAGCATCTATATATAGAACAAAATTCGATCTTCTGCCATGAAAGTGTAGATGCAAGCAATCTTTCGCAGAACCTTGCAGTGCAGCGAAGTAAAGTATCTGCGAAAGCTTCCTTGCGTCTACACTTTCATAGTATAAGATTGAATTTTCTTCCGTACATAGATACTACTTTCTTGACAACTTGACGTAGGCTGTTTTTAATTGAACATTTTCTACACATTTGGAAAAAAGAAAAACTATCTGTCCAAATTTCAGTATACGGGTGACCCAAGACCCCCGGACCGGAAGGAATGGGTGAATTCCTCGTTGGATTTTGAGATGAAATTTCCTTTCCGAAAACTTCGTCCGATCAACGGTGTCCAAGTTATTAAAAATAAAGAGTAGCCAATCAGCACCTCGCTTTAGGTCCGTGCCAGTGCCGGGTCAATAGTGAACGGCGGGCAGGGCCCGTTGTTTATTTTACATTTGGCTACTTTCTTCTTCACTTTACGATCGACGCGTATTATTATTATTATTATTATTATTATTTTTTTTTTTTCTACCGCACCGTAGTTCTACGTGTCCAGGTCGACCGGACCGTAGTTTTCCGTGTCCAGGTCGACCACACCGTAGTTTTCGGTGTCCAGGTCGACCGCACCGTAGTTTTCCGTGTCCAGGTCGACCGCACCGTAGTTTTCGGTGTCCAGGTCGACCGCACCGTAGTTTTCCATGTCCAGGTCGACTGCACCGTAGTTTTCGATGTCCAGGTCGACCGCACCGATAAATTTATGAATTTGTACGGTGCGGTCGACCTGGACATCGAAAACTACGGTGCAGTCGACCTGGACACGGAAAACTACGGTGCGGTCGACCTGGACACCGAAAACTACGGTGCGGTCGACCTGGACACGGAAAACTACGGTGCGGTCAACCTGGACACGTAGAACTACTTTTTTTTTAATTATTTTTTTCTCATTCCGAATTTCAATTTTCCCACCGACAGCGGCTAATATACAGGGTGTCCCCGAATTCGCGACGAGGAATTCACAGGGTAAATCTTGAGCAAAAACGGGATCGAAATTTCCTGAACCGTTTTTTCCGGAAATGCTTAGATTTCTCGCTATAATTATTTCAATTTCAGTCAATAAGGTGCGATGTATGAACGGGCGCTTGTCGGTGTGCTCGTCGCTTGGTTGTGTGTACTTTGTTTCGCGGCGACAATAGGCTGGGAGACGCACATACAACCGAGCGGTAATCACATCGACGAACGTCCGTTCATAAGCCGCGCGTCATTGGCTGAATTTGAAATAATTATAACGAGAAATCTAAGCGTTTTCGGATAAAACGGTTCAGGAAATTTCGATTTCGTTTTTGCTCAACATTTACCCTGTGAATTCCTCGTCGCGAATTCGGGGACACCCTGTATACACCGCGTCATTCAGTAAATAATAAATAACACTTCCGAATTTCGTATCAAGAGACTCGGTAGAGTCTCGCGCCAAGTACATTAAAAAAAAAAATTTCAAGCGCGAGACTCAACGAGTCTATATACCCGAGAGGCAACTACCCTAACCTATACCGCGAATTAGTATCTTCGTTTTCTTTCACCTCACACCATACACGAATTGAAACTAATTTTATTTAAGATGTGGGCATAAAAAGCTTTCATTTGAGCCCTAAATCGATTAAATCGGTGTCCGGAGTGCTGAGATATAATTAATTACAGATTCTGATACCTCGTTTCCTCGTATCAAATTTTCTCTTTCCTGTTCTTCAGACCAAGATTCTGCCAACTCAAACCATTCCCATGAAATCACATTTCGTCGCTAAACGCAGGACGTATGTCCTATGCTCATACACAGAACATACGTCCTTACGGGTCTGGGAACAGACATAGAAGGGAAAGTCCACACGAAAATTCAGACCAAGATTCATCCCATTAAAACCATTCCCATAAAATCACATCGCGTCGCTAAACTCAGGACGTATGTCCTACGCTCATACACAGAACATACGTCCTTACGCATCTGGGAACATGACATAGAAGGGATAAATCCACACCAAAGTTGTATAGAGTGGCGTGAGTACGATAGTCACGACGTAGTCGGCGCTAGTATCGCAAACAAAAATCGTCTGCAACACTAGCAGACGCGTGTTGTCATTTCATGTTTTTAAATCCAAATAAAGGAAATAGAATAAAGTACGAGCAATGATTGATATAAAATTTGAAGGTACGAAAACTAGTGAATACCCACTAAAAGCTCCTCAGGTACGAAAACCTTACGCCAAGTACATTAATGTGATAGTCAACAACAAAAATGTTTCGATAGGTTAATTTTGAATCCTACGATATTGAGCTTTTGAGGTTATTTATGAATGCAATTATCGGAGGAAACGGTTTTTTGGGGATTTAATTATTCAGCAAGTTACCGCCTGAGGAAGTCTGATGATAGAAAATCAAGAGCAAATGTTGAAGTCGAAAAATATCAGGATATCATGATTTGATATAAGGAACGGCAAGGAGCCAGACCAATAAAGCCGAGTTCAAGCGTTGGTTTGCAGCGAATTCCACTTCAAGCTCTATGTTAATTTCATCTCCGAAGGCCCGTCTGCTCAGACTCAAATTGTGAGTCGACGTTATACGTAGGATTCCGACGGGTTTTATGATCTATATCCTCTAGTCAAAACGAGACTGTAAGTCGACTTGGGTGTTGGACTCCGATAGGCTTTATTCTACACTCCACGTCAACGTAGTGCCTTGATCTTCGGTGGAGATAATTTTTAATCCATGTTTTACAAACTGCTGAGATTCTTCGTTCAGAGCGATCTCCAAGTCTGTATAAATATCTATGATTACATGTAAATTAATCGTACAAACTATATATTCATAATTTACTGTCAAATTTCAATAGATAAATTTGTTAGATTTTGGTATGCAACCTGTGTCTGTATGTTCAAGTCTCTTAAGCTTTCTTCAAATTCAGATTAGTGCTATCACGACAAATTGAATGAAAATACTTATTCGCCATGAAAGAAATGATCGCTCGTCGCCCTCTTTGTCGGATGATAGAGATTCTCATCTATATTTATTTATTCGTTTTAGACTCACCGTAATTTCATTTATGAATGTGATTATTGGAGAACAACCTTTTTTATGGATTGTTCAATTTTGTAGCGGGTCATCGCTTCAGAAGAGAGGATGATGAGAGAAAACGCTAAAGTTGCAAGACATCGGGATAGTGTGATTTGATACAAGAAATGGGTAGAGTCAAACGAATAGAGCAGAATGCAATTGTTTGACTTCAGAAACTTCCATTTTATGCTCTACGCTAGTCTTGCATCAATAGGCTCAATTCTATATATTTCGATACCTTCGGCTCAGACCCGAAGTTGAAGTTGACGTTATGAGTACAGGACGCGTACATGTTCTTTTTGCAGACGACCTAGCTGCATTAAAAAAAAAAAAAAAACTACCTAAGAATTGCAATACATTTATCTAATATTTATATATATTTAATCATGAGCTGCAACTATAACCCTGCGTGCAAGTAACTCCGCCATCGCCGGTCCCAAGCCCAGATGAGACAGGAGGAGGGCTGCGCGCTGGGTTACACGTTGCAGGCATATAGAATTATACCGGATTCTAACGAAACAATTCGTAGAATTTAATGAAAGAACACATGTTACGTCTGTCCACAGAAATTTAAGGCTTACAGAAAAGTATGAGCATACGTGTATATTATAACATTATTCTCATTTATTTAAAATTATACTACCACATTTAACATTGCTGCTTTTTGAGGGATTTGGATGATATAAAATGCATCACCGTACATGCATTGAGATGTTCATAGGAACAATTGATAGAATGCTGACAACTAAGCAAGCCTCGCAAGCGAGGATATAGGAAAACCCAATCGAGCGAGCGTAGCGAGCGAGCACAATTATTAGGTAGTCAAGCAAAATTGTACAAAAAGTGGTGATATCAACCCCAAAAAGCACCCCTGGTGCAAAAACTTTTCGCCAAGTACATTAATGTGGTCACTACCCCCAAAAAAATTCATCAACAAAAATTCTTCCTCGACAAAAGTGGTACTATAGAAATGTCTACTTACAAAAGAATTGAAATCAGATACAATTGCCAAGTACATGTCTTCTGTATCACAAAAGTTTACAACAAAAGAACAGAAAACTGAATAGTCTTGTATCGTTCACTCGCTACGCTCGCTCACTCGATCGGCTCTTGATCATCACAGGGAAAAAATCAGGAAAAAAAATTTAGGAAGTGGTACTTGGCGGGCCATTATAGCAATATGTATCGAACAAATGATACATAGACCTAAGTAAATACTCTTGTACTTACTCATAAATGGCCCGCAAGTACCACGTACTAAATTTTTTTTCCTGATTTTTTCCCTGTGATGATCAAGAGCCGATCGAGTGAGCGAGCGTAGCGAGTGAACGATACAAGACTATTCAGTTTTCTGTTCTTTTGTTGTAAACTTTTGTGATACATTGTAATTTCTCCTCCTGTAATAATTTGTTCCAACGTTAGCGTAGGTATTTGTTCCAGAAATTCGTCTGACGTATACTTTTATTGATAATTTGAATTATTTGCTGAGTGAACAAAGTGTTCATTCGTCTGACACATTATTTGTTAAGTGAACAGAAAACTTTGTTCCACAGATACGGTTGTAAGTGCAAATAAAATAAGTATCGGAAAATATACTATTTCGGAATTTCACTTTGGACAGGAATGCGCGTGAATCTCGTATATATTTCATGCGACAAGTTCCAGAACTTTTTCTGGATTTATTGTAAACTTCCGGTCCACCGGTTTGAAAAATTTGTACTTGCAGGATACACGCACAGTTTTCGGATAATTTTGCTCCAGATGCATGCATAACCGTGCTCTGGAGCAAAATTATCCGAAAACTGTGCGTGTATCCTGCAAATAAAAAAATCTCAAACTCGTAGGATGGAAGATCACTGTACATCGAGGAGAAGTCCTGGAACTATTCGCGTATAACATTGAAAACACATGAACGAAGGCCTCATACAAGTATAGCAAATTTCCAGGACATTGTCTTGGCGTGAAGTTTACTTCCGGAACAGTTTAGAAATATTGTAGACTTCCAGGCCACTTCGGTATTGTATGAATGACTTCCGGGACACTAGCCAAAGTTTGGTACAAAAAATCTCTAGTATACAAATATCATCCAGTGGACGATGATTCCCGGGACTGTCCCGGAACTGATCGTAAAATGTATAAAAGTTCCGGACCTGTCCCGGGAAGTAGCAAGTGTCTCGGAAAATAGCATTGCAGGACTCGAGTGGCCCCGGAAGTATGCAGTTGACATACATATATCAGTGGGTTTGTCGCACAATCTCAAAGAACATTTCGTTTGTTCAAAATTATTTGTACTTTTATTATACTTCGATAAGTTCTAGAGCAATCAATTTTGAATGCCAATGAAAAAATATTTGTTCGAGATCATATTCTCACATTCTACGAAAATGTAAACATGTATTGAGGATTCGAGTTGAATGTACATTTTTGAACTTTTCATGGATTTACAATTTTGTGATAACCTAGCATGAGTTATTAATGCTGTACAGCACCGACCTTTGCATGTTGTATGATACTTCCCTGGCATTCACTGATTGACGGCTTCCAATGTTCTTTCTTATTTCGAATTCTTCCTCTGCTTGGAACAAGCTACGACAGCAGGAACAATTGAACTACTACTGTACAATCTGCAGGGTGGAAAAAAATGATTCAAGAGGCATGAATGATAATGATAATGTTAATTAAATGAATAATTAAAATTTCTTCAATCAGCTGTTAATCTCACCACTGCTAATATCTTCTTGTTCTAAAATATCCCACAGAGCGCTTGCATTCCTTTCCTTTGGAAGGGGACATACCGTCTTTATTTTTTCAAAAAAAGATGACCAATTCATATACCCATTAGACTGTTCTTTGAGTCCAAGTTTATCGAAGTCTACTTCAATTAGAGTATAACCCATGGGATGTTGCAGTACTATCCATTGAATATAAATGTCAGCGATATGCTTGAAATGAGTCTGACTTGAGCTTCGCATGGGCCAAGTTAATTGCCAATGCTTGAGTACAATTTCCCATGGCTCCCTATCATGTTTGAGCCATGATGCACTCTCTTGCACCAGTGCATCATCTAACGAAACATGTATACTTATATTTACAAACACCTAGACAAGAACATGGAAATCCAGTTCAATAATAATGACCTGCAATTGATTCATCTGTCGATGTACATGTGTCCTCTTGGTCCAGGTTTCGATTAGATCCAGTTAACTTTCTGTACTCTCGTATTTTATTTCTGTATTTATCAACAAGTTTTCCTCGAGCTGTCATTGATTGCTGTGTTTTGGAGAATCGCTTTTTGATAGGTGCAATATAGTAGGTTGCAGCATTTTCGGTGGGAAAAAGTTGGACGATTTTTCTAGATAAATATTCAAAATCTGCATTCTTCGGAACACTAGAGAAAAGGGAAGCAATTATGAGAAAAATAAATACTAACTGAATTCTGAGTGCGTTCAGCGGAACCTTTACATTTCCTTGTTATTAATTTCTGTGAGTACTAGCGGAAAACATAGAAAAATAGTTTATATATTGTACACCTTTCAGTATCTTTCAATGTCCCCGAGATAATGATGTCTACCAATCTGCTCCTACATTTTCTGTCCAATGCTTTTGTTCTATTATATGATTCCATAATTGATCGACCCTCAATTGTAGTTTTAAGTAAATCTTGAACACTAGTTCGAGTAGCATTCGTATATTCTAATGCACCCAGAAAACAGTCTTGCTGTTCCAACTTAAATACTTCACCAAGCTGTGAAGTCAAGTCAGAATTAGACAATATGCTAAGAGGGATATCTGAATCGGTGTCAGTAGCATTTATCTGGAAAAGCCAAAAATATTTCAGCATAATTTCACATAATGCTGATTTAAAATTAATCAAGATACAAAACTAACAAAATCTAAATACTCGAACATTTTTAGACATATGGTCGACCAGAATTTTTTTTTGTTAGGATACACTGTTGCTCGATATAGCTAGCAGAGACCGGCTCACAGATAGAATTACCTACAGCTAGACCTGTGATATCATTGAAAATTTCTTTGGATTTGTTGACAAAGCCATCACTTAGATCTTTCAAACTCAATACTTGTTTGCGCACATAGATAAACGGATTTGGTAGTTCATGAGCATTGACTTCAATACGGCGAATAAAATCATTTAATAACCCGCTGAGCTACACCATTTTCCATTGCCACTTTGAAGTACACTAAACGTAATGGATTCTGAGCCGGATGTGTTTGACAATTCCAGAAACAGCCAATCGGCGCTCTGGATTACAAAAATGCAAAGCGCCGATTGGCTGTTTCTTCAATTGTCGAACACATCCGGCTCAGAATCCATTACGTTTAGTTTACACTCTGGGTCACCAGTGCCCCGAAAGTTCTACCCTTTATAAAAGTGATCCAGAATATTTGTTTTCAAAAGTTTTAAAGTGAAATGGAATCATCGGAATGTCTCGAGTAAGACTGTGCAAGAACGATCATGATATCTTTATTTTATAAAAAATTATTTGAAAAAAAAAGACGAGACGGTGACACAATTATTCGAAAAGTGCCTCTATTTTTGAGAATTCCACCGGATCACTGGTGACCCGGGTGTAGCCTAGCAGGTTATTAATAGTTAATAAATATAAAGCGAGTCAAATAATATTAGGTTGGATCAAGCCGATGTGCCAGAAAAGATGAGTGGATAAAGATTGAAATTATCTGGCTTGTGACATATTTGTCAAGTAGAACTGAATGATTTGATTTGCCATATTCAAAGACATGTTCATCAACTAATATCTAAGTCCTTCTCTCCATGTGCACCCAATTACGGCTGTGTGTCCAGTTGTTAATATGAGGAAGATATCAAGATACAATTTAATCTCATACTCACATCTAATGGAATTACAGATTTGTTAGGTTTTTGACTGAATGCGGATTCCCATTTTTTGGTAAATTTTATTCTTGTGCCGATTTGGGGAATAAGTTCTTTAATCAATTCATGGGAGAGATCCTGTATTGCAGATGAATCAATGAGGTTATCTGTATAAACGACAATAACACCATCTTTAATCTCAACATGCGAAACACAAGACATTTATGAAGTTGAGGTACGTAACGTTAACGTAACAGTATTTTCACGTGTAATACCACAAGAGCTTTAGAATTATCGGGTATTTCCCGATAGGTTCGTTGCAAACAAATGAAGGAGTCAAGTTTTTCAGGTTACAAAATCACGAGCGCGAAGCGCAAGTGATTTTTCTGAAAAACTTGACGACTTCGTTCGATTGCAGGGAACCTTGAGGTAAATACCCGATGAATTTTGAAGTTCGAGTGGTATTCGGTGGATTATTTTTCCATCCAAATTTCGAGGGTTAACTGGATTGGAGAATCTTTTGTTTTTCATATATAATATCATCATGAAAAATTACCGCGGTGAAAGCACAAGTGAAACTACCAGTGGAATTATCAAAATTATCAGTTAAATATCGTGTAGGCTATGCAAAATAACGTCGAATGGTGCAATTCTATTGGCTGAAATTTGGATGGGAAAAATAATCAGAAAAATTCACTATTTCATGACTCGAGTATTGTTAGAGTTGCTAAATAGACGAAGTATGGGGGGTGTTTTTACTCAGACCGGAAAATAATGCACGAATTTTGCTATTTTTTTAACTATTTAGGTCATGAAAATAAGAGTCTTGTCCCATCAGTTTGTTGCGTTAACGTTACGAACTTCAATCTCATGGGGATTTATTATTGCGAACTATTGATTACGTCAATCAGATGGTCACTAAATACTCAGTTTGAACATATTAGCTGTCATATACTGAAAAAGGTCGAACCAACTCACACGGTGGTTGTGAGTAGTGGAAAGGTATGATTTTTCACTTATAATACCACAAGAGCTTCAAAATTATCGGGTATTTCCCGATAGGTTCGTTGCAAACAAATGAAGGAGTCAAGTTGTTCAGGTTAAAAAATCACGAGCGCGAAGCGCGAGTGATTTTTCTGAAAAACTTGACGACTTCGTTTGATTGCAGGGAACCTTGAGGGAAATACCCGATTAATTTTGAAGCTCGAGTGGTATTCGGGGGATTATTTTTTCATCCAAATTTCGGCCGATAGAATTGCACCATGAGACAAAATCCACAGTTAAAAATTAAAAATTCGGAAGTCACAGAATTATAATTCAACCTGTCAGTTTGACGTGTGGTTAATTTGACTGGATTATGTTTTGTTTTTTATATATAGCAACTACCAGAGAAAATAATCAAAAAATTATCAGTATAATACCATGTAGGTTGTACCACGTGACGTCGAATGGTGCAATTCTATTGGTCGATATTTGGGTCGGAAAAATAATCAGGAATATTTGCTTGGAACAACAAAATAGCAGTCAGAAAGTTGAAGTTTGTTTACGTACATCACATTGCACAATATTTTATTCATCTGACAAATAATTACCGGATGCTCGTAATATTTGGTTGTGTCAACTAAATTGGCGCTTTCATTTAAATAATGAAATGATGTACCGATTTATGATAATTTGACTACCCGACTACCCGACTACCCGATTTAATTAATTATTATTATTATTATTATTTTAATAACCCCGTTTTACAACATTTCTAACGTTGGACTTGCCTTTAAAGTTCTGAATGAGGTTTCCAAACCGCCAACTCTGAAGTAGTTCTTCACACGCTGGATCGGCCATCGTGCCACCCCGTGTTTAAAATGATTAATATCTACGAGCAAGAGTTTTTATAACGGCATTCAGTTAAATAATAGTATACGATTCTGCGGTTAAATTGATACTTACAGATATTGCCACAGTTTTCTCCAGATGCACTAAAATCACACTCCTTTACACTGATTCACACCCAGCCAGCACGTGCCTGCACATGCCCGCTTAGATGTACGATGATGCCGACTGCCATGCCATGCAGACAGCGGATGTGGCTGCCGGATCTAACGCTCATAAGATTCGCGCATGCGCCAAATGGCAAAACCTACGAATCATTTCGTTGTGATATCGTTAGATCAACCAAATTTAGTATTTGTCATGGGGCTCCGGCGGCGACGCGCGCCAACCTGTGAAACTCGCGCACATCGAAACTTTCAAAGTTGCGCAATGTCCCAACCAACACGAAATGGTGGAATAAACGTTTAAAATTGGTGAAAGCTGGATTTAAAAACCGCCTACATTGATTGTATAATATACCTTTATCAAGTACGTTCATTTATACTACTGAATGTCCGCCTTCAAAACGACAAATTCAACGTTTATATTCGGTTTATTATTATTATTATTATTATTCGTATGGAATCGACGTTTTCGATCAACGTGATTAGAACCTACTTGCAGAGCGTTTTATCCACATTTATTTTGTATGTTCATCTATATCCTAGCATTCGCGTAACTGAAACGTCACCTATAACCCAATGAACACCAGTTCGTATAAAAAACGTATGAAAAGGTCATATATTCTACGTTTATTTAGAGGAAAAATGTTCCTCAGTTAAACGCATAAGTAGCGTTTATTGAAAACGTTACGTCTATACGTTCAACATTACGCAATAAACAACGTTTAATACACGTGTACCACTTGAATATTTGACCAAATTATTATTGTGCGGAGAACAAAGATTGAGATATTTGAAATAAATTAATTACAATACAGGGTGACCCAAAACTCCCGCACCACCTTGCACGGGCAGGTTCCCTATCGAATCCTGAGACGAAAGTTCCTTTACGAAATCTCTCTAAGGCCAACTGTTCTAGAGATATTAAAAATCGCAATTAACCAATCAGAGCGTCTCTCTATGACCATAACTATGGAGCGAATGATCTGGACCGCTAAAACTATGGAGCGGTTGACCTAGACGGCCGATAACTATGGAGCGAATGACCTGGACGGCTAAAACTATGGAGCGGGTAACGTGAACGGCCAAAAACTATGGAGCGCACGACCTGGAACGCTGAAACTATCAAGCGGTTGACTTAGAAAGACGCTCTGATTGGTCAATCGCGATTATTAATAACTCAAGAACCGTCGGTCTCAGAGAGTTTTCGTAAAGGAACTTTCGTCTCAGAATTCGATAAGGAACCTGCCTGTTCAAGGTGGTGCGAGAGTTCTGGGTCATCCTGTATATGAGGCGTTGATCAACAACTACTAATCGCAAACAATTGCACTTCATTTCAAAGTAAGAATTTTAAGATTAGAAAAACTTCGCATTATTGTTGTGGCCGGGATTCGATCCGGGGACGCTCGCATTCGCTTGTATTACTATTCGCACGCTCTATCGACTACGCCAAACTACCTGTTGACAAAGTCAGTCACTTTCTCGTAATTGTCTTCGACTTTGCATCTGTCTCAATGATATCAGTGTTTTAATGCAACTGAGATATGTTAACTAAACATCCGAGTCGCAAATATGTTTTTCATTTCATTTCTTGCCTAGAATTCCAGACGTTCTCACTCGATTCAATTATATTGCACATTCATTATTATACAGGGAAAACGTATAAATGACGTGTAGATATGACACTTAAGGCCCATCCTTAGTCGCCCACCTCCTTTCCATACAATGTAACGAAAACGGGGCCGGGGAGACACATTTCGATGATTATCCGAGCCCAGGCGTCGAAAACGCAAAAAAGACCAACGTAGCGCGAATTCTATTTCAATTCCAAACACATACGTCCAAAAAAATTTTCGTTTCATGCGAAAATAGAGCCAGCGTTTGGTTATTTCTTTTTTCCATTGTCTAAAGCCAAGGACAATGAAAAACCATTTAGACAATGGAAAAAAGAAATAACCAAACGCTGGCTCTATTTTCGCATGAAACGAAATTTTTTTTGGACGTATGTGTTTGGAATTCAAATAGAATTCGCGCTACGTTGGCCTTTTTTGCGTTTTCGACGCCTGGGCTCGGATAATCATCGAAATGTGTCTCCCCGGCCCCGTTTTCGTTACATTGTATGGAAAGGAGGTGGGCGACTAAGGATGGGCCTTTGCAATACGTTTACCCAAGAAAAGAATATTGTACACTGAACTTTATATTTTGTACATGTTACTAGATATTAGTTCATTCAAAATCTAATGTAGTTGAATTTACTGAGTAGTTCAACAAAATGGATTACTTCAGTAGAAAGAAACGAAATTTTTGTTCTAATCAGTATTTACTTGACTCAAGTGCCGAATGATTGAAGCAACTATTTCCACACTGACTAAATATATTCGGTTAATTCAAACGATTTTTTTTCTTGATGTAGAAAAAAAAAATATGCATTGAAATTTGTATTTATAGACTGTTCTATAGAAGATTATAAATCAAAAATCGAGTGGCTTGAAAGTTCAATAGACCCGTGGGCGACAGTAGAAAAGTATTGGTCAGAGACATCTAAAAGAAGACTGAAAGAACTTAACGTTACAAAACATTGTTCGAGCGAGACATATCTACGCGATTTTCCTTCCATGAGACATTCCATAACTGGCCCTGCCTTGGTATGCAGATACGAGTACTCCCATCGAGATTTAGTCATTCCCATAGAAAATGGATTACTTCAGTAGAAAGAAACGAAATTTTTGTTCTAATCAGTATTTACTTGACTCAAGTGCCGAATGATTGAAGCAACTATTTCCACACTGACTAAATATATTCGGTTAATTCAAACGATTTTTTTTCTTGGTATGCAGATACGAGTACTCCCATCGAGATTTAGTCATTCCCATAGAAACCTAACATTTGTTTATTTTATATCTTGAAAATCGTTAACGTTATTATTTAGATTGACATTGACTTTGCGCAAATATATCTAGAAAAGACGAATTTCTTATTTTCGAAATACGCAGCGTTTGAGCATGAAATTTTGACTTTTCGCAAAACAAAAAAGAATCGGCTGGACCGCAGTATAAAAAGTCTTCTACAGACAATTGCTTCAACTAATGAAAATACTGACATAGATACAGAGCAATCACAAGGTAGATGACGATGCACAATTTTAAATTCGTCATAAAAGCTCAAACCATTGCGTCATTTCACTACTTATTTATGTATTGTAATCGCGATTCCCACTAAGGATGGAGGAAGAAGAAAAACTCCTCGCGTTACCCTACGGCGCTTATCTCTAGTTTCTCAAAACCCATAAAATTCAGAAATACTAATAATTAGACTTTTGTTGGGCGCCAGACGCGAACAGCGTCAGTTATTAATTAAACATCAAATTTTACTAGAGAATCACGACGGATGTGCTTCGGCTAGTTCAATCTATTAACCAAAGGGTAGAGGGGTGTAGGTCACCAGATGGATAATAGGATAACTTCAAAGAAAAGAACACAGATTTGAATCGGTACGATATTTGCGTTTAATCACAGTTTGAGATAATTCAGAATCACATTAATTTGATACGCTCAACAATGAGCTTCAATTACAATATTCACTAAACAAGGTTCACATTAGTTCGAGACGATAATTAGATGATCTTTACTGTATTTTACAGAATGACACGCTCAACCGATAAATTTTCTACTATATCATAACGAATTACATAAATCAGGGTTTAACCCCAAGCAATCGGATTTTATTAATTAACTTAATCCTAACGTGGATATTTTCCTCGAACAAACTATATATAATACAAAAGAGGAGAACGGGACGAGACTAGTGCTCTCCACGGCTACAACTACGTTCGCAATACCCAGGATAGCCAAAACAGATTATAGAATTACTAATATTCTACTACCAGAAAATCAAGAAAGGATAGTAGCTCAACTACAAAGAATAGGAACTAAGTTCCGTAATAATTAACTAATAGCAATTTTTGTGCTAGATTGCACGAGGATTTCTCCTCAAAGCATGCGTAAGCAATCAAAAAGACAGCCAGTTCTTCTTCTTCTTGATCCTCGTGCTTAACCTGTTATCAGAGGTAGCAAAAAAAGACAGCCAGTCACGAAATAACTCAATAATTAAGTCAAAGAATGTTATAGATTCGGTACGAGACGATATTATTAATAAAAATGCAATCAATCAAACAATACAGCACGACGAGACCTCGTGGTCCAACGCCTGCGCAGAAAAACTACTCTACTCGATATTCGTACTCGATGCCATACGATTTATTCAGAATTAGTTCGTGACTTCACAATAAATTAGATAGGCTTACCTTACGGCTGATTCTGGCCTCAAGGCACTATTTTACACTGGTTAAATGAATACTGATTTTAGACTATAAATTTTGAAAGGAAGTTAAGTTTGAAGAAATTTTGAAACACTATTAACGAAAATGCGAGACGGAACGAGACGATAATCGGTGCTACACAGTCGGCAGTCGATTGTAGAAGAGACGGATCCTTGGTGCTTCCTTTGGCTCGCTAGGTGATGGGTTGCGAATTTCCTTACGTGCTCCTGTGATTGGCCTAATTAGGTAGCGTAAGTGGGGCAGATCTAGCGGACAGTTGTTGCGTGTCACGCTAGGATCTCGGTGACGGAATTATGCTTTCTTCTAGATCTGGATCGTGACTCGTCGATATCCTGGCAGCGATCTCAGCTGTTTTCTGGACACCGGACTGACTAATACGCGCCAATTTCAAACTCGAAATCGTGTCGCAACGGAGTTGGGTCAATCATTATGAAGACTGGCTCCCGTATTATCGTCATTTTATTACTCCCTGATTTTCGTTGACTCGGAAGAGCTTTCCAGACGTCTACTCATCAAAAGTTTACCTGCCTGAAGGATCTGGCTGCAGTCGGGACGATCCTAAACCGGGTCTTCGTCTCGGCTGCACCATTTGCGTCGCGGAAGGTCATTAAAACCTTCTCACACGAGGTAGCTGCTCGTTGTCGAGACGATATTCGTGAGCTTTCTCGGCTAACACGTCGACGGTACGATAATCAGGAGGGTAGATGTTGTTCCTCTGGTTCAGCTCCAGGCTGAATAGTCGTCGATGAAGGAGGTTGTGTTGAGTTACTTAATTCGCTCAGCCCTATACACTATCATCGCGGCATCCAGTTTCGGTACGATATGGCCATCGTCATTGCAACTCTGGCGAGCCTGGGGAGGTTGCTCCCTCGATGAATGTCGACTCCGTTGCGCGCCGAGGCGCGGATGACAATTTTCATAGGAAAAAGAGTAATATAAAGAAAAAGGGATTAGAAATATGATAACCTGCCTAACTCTGTCTTGGCTCATCCTAGGTAGCCTGCCGACCGTGCACACTCGCTACCGCGTTCGGTAGTCCCTGGGACGCTTGCACAAAGTGCAACGTCACAGTATCTACCCTGCTTGAAATGTTGTTAGAAATCCGTTAGTAGCCCATAGAAAACTGCTCTTAAGGGCGTTGACTAGGCCTCGCCGAGCGCGCGTAAATAGACTCTCGGCATTTACCTTTTCATTTCCTCATTTTTCAAGATAACGGAGTTTTCGATGAAAATTCTTACAGATAAATGATGTATCCGTGTCATGGCTTTGGCCGAATTTGCGATTTCACTTCAAGTTTTGCAAAAAATAATCTTGAAAGTAAGCCATCTTCGCGCTGATGTACAACGAGTAAAGATTTTTTTTTAAATATTCGGCGAAAGCCATAACATAGCTACATCCTTTACCTTCGAATCAAGATCATGATCGATACTATCGGATCAATGACTGAGGAGTAATCAGGAAAATCCTGAAGCATTGAAATGACGATTTTTGGCGCAAAAATTCGGCAATTTCTAGCTTAGCCGCGTTGGGTGGTAGTAACACGAACTACAGGCATCGTAGAGATAAATACAGACTTCTCCTTTTGCGAATTTGAATCTTCTGACTCGCATAATTGTGGGTGCTACAGTTTTTCGATTTACTTCGTGTTTTTCAATTATAAAGTTCTAGTTTTTTAGTGCCAATATGGTTAAGGCGAGAAAGTGTCTGTCATTGTTGGCGAAGAAGAAGAAAAGACCCGGAGTTCATAATTTGGCTGAATATCGAGAAAAAATGAGGTAAATTAATCGAATTACATACGATTGGAGTAGAGTCCTCAGAGTTTAAAATCAAATAGCTTGAGTACGAAGCATCGGAGAAGTCTGATCTAAAGAGTACTTCAAAGAGCAGAGGGTTCTGTTCAGAATGACAGAATAATATAATTTTTAGGTATCCGATGTAGGTCATAAATAATAATTATTTGATATTGCGACGTCTATTACACGGCCAGCTTGCATAGATCGTCGATAAAGTTAATAAAGATAATCGAAATCCCCATTTGCCTACTTAGAGGAGCTTTCAATAAATTATATATTTACATATTATTTGTTGGTGTGTGATATGGTCTCAAAAGTTAGCGATCAGTAAACAAAGTAATTTGAGGCCCCAGCGCCGTATTTGTTGGAAATGTCCTCAAACGATGCGTTGAGTACTTGGATTCTTTGAGGACAGTCCCCAAAGTATACTGGTGTCCCCAAAGTATGCGTTATACATAAAAATTCTATAACCCCTGTCCCAGAATAAAACGATAGATATATTTATACATATTTAAAGTTTTAAATTAGATAAATATGTGTTTTTTATTTTTTTTATATACAGGATGTATCACCTCAAGTATCGAGAATGGGAGGGAATTGTTTGACGCGAAGTCACGCCCCATCAACCAATCAACAAAGAGAAAAGAATTGTTTCTGTTAGCGTCGAAGTAAATAAATACGTAACAGCCCGATTCGAGTCGTTGTTGATATTTTTTCCCCTACACCAAGAAATTGTATTTACTATTTTCCGTAAGAATTTTGGTCTACGAAATTCTTCTCTTTGTTTATTGGTTAATGGGGCGTGAATTCGCGTCAACTAAGTCCCTCCCATTCTCGATACTTGAGATGATACACCCTGTATATTACTATATATATGAATATATTATAAATATTATATATCAATATATAATATATATTTATATACAGGGTGAGTCTCTTCAACCGTCCAAAATGGGTGGGACTCACTTGCGGCAAAGGCACGCCCTGATTCGTGATTAAGCATTACCAACCTATTCCCACCCGGATAATTGTTTACCTGATTGGCTGAATGCGTGCCTTCGCCGTAAATAAGTCCCACCCATTTTGGACCTTTGAAGAGACTCACCCTGTATAATAATTATATAAATATATATATTCGTATGATTTTAAACCGGGCATGAATATACAGCTATTTGCTACAATGTATTTTAAACCTACGGCTGAGGAGTAGGGAGCCTAGCGTCCTCAGCCTACCCCCACCACAGTAGCAGCTATGATGCTCTGTCTTTCTTGTTCGTTTGCTGTCTCGCTCGACACAGTTTACGCGGGAAGCGGAGTAGCCCGCGCTTTTCAGCTAGTCAACACCCTTAAACCTATTGGGTTCTAATGGAATCCTATAGGTTCTATCCGCCAGAGATAGAGTCTTAAACTGGTTCCTATACGTTTCGATAAGTGAGCTGTCCGTATGACGATGATTTTCATAGGAATCTATCCGAATGTTGACCGCCTAACCGCACGTACTTGTCGATACGTGTAAGCACATCCATCATTTCTATCCGCATTTTGTACGCAATTCAAAAGACCTGTTTCTGTCTGCAATTTCGGATTACATAACTATTCGTTTCAATACGTATTCCACGACCGTGTCCGATTTCATCCGCAATCGCGTGTGTCTTTCTATCGGTTTCCGTCCGCACGCCGAACGCAACTGTAGTCTATGTTGGGCGCCTATCCGTTCCAATGCGTATCCCACGACCGTGTCCGATTTCATCCGCAATCGCGTGTGTCTTTCTATCGGTTTCTGTTCGCACGCCGAACGCAACTGTAGTCTATGTTGGGCGCCTATCTGTTTCAATGCGAATACCACGGCTGTGTCAGATTCTATCTACGATGTTACTGTTCAGTCTGCCTATGCGAATATTTAATAGTTTTTGGAACCTACAGGGTGTTCATTTTTAATCGCCCCAGGCTGATATTTCCGAAACTAAGCAATATCTGAGAAAATGTTTGAGATATGATGAAAATATATGAGAATGGACAGTTCACGCATTCATGAACAAAAAAGACTTCTCTTGTCCAATCTCAAGGAACTATATCGCTATTTCGGAGAAAAGCATCCAGATCTATACATTGGCTTTTCGTCATTTGCATCACTCAGGCCAAAACATTGTATATTTGCTGACCAAAGCGGCGCACACACGGTCTGCGTGTGTTCGCTTCATCAAAATATGAAGCTTATGATTTTGGGTAATTATTTTTGTGATTCGTTTCACCGATGAGATAAATCTCTCTGTGGTTGCAATCTATTTCACGTTGCTGATAATATTGTAACGTTTCATCTTGTAGGCTGCGATCTGCCCAAGTTGACGAAAGACTCAGAATACCCGATAATGACGTTTGATGATGTTCTTATGGCGCTCGTATGTGATAATCCCCAACCAAGCTGCTACTTAGGATATTGTGACACTTGTCCTGGAAAAGAAGCCTTAGATGAAACATTGCTGAAGATATTCCGCGAAAAAGGCGTAACTAACATTTCCTATAAGCATTGGGTTTCTAAACCACGGACAATTTTAGAGTCCATTGAAAATCAACCCATTGGTGAGTTTATGGCAGCTTTTCGGGATCAAGCGGCAATACTCCTGAAGCATGCATTCATTGCTAAACAGCAATCACGGTTTTTCAAAACATCGAAGGCCAATTTATCTGAGGGTGAATGTATCGTTCAAGTCGACTTCGCCGAAAACTACGCTTTTATAGTCCAAGATGCTGCGCCAGGTTTTCATTGGAACAATAGCCAAGCTACTATCTATACTGTAGTGGTGTACTACAACAATGGAAATGACGTACAGTACAAGAGCCTCGTCATTATTTCCAACTGTATGCAACACGACGCAGTAGCTGTTTTCATGTACTCCCGGATCATCAATGAATTCGTCAAGACACTCGTTGAAAAACTTAAGAAAATTCTATACTTTTCTGACGGAGCACCTCAACAATATAAAAACTTTAAAAGCTTTACAAATGTCTACTGGCACGAAAAGGACTTCGGTATTCCGGCGGAATGGCACTTTTTCGCTACGGCGCATGGTAAGGGTCCGTGTGACGGTCTTGGCGGCACAATCAAGAGATTGGCAGCCAAAGCCAGCCTCCAACGATCATCACAAGAGCAAATCACGACACCACTCGAGCTCTATCGCTGGGCTATTGGAAGTGAAAGCATATCTGCTATTTCAGTCAAATATGCCGATGTGAAGCTTGACGATGAAGCCAAAGAATTTCTTGCTAATCGTTTTCAATCGGCCCGATCAGTCAAGCGACCTCAGGCACTCCATTGTCTAATTCCGGGTGAAAACGGTAATGCGAAAATTAGAATTTACAGCGATGCTGAGATAACCGAAGTCCACCGGCTCATTGAGTGAACTAACTGAGCAATAAACACATCCATATCACTACATAATTACCTGACTATTCATTTTTCTTATCGTGTACCCCTATTTCTGATGAATTCGAATAGAATTGACCTCTTATTCGAAGAACTGTACTCCATGAATTGAAAAGAAGTGAAACAGTCGATGAGATTTTCGTCGTTTGAAATTCTCAGTTTCGCACACTTTTAGAAACTGAAAAAATCATAACTTCCGAATTATTAGAGTCTCCATCTTCGTTATGCGCCTCAAAAATTTGTCTTTCTCCATTGAATTCTGTAAAAAAAAATGAAAGAAAACAAAAATGCCCGAATCATCGAAATATTGATTTTTCGCTTTCAAATGAATTTCTAGCGGCCGGGACGGTATCGCGAAATTCCAAAATATTTTTTTTCGGAAAGTTGAATTCAAGACAAATCTTTTGACCACCTGATTTTTATTGATATGACTCTCGAATCCCAAGATATCATCGTTCGAAAATTCTGGGATTTCATAAAATGGCAAATTTCTACTATTCCTAGCTCCGAGACGGGAGCTCGAAAAATTCTGAAAAAAATGGAGGTTCCAATTTTGACCTTGAGTGAACCAAAGAAAAAGTTTCATTCGAATCCGAGGTGGTGAGGTCTGGAAGGTGGTCGAGATGAGCTGGAATCCCCCATATACTGTACGACTGAAGATTGTGTTTGCAAATCTTCTTTGTACATTTCAGAAACAAACAATTTATGATTTTTCAGGAGTCTGAAATACTTCCGTATCAAGATATCATCAACTAATAGGGCATTGCGTCGCATTGCATCAATAACAATATCTGATATTTCGTAAAAATCTTTATAGAGATGTTCTGTGGAAAGTGGTCAGTCTAATGGCGGCACAATTATTTTTTTTCGCGAATGACAACGCTGCCGCTCGATCACAGACAATCGATCTACTGATATTTTATATGTCTGTGACTGATAATTATATGATTGAACGAACTTACCTAAGTGATGTTCAATCAGGATTGTATGAGCGCCTCTTCCGAAGTGATCAACTGTAGTACCCTCAACTTACACCGATGTCGCCACCATTGTTTAAAGTAAAAATTTCCGTTGGCTGCCTGTCTAGGCATTACGTTAGCTCATTCTCTTTAAAGCTATGCTGTAACTTTTTAGGGATCCTAAGAGCGTTTAGGATTGGGAATTATAGGGTGGGATTTGATCACTTCGGAAGAGGCGCTCATACAATCCTGATTGAACATCACTTAGGTAAATTCGTTCAATCATATAATTGTATTTCGCGCCTCTTCCTCATGATCAACTGTAGATGTTTAAAGCTAGTTACAGCATAAAAGACTATAATAAAGTAAGAAAAACTTTATTATCAAGGACACGTATTGTGCCTTTACAATGGACTTGAAGTATCCAACTGGACCTTCTGACCCTAAGTGTTAAGATAATATATGAATAAAGGCCCAAGGCCAAGGTTTTGCTTATTCTAATATGGCATTTGCAAAGGTGGAACTATCTGCTATAATCTTTCTGTCATAAAACTTAGCAAACGTAGCTGATGACTCTGTCCAACCAGCAGTTTTTCTAATAAGACCTATATCTACTCCTCTCCGTTTTGCTGCTGACGTAGCAGCATGTCGCGTACTATAAGCAGTAAACACGTTAGTATCCACGCCGCCTCTGCTTATAGTTTCCTTAACCCAGCGACTTAGAGTTTGACTTGAAATCGCTCGAAAGGGTTTCTTTAGAGAGATGAAAAGTTTAGTTATGCTACCACGTAACAATTTCGTTTTTTCCAAATAAGTTTTTAAAGTGGATGCTACGCAAATCTTTCTATTAATATTGTATGTAGGTAAAAACAGGCATGGTTGTTTTTTGTTTGGTCCGGACGTCTTAATTCTATCAGGAATTTTGATTTCGATAACCTCTGGAGTCTCACGAATATTTCTAATGTCTATTAGTGAAAATGTCTGTAATCTGTGACCCGTAACCAGAGCAAGAAGTGTTATGAGTTTCATAGAGAGGTCCTTTTGGCTCATTTGATCATCTGCCGGCCATGACAAGAAAAGATCTAAGACGGTTTTAGGATCCCAAGTTGACTCATACCGAGGTCTTGATGGTCTCAAGTTATAAATTCCTTTAAAAAACCGTCTGAG
This sequence comes from Tenthredo notha, assembly GCA_914767705.2. NCBI lineage: Eukaryota > Metazoa > Arthropoda > Insecta > Hymenoptera > Tenthredinidae > Tenthredo > Tenthredo notha. Next base: position 2,824,506 of record OU611923.1, on the reverse strand, counting down.
CTTAGGATCATTTGATATGTCGGTATCAATTATTAGAGAGATCGCGGATCGAAGACAATTTAACGATCCATGCGATGCTCCCTTCTCAAATTCTTCTGTTAAGCACGTAAGAATGTCAGGAACTGACTTAGTAAAATGGTTGATCCCTCTCTGCTTACAAAACGTCCACCATTTCTTCAGAGAAGAATTATACTGCTTTAGGGATGACTCGCTTAATGAAGAAATCATCACCTCGATTGATGATTCAGGAATATTCTTTAATTCGTACGATTTCCTGATAATCTGCCTCCCACCAGGGTAAGACTCCGCCAAAGGGGATGTGGTTCTCTATTACAAGAAATTAGCAGGTTATAGTCAGGATTAAAATAAATAGGTTCAGAAACGAGCATCGAATGGAAAAGCGGAAACCAGGGTTGGGCAGGCCATTTGGGGACCACTACAATTCCCTCGGCCTTTTCATCTCTAATTTTTTGTAGCACTTTCAGAATAATCGCGAATGGTGGGAAAGCGTAGAAATAAAAGGGTTTCCACGAGATTGTAAATGCATCCGAAGCCAGGGCATCTGGGTCTTTGTACCAAGATATATATCTTTTGCACTTTGTATTGACCCTACTTGCAAACAAGTCAATTTCCGGACTTCCGAAAACTCGTATGATTTTTTCGAAAGCCGTATCCGCAATTTCGAATTCTGTCTCTGGCTTAACCCTCCGAGATTCTGCATCTGCTTCAGAATTTTCGATTGAGCTTATATATGACGCGAAAATCCATAAACCTCGATCCTCACACCATCTCCAAATCTCTTTGGTGATTTGGTTCAGTTTTACAAATTGGATGCCACCCATTCTATTTATGTACGAAATAGCCGTGGTATTATCTATTCGTAGTAATACATCGCAATTTCGTAATGAGTTAGCAAACCATTTTAACCCGAGAAAGGCTGCTTTTAGCTCTAAATAATTAATGTGGTGTGTGCGTTCGTCCTCATGCCAATGACCATGAGTCTTTTCTTTACCACAAACAGCGCCCCAACCGGACAGCGATGCGTCTGTAAAAATTTCTATACAAAAATGAATATTTTTGATATGATTGAAAGATGATATTATGGATGATCTCCACCAACGGAGATCCGCTTGCAATTTATCGCTCAGTGGCATTACTTTACCGTAATCGTCCCGATTTTTTTTGAGAGCCAAATACTTTTCTCTTTCAAATATCTTTGTATGACTCCGTCCGTATCTCACCGCAGGGCAGCAAGATACCAATAGGCCAACCAGACTTGCAAATTCCCTTATTTTACACCTTTCTAGAGAGCTAAACTTCTCTATCTGTTTTCTTATTTGATCTCTTTTCTTTTGGGGCAGTTCAATTATCATTCGATTTGAGTCAAAGACAAAACCCAGAAATTTACACTTCATCGATGGAGTAACTTGGCTTTTTTCATCATTAACTATGAATCCGAGACTATGTAAAAATTGTCGAGTCTTTGTAACATTAGCTAAACATTCTTTATACGATTTTCCCAGTAACAAAAAATCATCCAAGTAGACTACTGAAAGATAACCCAAACTTCTTAATGAAGTTGCCACTGGCTTCAGAAGCTTGGTAAAGACAAAAGGAGCCGTGCAAAGTCCAAAAGGTAGGCAAGTAAATTCAAATAAACTGTTTTCAAATCTGAATCTTAAGTATTTCCTATCAGACTCAGCAATTGGTATCAAATAATAAGCGTCTTTTAGATCTAACGTCGCCATATACCATTTCTCGTTAATTAAATTTATCGCTGTCCTGTAGTCTTCTAATTTGAAATGTTGAGTCTGAATGAAATTGTTTAATTTTTTAAGATTCAAAATCAGTCTACTAGTCCCATCAGGCTTTGGAACTAGAAATATATTTGAGATATATTGGTCTTGGCATGGGTTGCATTGTACTATTGCCCCCTTTTCTAGTAAAGCAGAGATTTGTAAGTGAATTTGACATCTTTCCTCTTTCGACCAGGTTGGGCATTTAGGGGGTATCAATTGCACCACTTTAGATGCAAAAGGTATTTTATACCCTTGAATCCAGGACATAATCTTTGGATCGGGTGTGAGGCTTTTCCATTCTCTCTTGAACAACCTTAGTCTACCCGCTATTTGACTTACAGGACTTAGTATCGTTTCTTTCCGTAATTGGAGTTGTCCTTCCGCTGCGATGTTCTCTGAAAGTGTTGTGGGCGCGATGCCCTGCCTGAAGTTGGTGTTGGATATTTTTGCCCGCTCGTTGTGGCCTGCGGATTTTTGGGTCGTTGCTGACGGAGCGGGCCCTTCCAGTTTTTTGACTGCTTAAATGTCTGGGGCTTTCCTGCCGGTTTGAAATCCTTAGCTGAGTTTTCGATTAGCTTTGCTGCCTTAACATTCTCTGCTAATTCTTTACCAAACAGCCACTCATCTATTGGCGTGGCACTGAGTGTATTCTTCAGATTTGTATTGATGTTTGACAACAATAAACTCCTCCTGATGACAGTTTCATCATGCTGTAAATCCACCAAGAGGCGGCTTGTATCGCCCAAACATTCAATCAAAAGCAGATTTTCTTCGCTATATCCATTTTTGAAAAGTATGGAAAGCGTTTTCCCAATTGCCCCCAGGCATGCTGTCAACTTTTCTTGTTTTGATAAAATACGTCCGTCTCTTTTTAAAATTGCTTCCTGTAATGAAGACTTGACCTCTAAATTGAGCTTCGGTGGGTCGATTAAGGTACAGTTACTCGGGGGTGGGTATTTTTTGATAATGGCCATCCTGTCTTCTGATGGCAGTCCAAGCTTAAGGATTTCCTCCCATCTAGATGCCATATCTTTATGAATGGCTGGAGCAAGGACTCTACCCTCTGCGAAGCGCTTTCCTATAGCATTCAAAACTTCCTCTCCCAGTGGGTCATCAACTGGCTCGGAAGATTTTTCCCCAGCAGGTTGAGCTTCTTTTGGATTAGCGTCCAACAAGGCTTGCGCCTGGATTGTTTCACTTGTCTTGTTATTCTCATCTCCACCATGACTACCTATAATTATCAGAATAACCCTATGAAGAACCATTTCTACTTGATTTAACTGAGTAAAACAAGTCCAACTGTGAGCATTTCTGATAGGTTAGGACCTGAACAAGTCAAAAATTTCTCTCTCAGGTTAGAGCCCGATTGAGTGTTCCAGAAAATCGAATAACGATTTTAGCATTACAGGTTAGAGCCTGAACAATCCGAACAGATTAGTGTCTGTCGAACAAACAACTACTAGCGCCATTCGGCACTCAGCAGCCACGTGGCGAGGGACGCATATCCCTAGTACCGGTTAGAGCTGGTACACATATATACCACTATTATTTTAATGACTTACGTATTTGACTAGTTTCATGCCTCGAAACCTCTTCAGAATCCGATAATGAATGCATACGAAGTTGTCGTTGATTAGTGTCAGACGACAACGAATTCGCAGATTTCGATGGCGTGTAATCATGGCGTCCTTGTTTGTCGATCACTATCGAAGATTCAGAATCTGATGAATGTTTACGACGATGCTGTCTTTTCTTCTTATGCTTGAGCTTTCTCTCCAGTCTTCGAATCCTCTTTATTATTGCAGATTCCTTATTTTCTTTATCTGAGCTATCACTGTGTGAACTGTGTCTTCTTTTTCGTCCCATTTCTTCACGTTGTGGTCTCATCGGCACCAAGAAGAAGAATGAGCTAACGTAATGCCTAGACAGGCAGCCAACGGAAATTTTTACTTTAAACAATGGTGGCGACATCGGTGTAAGTTGAGGGTACTACAGTTGATCATGAGGAAGAGGCGCGAAATACAATAGACGACGTATCGGTAGCTGTCACGTCGTAGGTTAAAATGAACTGTCATATTACAAAATTGTGTAATTAAATTGTAATATCGTTCATAATACGACGGTATACGATACTATTTCATAAATAAGTTGTACTGAATTGTTAAATTAATTACAGATATCAATTTCTATTTATTTATAACATTAGGTTATAAATAACTGTCTTGGTGAAATTTACGCATCTCGGAGTGATAAAGTTAATTAGGCAATAGCATACGAAATTGATTCTTTATGAATTCATTGCAGGTGTGGATTTCTGTTTATTTGCTACATTATTTACAACCGTGCATTTCGTCGGTGACTGACTGATCCGCTGCATCCCTTGGATAAGGAGGGTTACGAACATAGCGATGTGAAAATCATTCATCGAGCAATATAATATACAATATTGTGTAATTGAATTGTGATATCGTTCCTAATACAACAGTTATCTATTTCATAAATAAGTAGTTATGAATTATTGCTTTATTCTACACAGCAATCAAATACACAATTAAATAGATTTACAATAAGAACAATAATTTCAATTAATTTATTACTCGATGAAACTTGAACACGCATTGATGGACTAACACATCACTCACGCAGGACTATTTTCGTACTTATTAGGCTGAGAAGACATGTAGAGTATTGTTTTATTCAGCAAAGATGCCTCGTAGGATGGAACACTTTCACTGAATCAAGGCGAATATTGCTCGTTGAATGATATTCCCATCGCTTTGTTCGTAACCCTACTTGTCGAAGAGATGCAACGGGTCAGTCAGTCATCGAAGAAATTCACTGATGTAAATAGTGTAGCAAATAAACAGAAATCCACACCTGAAATGAATTCATAAAGAATCAATTTCGTATGCTATTGCCTAATTAACTTTATCACTCCGAGATGCGTAAATTTCACCAAGACAGTTATTTATAACCTAATGTTATAAATAAACAGAAATTGACATCTGTAATTAATTTAACAACTCAGTACTACTTATTTATGAAATAGTATCGTATACCGTCGTATTATGAACGATATTACAATTTAATTACACAATATTGTAATATGACAGTTCATTTTAACCTACGACGTGACAGCTACCGCTACGTCGTCTATTATCAGTCACAGACATATAAAATATCAGTAGATCGATTGTCTGTGATCGAGCGGCAGCGTTGTCATTCGCGAAAAGAAATAATTGTGCCGCCATTAGACTGACCACTTTCCACAGAACATCTCGTATATGCCCACACTATAACAATGTTCATGTATTTGTTCTATCATCTTGACTTGTTTTTTCTTTTGCAAACAAAAATTACGAACATCATCATCTGGTAAAGATTCTACAAATTTCATCATTTTTATAAATTGGTACTGTGAATGTGCTATTTGTGTATCAATGTGACAAGTGCCATGTATTAATTTCAATAACTGACCATTCAAATTTTCGTATCCGTAACACGTGTATGCCCACAGAGGTCCCAAATTTTGCACGCAGTCGGGTAAATGCAGTAGCTGATGAATATTTATGGAAAAAAATTGAAGTCCGTACATAACTTCAAATTCTCGGACAAATCTCTGTAATAAATCACGAGCTACTTTTATCATATCTCCTGTAATCAACTCAGAACTCGGAATAGATAATGCTGTTACCAACTGTAAAAAATGTTCAAAATAATCCAATCGCATTACGCCCTCAAAGACAGGAACAGAATAAAAAAAACAAGAAATCCTTAGCTCTGATGCTTTCCAATGAATCAAATCGATTACTGAACGTGGCATACGATGGATAAACTTCGGCGGTTTCATAGCTGTTAATTTATTATTTATCTCAATGATGTTGAAGTTTGCATCGTTGGAATGCAACGAAATTCGCCGGAAAAAAAAAAGAACGCTGCCGACCGAAAATGATTTTTCTGGGTAGAAATAGTAAAAGCAAGGAAAAACAACGATAAATAAAACGTTTAGCCGTATATAACGGCACTTAATATTAATTAAGATCTTCCGAAATGTACAAATTGCATGAAAATTTCTGTCACGTGATGACTCTTCTCGATCTCAAAAATGATTATAGGAATCGTCAAGACTCCCTGACCTCCGGAACGTATCCATAACGGGGGGTGCAATCTGTGAATTTCTATATCATTCTACGCATTGACATTGCATGAAATTTTTTTTTTTAGAATTACTTCTCCCGATGTAAAATATGTTTATGAAAATCGTCAAAACTCTCCGACCTCCGGAACACACCCCTAACGGGGGGTGAAATCTTTGAATTTCTGTATCATTCTACGTATCGACATTGCATGGAATTTTTTTTTTCAGAATTACTTCTCCCGATGTCAAATATGGTTATGAAAATCGTCAAAACTCCCCGACTTCCGGAATACACCCCTAACGGGGGGTGAAATCTTTGAATTTCTGTATCATTCTACGCATCGACATTGCATGAAATTTTTTTTCTCAGAATTACTTCTCCCGATGTCAAATATGGTTATGGAAATCGTCAAAACTCCCCGACTTCCGGAATACACCCCTAACGGGGGGTGAAATCTTTGAATTTCTGTATCATTCTACGCATCGACATTGCATAAAATTTTCTTCTTTACAATTACTTTTCTTGATGTCTAATATGGTTATAAAAATCGTCAAAACTCCCCGACCTCCGAAACACACCCCTAACGGGGGCTGAAATCTTTGAATTTCTGTATCATTCTACGCATCGACATTGCATGAAATTTTTTTTCTCAGAATTACTTCTCCCGATGTCAAATATGGTTATGAAAATCGTCAAAACTCCCCGACTTCCGGAACACACCCCTAACGGGGGGTGAAATCTTTGAATTTCTGTATCATTCTACGCATCGACATTGCATGGAATTTTTTTTTTCAGAATTACTTCTCCCGATGTCAAATATGGTGATGAAAATCGTCAAAACTCCCCGACCTCCGGAACACACCCCTAACGGGGGGTGAAATCTTTGAATTTCTGTATCATTCTACGCATCGACATTGCATAAAATTTTCTTCTTTATAATTACTTCTCCCGATGTCAAATATGGTTATGAAAATCGTCAAAACTCCCCGACTTCCGGAACACACCCCTAACGGGGGGTGAAATCTTTGAATTTCTGTATCATTCTACGCATCGACATTGCATAAAATTTTCTATTTTACAATTACTTTTCTCGATGTCTAATATGGTTATAAAAATCGTCAAAACTCCCCGACCTCCGGAACACACCCCTAACGGGGGGTGAAATCTTTGAATTTCTGTATCATTCTACGCATCGACATTGCATAAAATTTTCTTCTTTATAATTACTTCTCCCGATGTCAAATATGGTTATGAAAATCGTCAAAACTCCCCGACTTCCGGAACACACCCCTAACGGGGGGGTGAAATCTTTGAATTTCTGTATCATTCTACGCATCGACATTGCATGAAATTTTTTTTCTCAGAATTACTTCTCCCGATGTCAAATATGGTTATGAAAATCGTCAAAACTCTCCGACTTCTGGAACACACCCTTAATGGGGGGTGAAATATCCGAATTTCTGCATTATCCTACCCACTTACCTTGTATGAAATTTTTTTTGGTTGGATCAGGGGCGAGTGGAGCTGAAAGTTACGGGGGTGAGTTGTTACCGGGGTTGTCCTTACTGTACCCACTGTTGAGAACAACCAGCCAAGACCTTTTTGGGCTGAAGAACCATCCGAATTGCAAAAAATCCAAGTAGAATCATCAGCAGTGCTATTTGTTCTTCTCCATAAATAATCAGACGCTCACTAAAAGCATCGCAGAGTTAGTAAGAATAACAGACGTATTATAAAATCTGTGATTTCAACTAATACTCCAGAAAAAAAAAATAAAAGAAAGGAGAAAGGAAAGACCGTTGAACGACAAGTTTCACAAAATAAGGATGAAAGCTTTGACGTAGAAAATGATTTGGAATATTGTATCATAGGTATTGATAAATACTTTCGCTCTCGGCTTGGTGAAGAATGGGTTAAATGCATTGAATGGAAAAACTGGGCTTATTTTGAATGTCAAAACAAATTATCAACTCATCAACGTACGTCTGTTCAAATTGTGATTCTGAATGAATAGATCTAAAGGAAACGAGACGTTGAAGAAAAACTTGATGATGAAGGATCTCCTGAAATGGTAGCGGCAAGCGAAACAGTATTGAGAAAAAAAACTACCCAGATTTTACAATGGCCTAATAAGAGATAAGAATTATTACATGGCATCGAAATCCGTGAAGAAGACCATGATTTGTTTAATTTTTCTGTTTTGTTACGAACAAAATTTCATATAAAAAGAAGTAATGCATATGAACAGGTCCACCAATTATCTGTAAACGATCCGGGGTGAAAATTTTGATACGTTTTATGAGATATTAAAATTGCAAACAAATCGAAATTTTGACCCCGGATCGTTTACAGATAACTGGTGGCATCGACGAAATTCCACCAACCCCCAAATAAGGACCACCCCAATATATATTCCAGAAAGTTTAGGAATGATAAAATAACATATACCTATTCCAAAATTGTTGAACAATATTATTTATATAGTACAAATTTTTCAAATGAATTATATTCAATTATAATACTCCAGTCTTTCATATGTTTTCTCATACGAAATATTTCAAAAATAAATCTTGCATAATTTACACATGAATGTCTCATGCATTTTCACGGATAATACTTTTCTTCTTTTGTTTCGTTGTTTCATTTCTTCCTCTTCATCATCGGTATTAGCGTTTGATTTATATATGCATTGCTCGTGGCATTTCCGGTTGCACTCTGTACACTTGACTGAATTTGATTCTGCTGATTTGAAGCAGTTTAAGCACGTGTCCTCCAAGTTTTCAGATTTCAGAAGTAATTCGTGAGCAACTTTTAATCGATATTCAGACGGGCTGAAGTTCATGTCAAACGATCTCTTATTTCCCAAACATTCCATATAATACATTATGTATGATCCACAAGTATGGCCGTCATTTATTTGCTGGTGAGGTCGTTTGTTCAGTTCGCAGTTCTCCTCCCACTCGATGTTTCCGAATTTCCCTAAGGATGATTCGTTACTGCAACATGATATGAATTCTTTGAACACTTTCGCAGCTCTATGTATATCACCTGCACTTCCATACGGATCCATCAACGTTAATCGCCTATTTTTAATATTTGCAACCAACAACCGCCAATGACCTTCGAGGAGATACGGCATTAATAAGGTATCTTTGACCGCATCTTTGACTTTGCCGATTCTTCTGTTTTTGGACATTCTTTTTCCGCTACAATCACCTAAAATAAATGTCGTATCTTCTGTCGAAATATAAGTGAAATCGCCCCATTCATGAATGTTCGAAGCTACGAAGCAATCTATGACCACACCGTCGATCCACATGTATTCACGCAGTGTTGCGTACTGTTTCGTAGTTAATTGAAACTGATTTATAGATAAGACATCATTTGAATTGTAAAGTCCAACTGTAAGTGTTGATGATTTCGATGCCATGTAATAATTTTCATCTTTTATCAGGCCATTATAAAATCTGGGCAGTTTTTTTCTTGGTACTGTTTCACTTGCTGCTGCCATTTCAGGGGATCCTTCATCGTCACGTTTTTCTTCAATGTTGTGATTTTCATATATTTCATCATTCGTTTTTTTTTTTTTCCTTAGTTTCCATAATCTCTTGACATCTGTCTTGGAGTTTCGATGTCCCCAAATGTCCATTCTTGCGTTTCTTATGTAGCCTGCTGCGCATCCAGCTCTCCTGTACAAGGGGATTCGAGGCGGTTTCAGGGTATTTGGGTTTTGGATGCGATTTTTGATTTCCCTTAACGTCCACATCTAAGATTATTTTGGCCATTGTATCCGTCCGTGCCGTCCTCAATTGCCTTATTCTATCAGCGATTGAAGCAGTTGTAGTACGCTCAAAGATAATTTCCTTCATCACCCTGTGGGCACTTTCCACATATGCATTGCTAATACGCGATATGGTAGGGTCAACTAAATCTAAGTCCAAAGACACCCATAAAACAGCATAGGCCATATATTTGTCAACTACATACTCCAGGAATCTTGGTGCATGATTCTTATTTTTAACGCTACTTTCTTGTTCCTCCATTTCATTAAGCAGAATTACCGTTATTCCGTTATATCTTTTATAAAATGGTGAATTTTTGTAAATTGTAGTATCATCAGTTTGCCAGTATTGATAGTTATGTACTTCGTCTAGGTCGTCTTCGTTATCTGCATCTATATCGTCAATATCCTCCAAAATCTTCGAAACCTCTGCTTTCTTTTTTAACATATTGTTTAGAGCAATGACACTATCGGTAGCCATATCTTCGTTTCTGGTGAGCAATATCGTCGCAAAATGTTTAAATATTTCATCCAACTTCTTAATATTTCGGCATATAGCCATCAGCCCCACACATTCTAATAGGAATGATTTGATATTTAAATGTTCTGGAAATTCTCTGTGTATGGTTGCTGACACTCGCTTCATAAAATGTCCATAACACGTTTTCAATATGATCATATTTTTTGGTGGTCATAGGGATCGTGCACGAAATATAGAGGCAGCACTACTGCCGAAGTTTGCGCGCCCTGGTGTTAAATTTATGCATTAATCGGTCAAAATTTGCCTATTACCTAATGAAAATATTAATAAAGAATGGAAAAAATAATTAAATATGGCTTTCGACCAGTACGAAATAATCGTGTTCGAGGCCAAAACGATGCCAAAGGTAAAAAGCTATTTAAATCCGGACATGTTCTGAATGTACAGGAAATACAACATGCAAATAGTCAAGTAGACATAACCGCTACAGTCGTACCCCAGACAAGTGTATCCAATGTTTATAATGTAAAAATAACGGTATGTATCTATCTTTCTATGTATCCATCTGTATATATATATATATATTATGATATAAAAATATATAAACAACATTTTTAATAATGATAATCAATAAATATCGTTTTTTAGCTCGATGATGATCGGAATATCAGTAATGCTGAGTGTTCTTGTAAAGCTGGTTTGTCGGGTCGATGCAAACACATGTGTGCTGTTATACATTACATCAACTCAGCTGAAACAGCTTTGTCAAAAACTAGCCGGGCTCAAGAGTGGGGTAAACCGTCACACCGCCAATTACTGGGGTACGATAAGGGTGCAAGAATGACTGATTTGTTCACTCCACCAGCTTTAAGTGATCAACTTGCTAAACTACAGCCTTTAAAGATCGAATCTGAAAATTTCCCTGAGTCTCTAGCTGGAACACCTCTTTGTACAATGCTAAATATTGAACGAAAAAATGAGATTGAGATTACAGCCGCTGTATCACTTGTAGAGCTAGTTCGGATTAATGAACGACGTACTTCAGAAAACAAAGCTCGAAGTGTTGTCATGGACATATTTATGCTACAGTCCTTGAACAAAATATACACACAAACTAATTCTATTGCAAGTGATTTAAATGATTTTTATGTCAATCAAGTATGCTGTGATGTTGATGCAGCATTGGATATAAGTGTTCAAACTATCCATCAGTCAAAAAGTGATGAGTGGTTCAAACAGCGTATACTACGAGTAACTGCTAGTAATGGTCATAAATTGAAAGGAAATCGCTTCAATATAGACAAAGTCATCACAGATTTGTTGACACCTGGAAAAGTTACAACGTCTGCCATGGCTTACGGAAGAAAGATGGAAGATATTGCTCTTCAGGCGTATAAAAAACAACTAGTCGATTCAAGTTATGAAATTATTAAAGTCGGGCTCATAATTAATCTCCAACAACCTTGGCTGAGTTGCTCCCCCGATGCCATTTTAGTCTACGGACAGAATATTTGGCAAAAACGACTGATTGAAATTAAGTGCCCTTACAAGTGTAAAAAAGTGCCAATATTTGATAGCGAAGTACGGAAGTGTAATGTGCAATATTTAAAGGTAGATGAGAATGGATTGCAATTGAGTAAAACTCATTCAATTTATACTCAAGTTCAACTGCAGATGTATGTTACTAATATAGCATTGTGCGACTTATTTGTTTATTCACCCCTAGGTAGTGTATTGATAACAATAGCCCGCGATGATTTAGTACTAATAACCTTAGTTCCTCAACTCGAAAAATTCTATTTTGGTCATTACATCCAAAGATTACTTGCTAAGTATGCATAGAAGTTTAAAAGTGAATATGTATTAATAAGAGTTAGCATTAATCTATAACATTATTGAGTAATGAGAAATGATTTTAAAACTGTTGAAAATGTTATAAATGTTGTAGATTTTTATTTTTATATAATAAGTATAATACTAGAAGTTCTCTAAGTCGTTAACGCTAAAAGCAAAGAATAACCAAGTGTTCAAATTAACCAAAAAGCAAATGTACTACTGACTATTTGAGTAATATTTTTCAAAGACTAAAAATATAACAATAATTTTTTCAGAAATGATGTATTTTATTTGATGTTTCATTTTTACAATTCATATTTTTTTTTCATTCTTTTGATTCATCTCGTTTAAATAATGGTTTTTCAATATTTATTAAAGCACATATGACATAAACAATTTCATCAATATGAGGTAATAATGATACTGGCACTTTGGAGAGAATATAAAAATCCTTGATTCTTTGATTAACTCGCTCAATATGTATCCTCACTGAAGCAATATTATATGTTTCATCTACTTCTTCCGGTGTAAATTGATCTCTGCGACAAAACGGAGGCATGACGAAGACCGCATTTTTTTTTTCTACTTCAGTTTGTATCTGTGGGAAACCTTTATCAGCAAGGACAACATCTCCAGGCTCAATTAAATCAACTAGACCGCAATCATTTGTAATAAAACAATCACCAGCACGACCACCATAGCACTTTGACACAAAACTGATAAATCCATTCGGAGCACATCCCACTAAGAATTTTACTGTGTGATGATGTTTATAATCTGAGTACATTAAAACTTTCTGTTTAACTTCTGGTGGTACCTCAGTATTAACTTCTGTACAGTCAATGATAACACGTGTCTGCGGGTAATATTGTTTGAATGCTTCTGGTAGGGTTGCCTGTACAGTGGCTTTAGATGGCCAGAATATAAAGTTTTTCAATAAAATATTCAATTGCTGCAGATTTTTTATGAATATTCGATGCACAGTCGTTCGATGGATATTGAATAAGACAGAAATCGCAGTGAATGTCAAGCGGGTTTTAAGTTTCATCAAAGTTATTAATAATTTCGTTTTTTTATCCACTTTAAAGGCTTTGCAGTCTGGAAGTAGATTCAAAAGAAATGAGAAGATAGTCAATGTAACACCAGTTAAGCTACTCATAGACTCATCAGTCCTGATAGAAGAAAGCCCATGGAAACCTTGGCAATGTGCTATTACAAAATTGTTATCAAGTGGATCACAACTGGCATCTTGGACGTTCTTCTTGAAAAATGACATAGAAGCTTCACACATTTTATCCACAGTTTTTTTTACTGATATATTGGCCTGTACTGCAGCGGTACTTGAACCATCACGATTATCCAAACTGCAAAACATATATGTAAAATTGTCAGTCGTATCATCCAGTACTTCCTCAGTTTGACAGCTCACACTTCGATAGACAGGCTGAAGAGAATTTGAAATATCCATATCACTATGGCAGTGTTCCTGAATTTCTGGTATTTCTCCAGTATCTTGCTTCATCACAATAGCACTGTTGTCATTATTACCAGTCACTGTGAACTCCTCATTGTTGATAGTTTTCCTTGATTGACGCACTTGTGACCGTTCGAATCGTCGTAAAGATTGAGTCGATTTTTTATTATTTACTTTTCCAGGAAAAATAGACGGAATATAAGACGGATGTAATGGGTGCTCTGATTTTTTATTATTCACAAAATGAGCACTGCAAATTCTTGTATTCTTATTCGGTTGCCAGTCTTTTGGATTTTTTCTGAAGTAAACAAAAAAAAGATTGAAGGTTATGTTTCTATCAGTCGATAAATATCATCATTTTAATTATTATAATAATTTTACCAGTTTCAAATACTTAATTTAATCAATTATAAATAACCTGATTTTGTTACTTTCAATAATAATAATACAATACTCACACATAATTTTTCACTGCATTTACCCATTTTATACGTTTATCATTCTTCCACGAGGCACCACAGCTACTCAGCGGAAAGCAATAAAATTTTACTGTCAAATTGACTGCGCTCTTCCGACGCGACTTATCTGTACATCCCTTAATACAACAAGATTTTACCGATGAAGACATTGCGCAAATTATTGATATTTATTCATATAAAAATGAATGAAGACTAAATCCCGTGTTACAGTGTTCTAATTTTGACCGAAAAATACACATTTTTGTCACCAGCTGGCGTCATAGTCAATGCGCACGATCCCTATATATTGTTCACGCAGAATTCGAACATGATATGCAGATAGTTCTGAATAGTTACAAGATTCCATACTCGTAAGATTCCGTGTATAAACGCCCATGACCAGTCTATTGTGATAACATTGGCAATTGGCCACTTCCGACCGCATTTCATAACAAAATACTTATAACGTTTTAAGAATATACTGATCGATGCAATATCGTGCTCGGACGTTATCATATGAGCGAGTGTAAGTAGCTCTTTCTCGTGTCTCATTATTATACAATAATAAAATATTTTTTTACATTTTAAGTCTTCTGGTTTTCGAGCAATTGATCCTGTTGCATCCATGTGTAATACTACTGGTTTTCCGCGAGGTATAATGTCAAGATCTTCTTCGGTATACATTATGGCTGTCAACAGTAAACTTACATGTCTTAAGAAAGGATCTTTTTTTTTATTTTCATGAACCCACAATTCCATCAAATCAGACAGATCCAACGATTTTATTGTTAATCGTTCTTCGCATCTTTCTTGTGACTTCACCTTATATGCAACTTTTAGTGTCCGGAGATCCTGTAAGTGCCCATCGTTCTTTATTGCCGTGTTGGTTTTGTTCTGAATTTCTGTGAGAAATGCCACCACGCTGCGGTGCCGCACATTCTTTTGCCATTGCCTCCGTTCTTCGCCCTTTAGAACTCGAAAAGTTTCAGCTATTAGGTTTTTCTCGTGAACGGTCGTTAATTTTCTGTCGCTTGATACCGTAAGCCTAGCAAGAGGTTCTTCTAATTTATCAACGCGAAACTGGAATTTTTGTTGGTGATTGGGTTTTCTACATTTTGCATATGATACACAATCTAATAAATTATATCGTACTGAACCGTAGAAACCCAGCGTACAAGTACAGTTCAAAGTATATAACATAACATCCTCAATAACCTTCCTTACTTTATCCTCGTCATTGTATCCGAGGGCACTTTTGAAATGGGTTGAAGGAATTTCAACTGTGCCAAGATCCTCTTTAAATATTTTGACTTTCTTGCGCTTATTTTTTTTTTTTTTGTGATAATGCTTTGGACTTCACTAGAGTCGGTCTCTAGTTCATCGTTTTCATCAGTTAATTTTCGTTCTGTACCAGGTAATTCTATCTCTTTTCGACCATGTATCTTTACTCCTAATTCTTCATTCGTCGAGCTCTCGGTGTCCGTTATGTATTCAAACTGATTTTTTTTTCCGATTTGTCTATCGCTGCTTTCGATTTTGTGATTACTCCATGTCCTGTTACACGGATTGGTCTCACGAGATTCATTTTTCTCAAAGCTGCCAAGAATTTCCCCGTGTACTTGACAATTGGACGTATCGTAGCCTCCCAAGCTTTCGTTATGGTTATTTTTTTCATCAAGTTTGTTTTTTTGTTCGACTACCTCCCAGTGACCATTGCGTTGTACCCCGGAAAACATAAAGTTTAAAGTTCGTTTCTCAACTTCACCTTCGAACTGCATTATACGAATTATTTCTCCTCCTATCATTTTGCGAAAAATTACCGTAGGAAATTGGTACAACTTGACGAATATACCAAGTTCGAAGTCGGTACCGTACGTATTGCTTGCGCCCATTTTCTTCTCGTAATCAAGTTCTTCTGCATACATGCTTTCCTGACATGTGCTGCGAAGCATGTCGACTTCGGAAGACCAATTGTTGACTACGTACTGTACAATTTCTTCCCTTAAGTCGGCGTGAAATTTTTGATATCCGTAAATGCAATGGGAAAAGCACCGGAATAAGCAATTCCCATCACCAACGATCTTAACAACGCTATACCTGTTCATGAAATCTGAAATCTCATCAGTTTCATGCCGTTGCTCAATTTGTGCAGTCACTTGCTCACTGGTTCCTAAAGGTTGTGGTTCGTAATTAATAGTGGTCTGTGTGTCTTCCTCATTTCCATTTGTGTTTTTTTTTTCAGTGAGTAATCTTCGTACGTTGCTCCTCAACTCGTCGTTCGACTTCCACAGATATCGCCAATGTGACTGTCTTTTCGCATCGCATTTTGCTTTCAATATTGTCGCCACCTGTCTTGGGTCATAATTTTGAGGAAGAGATTGATATTTTACAGCAAATTTTTGGTTTTTAATTGTTCAGAAGGGATGCATCTATCAGATAAACATACAACTTTTTGATATCCCAAAAATTGCCTGATTCATTCAGTTTTTACTGAGATTTTTCTAATTTTTCAGTGTTTTTTCTTTACTTTTTCTTTTATCTCAATCAAAAATGGTCATATCGAAAAGTTGTACATTCATCTGATAGAGGCATCCCTTCTGAACAATTGATGACCTAAAATTCCAGAATTGATCCAACGGTGCTCCTGATTCTTTACGACAACCGAGTAATTTTGTATTCTTCTATATTCAGCGTAACTACTATTAGACGCAAACTAATATTCAATGTTGAATATGGATAATGAGGGTCAATCCCTCCTCAAACTTCATGATTTTTTGGGATTTCATCAGACCATCAAATTCGCTGTAAAATATCCATCTCTTCCTCAGAATTTTGACCCATTCAAAGGTGTAGATTAGACTGGGCCAAAAAAATTGACTATTTTTGTTTTTGAAAAATAAATTCTTAATTTCTTCGATTTTAATTAAGAATAACTTTTGAAGAATTGCATTTAGGCAAAAATACTAAGAGATCTTTTTTGTAGAACATTAAATTTCCTTCAAGAATCCGTCGTGATCTCTTTCAGATATTCATTGATTTGTTAGTTACAAAATTCCAAATTAAATAAGTCAAATCGAAAAAACATATCAATTTATTAAGCTTAATTACTCGCAAACGGCTTGTCTGACGAAAATCTATGATCAGACCTCTTTTGTAGGGAATTTAATTTTACATAGGAATAAGCGGAAATAAATTCTTTCACTTCAATGTTTTGATAGTTCTGACGTAAAACATCAAATTATGACTAAAAATCAAAAATAGCGATGATAGACCTCTTAAGATTAATATTAAGGGCTCAAACTTTCACGCAAATTTTTTCTTGTCATTCTGAATAATATTCTCGATATATTTTTCAAAAACAAAAATAGTCAATTTTTTTGGCCCAGTCTAAACTGTAGATACCCCCTTAATTAACAAAAATTATGAAAAAATAATTCTTTCCTCAGGGATTTTATGAAGTTATAGGGTAACACGGGGCCGTTGTTATCACCTTATGATGAAAAGTTATTAAAATAAAATAAAAAGGTAAGTATTAATGGGGGAAACCACATTAGAATGTTCAAAATATCGAATTTTCTTTTTATTATATAAATTGTTTTTATTATATAAACGTCAAAGTTCGATCAAATTCCATTAAATTTTTCCCAGGGTGCATCCTGGGTGCATCCCCCGCGACAAAGTTTGAAAATGTCGGATCTCTCTTTATTTTGCAGCTGTTCATTCAAACCTTCAAATGACCATGATACTTTGACTTTTGAGAAAATTCGAAAAAACTATCTTGTGTCGCCCTTAAAACCACGGAACAAGTATCAGAGACATTTTTTCATATCGATTCGTTTATAAAAAAAATGCCTGGGTCACTATAAACGCGTCACCTTGTATATTAATGAATATTTAGGTAAATGTGAGCGTTACAAATATTCTCACATTGATGTGAAATAAACAAACATTGATTCATAAAAAAAAATGACGATTAATGGCCGCTTAACGAGCGATTGTTATTGACGCCAAACGCGCGCCAACTACACAAAGAGAAATAATAGCTGCGAAAAAGCTGTGAAATCGGTATTTGTCTTCTATAACTTTACCTCTATCATGCTGTCGTCATAGGCAACAAACAACAATATACATTATAAAATTACACATCACCGAAGAACTTGTTTTTCGGCGTTATTCGAGCCACCGCCGTTTTGACGTTAGAACGACGTTAATTTTGCCGTTATGAATAGTGCCCAAGTTAACAAATAAGCCCCCGTGTTCCTTTGACAATAAAAGTATGGTAGTTTGAATACAGACCGATATTACCGTAGGATTCACAATAATCAGTATGAGAATGTTTTTAAAACATAGAAAATCAAGTGTCCTTCACTTACTTTCATAAGGAGAGAATTTTTCCCAGATGCGTTGAAATTTATTTCCTCAAAAGCCGAAACACTCGCTGCAATTGCTGCAGCCAGCCCCAAGAGGTTCTGCACATTTTTTTCTTTCGTTTCAACACTTGAGTGTACTGTCGAGTCACTTATCGGCGCAAACATGGTCAAATGATATTTTGGAGCGCGATTCTGGATCTTTCAAACTCAAGTTAGCGATCTAAGCTGAGTCCATAGCAACCATATAATTTTCAAACAGTTGCTATCTAGGGAGTAATAATTGCAACAGATTTCCGCGATGCTAGTGCTTTGAACCAACGAGCACCCTCTATTCCGTACCGATTTACGTATACAAGATACAGAAATTCAAAGATTTCACCCCCCGTTAGGGGTGTGTTCCGGAGGTCGGGGAGTTTTGACGATTTTCATAACCGTATTAGACATCGAGAAAAGTAATTCTGAAAAAGAAAATTCCATGCAATGTCGATGCGTAGAATGATACCGAAATTCAAAGATTTCACCCCCCGTTAGGGGTGTGTTCCGGAAGTCGGGGAGTTTTGACGATTTTTATAACCATATTAGACATCGAGAAAAGTAATTCTGAAAAAGAAAATTCCATGCAATGTCAATGCGTAGAATGATACAGAAATTCAAAGATTTCACCCCCCGTTAGGGGTGTGTTCCGGAGGTCGGGGAGTTTTGACGATTTTCATAACCATATTTGACATCGCGAGAAGTAATTCTGAAAAAAAAAAATTCATGCAATGTCGATGCGTAGAATGATACAGAAATTCAAAGATTTCACCCCCCGTTAGGGGTGTGTTCCGGAGGTCGGGGAGTTTTGACGATTTTCATAACCATATTTGACATCGGGAGAAGTAATTCGGAAAAAAAAAAATTCCATGCAATGTCAATGCGTAGAATGATATAGAAATTCACAGATTGCACCCCCCGTTATGGATACGTTCCGGAGGTCAGGGAGTCTTGACGATTCCTATAATCATTTTAGAGATCGAAAAGAGTCATCACGTGACAGAATTTTCATGCAATTTGTACATTTCGGAAGATCTTAATTAATATTAAGTGCCGTTATATACGGCTAAACGTTTTATTTATCGTTGTTCTTCGTTGCTTTTACTATTTCTACCCAGGAAAATCATTTTCGGTCGGCAGCGTTCTTTTTTTTTCCGGCGAATTTCGTTGCATTCCAACGATGCAAACTTCAACATCATTTATCTCATCAATAACTGCATACAATGAAAATGCGTAATTCCTGTACTTAGAGTCGAACAACAATGTCAACATTTTTTTAATGACACCAGCTTCACCGCCGTGCATACGATCAATTCCCATACCTTTGATGAAATCTGGCATGATTATTGATAACGCAGTCGGACCTTTCACCCCCATGACAGGTCGATCTGGGGTTGCGTCGTTGGCATATTCAATACATTGCTCTGATGTTCTCAGTGACAGTACCTCCTCATACCGGTAAGCGTGAACATAACCCCTTGGAAGTGTCGGAACACTTTCACCTTTGCTCAGGCATGCCGGACAACCGTAATCCCCATTGAATTGAGTGAAATTTAAACATTCACTTTTAGCAGGAAGATCACAGGTTCCCATTAGAACAACTCCTCTGACGATGATATTATCTTCATTAGGAAGATTGATTTCTATCCCGTGAGCAACTTGTTCTAATTCTTGTCTAAACTTATAAATAAGTGTGTTCATAAAAAGTTTCTTATCGCCAAACCAATGACCCAAAAGTAAGGTGTTCTTTCTTTTTTTTTTTCGATCTTCGAATGGTAACTCATTAATAGTTAAATATACAGGATATACGCTGATCTTGGACGATTTGAAAACAGGAATTCCATCTGTGTACCAACTAAAAGAAATGTTGTGTGGGTTACTGAGAAAACCGTTATTCATCCACCTCTGGTACAATTGCCCATCATAAATGTCTGCGATGTGCCCTGGCAGAGGCATTGGTCCTTGGAATCCCCATTGCAGACTGTTATAAAATCCGTTTCTCATATACATTTCTTTTAGTTGATTCACAAAAGGTAATTGAACGAAATAAGCGTTTTTTTTTTTTAGGACATGACGGACACTCATCATTTGCCGATGGCAATTCTCGAGTGCAGAACTTGCAATAATAATGTTTGATAACATTATTTTGGCCGAGACCGAAATATTTACGGAATTTGTACAAGCTGTTTTTTTTTTAATCCGTTCTGCAAGCAGTGTAATTTTAGAGCTATTATGATGTCTTCGATGCATGACATTGTCAAATTATGATGTAATAGCAGAGTTAAAATTATCAACATGCTTCCAGCAACGGTGATGCTAGCGCCATGGTATAAAGGACGATCGTCATCAATATTTCCTTGATCTCTTTCTCTATTATTATGCAGTTCTTCATGTTCTTCCTCGTTGTTTAAATCTTCATCTTCTTGGCGTTGATCTTCAATGTTCTGGTCGTTGTCCCCTTCATTCTCCTCGTCGTACTCCTCTTCAATGTTCTCGTCGTTCTCCCCTTCATCGTCCTCTTCGCTATGTAGTGCTTCTTGGTCTTCGATACTGGAATCGTCTTGGGCTTCCACATTCCTGACATCATAATCATTATCACTTCTACTGTGCAAACTTTCATCTTTTTCTGTATCCTGATTTGGAACGCACGGTTCTTGTATGCACGGTTTCTGCAATACCAAAAAGTCTGGAATTATATTATTCAGCAAGTAGTTATGTTTATAGATTAGTTGTTAAAGAGGTTAAAGGAGAAAATGAAAAATTACGAAAATTTTCTATATGCAAGTTTTGCATGAGGACGTGCGAATTTGCTTATTTTTACATTAGAAAATACGAATAGAATATATTTACATCGAATGATTAGGTAATACTGGTCTGACTTCTTCCTCCAGAATTTTAAGCAGAATGAGGCGTTCTGCATCTTCGTTCAAATTTTCACATGTAATACCACAAGAGCTTCAAAATTATCGGGTATTTCCCGATAGGTTCGTTGCAAACAAATGAAAGAGTCAAGTTGTTCAGGTTAAAAAATCACGAGCGCGAAGCGCGAGTGATTTTTCTGAAAAACTTGACGACTTCGTTTGATTGCAGGGAACCTTGAGGGAAATACCCGATTAATTTTGAAGCTCGAGTGGTATTCGGGGGATTATTTTTTCATCCAAATTTCGGCCGATAGAATTGCACCATGAGACAAAATCCACAGTTAAAAATTAGAAATTCGGAAGTCACAGAATTATAATTAAATTTAATTCATATTCAAAGTGTCGCTGTAAAAAATACAATTGTTATAGACATTAGAAGAATTTTTCTTTGAGTCAGTATCATTGACGATGGCTCCAGAGGAAGTGGAAGGCTGTAGAAGTGGAGGGGGAAGGGCAATGGAACTATTCATCGTATTCACTTCATTGGGCGTTTTGTTTCGCAATTTCTTCAGAATCGCTTCATGGTGTTCATGATCCAGTTGTAAATAAGGCTGAATTGAATGAGTGTTCGCATGCCCAGTAATTTTGATTATTTGTTGTTCTCCAACTCCTGACTTGGCCGGATTAGAAACCGCTGTTGCTCGACTTGAATGATTGGTGATTTTCTTGTTGGCCACATCAAGCCCAGGCTTCTCCGCTGACTCCTTCACCCACTTTGCAATCATATTTTGGCCTACTGGAATATCTTTATACCAGCTGCTACCTGGATTTTTCCAACTCGGATTTGGAGTCAGGAAAAGTCTGTCTGTCTTTATTTTTTCATTTCTCTTCCCTTGCAATTTTCTAAACAGTCTCACTGGACACTTATTGGGGACTTCTTTGTTCTCGGTCAACCACTTACTATCAACATACCTTTTGCCGCCACCTTGAGTAGTTTTGGTGAATATCGGATTATATTCGATTCTATCTGCGGGTTTTCCATCATTTTCCCTCACTTCTCGGAAGTGATATATCGTTGCCTTGGATCCTTCACCGCCTCGCCAAGCCAACTCGACTGAGATAATCATAAATAATTTTTGTTGTAATCCCTTAGGTGTTTCTTCGTCCCAGGCCTCAATCATTGAATCCCAATCCTCCTCACTCAGAGCTGCTGCACTAGCCTTTCGTTTTTCTGGTATGGATTGCAGAGCCTTGCGTTTAGCGTCACGAGACCCTCTGGCTCCTTTGAAAACAACATCAGCGAATGGATTAATTTTCACGTTGAACTCGGCCGAATATTTATCCTGGAGTATTGTCTTCACCGTACTTTCCTTATAATCTTCTCCATCAGATTTCTTCATGTTGTATGCCCAGTCTTTTAAATATCCGCCAGTTCCTCTTCAGTTTTGTCAACCGTCAATACGTAGCTTCTCTGCTTACAAAAGGCAAGAAATTGATTCCACACGGATGTTCCAGACTTGATGGTGTTCATGGGTACATTTCCCTTCACCTTATCATTAATTGTTTGCAGAGAAAAATCCCCAAATCTACTCATTTTTTATAAAAATTTTCCGGTTGACACATTTCAATCTGTCAGATTCGATGGGCGGTTAACGGGATTGGGAAATCTTTTGTTTTTTATATATATCTACATCATGGAGTAGAAGGAGACGTATCTTCCTATACACGCCGCATCGAAAAGTGGTCCTAAATTTTCACGTTATAGGTGGCGCTGCTAACAGCGAGGAACCGCCGAGTTCCAGCAAAATTTGGATGTCATTAATCACGATCGATGTAATATTCAAACTTTATGAGTACGAAAAATAAAAGTAATCTCTTCAAAGAGGAGGAGTTGGATTGAAAGCAATGTACGGATAAACTTGTAGTCATAACGAAATTATTATATTTTATCACAGTTATAATAGAGCAATATGTACAGTGGGTTATGTAAGCCTGGACTGCTTACGCAAGAGTCTGGCTTTTTCTTTCTTCTGATTATTTATTGAATTAAATCTTCTGCAGGCGAAATGCAATCGCATGATCACATAGAATCGTACTATTCTGAGGCTTAAGGCTTGCTCGCACTTGTCGCATTCGACAGTCTGCAGGTGTTTCTCTGGTAGAGAATTAACAATAATGGATAGCGTGTCATTATTCAACGGTGTTGTTTGTAAAACTTCGGTGATTACGTCTTCGACAGCCGATATCAGCTTAAATAATTTATTTGAAGGCAATATCAAACCGCCTCGGCTTTTTAAAACAATCATTCCATCTCTATCAAGAGTTGGTTCAGGTGCAATCATTAATGCAATGCAAGCCTCGCAGCTTGTCATTTTCTTAATTTTTCGCACAACATATCCCGCTATGTATGATTTTACACGAACATCTGTTGTCGTGGAGAACTCGTTCTGGTTCCCGTCAAGAAATAAGTCCGCTGCGTCATCCACATAGTCCATTTCATGTAAGTGGTCCCCTGCATCAAATATTGCATCCAAATTTTCCAGAATGTCCGGGCGTGGCTCATTATGCTTTAGGTCTTTAGCCTCAAGCATCGACTTCAATATGTCGCCCTTTCCAATGTTTGATCCACGCGGGGGTTTGACTAGTGAATAGACACTCAGTAACCGAAAAGTTTGCGCGAAGAGTATAGGATCTGGATCAGTATTGCAGCCACCAGCGCTCCGAATCATTCCAAAAAATCTCTCTAAGGCATCTTGTTGGATGCGACAGGTCAGAAGATATTTGTAGTCTCATTTTGTGACGAGGAAGTTGTGTAATTCTATGGTGGATTGTATCGTTACCCGCAGACCTATAATGCTGTTTGTGGTGTGAGGAACGACTTTTTATCCACGATACAAAGACGCTCCCAATCGTCGAGGTATGTTAGAAAATCTTCCAAGAACTTCACCTGAGATTCTGTTCTCAATGCAGTAAGTTCGGACTCACTATTCAGGATGTCAATGAGCGTATTCATTCGTTTAGTAAACTGAATACTTGGTTCTACCTCTTCTGATTTATTGTTCCTTTGAGCATATATTTCCATGCCGACTGCTGCTGAGGCACTAAATATCTGAAAAGCCCAAGACACTTTCATTTTTTGATAATTTTTGGGATTCAAATGGGCAGGCGTTAACTTAGGACACACTTTCAAAGTAAAAGCTTTAGGATCATCCATATTAATTACATATTCCCAATGCTTGATATCGATAGTCCCATCAGGAGTTAACATACCCAGATAGAACAGTTGCTGTCATATTTACATCATATTTACATCATACCAAATCATCGAATGTAACAACCATGTGCATTTTATGATCGATCATATTGCGCTCATATTGCAATCATAGCATGACTACATCGAATGATCACAATATTCAGTCAACTATTTGTACATTATACGACGCATTTAGTGAACGCATATAGCAGAAATATTTCGATCATTTCTTGAGTCACGCCGTGACTACATTATGAGTGCAATATGATCAGTCATAAAATGCACATGGTTGTTACATGACAGCAACTGCGTGCGCGGTTGCGCGTTATCTGGTGTATCACATTTATAATTATATAATTAATATTATAATATAATATTGAAAAAAATTAAAATAATTATATTGAACGTTCGCATTTGTTTAACGTGAGTGTTCGCAAATTTTCCATCCCAGAAAACGCACTTAACCTACCTACAAATTTTTCGCACCTATACCGGGATTCGAACGCACGACCTAACGCTTATAAACTAACGCACCCTACCACTTACGCCACGCAAGAGCTCTAAAAGCCGGTAATAGAGCCGATTGACGCGAGGCGAACGCGTTCATCTAATGCTGTCATATTTCCATCATGCCGTGATCGCATTATGAGTGCAAGGAATGTTGATCACAGCATGTTGTACTTATGTTGCGATTATGTCAACATGGAATGCAACAAATAATCGATCATGGAATGATGGAAATATGCTACCATGATATGTACTCAATATGTTAGAAATAAAAGGAGTCATATCATGATTAAAATATGTCGGCATATTTACAACTATGTTTTGTTGATCATTCCATGTTGACAATGTGTAGTCAACGGGCTGACAAACAATTGTGTCATACTTCATGATGACCATGATCATCACGAAATTCTATCTGGGTAATCTTCGATGATACAAAGCGATTCTGTATACATTTTACTAAGTGAGGAAAGTCTGAGCAGAACCAAAGACGTCGCTCTTCGTCTTGTGGATGGAAACAGGATGGTTTTTTGACAGAGATCCCGAATTTGCTCCACATGGTTCTATTCCATGATGCGCCATCTGTTGTCACAACATCTACGTAGAAGCCACTCTGCTCAAGAGCTAGCACACATTGCAGGACGAGCTGATGCAGAATTATCCCAGGCGTACATCCTCTGGCTAGAAAAGAACCAAGTGCCTGAACCCACGGTCCTTGTAATGGCTGGAACATGAACACGAGAGCATGGTCGCCAGGAACCTCCAACTGATGATCCGGTGTAAATTCTCCAAGATCCGTAAATCCCATGATTTTACAGGTTTTAGAGTCAAACGACACTCTTTCTTGTAAATGCATCTCGTCGATCATTAACGTACCTCTTCTTTCATTCGGACTCATGCTAGAAGCCTTGGTTTTCAAACACTGGAACGTACTTGATGGAAAACCGTATGCAGCATCCATATTCGATATGTATTTGTCCAATGTCTCTTTTTTCGGTAGGGGTAAGATGTTATTTTTTCTGATGTGTTCATAAAGCGAAGGACTTTTAATCCTCATTAATAAGCATTCACAAATCCACTCGAGGCTGTACCGTCGTCCACGACTGCTCTTTACTTTTGCGTTTGAGAAGGACGCCAGCACTGCTTCTCTTTGTTCATGTGGCAATTTTTCAATTTTTCTGAGTAAATCTACTTCGTTTTGGGCAGCACATCTTCTTTTCAGAGAGAATACTAAGTCCTTCAACTTCAGTACCTTGTTCTTCAGCCGGTTATTTTGTCGTTTTAGGTTCTTATCTTGTTTTTGTACACCTCCAGAACGGATCCAGCGTACTGGTTTACACGAGTGACATGAGGATTCTGGTCTGCCTTTTACACCGTTGGCTGCACGGAAAGAAATCTGTTGCGAATATCGCATGGGAATGTACCATGTGAAACAAGCAATGGATGTGCCATACTAAAATCGTATCGATTCATGCTACTTTAGCATGAATCGATGCGATTTTAGTATGAAAGTGTCCCTTGCGAGAAAGGCATGCACCGATGCAATTATCGCACGAGAGCGATGTTACCTCCGTACTATAAACGCAAGGAGGTCCATGCGAAAAGAGCATGGGTCCCGAGCGTTTCGAAGATTTACGGACTGCGCATGCTCGCGGCAACCGATATAGGCGATACGTGAGCGCGCGTTACAGTCTCCTGCTTACGTCACATATTTGTACTTTTATTATTTTCTATTTCTTTACGTTTTATTATTCTGTAGAATTATTATTGTATGTTATTCTTATGATCTTCTTGGAATTAATCAAAAAATTATTATCAATTGTTTGAGTATTATTCTTCTTGGTCAAACCAAGTGCTAAGAGAAGAATATATATATTTGCTGTTATTTCGATTCTTTTCCTTGCATAAAGAATATACATATTATACGTGTACTTCTTTGCTTATGCTTTGACTGATAATACTGCGAAGTATTACCATATTAGTATACTATTTCAATTTTAAGGTGCTTCCCTACGCAATTCCACCAGACCTGAAAACATTGGGAAAAAAGATGTTATTAAACGGAATATCTCTGCCTGGGCACCGAAATCAATGAAACAAACTTCGTCGCGCAATTCTATGTACGATTTCGAACACGTACAGCCAAAATTTTTTTTTTTTTCCGCGAAAATAGAGAAGATATCCATGTAAAACGTTTTCAAAGCCGTTTTACATGGATATCCTCTCTATTTTCGCGTAAAAAAACCAACTTTTTGGCCGTACGTGTTCGAAATCGTACATAGAATTGCGCGACGAAGTTTGTTTCGTTGATTTCGGTACCCAGGCAGAGATATTCCGTTTAATAACACATTTTTTCCCAAATTTTGAGGTCTGGTAGAATTGGGTAGGGAAGCACCTTAACTATTACTTAAAATTCTAGTTAGTATATAGAAATATTTACTGATTCAAATTCAGGAGAGTATGAATTCGGAATATGAAACATGTTGATTGTAAATGCCAATAGTTAATTGAAGCATGATACATTTGTCATCAACATATCGTGATTCAATCCAGGTTCTCGAAGATAGAAATAGGGAAATGAAAATTAAAGGAAAATTGGAATAAAACGAAGAAAAGTACTGAAAAAAGTACCTTTTTTCAATAACTTCGAGACAAATGTGTTCAAATACACTTGAATAAAATCGGGAGTCAAATTAGTATTGTACTTTTTATATAATAATATACAGTTGCCATATAGTACATTAGGATCCTATCCCTTCTATATATCGTACCTTGTTGCAACATACTCTTCCTTGTTCTTCTTCAAATACAAACACGGCGGAAGCTTAGGTATCAATTCGATATTAATCAACAAGTCTGGCTTATTACAATTAGAGTTTACAACATATGAATGGTAATAGTCATTAAAATAAAGCGTTTCGAATTCGTTTACTTGAATATAAACACCATCGCAGTGAAATATTTCTTTGATAATTCCAAACTGCGGATTCTCTTCGGTCATTCGCGTTACGAAAATAGTTCCCGCAGAAAATTTTTTGCCAAGAATTTCTACAAATTTCAAACTAATTACAGCGCTTTGTTCTGAGATGTTTGGAATCAGTTTCTTCATATCAAGTAGAGCATTGTTATTTTTAACTGGTCCAAGAGAAACTGCCTGCATTACATTTTGATACGATTCCTTTATGTAACACTGTTGAAGTTGATGTCGAACGGCGATTGTGTATGGCAAGTTAATATTGCATGTGGTTCCGAGTGCTATTTCTTTCAATTTTTTGTTCTTTCTTTCAAACATCAGGGTGGAGAAGTGGACTATTGGGCCATTAAGTAACATGGCTCTTATATAGTGAAGAGCAAAATGCATTTTTGGTTTTAATGGACCGAACACTGTTGTGTATATCAAGTTATGTTTTTGAATAAGTTCCTTCAAATTATGTATTTCACCTCTACTTAGCTTTGGAGATGTGATAACACCAAGTATTTTCCGAAGACATAGATACAGTTTCCAGTACTCATTATTTGCTGGAATTAAGTCTCCAATCATCAAACCCAAATATCTAGCGAGACAGAGCATTTCTGAAGCTGATTGTTTCAGTTTCAATTTTTTACCGCCTTTCTGGGATTGAGTGAAGTACAAAGGTCTTGGTTTGTTCGATTTTTCACTTACCGGTAAAGGAAATGTTTCAATTCTGTGGTTTATCATATCCAACGATACTATCTTCGCATCAATCAACTTCTCCAGTACTGCACTTATTGAGTAAGGTGATATTCCTTCTGAAAAATCATGTGCCTCATCGAGAGAGATATTTTCCGCGATGTGGAAATTGTTTATCTGGTTGAAAACGCATCTTTCCTTAATACCCGTTTTAGCAAAATCATTTTTCAATAAATCATTTTCGTACGATTCAACTGTTCTCACCAGTCTCTCATTTTCAACAAGCATCTGTTGACATTCTTCAGAAGTAGCGCTGCAAATCCTACAGTAACGAGTTGCATTGAAGCTTTCTGAGAAACCGCATATGCTATTGAGACCCAAGTTATCGCCCAGTATTAAGACGCATTGAAAATAAACTTTTTTACTGAGTCCATCAACAGTTACGTCTAAGCCTTCTTCGGATAAAATATTCAAATCATGAATACTTTTCTCAAATACTTTTTCGTTCCCGAATTTTTTTATGTGTTTCGAATGACAAAGAGTCAAAAGAAAAATATTCTGGAATTTCGCGACGAGATGGGGAGGCAGGCATGGAAGTGACCCGTACATTCCCCCAAATTTTTGCTCACCAGCATGACTGCCTAATGTATTTCCTACCTCAAAATCATCGAAATAAATAGTAAAAGGAAAAACCATTTTACCTTCATTTTTTGGGCAGTATTTTTTCAACCACAGATCTCCCTGTATGAAATTAGATAAAAAATCTTTATCTGCATACAATTTTTCCGCATACTGTTCCATTTCTTTGAATCTTCCTGGAATCTTAAAAAATGCTTCTAACATGTTTTTTAAAGGAACGTGAACTCCGTATGCTTTTTTGTCTTCGACTACAACAGTTTCGTTATCTTTGATTACATGAACGGGCTCTACTCCGATCTCGAAAATTTTGGGAGGTATATATATACTCTCTTCTTCGTACATTTTGAATCTCAAATGTTCCGTGGAAAATTTGCTGAACATGTGTTTATTATTTTCCAAGATGAATTGAGCTTTGTAGTAAGAATCCTCGTTGGTCTTGGGTTTACATTCATTCTCCATTTGGTCTTGTATAAATGGAATAAGAATTTCCGAAAAGAAGTTATCAAAAATTTCGATTACTTCGTCTACAGCCTTCCGTGAAAGCAAAGGATTATTGTAAAGTGAAAGAGTAAATTTCATCATCTCTTTATCCATTTTTTCTTTCGATACATTTTTCAGTCGAGAGAACTGATTCGGGAAAGACATGTTTGTAAACAAATTTTACAGTTAACTAACAAATTAACTCACAATCTTCGCAAACTTTCAATTACCGTCGCAACAACGCCGTACAAGTCTTTCACTTCAGTCTCGTAAATCTCTTTTTCTAAGAACTGCCATACATGATTGCATATCACAGAAAATGAATCGCGGAATATTTTAATGCATTTGAAGCAGAGATCCACAGCTAAAGCGTTGGTTTTGACTTGGTAGATTTGTTGATCAAGTATCACATAAGCTGACTTGATATCGTCGAGTGAAGGCCCATTAATGACGACGAAGGGTTGTATTTTAACTTTGTGTTCGTTATGGAAGTCCACTAATTCCTTCTGGGCATCTTGTAATGCATCTTTGAAATTCTCAGTCTCCTATGAATATACACATATGAATATGTAAAAAAGTAATCCACAAATATTTTTGTCTTGAAATGTAAAAAGTCGGTTCATAACCGAATTCGTTGGTTGGAGCATTGATGATTATTGAAGTGGAATATACCTTAATGTGCAAAACGAAAGTTTTCGAAACATCAGTCTTTTCTGGAACCCACGTGGTCTTATTTTTCGAGCGACTGGTTTGCTTTGTGATCCTCTTAAATAGGTAAGGCAATAAAACCAAAGCTAGTGTTTGCTTGTGTACTGAAAAATTATAAAAAAACGAAATGTTACAATTCAAATTCATATTTTCATATTCTTCAAAAATGTCATACTTGAAAAAGTACATCAACAATAGATATTAAATATCAAAAAATATTGAGATCATATAAATTTTCCTTACAGCATGGTATGTATTCTTCAATCTTGATATACAAACCTTCATCTTTAATTTTTATATTATCATTCAAAATTTCTTTGATTTTGACATCTGTAGCTTTCTTTTTTTTCGCCAATTTCAAGACTTTGTCAGATAAGCTGGGCCAATTCTTCTCAAAACGATCTGCAGGTATTCCAAAATTTGCTTCGAAGTCTGCCTGTATCTACAAGTAAAAGTATTATCTTCAAAAACCTTCGTTTCTCAAATTTGGTTTCGAAAAGGCAAAGTCAAACGTGCATTATGTATGCACATATGTATATAAAACAATTTTGTACCAGAGTATATCCCAGTGGATTTTTAAGATTAACGAATGTTTCGAAAATAATCGAAAGTTCTGTTTTTTTGTAAAACTCGAGCCTTTCTTTCAACGCGAGGCTACACCACTTTTTCTTGTAATCTTCATCGATTATGTTAACTGGTGTTTGCAAGTCTTTGAAGCCTTCAGATTCTGCAGTTTCTATAAAATATTATTATGAATCAACGTCCAGCTCTTGGGATGAAATTTATACATGTACTGCACCACTCATACAATTCACTTCAGCTAAAATTATCTTTACCTTCCTCAGATCTCTTTCTCTTTCCCGCTGTGGAAATTTTCAACCGACCAATCGCTATCTCCTTCTCGCGCTGTTTCCCGTAATAAGTTTGAAAAGCTCCTGCAGCACTTTTATTTTGTGTTGCTTTAGTGTAAAAACTTTCCTTACAATATGTGGGAAAAAGTTTTGAAGTCTGTTCAGCTAATGCATCCAATCGAACTGGGGAAATACTTCAAAAAAAAAAAAAAGGGAAAATTTATTTATTTTATTTTTATTTATATAGTATTATTTTTATTTATAATATCATTTCACAATTTATAATTATGAAAATTTTCATCTATAAAAAAAAATTACTTTGAGAAATATGAGCATTAGGGTGTCCTGAAAAAACACATTTTGTTTCAATACAACACTCAAAAATCGATTGGGAGTATTTTGAAGAGTATCTCGTGAGAATTTGAGATTAATCGGCTTTTTGGAAGTGCTCCCTTTAAGCAATTTTTCATTTCCCGCATGTATTTAACATGTAACAAAAAACGTCCCAGACAACACAAAAACAAAAGTAGTCTTCAAGACGTCGTATGGACGTCAAATGCGTCGATTTCTGACGTCTTAAAGACGTCTTAAGTCTCAAAGACGTCTTAAAGACGTTTTAATTGTTAGGACGTCTTTAAGACGTCAGAAATCGACGCATGTAACGTCCATATGACGTCTTGAGGACCACTTTTACTTTTGTGTTTTCTGGGGTAGTTTGCGTAAATTTGTTCCCAATCTCCCAATTTTCATGCTAGCGACTTTAAACATAGCTTATTTTGAAAAGATCACGGAATAAGCTTTCAAATCACATGGTCAAGTTTTTTTTCCAAGTATTTATCCCTGTTAAAAACAGCGTCAAAATTGAAATATCGAAAAAAAAAAATCGAAAAAATCACGAAAAACAGCGAATATCTGAATCAATTTTGATACTACCAAGTTTTTGTGCGGCTCAAATTGTATCTTACGAAATTAGCTTTGATATTACATCCAACATTTTTTGAATCCCATCGACCTAGAATTTTCACGAAATATAGGTACTTTCTGAAGTATCCCGAATCGAGTTTTGGGTGTTGCATCAAGAAAAGGAATATGTATCTTTTTCGGGACACCCGAATAAGTATGTTCTACTTGTATTATATTCAAAATGGGATAATTATACGAGTAAGAGTGTGTGCGGTGGAATTCGTGGTTGATCACGAGTTTCGCCACTTTGTTTTTTGAAAAATACGTTCTCTTCTTAGTCTCCTCCAGTTTCGTGCGTTTATCCTTATCCAATTCAAAGTCGTACGCTGCTATCATAAATTCACCTTCGTAATTGCTGCTCAAAATATGATAGACGTAATTCGACTGTCTCGGATCCTCAATGACTATATACCAATTTATGGTAAAAATTGTTATTGTATAATGCATTTATGGATTCAATCGATTGAAAAAATTGTTGTTCACCTTCGTAACTATTTTCTGTTGATACTTCCTCCTTATTAATAGGAATATTTTTTTGAGAACTCCCTAATGCGAATGAATTTGATTTTGTATCAATCAAAACGCAATTTTCAGTTTGTTTGATGATTTGTGATTGTAATGGATGCCAAATTGCATGCGTTGGAGTTGATATGGAAAGAGAATGATTGTCAAGGCAATGTAAACTTGAAGATAGCCTATCAGAGGGAGACCATGATTCGGAAGCTGGGAACACATAATCTTTTTCTGCTGGACAGGGACGTGTCTGCCGTGTTTCTGGTGGCAAATATTGCAACCAACTATAACTGTTAGTAACATCAGCATGTGCGCCAGCGAACTGTGAAGAATTCAGCTCATCGCTGACGCTAATTGGGTTTGACCCGAGGATTCCATTATCAAAAAAACGTGGGTTATCTGTGGTGAATTAAATGGAACGTTCAAATTAAATTTGTATGTTATTTCAAAGGTACTGCCCTATGAAACCTGATTTGTTAATAGAATAGTGTAAGCATTCACCATTGTGTGAAATATTATTCATGCAATTCTTCTCATCCATGCTCATCCTGCTGCAAAATTCCAATCCAGAATTTAATTATCACATGAAGCAATAAAATTATGCTTTAGAGTTAAAAAAACCATTTTTGAATTAACAAAAATTACTGTTAATATTATATCTAAATTTCACCACCATTGGGCCAGTGAAAATAGAATTTAACTTTGCACTAAATTACAGAAGTTGTTTTATTTTTTTATAAGGTTTAGTATCACTTACTGAGTATAAAATCACATTAAACGTCCTATAGCTCGAAAAGTATGAACATTAGAAAAGAAAGTTTCAAATAAAAGTTGTGGGGAATCGATTGATCTTTAAAAATGGACCGAAGCATTCTGTTGATTAATCCAATATTAGAAGGGTTATCGGCCGATATAGAAAAATCTGTTCATTACATGAACCATAAATCGTAAACGGTGGGTTTTACAAAAAAGTTTATAAGAAACAAAAGACGCGAAATTTTATTTTCTACAATAATGGTTCTTATGACTTTTGCCCTAAAGTGCATGGTTTCCGAAATATCGGCCAAAAACGTTTTTTGAAGATCGCGCCTGAAGCTCCATCGGAATCTGTCAGCATTTTGTGATTTTAGACTCAGTAAGAGATACTAAACCTTATAAAAAAATAAAATTGCGCCTAAAATTTAGTGCAAGGTTGAATTATATTTTTACTGGCCTAAAAGGTTATGTGTCAAATTGTACAAGACCTTGTAAATCTTTATTTTCGTGGGTTTATTCTGTTAATCTATAAACCCCTACCTCGGCAGGGATGCCATATTATCATTACTAATAATAACAACTTGAAATGATACTTTTCACTTACTTTCACGTCGACACAAATTTTTCCAGATCATGAAATGATAAGCCGCCACGATAAACACTGTAAGCGTAAGAGAGGTTATCCTTCCGCGAGCATGCGCAGTTCGTAAATCTCCGAAACGCTCGGGACCCATGCTCTTTTCGCATGGGCCTCCTTGCGTTTATAGTACGGAAGCCTCCTTGCGTTTATAGTACGGAGGTATCCGTGCGTTCAGCGCATCGCTCTCGTGCGATAATCGCATCAGTGCATGTCTTTCTCGCATGGGACACTTTCATACTAAAATAGCATGGTTATCATGCGATAATGGCAATTTTATCGTACATTTTTCGCATGGAACACTTAAATGCGAAAGTAGCAAGTGCGTCCCATGCCATATTCGCAACAGATTTCTTTCCGTGTGCCTCCATTAATCCTTCGCATCTACATACTTTCCTAGAAAATTTGAAGCATGATTAATATTTATTGCGTCAGTTGACAAGTTGATTATTTATCACAAATGTTATATTCATTCACTTACTGATATGTACAACTGTTAAGATGATAAGAGGAGGTTTGTAATAACGATAAGATGATTCCCGATGAAGAGTAACATTTGAAATTTTATTGATAATATATTATATATTTAATCGATATTAAAGTTGGGATCGAGTTTAGGATATTGAGGAGTTTGTAGGAGAAGAAGAAGAGAGATGTGTAGAAGGTTAGAGAGTTGACTTTGAAATGTGGTAAAATTAGTATAGAATAATGGGGAATGCTTGGTTCTAACCAAGGTGGGGAGCCAAAAGTGCGGAGGTAAGCATACAGAGAATGATGAGGAGCCATCCCTGCTGGAAAAAACTCATAAAATATCATAAAAAAAAAATAGTATGAATATTCTATGAGGTTTGGATGTGTATTTGTCCACGAAAATACTCATAAAAACTCATAAGGATCATATTTGATAAAATCTCTGAGATCTTATGAGTGACATAAGTTTCCCATAGAATCCCATCACATTGGAACTGAAAATGTGGAATTGTATGAGTTATAGTCGATAAAAAGTAACAGTTATGAGAACGTATGAGCTTACGTTTGGATAGGAAATATTTATGAGAATGTATCAGTAAAATAAAATGCAGCTTAAAATCTTAAAAACGGTTAACCCTGTGGGCCAACTCCAAAACTTCTCGCTATTTTTGAGCTCAGAGAGCTATTATCTGTAAATTTTGGAGCTTTTGAGATTAAAAAACTATTATTTTCTTTTTTTGCGAATAAAAAAAAAAAAACTACTCATATACAGTGCGATTCCGTGGAAAATCACGCGCCTAAAGGTAGGCTAACGGGAAGCGCCTGAATTGAGCAGATCAAACATCGACGATTGGGTTTTATTCATTTCGTGGGAAATAAATCTCAAATCGTCGATATTTGATCTGCTCAATTCAGGCGTTTCCCGTTAGCCTACCTTTAGGCGCGTGATTTTCCACGGAATCGCACTGTATGTATATGAGTATTTCTTATATTTTTGATCTCGAATGTCTTATCGTTTCAATTTTTGAGTTCCTTCAATTCAAATATTTATCTAGATTTAGTATGACATAAACTTCCGTTCGATTACAGATTTAATAATAAAAAAAATTAAAAGTAAAACACACACACACGCATACACGACGGACGTCCATCCAAAAATAGTAGAATAGCTCCCTAGGACTTCGATACGCCGACATCTATTGAAAACTCGATTTTCGAAAATCGGACCGAAACCAATAACTTCCCGAATTTTTAAATTTTTTTAATATTTATAGAGGGAAGTTGAAAAGAATTCAAAAATGAAATATTAACAAAAATTTCGATTTTCAATTTTCTGATAAATCGAGTTTGAAAATATGTGTTGCTTTAAACTCATGTGTAGCTAAAAATTGAAATCCGTTGTTGAATGGTTATCAAGATTTATGAGAGTTGGGCAGAAATAAATAATCTAAACAAAAAATCATCTTCAAAAACTTATCATTTATTTTTTCGATTTATTTTTGAAATTATTAGAAAAATCTTTGTTTTTAACTAGTATTATGATGCTATTGATTGATAAATATTAGTAATAATTGAATATTGAGTAATAATGAAAAAGTGAGAATAGTCCTCAAAAGGAATCAAACAAATAAATTTGAGGTAAAAAGTAAAATTAGTAAATTTCTGGGCTTTAAGATAAATTCAGTTAAGTTATAATATGATTATAGTTGAAATTAATCTTCTGAAGAACTTTTTTCAGAATCAGAATTTCGTTTGTCATCTGATGATGAATCATCATCTGATTCACGTACTGAACGACATCTACTAGGTAGACTTTTGCAAGATTCCGCGCTTGATACTGACTCGTCCGATTCATCTGATTCGTCTTCATTGTTTGTCTCAGTTGTTTTTTCTTTAGAAGATGATAAGACTTTCGGTTTCTAATCAAAATTTTATCATAACATTAATATTAAAATTAAATTCAAATTTTATCACTAGATCATATCGGTACGTGAGTCGAAGAGTATGACAGCTCAGATTAATGCCCGAAACTATGACACCTCCACCTAACTTAACAGGGAGGTGTCATAGTTTCGGGCATTGATCTGAGGTGTCATACTCTTCGACTCACGTACCGATATAGACATAAGCCACGATATAATTAGTAAACTTACAGATCCCTGTGCGTTCCTCGCTTTTCGTCTCAAATCAGAAATTTTGCGGCGAATATGTTCGTCACATTTGCTCGATTCTAATTCAATATATTTTTCGTCCGTATAACGGGTTCTTAGATAATATTTAAAAATCCCTGAAATAAAATATTACTACATTATTTAAATTCATGACCAAGACAAATCCTGTGTAACAAATCTAATTTCTAGTGCCGATTTTATACCTTTGACTGCTAGTCTTATTGTTGGATCAAGTGCAGATTTACAGGTGTCCATTTTTATTTTATTCGACTTTCCACCTTTAACACTATATTTCACAATTTCTTCAGGAGTATATTGAGTCATAATCATTTTTTTAACAAAAACAGCATTAGAAGTAGAGTCTGAAGCAATCGAGTCATAGTTTTTTTTTGAAATATAAATTCCCTCTCCAAGATGTATCTAAACATTACATATAAATAATGTAGGAAAAAGTATTCTAATTATTCAAGAAAATAAAGAAATTGACAAAAAAAAAAAAGAACTCTTACAGAATTGTCACTTTTTCGGACAAACCCAGGCTCTGGAAAACCAGTTTTTTCTTCTAAAATTCGAGAAGATGAAGTAGACGGCATACCTAAATATGAGTATCAATGATAAATAACAACCCAATGCACTGGTAGAATGTTTTACATAATACACCAAACGATTTACAGAAAAAAAAAAGTATTTGGTAAGCTCACTAGTAAAAAATAACACAAATTAAATTTCATTTTAGAAATAAATGTAAAGTAATTACTTTTGAATTCATTCCAATTATCAACCAGACTTTCAACCAAAACTTTCAATTCCTTAAGTTGATTGCTGGTTTTATCATCCATTTGAGTTAGAGTTTTTTTTATTTCAGAAAAACTTTTATTCATAATGTTAGTTATGTCATTAAATTTTTCTTCAGCTGACTCTCGGGAAAATGGAGAAATTTTTTTTTTATCCTGTATTATTAAAATTTTATTTTGAATAAGTAAAAACTAACGAACAATCTTAGAATTTCATTCCATAAATAATACCGTCCGTTTATCTTGGATATCACTTACTTTTTTAATTTTGTTCTCATTACCGTTTGTTAAATTCTCGTCAACCTTCTTTTTCTTGTTGCTTTTAGATTTTTTAGCTTTATTCTAAACACAAAACAAAAAAAACAATTACTTGGAACATATTATTATTAATTGTAACCTCCTTACCTTGTTCTCCTTAGAATCGCTGTCTTCTCTTCGACGCTATAGAAAAACAAAACAGTTGACGCTTTAATAAAGAAATAATTCATAAAGTACTTAACGATACACGCTTACTTTTTTTGATAATTTTTTCGAAGATGCCTTCTTTGGTTGGTCAATCAGAACTTCATCATTAGGATTATTCTATGAAATAAAATTAGTTATCTGTTATAAATTAACAGTCGATGCATCTGACTCTATTAATTCGTTATTTTATTGTATTTTAGTCTATTCAGTACAGCATTTTTTTTATATCGTAATGTTGCAAATTGATGAATACTTACAATTGTTGAAGATGTATTAACGTCATTATTATTATTATGGAATGACGGGTCATCAGCGTTATTAGTTTTTAAATTATTCTCAACAGTATTTGTTAATACTTGATCTTGTGACGTTGAATGGATAGGGTAGGGCAATAGTTGAGTAATTTTACAAGTTGAATCGAGATCTTCATTTGGGGTGTCTACATTACTTCCATTGCTTCCGTTTTCGATTTCAAAGCGTGTCTAAATGAATGTTTCGAAAAAATCAATTACGGAAATAATATCTTGACTGAAAATAATATATATTAATTACTAATAGAATAAGATTATGAATTCACTTGAAGATTTCAATGATAAATTCAATAAATTCAAATATGATTTTAATGGTTTCGTGGAAAATAAAAAATAGGCTTAAAAAACAAAAACTGTTGGATATTTGAACAATTTATTTTTTCAATTTCCGATTAGTAACAATTATGTTAATTTTATTTGAAAACTTTGCGTTTGTAAATTATTAAATTCTTGACATGGTTCTATTAAAAACAAAAAAAAAAATGTTATTGATTTTGTTACTAAATTTACTGAATTTCCACTAAATTTGGAAAAAAACAAACGTAGGAGCTGTCTCCACTATCAACATAAATTAATTTTTCCTTAATACTATTAACGTCAGTAATAATAATGCGCTCCACATTGTCATTATTTATTAACTTATGTATATGATCTAGATTCACATGTGTCGAGAACGAACTTGGACCGTATTTATGGTCTCGACCATAAATATAACATTTTTGATCAATTTGAATAAAGTGATCGATTTCAATAAGTTGTTTTGATTGTAATAAAACAAATGTATCATTTGTTTTATTCGCACGAGTATAGGAAGTAGAATGCAATATTTTTTTTTGATAAATGCACTTCGAAAAAATCCGTATTTCAATATTTTCTTGTTGTAAATAGTTTTTAATCGTTGTTTCTACTTTTGATATTTTTTGTTTTTCTCCAATAAGTTTTATACCATCAGGAAGTTCAACGCAATTTTTAAGCTTTTCCTCAGACTCGAATAATTTATGACAGTAATTCGCACAATCATTGGAAGTCGTTGAAACGTCGATTTTAGAACGTAATCTATTTTTTTTTAATCGTTTGCGAGCCATTTGAAGAGCCACGCCCTTTGGTCCGTTCACGTTTAATTTATCATAAAAAATGCCATTTTCAAAGGGAAATGCTGAGTTTGCCCATAATGGTCCGCTTCTTCTCACTGATTCACAATAATGAAGAAGCGAATGTACATTAAATGTCATTGCTGCAAGACCATAAAATGATTGAAATTCCCCAACAAATTTCAGTAGATCATATTCAGACCGTTTAATTTCACTCTCTGTTATTGTGCGTTTCAAAAGAGTATGAATGCTACGTACAAGCAGTAAATAAGAGTCGAAACATTTTTTGTCTAAAATACCATACAAACACATTGGACTCCAAAATAAAAGCCAAGATTTGAGTTGAGAAGCTTTCCATTTATGAAAATTTCGTATCAACCCTGGAAGTCGATGAATATCATGAGGAGGCTTCACATTATCTAAACGTTTCTGAATTTCATCACGATCATCTTTAGTTAGATAATAATATTTTCCTGCTGTTGTCCATAATATCCACAACTGACGAACAACGCCCAACAAGCACCCATGCATATAATCTATCGGGTAACCCCAAATATTGTCAAATAGCGGTAACATTTTCATGAAAGGAGTAGATCCTTTTACGCCGTTACATGTTTTCATTTTTCTGGTAATGCAATTTGTACTCTTATAAGTTTTTCTTTTTCTACTAACAGAATTTTTATTAAAATTGACAGCATTTTTCACATCTTGTGTGTATCGCGAATTCGTGCGCAAATCTGGATCATTTTCTGTCAAAGGATAACGCATAGAATTTGCAAAGTATGTTCCAGGAGCGTAGCACCAACTGCATCCCCAATATGCATTAAATTGAACTCGATTTTGGCAAACGGGGCGTGCAACCGAGTCCACACAACACGCAAATAATGTAAATTTTAAATTTACAGTTCGATTCGCACTAATATTTTTGACAAATATTCCTGTTGTCGTTAAATTTTGTATTTGATTGCACAACTCAGCGTTATATAAGTTCATGAGGGATGGTTTTGGTTCTTTATGAGTAACAAAAATACCGCCAAGAATAGTATGTTTGAATCTTAATTCCGGTGGAAGCTCATTGATTATCAATTGCTGAGGCCAAAAACTAGCTGTTGAACTATTGAAAATTGGTGCGCCATCTACATTATAATTGAGCGTTAAGATTTCTGGAATATTACGTATTAATTGTTTATAAAGAATGGAACTATGTATATCGGAAATATCATCGGATGTATTTTGTTTTATAACTTCAATGTAATGAAAAATATTTTCATTTATTTTAGCTTCTGATAACAGTTGCTGCAGTTGATTCTTGATATCAATTGTCATAAAATAATTATTACATAGAGATGACAGAGCATACTTTTTATTACACGTAGGGCACTGAACGATTTCGTTTTTTGAGCTTTTGTTTAAATCTTTTTTCTTTAGAATTAAATTACATTTTTCACAAAAGTAATATAAAATTATAAGATCTGAAGGTGCGTCATAAATTTGCGAGAGCTTGTAGTGACTTGCGCTCCAATTTTCAAATTGTGGTCCAGCAAGCACTTTAACTAAATTGATTAAATCGTCTTGATCGGGTCGTGTCAAATTTTTAGAAACGGAAAAACTTTCGATCATTAAAAGGACGTCTGAAACTTTGAGTTGAGAGGCAGTAAACATTTCACGATTTCCTTGCACGGAATCTGTATTAAAACTTAGTGCCGCGTCATCTATAATACTATTCGGTACTTGGCATTCATTGTCAATATCAGACCAGTTATCGTAAAAATCGGAAAACATGGTATCGTCTGTAGAATATTCGCTAAGAATCTCATCGCTACTATTTTTGCTACTTGAACAACTTTCAGTTTGAATAGCAGTGACATCATTTCTATCATTATTAAAACTAGTATTCGCATTTTCCTGTGGTAGATTTCCTGCAGATTTTTCTTCGGCATTTTTCAAGTCAGGTTCAGTAAATGACTGATTAAAGTTCAAATTTTGGTTTTCGAATGAACTTTTATCGAAATCTAAAATAGAATTATTGAGTGATAAATAGTAATCATTAATCAACAATAAAATAAGTTTTAGTCTAATTCATCGATTCATTTTTATGACAACAAACCAAAGTTCAGATTATCAAGAGTGTTAAGTTTGCTTTCCCATCTTTGAACTGTTCGCTGACTAACCAATAGCTCGCTACAAGAAGGGTTGAGCAACCGATTATAAGCTCCCTTGCGCATTTCAAAAGTCTGTAATAATATTTGAATATTGTAAAACTGCAGAATTTCTACTCTCAGTCCGAGATTTATTAGTGTACAATATGCCCACACGTTTATTATTGTTTTTGTCATCATTATGATGCAATTCATACTCGGATTATATTTTAACTATTCACAAATGGTATAAAGATATTCTTCAAGAGCAAGTTCGTCCAATTAACATACATTTTACCACTAAAAATCGTTTGAATTAGTGATAAGTTTTAACAAAAAAAATTAGAAAAGAAAACTTTTACCTATGTACAAATTTTTGTTTAGGCCCATCCCTAGTCGCCCACTTCCTTCTGGTCGAAATATGCCACATTTCAATTGTTATCTGAGCCCAGGCGTCAGAAACGCAAAAAAGCCCAACGCTGCGCTAATTAAATTCAATTCCGAACACATACGTCCAAGAAAATGTTCGTTTCATGCGAAAATAGTGTCTACAGATGGTTTTTACAGTATTCGAATGTTTTCGAATTTCATTTCCTCGGCAAATTACGTAAAAACATTCTGTAGACTCTATTTTTGCATGAAACAAACATTTTTTTGGACGTATGTGTTCGGAATTGAATTTGAATTAGCGCAGCGTTGGCCTTTTTTGCGTTTTGGACGCCTGGGATCGGATAATAATCGAAATATGACACATTTCGACCATAAGGGGGTGGGCGACTAGGGTTGGGCCTTAAGATAAAGAATTTGTATTTAAAACATTGATACGATGAAAATTCAATGAAGAAGATAACATGATGATTATAAAAAATATCGAAAGCTTTTTACCTTATCTTTCGAAGCTAATTTTTTTTTTAATATATTTTGAATATTAGATCCTTCCGGATCTAAAGAATTGGCGACTGCTTTATCTGTTTGGACTTCATCCTCTGAAGCAGTTACCAATAAATTAGCTGGTGGAAACCTTGCTCGTTGAGTTTTTAATATTTTTGCTAACTCTTCTTCAGTATCTGTAATAATAAAAATGAAAATAATAAATTTTCATCCCTTTTGTGATCTGAGTGTTACGTCCGGGCTTGAACCCCCGAACGTACCTCCTTGCCTCCCCTTTCAGTATGTGATGACTTAGCTAGGTTGATCCCCCACGAACTCTCTCAAAAACATCATTCCCTTCTGTCCAGGAACTTCATATTCGACCATTCAATAATACACTTCATCTTAAATCCTCCGACTATAAACTTCTTCCTCAACCCTTCTATCATACAGAACACCATTCATTCATGCATCATATTCAAACTCGTCCTACCACACAAACTCACTCTTTAATCAATAAATAATTATCAATTGAATTTATTCCAGTCACTCATTAACCTTCCACACTCTCCTCTCCAGTTACTTCAAGTATAAAACAGGGTTGAACCCACAATAACAGCGTCCCGGACGTTACATGAAGACTGTTTTCCTGATAAACCATTTGTTGTAGTAGAAACTTTAAAACAGAACAAAAAAATCTCATTGAATCTCATGAAACAGCCACACAGTGGATGATAAAATCTCATAAAACGTCAAAAAAATGTAATTATGAAAAAAATTACTCGTCGACAGAATGTGAAAATTATTTTTAGGAATTGCATTCTTACATTGAAAACATAGTCTGATCGGGCGAATTATGTTATAACGCATTATTTTTATTCATAGAACAACTTAATTTGTAAAATAACAGCATATTTTCGAGGTGACAATGCAATTTCTAAATCAGTGAATAAAGTTAATCGACGAATAAAAGTTATCCGTCGTTGGTAAAATCGGCCATAATTGTTATAAATTCTACAATGATACCTACAATAACATATACAGGGTGATTCAGAATTCTTGACGAATCTCTTGAGAGGTTGATCCTCGTCAAAATTGGGATCGAAAGTTCCTCAGGCATTTTTTCGAAAAATTATTTTTTAGGCTATTTTTAAAGGCTTTTTTTTTATCTACCCATTTTTTTCATTTTTTTTCAATTTTTTTTTTTCACAATTTTTCCGAACGTCTCAACCTCATGCGAAAGAAATACGCCAGAAATATTTCACCAGAAAGACTGAAATCATTCGTTTCGATTTCTTCGTTTTCAGGAGACAGGCGTATTTCTTTCGCATGAGGTTGAGACGTTTTGAAAAATTGTGAAAAAAAAACTTTAAAAAAATGAAAAAAATAAGAAAATAAAAAAAAAAAAACCTATAAAAAAAGGCTGAAAAATAATTAAAAAAAAAAGAAAGAAACATAACGCCCTCTTGAAAATTGCAGGGTCTTTTAAGTACATGGAGATCTACCTACAGTCCAATTTTCATCAAAAAAAATTATACCCTTTGGTCACAGGACGAAAAACAAAAATACATTGTAAAATTCGTGGGCAAAAATATTTTGTCGAAAATCTTGGATGTCACAGCGTGAAAGGCGGGAGTTTTCTGATTCTAGAGCACTGGTTGAAAATATTTTTTCGACCCCCTGAACCAAAGATACGTACGCTTGAAGATAGCGCGGTGCGTTCGAAAACTGATTTTCTCATATATTGTAAGTCTAATAACTTCTGAACCAGTTAAAATCGGGGGGTATGATTCCACATTTGTTGTTAGGGATTGGCCAAGAACCAAAATCTCGCGTGGCCCTAAAATTGATAAATCATGCGCCGAAAAGTGTCCCGGATGAGCGAGAATACCCCATATATATAGAATATTATTTGATTTACAAATGTTTTTCTTGTCTATAACTTTAAAAATAATGTACAGAATATTTTCTAAAATTAAAAAAAAAAAATATAACAGTCAATTATTATATTAATTTTCTTTTGGATTTTTTTTTTTAATAGCAACTATTGCTTGATTTTATTATTAAAACGTTAGAATTATTT
This sequence comes from Tenthredo notha, assembly GCA_914767705.2. NCBI lineage: Eukaryota > Metazoa > Arthropoda > Insecta > Hymenoptera > Tenthredinidae > Tenthredo > Tenthredo notha. The sequence goes on along the minus strand of OU611923.1, from coordinate 2,779,921 downwards.
TTTCCAAATCAAGAAATGCTGTCAATAGATAATATACTCATAAAATCTCATAACTTCTTTGAAATAAAATAGAAATGTCATAAATTATCATAAAAGTTCCTATAAATATCACAATGAAGTGAAAGTCACGTAGAAAAAATGCGAAAGATGTTTTAATAATTTAACAAAAAGAAAATAAATAATTTTGTTCCTGCATTAAATTTTGTAGAAATCATTACTAAAATAGAGACTAGAGATGGTTTTTACATTGTTACGGAAAACATTACATTACTAAAAATGTAAAAACTATCTGTAGACTCTATTTCCCATGAAACGAACATTTTTCGGACGTATGTTGTCGGAATTGAATTTGAATTCGCGCAGCGTTGGACTTTTTTGCGTTTTTGACGCCTGGGCTCGAATAATAATCGAAATGTGCCACATTGTATCAAAAGGAGGTGGGCGACTACGGACGGGCCTTAAGAATTAGGAAACTACTGTTCGTTTTATTATTGGAATGTTTGAATTATTTTATCTAAATTAAGAACATTTGAGAAAATAACGAACAATCGGCTAAAAAACGAATTCTTACGATAAATTGAATTAATCATCGGATCTTAAAACTTAAATTAAAAACTATCATAGAATCTCATAACTTTAAAAAAATATAATAGAATCATCATAAATTCTCATAAAAATTTTGAAATGTTTAAATTTATCAACAGAACTATAATGAAAGATAATAAAACAATTGTGTGAAATGCATATTTCTAATCAAATTAATACATTAATTATTAATAGCTTACCTGCTTTGTGGCTAACAGTACACTGCTCAGTTCTAGTGCCTATTTTAATATTGAATTTTTTTGTTGGTGGTGCATCCGCCTTAAATTTCTGTATTTCACTCACATTCACGATTTTTAATTCATTGGTACCAAGTATCTTGATGTAAGCAAACATCCTAGCACAAAAAAAAAAAATACTTTTAAATTTCAATGCCAAATTTGTAAAATTATAAGCCACGTGCCGTATACCGTACTTATACCATACAGTAACAGGCAAAAGTGGAACAGATTCGGCTACTTTGGTTCTGAATCGTATGGGGCTCTGCCTCTGCGCCCTTCGCGCGCCATCCCCGCTCGCGCTCGTCGCTCGCTCCGAGGGCACTCGGCGCTCCGCGCCTCGCTATGCGAGGTACACAGGGAGGCAACATTTAAGAGCTGTATTCCATAAAGCATAATAGTCGAAATTTTCATTATCTTGATAATGATCATGATTTAACCCTTAAAAGCATACATTTATTTTTTTTTTCCTAACTTAAAAAATCGTTTATATCGTTTGCTACTGTATATAAATCCGGTACGATCAATAAGTTATCTATACTTCTATACTAATATGCATAGGACTTTGTATGTTTTTTGTTCTCATTATTTTATTAACTATTTTTCTGCACTTCATTGCGATAAAAATCTTCTAATTAATGATATTTTAGTATTATTCAATAATAATAAAAAAAAAATTTTAGTATAAAAATTTATTTGTGTTCATAAATTTCAAGTCCAAATTTTTTTATTTGTAAGAGAAAAAAAAATTGTAATACACTAAAGACTTATTTGGTTACTTTAGAGGTTCATATTTTTTAAAAACATGGTTTTCAATTGACTAACGATTTCTTAGTTGTTTGTTTTCATAATTATTGAAATATCTTATAAGTCAAACAGAAAATGTTATTTTATGAGATTTTTGATCTCATAAAGTATGATAAACTTTACTAGATTTTGATGTGTATTTGTCCACGTAAATACTCATAAATTCTCCCAGAAATTTAAATTGAAATATTGTTCACTGTTTCTCATAAATTGTTGATAAGTTCTTATGAGCCTATTATCCATTAGTTTGTCTCATAAAATCTTATAAAAATACTACTTATGTCTGAATCTGCAAATCCTCATAAAATATTATAATTACTTACAATTAATGAAATTGCTCATAAAATATCATAACAAAGGTGGACCTACATTTTTATGAGAATCTATGAGTCAACGACCTACTCATAAAATGTCATACAATATTCAAGAAAAAAATTCCTCATGCCCATAACCACATCAGCAAATCATACAATCTCATAAAACAATTTTTTTTTTCTATGACATTTTATGAGGTCTTTCCAGCAGGGATGGGAAAGGAGTGGCTATGCTAGGACGTGACAGTATACAATTGAAGATTTATAAATATTGACGTTTTCTGAACGTCATTCTTGTAATTCATAGCACTGTGTCTTTTGAAACCTTTTTTGTTTAATCATAGTCCTGCACACTTTCAATTTGCTGACCACGTTCAACAGTTCTACCAGATCAGTTTCACTTTTTGGGGGATGGACGTTCTGCAGATTGACTGGCCGACTATCCAGTGAGATTTCCATCTTCATATGTGAATATATTCGGAGCCCTCTCTGTGAATGTTCATCTTGAATCGAAGTGAATTGTATGAATTTGCATCTTTCATTCGCAGCTGCAGCCCATTCATTGGTCGGTAGCTTAATGTTGCGATATGATTCACTCAGTCTTCCAAAATCCCAGTCTACCAAATTGTCTGTCTTAGCTTCTTCAATATGTTCATCAGGTACTGGATCAGGCATAACAACAGCAGTTTCGGTGGATGATCGTTTCTCAATATGGGTGGTGTTTTTCTCAGTCATGAAAAAGCATGGTACTGCTGTCTGTTTAAGAAGAGGCCTTTCTCTGTTCATTTCATGTATGGTCCCATCTTTTACAATGGTCTCGTATTTTCGGATGAGATCTGACTCCAGAAAGTGGTCTTCACATATGTAATTACTAATTGATAATTTCAAGTTTGTACAGACTACGGCCCGCTCCCATTTCTTAAAGGCAACGATATCCTTATCAAAACAGAAATAGATCGGAACTGATTAAATTGCAATTTTATTATAACAGTCTATGCCCCGAAGCTGAAAACTTGGCCTGTTAACTTACCTTTGGCACTTTGAATAGCGTTTTGTTTTTCACTTTACAATTTTTATTAGCTCTAATTGTGCTTCTCGTTCCCGTGGTGCAACTACGGATCGCGCAAGTCTTACCCATTTTTTTCACTGGCAGAATTTTCAACCATAAAACAACTTGAAACTTTCATCATCTGTATAATTGTCGCGTAGGCTTGTGTTTGAAGTTGCGCGCGTTGGCCTGGTCACCCGCAGGTTTGCGATTGTTTGCGGTTCTGCACTGACTAGAGCGCCATCTATACCGTGAACCACTTTTCATTTTGAAGATGTGTCTCCTTCTACTCCATGATCTACATGAAAAATCACCGCGGTAAAAGCACAAGTGAAATTACCAGTGGAATTGTCAAAATTATCAGTTAAATATCGTGTAGGCTATGCAAAATAACGTCGAATGGTGCAATTCTATTGGCTGAAATTTGGATGGGAAAAATAATCTACAATATTTCATGCACAAGATAAATATAACATACTAAATCAGAAACAAAGCCATACGAGAAGCGACAAGCAATAAATTATAGCGAAAAAGCACTCAAGATCTACGTAACTCAGCCAGACTCGAGGTTGTTCGATAAATTATTAGACCAAAGACCAAAGATGAGCCTCTTCGCTCAATAGACAAAAACGAGCTTCATACGTCATTCTTGTAATTCATAGCACTGTGTCTTTTGAAACCTTTTTTGTTTAATCATAGTCCTGCACACTTTCAATTTGCTGACCACGTTCAACAGTTCTACCAGATCAGTTTCACTTTTTGGGGGATGGACGTTCTGCAGATTGACTGGCCGACTATCCAGTGAGATTTCCATCTTCATATCTGAATATATTCGGAGCCCTCTCTGTGAATGTTCATCTTGAATCGAAGTGAATTGAAAGACCAAAGATGAGCCTCTTCGCTCAATAGACAAAAACGAGCTTCATAGCTCAATAAACAGATTAATTAACAAGACTTTTATCCGAACTACCTCGTACCTTCACAGAAAGAATCAAGACCTTACCTTAATTGGCTTCAAAGTGTAACACAACACAACACAATTTTACTAATACTCGATATATTCGATAGATGGTATAAAGAGCCTCGATACGATATTGGTTACGATAACGATACACGATGTTACTCGGGATGCGTAGCGTAGACTGGAGCGAAGAATAGGCCAAATAGCCAGTGTGTCCTCCTTATATAGTCGGTATTTTCTTCCACCAGTTCATCCTTCAGATTTAGAGTAATCACGTGACGTATCGGTATCCTAATTGGTTCGCGTAACGACAGTTTTGCCGAACGTAAAATAGGAGAAATCTATCTCACCCCTGCCGCAGCTAATACCGCTCCTATTCCCGCCTTCCTTTGAAATCCCCAGGCTATGAAACTACCATGGAGCCTCATTCGCCCGGCTACCCGGTATTTCTTCTAGGTCCTGACCTCATTCGTCGATCCACAAGAAGATTGGTGGTAGCTTCGTGTTTCGGCATACTAGAGCTTCACCCACGAAGAAATTCGCTAGGTTGGAACGCTGATCCGGGGGTCGACTGGACCAACCACGGCCTCGATAACAGTTTTGGAGTCAGCGTCGATAATATTTGCACTGGCTGCTTGCTCATTAGGTGGGAGGTTTTGAGGTGCGCTTGCACTTAACCCTGTACGCCACCCTCACAGCAACAATGCATTTTCCTGTAGGCGGTAGCTTCCCCAGATGACGCGACGGGAGGATTTCGTTGTGCTCCTCGCACATCCCTGTACGCCGTCAATCCGGTAGTTTGGAGGTAGTAGATTCTCCACTTGAGTGGAGGCGCTGACCTTCGAGTCGACTGGACCAACCAGGTTTGCGCGCCGACAGATTCGTCCCTGACGATAGTGGAGGCTTCACGTTCGGTAGTCGATTTTCCATCCGTAGTTCCCACGACGACAGACGTCTCGTGGAATATCGAGCTCGAGATAACATAGTTTACAAAAAATAAAATAGTGTTAGTTATTCCTAATTAATTTTCCCTAACTTTTCCTTTTCCTGGAGTCCCTGTCTACGCCACGCATCGTCGCATCATCGATAGTATCGCCTTGTGGCGGGGAATTCAAAATACCACGTCACACCCCATAAGAAAAAGTCTGGAGAAGTGAGATCCGGAGAACGTGCGGGCCAATTAATAGTTCCTCTACGTCCTATTGAACGGCCAGGATAATCTGTATCTAATATTTCTCTAGCTATAACTGAAAAATGGGCCGGACAACCATCGTGTTGATACCACATATTCATTCGTTCTGCAATAGGTATGTCTTCGAGCACTATCGGTAATTCTCGATCTAAAAAGTCTCTGTACTTTTGTCCATTAAGTGTGCCTTCAATGAAGTATGGTCCAATTATCCGACCCCGGTAAATCCCACACCAACCATTTACACTCCATGGCCGTTGATGCTTCATTTCCCGAAGCCATTTTGGATTTTCTGGTGCCTACTGCCTAGTAGTGCATATTGTGTCGATTAACTTGTCCATGATTTGTAAAGGTCGACTCATCCGAATATAATATGTTCCGAAAGGAGTTGTTTTGTATTTGCTGCAGTGCCCATTGACAAAACTCCACACGATTTTGAAAATCATTTCCATGAAACTCTCGGTGCAAAGAAATGTGGTACGGATGAAATTTATGGCGCTTTAGTATTCGAAGAACACTTCTTCGACTGATTGCTGAATCACGTTCAATTTGACGAGAACTTATTTGTGGGTTTTGGGCTACGACAGCTAATACGGCGATCTCCGAATTTTCGCTAGTAACAGGCTTCCTTCGATTCCTTTTTTTCGTTGCGACACTTCCGGTTTCTAAAAACAACCGTATGACTCGATCAAAAGTTCTGCGGGATGGTTGACTTCTTTCGGGGTATCGTTCTCCGTATGAATTACAAGCTGCACTAGCGTTTTTATGCGTTTCGCCATAAATGAAAATCATATCGATCTTCTCAGCAGCCGTATAGCGATCCATTTTCCAAAAATAATAATCACGATAACAGGAATTCTGAATGTTACTACTGAGGAAATTTCTACGACGTGATGTGAACGCGACGCGACGCGACGTGTGTCTCAATAACTATCATTGAATAACATTCGTCTACAACTTTGTGTTTGTTTACATCACACAAGCCTTGGAGGCATTGTTTTTATACGGGGATACGTAAAAGATAAGGTTTATCAAGAAGTGCCGACTACACGTGAGAATATGCGCCAACGGATTATTGATGCCTGTGCGAATATCACTGGAGACACTTTGATGAAAGTTCAAGATTCTTTTATCAAACGCTTCCGGAAGTGTATTGAAGTTAACGGCCATCATTTCGAACATTTGCTTTGATAAAATGGTAAATTTATCCCGCGTAAAGTGGAGAACGGACATCTTTTTCTTATTTTTGAAACATCCTGTTGAGTGTCGATTTTAGGACACTGGTGTACTTATACTTTTATACTCAAAATTGAATACTCTTTTCATTTTCAAAATAAGAAATACATCATCCCATTTAAAAAACTAAAGGTGACCTTCGTATCTCCTTGGCGCCTCCACTTAACAAAAATTCGAACGCGCTATGTTCTGTCCCCTTCAAAATCCTACAGCTCTCGTCGGAAACTTTTTTTGACATTTTGCTTCGTTTTCGAGAAAATCGCCCTGGTCACTTTAAATGCCCTACCCTGTACATATATGTGTAAAATGACCCCAAATAATAAATAAAATATATATAGGGGAGAGTGAGGCACAATTGGTTACTGCCACCCCCTCCTCACTCGAGCGTTTTGGAGTGCTGGCACCTGGGTGGCAGTTTCGTTACCTACACACATATTCTAACGTGGTGCTTATCGTTTTTTTTTTTAACGTGATGCGAATTCAGATATACAGAGATGTTCTGTGGAAAGTGGTCAGTCTAATGGCGGCACTATTATTTTTTTTCGCGAATGACAACGCTGCCGCTCGATCACAGACAATCGATCTACTGATATTTTATATGTCTGTGACTGATAATAGACGACAGCCGTGTTTCAATTCGCACGATCTCGGTCTTGGTCTAGGTCTAGGTCTTACGCGCATGCGCGGACCGTCATTCCTGGCCAGTGCCTCCGCCTTTGCAATCAAAATAAAAATACGCGCACTCTGACGCTAACCCGGTCAACTATGGCTAAGCGCACCTTGCGGTACTTCGCTGTACTACTAATAGCCGGGAAAAACAAATCCGACTTTCATACCGATTTCAAAAATAAAAATAGGATATGTCCCGCTTGTGTTCTGTTTGTTTGTTTGCTTTGATACCGCTATTGTATCTTCATTGACGAAGAACGTTCAATTCAAGGCAACAGTTAAAAATAAATTTTAAATAATCATCAAGTGGAGGTAAGTAGTATAATTATGATCATATTATAATCCCACTGAATATCGCAAACCTTAACAAACTCGCATAAATTATATTTCCTAACATCCTCCCTCCAATCTCCAAGTGTTTGCAATAAAATCTACAATAACACTAATCAGCGTCGTTCCAATGCACTAATTATAATTTTATCCCGTTTCCCTATAGCTGTGTATATACAAGTCCCTTCCTCTTCCCCTTTCTCGCCGGACCCTTTTAGCTGTGAAGTACAAGTCGAAGAACTGTTATTCACGAATTTAAGGTGAGCCTCTTCCGAAATCGCTAAGTACAGCATTTTTATACAGATTGGAAATATTTCAAAACCTTCAAAATATGATTTGATAATTTTTATGCTCAATAGTAATGGTTCACCGGGTGGCTGTTGTTGCTTGGATGTTGTCATCTCGGATGTATCAAAGAAGACTAGCGGCTCAAATCACGCAGTGCTTGCTCAACATACGTATTTTGCTACTACTGCAGTTATGGCAGCGAAGGGAAAGGCCACAGGTAACTATTTAATCTGTAAAAATCGAGTAATAGCTGTAATGTAGAGTCTATACATCATGAATATCTACATGAAAAGGATATTAAAATGCAAGTATCATTGTTGAATAATAATTTTGTCATACTTGCCTCCCGTAGAGGAGCACATACGCGTTAAAATGGGGCACCGGTGCAAAACAGACCATTTCGTTATACAAATGATTTAAAATATGTGTAAATTGTTCAATGCATATTCATACGACAAAAGTTCAATTTCCTAAGTGGTTTAATAATCTGATCGATATTTTACTTCAAAGTGTGGATTTTTTGTGACTAGCAACAAAATTAAATTGCAGCGTGGACCGTATTGTCGAATCGTTGGATACGTTGACCGTTTCCTATTCGCAATTTTGAGAGGTGAGCACCGCGCTACTAAAGAACATTTGCGAGTTAGCCCGAATGTTCTAAGGCGATTAGTTATACACTGCAGTTTAAACATCCGTAAACGCTCGGGCTGGACAATTGAAGTTCAAGTGAGTTTTTGATATTTATATCAAGTTTATTGATTATTCTTATGATATTAATAATAGCAATAAACAAATCCACAACATCATACATTATCAGGTCACAGTATTTCTTTTCTGGCTTGCGTGTGGAACTTCATATCGTGTGGTTGGAATATGCTTCGACATTCCGCGATCAACTGTGCACAGAATGGTTCATAGTGTATTGAATACAGTCATATCGCTGATACCAACAATTGTTAGGCTGCCGCAGGAAAATGAACTTCCGGAGATTGGAATGGCCTTCGCAAGAAAAGCACGAAGCGCGGTGTTTAGGCAATGCGTGGGTGCGATTGACGGCTGCCACATTCGAATACTTTGCCCAGTTCATTTGCATGGACAATACTATAACCGCAAACAATTTTACTCACTGAATCTGCAAGCACTCGTCGATAATTCTGGCAAATTCATAGATATCCTTAGCGGATACCCTGGTTCAGTACATGACTGCCGTGTATTCAGAAACAGTCCACTGTACGTAGATCGACTTTATCCGCCAGAAGGACACTTCATACTTGGTGACAGCGGTTATCCCTGTAGGCGCCACCCTGTGACAATAATAACGCCATACAGAGAACCATTGACACCAGAGAAACGTGCATTCAACCTTGCCATCGGTAGAGCCAGAGTTGTTGTGGAACACTCTTTTGGCAGAATGAAAGTCCGCTGGCGGTCAATATTCACTAAGGCTCTAGAAGTGAACATCGAAACCTCAATAAAGGTTGTTGCAGCGTGTACCGTAATGCACAACATTTGCATAAGTGAAGGCGATGTGCTTCGCTTTGAAGATGAACTGCCACTGTTACCGCCACGTAGGATGGAACATATTGACGAGAATGGGAACGCTATTCGAGATCTTTTTTTGCGACTTTTCACACTAGAGCAAAACAACCCGTGATATTTTATTTCACTGTTTAATTTTACATAAGTACTTTTTTTTTTAATGTAGCTAAGAACCAGGCTGAGTGTGGAGAGGAGTATTTCGTTACTCCTATTGGCGACGGTTGTAGATATTTGGTGAGCTTTTTTTTACCTACCTTGACCAGTGTTGCCAGATGGGGATTTTTTCGGCCAAAATAAATTAATAAATTAACAGTGAAATAAATTATGTTATACAGCGTGATTCCCAAGTCGCGGAAAAGATTTCACATGCAGATTCCTCATCGAAATCTAAGAATAAAGTTCCTTATCGAAAACTTCGAGGGACCGGTCGTTCGTGAGTTATTGAAAGTTTTGTCCACCCAATAAGACGGCCGTAACGTGACGTGCTCAGTCTCGTGGCAATCCTGTAAAATTAATAGTGCCCGCGTCGTATAAACTTTGCCTAAAATTTCGGCTTCTTATTTCGTAATTTTTAGTATTTAAATTTGTTGCGCTCAATCTGGAACGCCCTGTATATGGGGCATTCCACGCCAACTCGACCTGAGTCTGACCCTCGACCCCTTGGATTTGGTTCTTAATTTTTCATATGGTTGTTCCATCTTTCGAAAGCACACTGAATTTTTTTTAGATTTTTTCCATCAAATTTGTTCAAATAGAAAATCAATTACTTAAGGAAAAAATCACATCGAAGGACATTTTTGAAAAATCTGAAAAAATTCTCAAAAATCCTGTACTCGATTCTAAAAATTTCGGTGTGTGGATCAGAGTGGGCCGGCGCTTGCTTCCATCTGTCATTTGCGATTTTCTGAAAAAAAAAAATAGACGCAAAAGTCAGTTCACTGTGGGCAGTTAAAATAATCTCAGAAAATTCTGAAAAATTCGGAGTAACGTATCAGAACGTTCAAGCAACTGCTCACAGTGCACTGACTTTTGCGTTTATTTTTTGATTTGGTTTTTTTCCAGGAAATCGCAACGGACGGTAGAACCGAGCGCCGGCCCATTCTGATCCACGGACCGAAATTTTTGAAATCGAGTACAGGATTTTTGAGAATTTTTTCAGATTTTTTAAAAATGTCCTTCGATGTGATTTTTTCCTTAAGTAATTGATTTTCTATTTGAACAAATTTGATAGAAAAAATCTAAAAAAAATTCAGTGTGCTTTCGAAAGATGGAACAACCATATGAAAAATTAAGAACGAAATCCAAGGGGTCGAGGGTCAGACTCAGGTCGAGTTGGCGTGGAATGCCCCATATATATTAGACTGTTTAAAAAAAAAATAAAGGTTTTTTTTTTTAACTTCCCATCGATGAGGCAATTGGAGGTGGACATAGCGAAGAATTTTTACCAAAGCAGGTGTTGGAATGATATTTTTTTTAGGGTATTTTTTTTTCATGCATCTTTATATATATAGAAATATGCTTGTAACATTCCTCCATACGTTCCCCAAATTATAGTAGTTTCGGACATTTTTTGAATGGTGCAATCGAAGAAAAGCGAAAAAAAAAATTCCCATGTTAAATGAATGGAAAAAATGAAAATGCTTGGCGCCAGCCCAGAAGAAATCATTCGAACACCTGCTTTGGTGCAAATTCTTCGCTATGTCCGCCTTCAATTGCCTCATCGATGGGAAGTGAAAAAAAAAACCTTTATTTTTTTTAAAATCTATTTTGGAAGGGTCGTTTCCGGAAAAACGTTTTTATACTTGTATATATTGATACGAGTATTAATTCATTTAACATTGTTAAATCAATTATTTATTACATAAATAAATGAAATATTATAAATTAATTATTAATTATTATTATTATTATTATTAATTTATTTATTTCCGTGTAAATACGGTATATATTATAGGATATTTTTGCGATATTTTTATTTTATTTTTTATCCATAAACTTCGTCAGAATCTCCATCATCGTCCTTTCAGTCTGACGGGCATGCTCCTGTTCCTCACGGCTTCTTTCAAGTTGCGCGTTCATGGATGCTATCATCGCCATCGTTACCCTTTCTAAATTTGTCTCAACGGTTCGCCTTTTTTTTTTTGGACGGATTACAGGTTCGTAATTATCTGAGTTTTCAGATGAATCACTGTGCGCTGTAGCCGGAGACGAAGAATTATAATTTTTACGCGATGACTGCATATCGCGGTTTAATATTGCAGAACTCGTAGTCGCCATCGTTCCCGACGTTGCCGAAAGAGAGTTGATGAGCAGAGCTGGTTTCATTACATGTCGTTCGCTCATGAAACTGTTGATAGCCTCGAAGTATGGCCAATTCTCCGCCTCGTGGTCCTCCTCCTCCAGACCATCTCCAGTTCGCGGTGTTGCGATCTCCTTGTACCTAGCTACTAGGTTTTGCCACTTTTTCTTGCACTGCTCGGCACTTGCTACGCATTGCAGTTCAGCTGCTAGTTTTACCCAGCCGTGCTTTGCCGTACCACGTTTTCCTTCGAACCAGTCATTACGTTTTATCCTGATTTTTATCAAACGTGCAATATCTTCAGACTTCCCTGTAAAATGATCGTAGATGTATATCAGTTTGAAATCATGAAATAACAACGTATAAAAAACGGATGAATGTAAAATGTATAACGGCGGATTACTGAGAAAATTCTAATAAGACTAAAAGTCCTTCAGTGATCTATATTAAGGTGGCTGGCCAGTAGAAGTGAATCACCCGTATGTTAATAATTCATATAGAAATACTTATACAGTAATATAATTTACAGATGAATAGTAATGATAGAAGTACTTACAGTAGTAGGTATCGCCCATGATGGTAAACAAAGGGTCCGGCGAGAAAGGGGAAGAGGAAGGGACTTGTATATACACAGCTATAGGGAAACGGGATAAAATTATAATTAGTGCATTGGAACGACGCTGATTAGTGTTATTGTAGATTTTATTGCAAACACTTGGAGATTGGAGGGAGGATGTTAGGAAATATAATTTATGCGAGTTTGTTAAGGTTTGCGATATTCAGTGGGATTATAATATGATCATAATTATACTACTTACCTCCACTTGATGATTATTTAAAATTTATTTTTAACTGTTGCCTTGAATTGAACGTTCTTCGTCAATGAAGATACAATAGCGGTATCAAAGCAAACAAACAAACAGAACACAAGCGGGACATATCCTATTTTTATTTTTGAAATCGGTATGAAAGTCGGATTTGTTTTTCCCGGCTATTAGTAGTACAGCGAAGTACCGCAAGGTGCGCTTAGCCATAGTTGACCGGGTTAGCGTCAGAGTGCGCGTATTTTTATTTTGATTGCAAAGGCGGAGGCACTGGCCAGGAATGACGGTCCGCGCATGCGCGTAAGACCTAGACCTAGACCAAGACCGAGATCGTGCGAATTGAAACACCCCAATAAGAACACGATCGTCGATTAGACGTAGAAAAATACACACAACCATACGTTGAAAATCTTTTTGACGTCAACGTTGAATAAATCGAAAAATGTCCGCGTGATAAACGAAAATTCATACGTACGTCCAACACGTTTCAATCATGTTGCGAATAGTCGTATGATCAATCAATGTTCTCTGCCGGATAATAAACCAACGAGACATACGTTTATTCTCAATAAGAATACGACCGTCGATTAGACGTAGGAAAATGAACATAAGTAAACGTTGAAAATCTTTTTCACGCCAACGTGGAATAAATCGAAAAATGTCCTCGTGATAAACGAAAATTCATACGTACGTCCAACACGTTTCAATCACGTTGCGAATAGTCGTATGATCAATCAATGTTCTCTGCCGGATAATAAACCAACGAGACATACGTTTATTCTCAATAAGAATACGACCGTCGATTAGACGTAGGAAAATGAACATAAGTAAACGTTGAAAATCTTTTTCACGCCAACGTGGAATAAATCGAAAAATGTCCTCGTGATAAACGAAAATTCATACGTACGTCCAACACGTTTCAATCACGTGGCGAATCGTCGTATAATCAATCAATGTTCTCTGCCGGATAATAAACCAACGAGACATACGTTTATTCTCAATAAGAATACGACCGTCGATTAGACGTAGGAAAATGAACATAAGTAAACGTTGAAAATCTTTTTTACGTCGACATTAAATAAATCAAAGAATGTCCGCGTGTTAAACAAAAATTTATACGTATACGTGCAATACGTTTTAATCACGTTGCGAATAGTCGTATAATCAATAGACGTTCTCCACTAGGAATATACCAATAACAAATCATCAAACATCCTTATGTCTCATTATTTTGATTTTATAGTTATATTTTTACATGTGTTGAATTCAAATGAAACGTACTTAGCAGGTAGTAAAATTTATGAATGTAACAGTTATTCTCGATATCAATGGATCTTCATTCTCTCCTCCCCCCTCTCCCAAACAGTTGCGAAGGATGAAAAAGTTTCGAAATTTTTATAGAACAGGATAGTTTTTTATTCATTCGGAGCGAATTCGGGAGGCAGCCCGATAAAAATTCGTTGAGACACAAAATAACGATACACCTTCATATCTATATAGCATCATAAATAATGAGTACCATCTTTCAAAAAACGAAATCAAAAGTCTTGTATCGGAATAACAAACATTACTCAACAAAATAAACTTCGCATTTTTTTCCATTGGTACGTGTGAGAAATACATGATATTTCATACTTATATCAGGTTCATATAAATTGCATTATAATTAATGAGTAACATCTCTTGGAGAACAAAATTAAGTATCTTATATCAAAATAACAAATACGACTCACGGTGCTTCCCTACGCAATTCCACCAGACCTGAAAACATTGGGAAAAAGGTGTTATTAAACGGAATATCTCTGCCTGGGCACCGAAATCAATGAAACAAACTCTGTAGCGCAATTTCACGCGCGATTGCGAACACGTACGGCCAAAAAAATGAATTTTTCACGCGAAAATAGAGAAGATATCTATGTAAAACGGTTTTGAAAACGTTTTATACATAGATATCTTCCCTATTTTCGCGTAAAAAAAAATATTTTTCGGGCCGAACGTATTCGAAATTGCACATAGAATTGCGCTGCAGAGTTTGTTTCAGTGATTTCGGAGCCCAGGCGGAGATATTCCGTTTAATATCACCTTTTTTCCCAATGTTTTCAGGTCTGGTGGAATTGCGTAGGGCAGCACCTTAACTTCTACCGGTGGTACTTGCAAGGAACACATATACACATACGTAACATCTCTTAGGAAACAAAATTAAATATCTTATATCAAAATAACATATATGACTCAACTTCTACCGGTGGTACTTGCAAAGAACAGCATATACATACGTAACATCTCTTAGGAAACAAAATTAAATATCTTATATCAAAATAACATATATGACTCAACTTCTACCGGTGGTACTTGCAAAGAACAGATATACATACGTAACATCTCTTAAAAAACAAAATTAAATATCTCATATCAAAATAACATATATGACTCAACTTCTACTGGTGGTACTTGCGAGGAACACATAATATCTCCTACATACGACATATTATGTGTTCCTCGCAAGTACCACCAGTAGAAGTTGAGTCATATATGTTATTTTGATATAAGATATTTAATTTTGTTTTCTAAGAGATCTCCTACATACGACATCTCTTAGAAAACAAAATTAAATATCTTATATCAAAATAACATATATTCAACTTCTACCGGTGGTACTTGCAAAGAACAGATATACATACGTAACATCTCTTAGAAAACAAAATTAAATATCTTATATCAAAATAACATATATGACTCAACTTCTACCGGTGGTACTTGCAAAGAACAGCATATACATACGTAACATCTCTTAGGAAACAAAATTAAATATCTTATATCAAAATAACATATATGACTCAACTTCTACCGGTGGTACTTGCAAAGAACAGATATACATACGTAACATCTCTTAGAAAACAAAATTAAATATCTCATATCAAAATAACATATATGACTCAACTTCTACTGGTGGTACTTGCGAGGAACACATAATATCTCCTACATACGACATCTAGATGACAAGAGATGTCGTATGTAGGAGAAAGTACTGGATGATCGTTTTCCTGCCTTTAAGTGTGAAGTTCGATCAGATCATCCCCGTATATCGCCAACAAAAACAACCAAGAACTAACTAAAAATAACGGACATAATAACTTATTTCTGTGCTGTTTTTTTGCCAGTTACAGAATAGGTGTGGCGACTTGTAGCTAATTTTAGCCAGTCTTTTACGGCAGATGCTATGTTGGCATCCGATGACTCCGGTTTGCCTCTAAAAGCAAGTTTTGCAGCCCCTGAAATAGATTTTGAAATATATTATTTTCAATAACAACCAAACTTTTCACAACTTTTGAAGAATTTACTTAGCATTGACAATAAATCAATGTCCAGTATGAAGAAAGTAGCTATTAACAACAGGGAACAGAGAACCATGATTGAGGACTGTACATTGACGTGCAGGACTTACCGTTAAGAACGTCCATGACAATAGTTTTTTTAAAAGATCTTTTCTCCCTCCCGGCCCAATTGTACTCCATCGCCAAACTGTTGGTCATCAAAAATTTCAACATGTTCATGACTGCCTGCCGCTGCGATAAACCGCCTACCGACGCGAGCCTTTGCGTCTAGAGTGAAAAAACATGTATAATAAAAGCCGTAGATCTGTGAAATAACAATTAAATTCCACTCTGTTTAATAATTTTTGTACCTGAAAGTAATTGGTAAAATCAGTCATCCATCACCAAGCCTAATATATACAGGGTGATCCAGAATGCTTTTTTTATACAAGTAAAAATACAAGGCGAAAATTATCAATGTTAAAATGTCAAATGGGAAACAGTTTTCAGGTAGGAGCCGTGAGTATGCCAATACTAGAGTAGATACGTGACTGTCTCAGGGCCGCCATCGCTGGCCTAGCGGTTCTCGCGACGCGTCACCGGCTACCACAATCTCGCCAACTGACAAAATGATAGTGCGACCCTGAGCCAGTCTCGTATCTGCTCTCGTATTAGCTCACTTTAAACAGCTCCTACCTGAAAACGGCTTCCCATTCGACATTTTTTCATTGGTAATTTTCGTCTTAGATTTTTACGAGGAATACACTGGTATAAGGAGAGTACCGCATTCTGGTTCACCCTGTATAGCCAGATATTCACCCAGTAATGCATATTTATTCCCTCTATTGCAAACTGTGAGATTTCGTAGTTACCAAAGAGGCTAAAAGCTACATGATATCGACCCCTTAGTCGAAAAACATGCTACCCGAGCATGTGCTCAGAAAACATGTTAGCTGAGAATAAGTTCCAAGAACATATATGTATACCATCTCACATCTGAAATTTTTTGGAGAAAAATTTGGTGGGTAGCACTGCTGCTCTCATAAAGACGAACAAAACGACCTTCATTTTAATTTTCACACAGAAATTCATTAGTCACAGTAAAAATGTTAACATGTAGTGAGTCTAGAAAGTATTCGTACAATCATATTTGTATAAAAAATTCGTATATACTACATTCTTAAATTTTTTCACTTATCTACATAAAGTTGATAACATTTTATATTCTGCACGATCTTTGAAATAAATATGACATGAGAAAAAAAATAAGTATCCGTAATCGAGTATGTCAACAAATGTTTATAAATGATCGATAATAGTTGGACTATACGAATACTTTTCACACTCACTATAAACATCAACATATAATACACATTAACAAACATATAATCAAACATTTTTGCTGTGACCAATGAATTTCTGTGTGAAAATTGGAATGAAGATCGTTTTGTTCGTCTTTATGCGAGCAGCAGTGTTACCAACCAAATTTCGCTCCAAAAAATTTCAGACGTTAGATAGTATGTTCTTGAAACTCATTCTCGGCTAGCATGTTTTCTGAGCACATTCTCGAGTAGGACGTTTTCCAGGCTTATTTTCGGGTAGCATGTTTTTCGACTAAGGGGTCGATATACAGTCAAGTGTTGCGTCGGTGAGCTGCGAGCGGCACTGGCATTGGTCACCGGCAGCTCACCGATGCAACACTTGGCTGTAGTAGCTTTTCGACTGTTTGTGATCTACGAACACTCAGAGAATATTCAACGCTCTTGACTTTATCCAATTCTCGAGTACCCCATTGTTGAAAAATTAGGTTAATGCGCTGTGACTACAAAATCTGCATTGATATAACTTCAGATACAGACAGCTGCAACCCTATGATGAAGAAATTTACAAATTGAGGGTGAATTCTGATCAACAGATCGTTAACTTACAAGATACATCCGATGCTCCTCATTCTGTAAAATCTCATCAAATTTTTCGAAGATATCCAATGAAGCGATTGGAAACTCCGGGATACCTTGTGGTATGGTGATGTTTTGTACCTGCGCCAATGCCTGATTGATTCGTAGAATCTGGCTGAGTATGATCTGATTCTGATCAACGGAGCTCTTTATTTGTGTTAAGTCTGCAAGTATTCTTTCTGCAGATGTTATCAATGGATCACCACGAGGACCTGGGATCGATTGATTGGAACGTGGAGTACTTATATCTCGAATGACTACATTTCTTTGCGGTGTTGTGTTTACATTTCTGAGAAGACTTGATTCCACTGAACACGATTCTGGGGGTGCAACGAAGTCTGCGTTGACAGAGATATCCCGCCCTTCGGCATTAATTGAAATGCCTCGCCTCTGTGAGTCCTGCCCTGACGGTCCATTGCATGCAGGAAAGTCAGCAGTAACAGCAATATCGCGCCCTTCCGCATTGATGGTGATATCGTGTCTCTGCAGACCCGTCAGACTTCTCTCATATTTTTTTGCTAGTGGCGGCACATTTTCTTGATCCTGCGAATATTCGCTCTCGTCACTGCAACTTGTAGTCTCCCTCCGACGCTTATTTTTTTTCGAGCTCTTATTGCGTTTGTGTTGTTTTTTTCTTTTCCTCCGGGGAATTTCAGCATCATGATTCTCATTATCACCATGATTCTCATTATTACCATGATTCTCATTATCACCTTCACTTAAGATCGTATCCTCGGAAGTAAGTTTCTTTTCTGTTATGGGTTGTGTAGTATTACCGTCTTCGGATGTGCCGTTTTCAATTATATTAGCCATGAACTTCTCAGCTGCACCATAATCATCTGAAATGAGGCAACCATCGTAAAATACAATGTACATAAATAAATACAAAAAAAATGCACCCATAGGTGGAGGCTTATATCAGACGGATTTTAATTGTTTGATTTGGAGTAGATGTAGCCAGCGGTTGAGTGGGACGCTGTTTTCAATTTTCATCAACTACAAACTGCTGTGAAAAGTGATGTCAGTATGATGACAGATTAACAAATTAATCCAAAAACAATTGAAAGGAAACGAATTTCAATTACCTCCGGTATGGAGTACACGATGCACGGCATACGTTGGCCAAGATAGTTCATAGGCCACATTCGTTTGAACCAGGCTTCTAAACTGGTCATCATTCTTCGTACGAGGCCAATAGCACCGCTTATTGTTTTCGACGAGCCATATTATAGGAACCAGGGCACACTCCTTTACATTGCTACCTCTTAGAAATTCAACGACTGCGTACATTTTGCTGGGCAAAAACATTTTTGTTAATTATATTACGTGTAAGTTTGATAAATGTGCAATATCAACTCCAAAAATTTCTAGTTGAAGATATTTAATGCCGGTGAAAGACAGAACTGCAACAAATGTGAATCGTAATTACATGTTCATAACCGACAAAAACGAAACATAAAATTTAGCTGATAGCAATAAGCTAGTGTGAAAAATAACCTACTTAATTTCATTTGATATACTTCATTCTCGACTTAATTCGTATAATTATTATATAGCTGGGACAAATGTATTGCGTTCCTTTTGATGAAGTATAGGAAAAATTCCGAACCCATCCTCGAAAGGAAATCGAAGGCATTTGAAAGAAATTTCATCGATGAGAAAAGTAGTCGCTTCAGCATAACTCTGAGCGAAAAATATGCCTAGTTTGGAAGATTCGATTGGTTTTCGGTACAGATCCCTGAGATATCTGAATGCAATTCCTACACATTTGTATACACCGTTTAAACAAATGATTGACTTGATCGTATAAACCTTAGCCCCTACTGTGACTATGTTATCTGGACCTTTAATAGAAAGTTTGAACCTTTTGGTTTCTAATGTATCACATTCAAAGGCATTCTCGCCCTTTGCCCTAATGCCCTTTGGAATGTTTGGCTCAGGTCTAGCATGAGGACCTTCGTCTTTTTCGTTTTCTAAATTAATCAATTCTGAAATTCGTTTCACAACCTGTTGCAAAGGAAGTCTCTTGGCTCGTACACGTCTTTTTAACGTGCCTAAATAATTTTCAAATGGGAAACAGCTGAAATCCTGTAATTTGCCATACTGCTCCACATCATCACAGAGATGGAGTAGAGAGTGCACGTTGTAGACATTGAAGTAAGGGCCATATAATTTAGCACATAACCGTACGAATTTTTCAAGTGCTTGTTTTGCTACTTCAAGATAACGTGAAATAAGAATCTCATTAGATAAAATATAAACAGCTGTATGCAGTAACAAGAAATGACGATACTTTTTAGGCTCAAGAACATTACGCAATACAATTGGTCCTAAATAAACTAAGAAAAATCTGAACTCCGTTGCTTTCCATCGCTTCACTTCGTCAAGGCTCCGCGGCTTACGATTGAATTCAGCTGTTACGTCAGCTCGCACGCCTTCTATTTTTTCTGAGATAATTTTTAAAATCTCTTTAGAGAGTTTACAATGTCTTTGCCCTTCGATCCAATACTTGATTAACAATCTTTTCACTACCCCTAAATAAATCAGGTGCATCGGATCTAAGGGAAATTGTGTGACAAGTTTCACAAGTAAACGAAGTAGAGGCGATAGACCTTTTATATGTGTCGAATCGGGGTTGTCACGCAAATAATCATCGTCACGTCTTTTGCAGTGAGTTTTAGCAACAGGATAATACAACTTGCGTTCATATGATACGGCTGCAATAGTGCATTTCTCACAACCATACGTGCTGGTATGACCCTTGATCATTTTTAGCATAGCCCTAGCAGGAGCATCACATAGGAAGCAGCCAACTGCCACACGTATGGTTTGATTTTTGTAAATAATTCCATTTTTCATTAATAAATTCATTTCTTCAATGAACTCACAGAAATAGCTATTTAACGAATCGGGTTTGCCTTTGCCACAGAATACCGCGACCATGAATGGTGAATTGTCTTTCAAGGAATGACTTCTACAAAGAATTGGCCACAAAGCCGTGGAGCTACTTTTAAATAATGGTAATCCATCAATATTAACATCGATTTTCATTGTACCCAATTGACTGGCAGGATCAGTCAGCCCACTTCTGAGTCTACTTTCTAGTCCTTTCCTAATACCTATATAACACATTTGTCCATTTTTCAGATCAGATATTTTTATTTTTCTCTCAGTTTTCAGGAGAGATTTAGCAGTTTTTGGTAAAAATGGATATTTGGGATAAATGAGAGCCAATAATTCATCAAGTGCCACATGAGTAATATTAAAATCACACGCCCATTTTTGCAGGTTTGTCCGAAATTCGTGTTGAAACTCAATTTTTTGATCGATTTCATCAGTATACTGATCCCCGTTACTATCCCGACCTTTATCATCATTTTCGTGAATAGATCCATCAATATTAGTGTACTGTGCACGTAAATAATCAGGAATGAAATCACTTTCTATGTTATCAGCACATTCATGAACATCATGGTGAATTTCATTAGATGAAACTACGAGATCTGTTCCACAGCTAGATTGTGTTTCCAAAGGCAAGAGGACGGGAGCATGCTGTATATTACAATTCAAATTTGTAGCAGGACAGACATCTACTTCCATTGGAATATTATATTCAGCATTGTTTGCTTCTCGATTATAATTACCGGCAAAATTATGTTTTTCAACATCATTGTTTCGATTATAATTAAATTGACATAATGTTTCTGCCCGCTTACGCCGCAAATGTCGCTTACTTAAAATTTTTCTTTCAAGAGGCATTACGCAATGTTTACCTTCATCCAATACTTTTGAATGAGGATACTACGCCTGAAAAAATGAATATCTTAGATGCAGAACGTACAAACTCACAAACGTACCCAACAGACCGGGAGAAACTGACAGATTTTGGGATACGACTTTACTCAGTATGCCTTTCAGAGGACAATATTATCCGTATATCCTCCATCCCCTTGACCTAACAATTTTGTAGAGAATTGATCACGGAATACGCTTATATTTTTTTTAGCATGTTATCGCGTGGCCCTCGCTTTGAAAATCACGTTTGAATAATATATTTGTTTATAACAAATGAAATTTTTTGTTACCGCAGAATTACATGAATATATAATAATAGTGTCATTCAATAGCTTTGAAATGGTTCTTGAATGAAGTCTCTAGGACGAATACACTCGAGTCGAAATTTTTCCGGGTCTTCCGACGTCCTTTCAACGTTCTCAACCTCAATTCTTTTGATGTAGAATTTTTCCGCCGGATTTTCAACCTATTCTCAACGTTTATGACGTATTCCCTCGATCAACGTACATGAGGTCTCCTTCAACGACTTAATTAGGACATTAGTAATTAGACACACTTTTAAGATGGCATTGATTATTACTTCAAATCAAAATACAAATCACCATATTATTAACCCCACTAATTGAGTAATTCAGTAGTAGATTTCTAAATGAATGAACATATTCACCAGGACAATTGATGGTTTTTATTTTTTATTCCATTCATATATTTTCATTTTATTTCATTAATCTAAAGGTTCAATTAATAGGATTTTTCATTCATAATTATTTGCATTAGCGGGGGCGGAGGGAGGGGGGGGGGGGGGGGGGGGGAGTCGAGGAGAATCGACGTTGAAAGTACGTCGAAAGTACGTCCAGCTCTGACCTATTCTCAACGTACACCGTGGAAGAAGTGGAAATAACAGACGATATGTACGTTGAAAGTAGGTTGGCGAGCCCATGGGTCCATGCAGTTCTCAACCTCTTTTGAACGTCCTGAACCGACTATCGAAGGTCAGAAATCGGTCGAAAATCCTGGAAAAATTTCGACTCGGCAATCAAAGATATGAGCGTTTGAAGGGGAGTATTTTTTTCGATTTTTGGCTCTTTTTCCTGAATTTCACCCCCGTGTAACTTGGAAAATAGGGGCCAAAAAAAAAATTGTTTGATGAATTTATTTGTTCCATAGAACCCGTAAACAAAATTATAGCGAAATCGGTAACATCGAGGTCAGAAAGCTGTCCGGTTTAACGTGGAACTACTCATATACGGATGACATTGTCCCCTGAAAGGCATAGTGAGTAAAGTCGTATTCCAAAACCTGTCACTATTCCCCGGTCTATAAAGAAGACGTTGCTAAGTAGACTGCGGCGCGGTCTATTACTATACTACAATATTTCGTATATAATTAGGTAAACTGCTAGTTTGCTGAGTCACAATCAAATCGCAATGACTAAAGGTTGGTATAAAAATTGAAAGTTTCATGAGCTTCTATACGGTGCGTTATTACATGCATTCACATACAAAAATAACGTTCCATCAATAGTGAAATATATGATTAACGTTTGAAAAATTTCGGTATTATTTCAGAGTTATGCTTTCGAGAAAACGTTGTTCATTGGTTTTTGAGATGAATTCATAATAGTATTTCAAATTTCAATACGCTTGACAGTCCGTATAACTATCGGTAATCTCCTTTTCAACACATAATGTATTTGGAAATGAACGTTCATATATCTTCATATTAATCTCGCGATTTTCGGGATTTTGAGGTCTTGCAATATCGCAATGAGGATGTCTGGTAAAACTTGAACCGAAAATTTGAGGTCATTTGAACAACAAGAACTTCATTTAAATTAAATGACAGTTTTTTTCAAGGGCGCTGAAATATGTATTCAGAAGTTTTGTGACTTGCAAAGAAAAATGAATACGTTTCCAAATTTCGAAGACAAGACTGTTATTTTCATACGCATCGTAACTTGAGGTGAAAACTGAGTCAATAAAATCGAACGAAATATATGCAACAAAAAATCTAATCTAAGGGCCTACTGTAACGCGCGCAACGAACCCTAGGTATTATCTTTATTCAGCAAATAACTGACATTAAATTATATTAAAAAATCATTTAAAAAACAATTCGAAAGATTCAAAATCCGATGAAAAATGTATGGACATTTCACGGACTTTCAGGACGGCTAGATAACCTGGAATAATTAGTGAATTCGGTCCACCAGTATTGTGCTGCGCGATTTCGAGCATGAAGTGAAATTGCAATGAAATTATACAATGTATTACATAGTTCGGAATCCCGAGCGTCAGAGGAAGGCAGTTCAAAATAAGATCATTGCGGTTTAAATTCACAACAGGTTCCGCAACTCAAAAGTGATCAGAATTGTACACGGTAGCAAGTTCTCTTGATACTTAAATGTTTCCCGGACCTGCAATAAGCTCGGTTCCTTTGGAGAAGTGAAATCGCGATGTATTTTTTGAAGAAATTTCGCTATACGAACAATATACAACCTAGAAGTTGATATGGTACCTAATAGAGAGGTTTTGAATACAAGAACATTCTGATCGAAGGCATTCAATACCCTTTCCTTGTGCAGGTTTAAAAATGTACAAAAATTATACTACATTCTATCTGGAAATATTTGATTCCGGATGTATACAGAGACAGTTGGTACAGAGTTGACTATATACAGTCCGTAGTACCGATAAAATATAAATACACACGTTGAAAAATGAAAATTATGCTTGTTGTTATACGAATATTATTCGTATACACGTTAATTATACGTTTAACAGGTGGGTCGAAAAATTGATAGATACCGGTTTCATCGAAATGTTCACAACCGTTCGCCCACCTCCATCTGATACAATGTGACACATGCGATTATTATCCGAGCCCAGGCGTCAGAAACGCAAAATAGGCCAACGCTGCGCGAATTCAAATTCAATACCGAACACATACGTCCAAAAAAATGTTCGTTTCGTGTAGAAATAGAGTCTACAGATTGTTTTTACATTTTGCGTAATGTAATGTTTTTCGTAACAATGTAAAAACCATCTCTAGTCTCTATTTTCGCACGAAACGAACATTTTTTTGGACATATGTGTTCGGTATTGAATTTGAATTCGCGCAGCGTTGGCCTTTTTTGCGTTTTTGACGCCTGGGCTCGGATAATAATCAAAATATGTCACACTGTATCAAAGGCGGTGGGCGACTACGGATGGGCCTTAATACAGACGTTGAAGAATAGAAATCACGCTCGGTCATTAGACAATAATTATACGTATGTAAGAGCTTTGAATATGCAATCTCCATGAAACTACTCCCCGTTTTTCAACTCATTCCCGTGATTACTGAGTGTTTTGGATAGACAAATCCACCTGAGAAAATTATACATCTCTCTATCGAATTCAGAAAACTTTACCCTGCTAACACAGAACGTTATAAAAACGTTATTAAGACGTTTTAAAAAACAAGGCAAAACGTCTCTTTTGAATGGTGCAAAAATCGTTTTAAAAACGTCTTTTAAACATGATTTTGGCCGCAATTTTTCTGTCACATATAAAAGACGTTTTTGAAACGGTTTTTTCACCATTCAAAAGAGACATTTTGCTGTGTTTTTTAAAACCTCTTAATAACGTTTTTATAACGTTCTGTGTTAGCAGGGTATGATGACTAAGATATTAGTTTCTTACCACGCAAAATATTATGTAATTATAATTTGTAATGATGATAAGTTCGGATATTGTAATATAGTATACGTATGGTATATAATGTACTTACAGATTCAGGATCTTCGGTAATTTGTTATTTTCGATGATGCATGTAAGACGATCCACAACACTTGACGGACGGATCACGAATGAGCGCTCCCGCTGAGCAAATGCGAATCTGCGTACCCCCACTCACGGTTGCTATGGCAACCAAGGCCCGACGTCGCGGCCTGGTGAGGTATAGCGTTCCCGAATACTCACGGATATTAACGAGACGACGGGAATTTCGCAATAGAATTTTATTAGGGATTTTAAACGTATATTCTTGAAACCATGTGATAACTAATTTGCCTAATAGTACAAATGCTTATCTCTGACTAAGCGAATGTACAGTTTGCACTCTTTATCTTCCATTACCGTATAGGAAGGTATTCATTTAACTCGAAGAATGACTTTTGATAATTTGAACGGATCGCCACATGTCAGACCCTCCAGTATGTCAAAAACAGATTTCTAGAAAGATGTTGGTCTGTCCGTCAGCTCACACTCGTCGAATGATTCCGAAAATGGTGCAACAAAAGAACCTGAATATTCGACATTTGTTATTTTTTTAAATGCTTGTGACTTATCTCCTCTCTCGAATGTAGCCTAATATTCGACATTAGATTGGTATATAATACACAGGGGTGTGGAAAATTGCTGTGTATCCTGTTTCTGATTCCGGGTTTCGTGTAAAACAAGTTCTAAAAAACTCGAGCTTACGATCTTCGTAATTCAGAATAGTGAAAAATTAGCATGTGATTGTATAATAGCGCTAAGAAGTATTGTAAACTCCTGTTTCGTCCCAGGATACACATGAAATTAAAAAATTTCTACCGCAACGTTTTGCTGCTGACGTGACCTCAATACGTTTCTGATGCGTGTGCGTGGACTATACGTTTTGAATAACATCGAGTGACGAGTGTAAAGGCCCAATGAACATAGGGGCGTGGTTGAAATAAGGGATGCCTTAGAATATACAAAGTGGTTACGAAAAAAACCAATTAGTATGTACGAAGATTAAACGTATTACGCTATTGAGCATAGTTATACAGGGTGTCCCATTTTAAGTAATCCACTCGATTATCTCCTCTGGAAAGCATTGAAAATGAAAACTTTCCAGATGGGAGTTGTTTGGTTCGGAGGGGGACATCTCATGTTGACCTTGACCTTCTCTTTTAAGGTTAATTGAGGGTCAACTTCATTTTTTTCAATGGAAACCCCCATTTTAGACTTCAGAAATAGAAAGAGCGGAAAATTTTACGTTCAAACATGCTTCATTGGTTGCCCGAATCTCAAAAATAACGCATCGTATCGAGGTCTAATTTTCCTTCCAAAATTCGTGATTCAAACGTTCATTCCACCGTTTCGGAAACGAATATGCTGAACGTGGGTAATCGGTATATCGGCGACCATTCAGTGACGTTGGGTGATGGTTTCTGAAAGATGGGGTTATACTTGAATAATGGATACGTGTTTCATTGGTTGTCCAAATCTCAAAAATAACGCATCGTATCGAGGTCTGATTTTCCTTCCAAAATTCGTGATTCAAACGTTCATTCCGCCGTTTCGGAAACGAATATGCTGAACGTGGGTAATCGGTATATCGGCGACCATTCAGTGACGTTGGGTGATGGTTTCTGAAAGATGGGGTTATACTTGAATAATGGATACGTGTTTCATTGGTTGTCCAAATCTCAAAAATAACGCATCGTATCGAGGTCTGATTTTCCTTCCAAAATTCGTGATTCAAACGTTCATTCCACCGTTTCGGAAACGAATATGCTGAACGTGGGTAATCGGTATATCGGCGACCATTCAGTGACGTTGGGTGATGGTTTCTGAAAGATGGGGTTATACTTGAATAATGGATACGTGTTTCATTGGTTGTCCAAATCTCAAAAATAACGCATCGTATCGAAGTCTAATTTTCCTTCCAAAATTCGTGATTCAAACGTTCATTCCACCGTTTCGGAAACGAAAATGCTGAACGTGGGTGATCGGTATATCATCGACCACTTTGCGACGTTGAACGGACGTTTTCAAATCCCCAGATCTTCTGCGTCTCGAAAGGACGTGTTTTATCCGTTGTTTCCATACCAATAATACCGCCCGTCATCCAGGTAGAATGGTCCGTTTTTAATTGAAATTTTGAACGTTTATTTTACCGTTTTAAAAACAAATAACATAAACGTGAGTTATCGGAGTATCATCGACCACTTCGTGACGTTGAACGAGCGTTTTCGAGACCTGCCATCTTATGCGTCTCGAAGAAACAAGTTTAATCTGATGTAATAATACCAAAAATGACCGTAGACCGCAAACATTGAATTTTTCATCTTTACTAGGTGATATTAACGCGTAATATACCGTTGATGATGCAAATAGTATAAATGTTGAAGAATCGCATTTCAACAGACAATATTATACGTATAAAAACCAATATACTAGAAAAAAACGTATTCTAAAAACGTAGTTTCAACGTACGTTTAAAACTTGTACGTAATAAACGTGTTTAATTTATACCTATACCAATTTTAGACTAGTCGAACGAAAATTACACGTTTATACTACGAACCTGTTCTTATTGGGACGGCTGACGTAGCGGTAGCTGTCACGTCGTAGGTTAAAATGAACTGTCATATTACAATATTGTGTAATTAAATTGTAATATCGTTCATAATACGACGGTATACGATACTATTTCATAAATAAGTAGTACTGAATTGTTAAATTAATTACAGATGTCAATTTCTGTTTATTTATAACATTAGGTTATAAATAACTGTCTTGGTGAAATTTACGCATCTCGGAGCGATAAAGTTAAGGCGTCTTCTCACTTTAGGCACCTCGAAAATAGGCTATTTTCGCGATTTTTTTTCGAGGATTTTTGCAAAAAATTATGGGATAAAATGGATCCTATGTAATAAACACATCTTTCAAGTACAAGAAAAAATTTATTTTTTATTTTTTTGAACAATTATTATAATAAAACAGTAGCATCGAAAAACCCGTGTAGAAATGTTATGTTCGTGGCTTGTTGATGGTATCTCCGAGACAGGTCATCTGAAACATAAAAATAAAACAGTTTTAGATTCAGTATGTCAGTGGCTATAGCGCATATCATCAGATTTTTGATATTCGCGAAAATAACAAAATGGCGCACGTTTTTCGAAAAAGTAAAAAAAAAACGCGTTTTTTTGCAGTTTTTTGTAAAAAAAAAAATACTTAAAATCAAAATTTCAAAAATCTGATGATATGCGCTATAGCCATAACTCTGAAGAATATGTCATTCAAATTTCATGACAATCGGCCGGATAGTTTCCGAAATTTCATCAACAAGGCACTGAAAAACCTTGTTTTGAGATAAACGCGTTTAAAGTTTTGGTTGCAGAAAAATCATGAAAAAACCTTACCTCGGGTTAATCAGCGATGCCTGCTCCATACAATGGACCTTCCGATTCTTCGTAGAAGTTGTGCTCGTCCAAAATAGCTAAGCAAGGGGTACTACATTAACAAAAGAACACGACTATTCAATTGTATAGAGTCAGGTATACAGGGACCGTCCGAGCGGCGTCAAAGGGATCAGCCGGGTGCTCTCAGGTAGTCACCTGACGGTCGCCCAAAAATGTAGTTAGACTCGTCCGATCTTTATGAAATTTTGATATAACATTTTTGATGATATGTACTTTCAAAATTAAAAAAAAAAAAAAAAATCGATTTTTTTTAATTTTCAAAGTGA
This sequence comes from Tenthredo notha, assembly GCA_914767705.2. Lineage (NCBI taxonomy): Eukaryota > Metazoa > Arthropoda > Insecta > Hymenoptera > Tenthredinidae > Tenthredo > Tenthredo notha. Next base: position 2,751,047 of record OU611923.1, on the reverse strand, counting down.
GAAGACGCCTTAATTAGGCAATAACATACCAAATTGATTCTTTATGAATTCATTTCAGGTGTGAATTTCTGTTTATTTGCTACACTATTTACATCCGTGAATTTCTTCGATGACTGACTGACCCGTTGGTTCTGGTTAGAATACTGTTTCTGAACGAGTTTGTATCATAAAAAAGTTTCATTACTAACCTGACAAAAACTCAGATCCTGGGATCTGTTGTTCATCCTCTTTGCAGGCTGCTGCATCCATAGCTGCATCATTGAACTGCGAGGGAACAATATTACGTTTTAAATGGGCATGCTTTGAAGTACGTTCAAAATCGTCGAATCTAAAGTGCTTAGAGCAAATAACGGCTGCTTTTCCGGGCTCACAGGATCGTCCAGTGGCTTGAATCCATAATTGTTTCTGCCGTAAATCTTTTGGAAATCTGTAAGAACCGCAATATATGCCACTCAGATTAAGATAACCTCAATAACATTGAGATATTCGTCAAAATCGAAATGTAAACACTGATATACGTACGCATGAAAAGAGACATCTGTTTTTTTAATGTCCAATTCTTTACAATTAGGAGCCCAGCAGTATCTCATAATAAAATTTTTTTTCACCTATTTAATATTTACATTACACTGCGGTTCCGATTCTCACCAATTGAACCTAATGTTATGATTCCGTTGAGTTATCACACATAGGGTTTGGAATACTAACGTGGCAACGCTGCTGTTCAATGTGGCAACGTTTAGTCTGTAGATAGAGCACTTCGTCTCTCTCTTAATAACGACGTAGTGTCTTCCGTCTCTTTTGCTTTACTCGGCAGCAAACCTCACAATGCTTCAGCATAGGCAATGCCCAGTCCATTCTGTATGGTCTAAGGGAATGATGTATCGGCAGTGAGGTTATATACCATAGTATATGCATATCTAAAAGTTGATTTGTGAGTTAGAAATGATAGACGCGTATCTTTCAACGCGGTTATTTGTAAAGAATCATGGAAGCTGCAGGCCTGGATATTGTACAGTTATTTGAGTCATCAATATTTTTTCTGTACCAAAAAAGTCGGAGCTTCAATTGATTTTTTTTTTTATCGCTTTATTTTGACGTCCTGAAAAACATATTGGAAATCGAGAATGAGATCGCGTTCGCGTTGATGAATATTCAAGGTCAAACGTCTATAAATTAGGTTTTTTGCGGATATCTCGCTTCCTATGGCTCAGAGACCAATTGAACTAGGTATCAAAATTGAAGCTAACGAAATTTTCCACAAAAGAAGTTGAATTCATTTTTCACGTAAAATAGACGATTTACAGAATATAAGGGAAAGAATGTCTATGACGTGCGTAGTAGCCGTTTTCGCACCACTTTCGAGATATATTTGCGAATATCTCGCTTTCTATGGTTCGGAGACCAATTGAGTACCAGATCAAAATTGAAGAGTATGAAATTTCACACAGGAAAGATCCTGTTCATTTTTGCACGGTTCGGAGCCAAAGTTATTGGTCGTTGGTACGCCTTGCGCGGAAACTTCGAAGCACTTTTTTATATAAACGTTTTGAATAAGACTCAACATTTTTTAATTTTTTTCGTGATATATCGTCTCGCTCGGGAAATATAAAAATATTGCTGGAGTGATCAATCTTTTTCATAAATTTAATGTTGATTTCATCTTCGTCTTGTTCGTTTTCTTGGTCATCGTGTTCCAATACAAGGCCCACGTAATGAAGACACCTTTTTTTCGTCGCAAATTCAACGATGACGAAATCTCCAGTTGATGGAAATCTCCGCTCTGATGAAGAGTTCGTCGGGGCAACTGAAATTGAGAGTATTTTTCACGTATAAAATGAAAACTTTATACAGAACCTAGGTTTCTACAATCCGATATTTTTCGAGAGATTTATGCATGTCTGCATGTATCGTATGTGTACTGTGACGTGCACTGCCGACGGTCTGGGTTTGAGGCCGGGCAGGCCACGACTACAAAGCCAGGCACTCTTGCCACGTTTGGCTCATCGGAGAATTTACTATTTACCTCAAAATTATAAACTAGCTTACTCCCGATGAGTTCACGATATGTTGGGCGCCAGGTACCTTAAATGATACCGCGGTAACGAAATGACGTTAAAATCAAACTCGAAAGAATATTATTAAAGAATTAAATAAAATATAATAAATACAAATATAGCGACGAGATAATTAACTAAAAGTAATACGATAATACACGGTAAGCTCAGCGTGAGGGGAACATGGGGGCGAAATAATATAGATAAGAAACAAAAATAATTTTCAGGTTTATGGATTTAATCTCAAAGAAACCGATTAAACAAAACAATAAATGATAACAATTAATACGAACAATAAAACATAGGATAAAACAATTAAACAGCCAAAGCCGATCACATAGGTCGGTCGGAATACAAATTAAACAAGATACACGGAAATACTATCAAAGACAGCTGACTGACTAGGTCACACACATATAAGTAGGGCAGGGGGTAATACAGAACATTAGGGAATATAGAACAAGGGGATGGGTAAGTCAGAACAATTAAATAATACAAAAAGAAGGAAACGATATCTTATGGTACGGTAGAAATCAAACACGGAATAATATTAGTTCACAATAAATGGGTCGATAACGTAGCGGGATCAAAAGTCCAGAATCAATAATTTGTGGACTTCTAATGATTAATTGGACGGGTCGGTACTACAGAATATTCCCTAGAAAAGGGCAAGGCGTCGGAATCAAATTCAAATAAGCTCGTACAAAGATGGCCAAGGCAACTTTACACGAGGCACGCCATGCGGCTACGAAGTACACGTTAACAAAAGGGACGCTAGACTTTATTACAATTATTAATTCGAAATAACGATAATTATACCAGCTCAAGGTTTTACTAGTGGTTTAAGACTACTTTCAATGAGAAAGGGGGTAAATTAATCGGGATATTATCACAATATCGTATCTACAGCCTGTAGACCGATTCTTCCAGAAACACGTGGCTCAACAAGCCGTCGAGATCAATTATCGTATTTTTACTACGCAACTAATTTTTCCACGTGGGAAATCCTTATTTCTGGGACTAGATTTTACAGTAATTAGGGGGATTCAGATTAACAATTAATTACACTTACAAGAGAATCGATACAAAAAATATTTAACAAAGGACAGAGAAATAGCGGTACGGTAATAAATGACGATACGATAATTAATGACGACACAATAAGGAATAACGATACTTTCTCGAAAAATCAATCAGTAAGGCATAGGGGACACAATGAACAATAATATAATCAATAATCAATGATTAAACAAAACTAAAGCACGACAATTCGATGATATATTAACGGCGTCACAACTACGCAATCAGAAACGAATTTCTTTTTAATCAACTTAATATCAATCGAAGGGTCGTCTAGAGTTGGAATCTTACCTTAATCAAGGCACTAATACACTAACTGAAGTTAGAGAAGTTAATTCTCAATAATACTTTACGAACGATACAGTTTTCTTCAAACAAGGGAATTTACGGTAAAATAATTGAAAAATAATCAATACTATATCTTATCGATACTACGTCCAAGCAAGAAGTGGGGTTTCTAGGTCTGTCGCTAGGCAGATGCAATTTTGGGGGAGGTGGAGGATCTACGCGTAAAATTAATAGGCGTATTCTTCTTCTGCCGGGTTGTGTCGCGGGCCTGGCAGGGCCTTTTGGCACTTCGAGCTTTGGCCAGGGGTTTGTTAGATGGCTCGTCATGTTCTCGATATCCTGGAAGGCGGAATTTCTGCATTTGAACCGGTGGACCAAGCCGGTACGAGACAGGTAGAGGGAAGGAGGAAGCTACTCCACGTTATAGATTCGTTATGCAGCGCTCTTCCAGGCATATCTCTGGATACGTTGACTCTTTTCCCCTGGCTAATCACTCGAAGGCCGGGTGACCCGCCAGGCCGGATGAGATTGAGGGATGATCTCCCTCGGTGTCGTCAGGCCGGAACGGTACGGGAATATAAGATAGGGGGGGAACGGGAAAAACATTAGTACATGAACTTATAATTATAATTAGGGACCTTGGGCACTTGAGCTGGGACTTCTCGCTTTGACTTGAATTTTTAATATAAGGTGGTCACTTCGGTCTGAGGAGGAGATGGTTAAATACGAGGCTTTCTATTTTGCCTCGTTACAGTACATACCTATTAGATTTTCTCTTTCGTCATGATCTCGATTTTCGTGCAATCCATCGTCGGTTCCCGCAGCTTTCCTTATCATTGCGCATACATCCCTCGAGTAATATATCCTATGGTCCGAAGTTGTAGGAGCAGGAAGAGTAAATTTGTAATGGGATATATTTATATATTTATGGGCTTCAAATGATACCAAGTTGAGAATGTGTCCAATCAGATTGTACCATGTACACAGGACTGCAATTCTGGAATCCCTTGTATCTGCATGACCTTTGGAGTACTCTTTTTGTCTTAAAGTCTTCCCGGAAGTGTAAACAAAATCGAGTACCAATCCTATCATGAACTTCTCTCCTGTGTTTTCTTCAACTTCAAATATTGCCCATTCCCCAAGGCTAATTTCGTTTTCGTTATTGATCCTTCTTTTCCTGCCAGGACCATTTGGATTTGCATCATTTTGTTCGATTGAATTTCGGGATAAATTAATTTCCTTGACTCGCTGTAAACGGTCACTGCTCAGGTGGGTATAATTTTTGCTTAAAAGCCAACATATCGATGCCTTCCTCACTACGTATTCCACTTCTGCCGAATCTTTCACCACAGTAAATGGACTATTTTCGCTCAATTTTATACCACCAGCGGAATAATCTTTCAGCTCCAAATTTCCTGTGACCGATTGCAGAGTAGTCAAATCTTCTGATAAGTCTTGATTTCTGTGGTCATCTAGTATTTCTTCAAACGTTTCTGCGGTTTCTGGTGATTCATCTTCACTTTGCTCGTCTTCGGATATCTTATTATTTAGGGCATGAATTGGCCCATTTGTTTTTGCAATATCCAACTTACATGAGGTGTCATTATTTTCGATACCAAAAGTACCTATATCGTCGATGGCATCCCGTTCTGCTCTGCTGATCATCTCGTAAATTTCCGCATTGGATGGCATACTTTTGCTGCTTGAAGATGTTTTCGCTACTTTTGCAAGTCTCGGAAAATTAAGTTTTGACGATTCTTCATTAAGAATATCGTTCTGCATTTGGATTCTACGAAGACGGTGTATAATATCGAGCATGCTGCAATTAACTATTGTAGAATATGTAGAAGACATAGATCTTACTTGTCGAAAAAAGCTCTCACATGGCTGACTGCTCATTAGAGATGGTAAGAATAAATCAGATTCGTTGTCGTTTCTCAATCGTATTATCAAGTCTACCATGGAGTGGCCATTTATCTCTATACAGGTGTAGCAATTCGTTGTTAAAAAATTTTCTCCGAGCTTATAATTAACATTATTTGAAATCGAATCCCGCCAAACTCGTAGAAAAAAAATTGCGTACCATATCTTGTACAACCGTTGTAGTGGATCCAAACTGACATCTAAATAAGAAGCCAGGATAAAATTCAGGATTTTCAAAAAAATCACGGTACCTTCGGAATTTGGTACAGCTCGAGACAAATTTTCCAAGACTCGAATATTGCAAATTTTCTCAACGGATTTAAAATTCATTTTGTCTTTGGGGCACAAATCATATTGAGTTAAGCAATGCTTATCTTTTGATACCGTTTCAATTAGAATTTTCAAATGCGTAACCGATATTAGTCTATTTCCCAGTGGTAGTACAGAAGATGCTTTTGTAAATTTATTACGCATTTTGGTTCCAATGTGTATCGTATCTTGCACGTAGTTGTGCGGATTATTTATTGAACTATTGTACCAGGGCCAGTTTTCAATAAAGTTCATATCAATCGGATCAGCTGCTTCTGCATTTATGATACCCAAACCCGTTTCTAATCGCATCGCTCTGAGCAGTCTTGGGTCACCATCGGATGAAAACCCCATTACTTTTATACCCATTTTCCCACATTCTGCAACGATATAGTTCCATCTACCGATTACATCCGTGCTTGTGAATTTATTATCTGTGCCAAATACGCTTATGCAGAACGGAGATGCCTTCTCTATTAGCGGTTGTGCCATTATAGTATAGACTAACGATGCAACTTTTTCGCTATGAAAACATTGTTCTATTACTTTAGCAGACGTTGCAAGGTATGAAAATGGAACAGGCATTGCAGTGGTTGAGTGAATTGGCAAAACAAACCCCACGAGTTGGTTGCTTTTGGGGTTATATTGAACTCTACCTGTGATTCTGCTAGCATCCTCACTTATCCAAACGACAGATGGATAATTTCTTGCAGTCAAGTATTGGTTCAATTCTTGTAAACGTAGTTGACCTTCTATGATGGTGGGACCATTTTGAGACAAGTATCTCGATATAGAGGAGAGCGCTGGTAGTGGCAAATTATGGGAAAGAGTTTCATATAATAATCGTCCGCCTATCATGTACAAGTAGGATGAAAATTTTTTGATTGTAGCATCGTATCGGATACCGGTCGATTCACGTTTCAACTGTTTTTCCGACGTTTCCATCAATAAATTAAGAAAAGTAATCGTTTCACTTGAATTCGTGCTGCTAACTAGAGCTTTCTTGGATTTCTGTTCGCATTTTTCAGCCAGCATCAATCTGATGCATTCTTGGAGGTCTCGATTATCTTTCAGAAGAGATTCCATTTTGTTTAACTTCTGATAGTAAAAAGGAATTGTCTTTTCAGTAGAAATACTTCTCAGTCTTCTTGTAATATTTTTATCTCGTCTTGATCTTTTATCTTTTTTTTTGACGATGACTTTGGTACTGGTACTGATCGCAGTTGGCATTGATTGCTTAGCTTCATCTGGGATGATTTTTGTATCCTCGGAACAACCCATCCTTAAATTGTGCCAAGGCTCGGTTCCCCCGATATCAATTCATGTTCTTTTGGTTTATTATTGTTTTCGTCATTATTGGTTGATTCTTTGACAAATTTGCGAGCAAATTCATCATTCTCGTCACCGGTCAAAATTAAAAATTTAGATGTTGAGATTAAAATTTGTTCTATGGTTTTAGGGATTTCGACGTCAGAGTCACTCGAGTCACTTATGAGTCAAAACACGTCAAACCGGACGAAATCGACCAAAAATTTTCATCGATCTTTTCGATCACTGTGAATTTTTTTTAACGGATTCTACGGGTGAAATGAATTGATCAAACAATTTTTTTTTTTTTTTTTTCTTCAATATTTCAAAAGTTATTCCAGGTTGATACTTATCCAAAATGTCAAATACCGTCACACACGCTCTCCTTCAAATCTTCATATCTTAGGTTCTATTTGTCTGATCAACATGTCCTTGGGCTCATTCGAAAGAGCTGGAATTGGGCTTCTATTTCATACTGCTACAAATTTTATTATAGCAACAATTGCACATTGTTATAAACAATTAATTTTCAAACATGATTTTCATCACCGAAACCGTGCTGTAAAATTCCAAAAAAAATACAAGCGTGTTCCTTAATCAATTTCCTACCAGATAGGTGAGTTTCAAATTGGAGAATTGATGGAGAGTATGTTTTAAATATTAATAATCAAGCGTAGGCGCGCACGCGCGCTGACGATCCAGCTATCCGGCGAGCGGCGTGGAATATAGGCAATAACGTGAAGTTCGGAAACGGGCTTAGGTGTAGTTGATGATACATCAATCTTATATGAAGCACATATAAAATGGAAGGAATGTGTATTGAAAACCAAGATATTCATTATAGATTTGAATTGTTTATTATACTCTTTGTATTATCTAACTTCGAATTCTTGATACTATATCAAACTTACATCTAAAATACTGTTTATTCTAAATTTATATATGCTGTAACTATATGATTATGCTTATATTATATAGTTTCATTATGATCATACTTTGTCTCGATATTATATCATAGGTCATAAATGGATTTAAAAAAAAAAATGGTCGGTTTTATAATAGTTATAATACATGATACCTACTAACGATCTGTTTTATAAACCGTAGCCTTCACGAATTTGTTTGCGTTCGAATATCTTTTTGCAATTACATCTGATTTTGAAATAGGTTGCAGATTGTGAAAACTAAGTGTACCACGTACTACCTTCGCTTTAGCGAATCGAGCTGCTAAAAACTCAGCTTCGTTTTTATATTCCTCATTTGTGAAATAATCGAAGCTCATGTTTTTGATATTTTCGTTATTCTTAGCCCACGAAAAGAATTTTTGCGGGGTAGTGATGGGATCTTGCAATACTTCGAGGCTACTTTTTGCTGCCAATCTTTTGAGGGTTCCTCCGATGCCGTCACAAGGTCCTTTGCCATGCGAAGTTGCGAAAAAGTTCCATTCCGCGTTGATTTCAAAGTCGTCTTCGTGAAAACACAGATTGACAAAATTTTTTTTGTTTTTATATTGTGCACTAGCACCATCCGAAAAGTAAATGATCTTATGTATCTCTTGTAATTCCCGTTTCAGAAAGTTTATGAATTTCCTTTGGAAAAGGTGAACGGCAACGGTGTCGTGTTTGAGGCATTCCGAAATTGCGATGTAATTTAAATGTTTCAGCTCTCGATTTTCACGGTAATAAGCAACAAAAGGATGCAATGTCACCTGATCATTATTCCAATGAATGCCCTGAATCGCATCCTGAATTACAAAGGCGTAATTCTCTGCGAAATCGCACACTACCAAGCATTCCCCTGGTTGTAATTTTTCTTTCAGTTCTCCAAAATATGCCGACTGTTCCCGAGCAATGAATGCATGCGTGCGTAGGGGTTGCAGTTGTGTCCGAACTTTATCCAAAAAATCTTCTACCGGAACTTGAATAATTTCTAGATTACTTCGATCTACGGATATCCACTGCCTGTATGTCACAGTATCTATAAATTCTGTCTCAAATACAAATCTCAGCTGTTCAATCAAATTTTCCACTCCTGGGCAATCTGCACATTCCGATAAATGGCAGGCCGTTGTTGGCGGAGAGCACATCATTCGAGCTAGACAATCTTTATAATCGTTCAAAGGTTGTTGCGTTTTATTTGTGAGATGCGCTATCCTTGCACCGTCGAGCAATAATTTTACATTCTCGTGAATTGTACACACACAAACGCTGTGAGTTCCGCTGGCGCCAGGAAGGACGCATTGTTTAGGTCTCAACTCACTGAATTTCGAAAAGCCAATCTTCAATTCTGGATATTTTTCTTTGAACATACGATAAGTTTCTTTTAAATTAGTTAAAATCAGTCGCTTCTGTTTATGCTCCCTTTTTCCGTCCTGTCGAACTGAAATATAGTTTTTCTTTCCGGGCATCACACGGCTAACATCATCGGATTGATAAAAATTCACCACATAATTTTTTACAGTCGCATCTAAGGTTTTTCCAGCCTTCGTATTCGGTGTTGATAAGATACCTCGTTCTGTCGCAAGAGCCTTTGCTGAGGCAATCATCGAATTAGAAGTAGCGAAATTTTTATGAATTTTATCGAACGACCAACGGTGGAAAATAGTTAATATTTGAATTTTTCTGCTGCGCTCTGTGGTGGATTGAAAAGCGTTTTTTAATTCTTCTATAATGTCATCTTGTGATTCTATTTCATTGTCAATGTTGGTTTCATCGATATGAAATACGCTCGTAGCCAGTGTCTTTTTTAGCGTTTCCAATTTTTTTTGCGGATACTTTTTTTGTGCTAACTTCTTTTCGTCGATTGGCGATTCTCCAAATACGGACAGACTTTCATTCAATTTGGTGATGTTAACAGATCTTCGAGTGGGTGACGAGTCCTCTCCTGACAAACGTAGTGCACGCGAACTGTGTGGCTCCTCAGTAGTTTTTGTAGAACTGTCAGTGGATTCATTGTCACTGATTTTGGAAACTTTAGGGATTCGTAGTCGGCAGTTGTCGCAAATTTTTAAATCTTTTTTTAGAACATTGTTGTTAATACGCAGTTTATCCAACATCGCCGGAAGTACTGGTCTTAACTTTTTCATAGGCTGTCTCCCATGATTCTCCAATCCAAAAGGATTGAAACAAGAATCGTAAAACTTTCTTTTTGGCGACATATTTATTTCGAGGCACTTTTAAACATTGATTATTTTACTTTTAACTATGAAATCACAGAGTAGTCGTTACTTCCAGGAGCTTCGCAGCGGTACTGAATGTTAGAATAACGATATAAGATTGATGTATCGTCAACTACACCTAAGCCCGCTTCCGAACTACACATTATTGCCTATACTCCACGCCGCGCGCCGGATAGCTGGATCGTCGGCGCGCGCACGCACCTACGCTCGATTATTAATATTTATAACATACTCTCCATCAATTCTCCAATTTGAAACTCATCTATCTTGTAGGAAATTGATTAAGGAACACGCTTGTATCTTTTTTGGAATTTTACAGCGCGGTTTCGGTGATGAAAATCATGTTTGAAAATTAATTGTTTATAACAATGTGCAATTGTTGCTATAATAAAATTTTCAGCAGTATAAAATAAAAGCCCAATTCCAGCTCTTTCGAATGAGCCCAAGGACATGCTGATCAGACAAATAGAACCTAAGATATGAAGATTTGAAGGAGAGCGTGTGTGACGGTTTTTGGCATTTTGGACAATTATCAACCTGGAATAACTTTTGAAATATTGGAGAAAAAAAAAAAAAAAAAATTGTTTGATCAATTCATTTCACCCGTAGAATCCGTTAAAAAAAATTCACAGTGATCGAAAAGATCGATGAAAAAAAGGTCTCCGGTTTGACGTGTTTTGACTCTTATACGATTAACGATTTTTCGCTTTTCAGCTCCATGGTTGAGTTGCAGTGTTTTCTTGTCGCTGTTGTTGCCTTGCTTCGTATTTCCATCCTGGCTGGCATGTGCTTCTAATCTGATGATTTTTCCACTTCCATGTTCCTTGAGGTGTTCCTGGTTTTGGGAATTATTTGAGCTTGTACCTGCAATATCTTCGACGATCTCGTCGACGATGGTACTCGCGGAGGGAAACATGATGTCAATCTTCTGTTGATTATTTGGCTTTTTGATGTCTTCGATCGTACTTGATTCCTGGTTGACTGGAGTATTTTTTATATGTTTTTCATTTGTGTGTTTCGAAAAGTTGGAAATTATCCATCTAGTTTTGCGAGGTTTAACATTTTTATTTCCGTACTCTCCTTTGTGAGCCTTTATCTGACTCTTGCAAATACAGCATGTGATCTTAGCAGTATAAGTGAAGCTAATATCACTAGAATCTTCTTTAACAGATACTTTGATAAACCTGTTTCTAGGACTGTCAAAAAAATCTTGAAATTTTGTCTCAGCATTTTCCATTTCGTGATATTTAGTTTTTACTAAGTTATGCAGTACTTTTTCCTCATCTACAATGTGTTGGAGTTGACCGTTATTCTGGCGGGGGGGTTCGGCATCCGAAGTAAGAGGTTCTGAGGCAGATTGACTATTTCGACTAAATTTGTTTTCGTTTTCTTCAATTTCTTTTCCTGATTTCGGACTTGATCTTGATGAGGGTTGACAGACACTCTTGCAATAAGATGAGGATTTGTTTATCCATTTCGCGTAGTTTTTCTCACCCGAACAAAGCTGTTTAATTTCCAGTAAAACGCTTCTATGTCCCGGTAGAATACGAAACTTGTTTGGGGTTCGGAAATAGATGCCATAAAAATCGGAATTCACCTCTGATTTGGATAAAAAAGCGAGCATGTCCGTTTGAGCAAATTTTTCCATCTCTTCGAAAGAATTTTCATTAAACCGTTTCATCGCTGTTACCGAGTCTAGCCCCAGGAATGCACACAAGTGCTTCAAATATGGAGGTAAATCAATCAATAATTCAGTTGATACAATTGACCAGAACTTATTTTTCTTCGTACTACTAATAATATTCATGCCTGGTGAACTATTTATATCCGTTTCTACCTCGGTTTCTACTGGGTTATGTTCTACGTATTCTGCCATATTGATCAATTTATCGATTGCACTTTCAAAATATATCACTGAGAATAATACTTCGTATATAAAAACAGATAGAGATACAACGCACGTATCTCTCGACTTATCTAGACGCGGTTTAACCTAGAAACAAAACAAAAAAACTCTGGCAACCGCCCCTGCTGGTAACGGTGATTTTGCGTACTATGACGCCGAGCTCGTGGGCCTCCCCCAATATAGTATGAGCCTGAGAGGTGGCGCCGCTTTTGCTTTCGCACGCCATTTCACGACTATATCTGAAGCATTTCACAAGTATTTCACACTATTTCACGGCCATTTCATGAGTATTTCATGATATTTCACGAGTATTTCATGCTATTTCAAGAGCATTTCACATCATTTCACACCATTCCCTACTATTTCATACCATTTCATACCATTTCACACTATTTCACATACATTTCATACTATTTCAAAAGCATTGCACAAGTATTTCGTACCATTTCAAAGTCGACTGTCCCAACTATTTCACGAGTGGTTACCCCCTCGACGTCAACCATACTGACAACTATAAATTACAATGAATCAGATAAAGTTTTAAATGATGTATGGATACCCAGATAACAATCGTGCCACGCACGTTAGACGCATGGCGTGCGGGGCACGTCGTGCGTGCGAAAATGCATCTTTTTCGCCAGCACAATGAGCTAGGCACTTGAGTGTATGCGTTATGTGTCGCACTTCGCGGTCACTCGTGTAATCACGCAATGCCAAGACTATGCGACGCACAGAGTGCGTTTATAATGATAACATATAATAACTCATACTTCGCAAAAATTATCATATACGCGCCTGCGATTTTTATCCAGAATGAAACAAAATATAGGGCATTCCATGTCAACTCGACCAATGATTTTTCCTCACCATTTTTTATTTGCTTCATGATTTTTTATACGATATATGAACATACATTATTTATATGAAAATTTTATAATTATAAAGAAGATTATTGACAGAAAATAAGAAGACGGAAAATTTCACGATCCATGAAAAAAAAAAATCATCTTGAAATTAAAATGCGAATAACAATTTTGTGACACAAAAAAAAAAGAATTATTCTGAAAATGAACGCTATATATAAATATATTTATAAACAGTTTGAAAAAGTTATCACAGAGCACACACTAAATATAACGCCTGCTTTATAATATAAAATTACACAAAATGATTCTCATCAATTTGGTACAACTATACCATCAAAATTGAATATGTATATATAGGAATAATATTTCATTGATTTCTATTTTTCACGTTCAAGACTCGGGAAGTACTTTTAAATTACGCGCCCTAATCACTCAAGCAGCTGCGCGCGCTCTCACCTTGCGCAGCCATCTATTATATAGCGTCGGCTGGGTAAGCGGGGCAGTGCTAATTGTGTGACCGTTTGACGCGACCAAGTGAGTGTAAAGTTTTATATGCTGTTGATCCGGTGTTCAGACTTCTAAAATTGCAGTTTTACGAAAGTGTCAGCCTGATTATAGCTATCAATCCGTGTATCAACATAATTACACGTGCCACGTCTACGTAAAATATACTGTAAGTATCATATACTGATGAATTTGATTCCTAACCTCTTTTACCTCACTTCTGTTGCAATAATAATACTCCACACGTGTTTTCCAAATCCTAAAAATTCCTTCGTATTTCAACTAATGTATGCGGAAGTGTTATACGTTTTAAATTCTTGCTTCTGCATTTTCAACATCATGATACTTATCTATGTAATTATCGTATTGTTCAGTTTATCCGGACGATTAGTCGCGGCGATTTTTATTCGATATATTCCTATAACTTCACCTTTTCATGGGTTTCTAAACACGTTTTGAAAAACATGTTTGAAATATTTTTTCGCCGTTTTCAAGTATACTTAAAAATACGTTGAACTGATTGAAATGTATTATTTTTCTTTTTCGCTATTTTAACTAAAAAATCTGTAACAATTTGATTAGCCGATAAATTTTGATCCTAATTATTGCACAGAAACCAAAATGTTTAAAACATACTTGAGTATACTGTGAAATTGCAATATAGAAAAAATATAATGTATACAGCGTTGGCAGTTCTTGGTTTGTGCCGCGTGAAACTCTCAAGATATCACATACATGACTCATCACCCTAATAATTATCCCTGTATCAAACTTACGAACTTATATGAATTGGATTGATGAATTGATAACATAACTCGTTAGTATTACTACTCTCGCTATTTCACTATCTATAAAGTTCAACATTTCATCCAACAATATATGGTTGAATTCATTTTTATAAAGATCTGACGAGCCATCATCTACGACATGAATAGAAAAAATAAAAGGTTTCAAGACCTGAGTATAAGTCAGAAGCAGAAACGCTTGCGTTTGGTTCGTGACAGGCGACATGTCGAGCTGCAAGATAACAATGATTCCGATTCAAGCTCAGGAGATACAGGATCTGACATTGGAGAACAACAAATACCTGAAAACGTAGAAGATGCACCTGATAATGGAGTTCAACCAATACCTGCTATCGTAGGAGACGCACCTGGTGACGAAGTACAACCGTTACCTCAACTTGGAATAGAAAATGAAGCGCACGCGCCTGATAATGAATCCCTACACTCTGATCAAGAAAATGATTCGGAGGATGACTCAGCAACTATGAGTTCTAACCAAGAAGATAGCGATGAAGACATTCTCAACAATATTCCTCTTAACAATGTCGAAGAAGCAGATGATGATACAGATGAATCAGACACTTCAGACGATGACATCGCAGGTGTTGACGTTCCTCAAAATGCAGCAAATTTAAGAAAGAGAGCATTAAAAAATGCTTTTCTAGCGGCTAATCTAAAACACAAGCAAGGCAACATCATATTGAAGGCATTGAGAGAATTTCCATTTAACTTGGTTTCTCTACCAAAGGACTCGAGAACTTTATTACAAACTCCCACTATCGTTGCCAGTACATTTGTTCAACAGCTCGCAGGTGGCGAATACCTTCACCTTGGATTCAAAAAGACGCTCAAGAAGAAGCTACAAAGTCTCCCTGAGGATCAGCTGCCGGAACATGTAGAAATAGACTTTAGTACTGATGGTGGTAAAGCAAACAAAGGCGCAGACCAATTTTGGCCACATCAGTACAGAATTGTCAATATTGCAGATAAAAGACCCATCATTGCTGGAATATTCAAAGGTAGCAAAAAACCGACCAATGCTTTTGAATTTTACGAACAGTTTGTCCAAGAAATTGTCCAAATTCGCAATGAAGGAGGGATAATGATAAGGAATCGACGACTTCCACTACATGTGCGTTGCTTCATTGCTGATGCACCTGCCAGAGCATTCGCCTTGAACCATTATGGCCACACATCGGCACACGCATGTTCGAAATGCAAGATCGAAGGTCGTCGTTGTACTGTAGAAAACTTTCGAGGAACAATGGTTTTCCAAGGTGTGAGGCACGCTCCAAGAACAGATGAAGAGTATGAGAACCTGATTGATGAAGACCATCATAAAGGACGAAGTCCATTGGCTCCGATAATGGGACTTGTCTCACAAGTTCCTTATGAAAATATGCACCTTACTTGGATAGGAAACGGTAAGAAAGTACTATCCGCACACGTCGATGGCAAGTTCGGGTTCCGTAGGCTAAATGCTAGGAAATTGGATATTCTTGATGCCAGAATGACTCAACTAAGAAGTTACTGTCCCTCTGAATTTAATCGGCGTCCGAGTGAAATAACACGGTTTCACGATTTCAAAGCCACGGAATTCAGACAAATAGTACTGTACTCTGCACCGGCTATTATGAAGAATGTATTTTTTGATAATTACTATGATCATTTCATGATCTTACATTCTGTTATGCGCCTGCTATCGTCTGAAGACACAGTACCAGAAATGTACGATTTTTGCCAGGAGGCCTTGGAAACGTACGTTGTCACATGTGAACAGTTGTACGGAGAACAATTTCTTTCGTACAATGTGCACGGATTATTGCACGTGGTAGACGATGTACGCCAACTGGGTCCTCTGGAGTCGTTCAGCGCATTTCCTTATGAGAATAATATGCCCGAATTCCGCAAACAAATTAGAAAACCACATCTTTGTCTACAACAATTTTACAAAAGAATGTGCGAACTGAACAACTTCACTCCTCAGCCTTTAGACAACAATGTTGTCATTCGTACATCAAAATCTCACGCCGAGGGACCTCTTCCGGAATATATTCATCCTAACGCTTGCCAACAGTTCCACAAATTACAAGTTGGCAAATTTACATTAGCTACTTCTTTACGTGACAGCTGCTGCGTCCTTCGAGATTCGAGAGTTTGTATCATAAAGAACATCGTCAAAGTAGAAGAGGATATTT